>OX336389.2:1233760042-1234360042 GCA_946902985.2 Meconema thalassinum | reverse complement strand
AAAGAAAAAATTCGCAACCTTCACTTATGTGGACCGAAGCATTTATACCGTTTCTAACATCTTAAAGAAACACAATTTAAATATTGCCTTCAAAACCAACAATTCTAACTTCAAAAAATTCTTCAATTCAAGTAAAATCAATCACACCAACACATATTCCAAATCGGGCGTATATGAAATCAAATGTAATTCTTGTCCAGCCAATTACGTGGGCCAAACAGGTAGAAGCTTTCGCACTCGTTATAATGAGCATTTTTCAGCAACAAAACATAGAAAAAAATCGGCTATGGCATCCCACATGGAAGAAAGTAAACACAGTTTCACCAGCTTAGAAAACGATGTTAAAATTACGTGTCCAAAGGCAGTCTGATGAATATTTTGGAAAACATACACATCAACGTGTTCCAAAGGTCCAATGCACACAAAAACTTAAATGAAATCAATTTTGATACCGATGTATTGTTCGATACAATAGCAGACCACCTCATTTCCAAAAAATTAAAACCTCCATAGATAACAGTAAGGTCATTGACATCGGTATTCCCGCCCCACCCCGAGCCGCGCCGGTTATTTTCACTCCGCGCAGTTCCACCCCTCCACCTCCCCACCGCCCACTTGCTCTCCTCAACCTCGTCAGGCAGCAGCTGACTCTGCTCACAGTACAAGTAGATCATTTGTATACACACCGGAACACAAGCAGCATGGCACTTGACCTACCTATATCGCATTACACTAGCATTCACGTCGGTAAGTTAATCAAACATAATTTGCTCCACGCAACTCTTCACTTTTATATAATATAATAATTTCTTAATTTTCTCAAAATTTTCTCTTCAGGTGTATGAGCCGATCACCCAGCACCATATCATGACATAGACACTTTGCATTTCAAATCGTTCCCACGTAAGTCCAATTTTTCAGGGCTGTACTTAAGATGAATTATTTTTTTGGTAAATATAGTTCAAAATTTCAAACCACCGAATGATTTAATTTCAGGTCCGTGGAGCTGTTAGTACAAGACAGCATATCCACTTAATGGGTCAATGCAAATTCCAGTCAATTAGTTGAACGAGTGTTTCCCTGATTTCACATCTATAGCCATATGCAAGCGCACTTTCAAAGAAAGTACCGGAACCAAAGTTTCCACCTCGTCATCATTTTACCCACCAGTATTGCAAGCTATTTGGGTCATGGACACTAGCAAAAGGCTCATTGTCTTGCTTGACACACAAGTGATTTATGACTGTGCATTTTGACCATCGCACACTAAACAAGAATGTTCATAATAGTGATTACATATTTAAGTGACTGTAAACAGCAGGAATGTTCTAATTGGTCATAAGTTTGTCATGTTTTAATTTTTTAATAGTTTTTATAGTGTTTTAATATTAGTGTTATATGTTTCGACGTGGACGAGGTCATTTTGGTCTGTGTAATGATGTTTCCTAATATTTATTGTAAAGGGCTGAAGAAGGAATCGACATAAATTCCGAAACATGTACCCATGAGACGCTAACTTAGAATTAAATGTGTGTTGATTAGGCGGAAACTTTGCAACTTGTTATATTCAACAAATACTATCACAGTTAAAGACGGAGTCTTACCACGGACTGAGAAGCAGAGGTCTCAGGTGCTCTACGACAGGTGTATTGCAAGTTACAAATTTTGATCATTCAAGTAGGGATATGACCATGGCGCCCTACATAAAAACAAATTAATCAATTTAATCAACTTTTAATCATTTTAATTCATCTTAAATCATTTATATACCAGATACAGCCTGAAATACAGTTACATTTGTCTCCCAACTGAGGGGTTTGTTATTGTTGCTGTAGTTCTCATCACTACGGTGAGAAATATATATTAAACCACTAACAGGAAAGGGCAGACTTACAGACTGTGAAATAGACCGATTGGAAAATTATTCTGAGTTAGCAATAAGAAGAAGTGCTGGAAAGGATGTGGAAACAGAGGAGAGCACTTTGGTCCACTTTCTTACACAATTATTCAACAGCTGAAGTACAACATGTACTCCGCTCCCCTGACAAGGATGAGGATTGCTGGTGTGGATACAATAGGGCATTAGCAACTGGAGGTAACTATAGCCACAAGCATTCTCTTCCAATGGCTGTCATGGAAATGATCAGGCCAATCTACAGACACCTCTGGAGGAAGGATTTGCTACAAAAATGTCTTCACGGTAACACTCAAAACGCCGAAGAGAGTTTCAACCATTGTATATGGGAGTGTATACCCAAGACTGTGTTTGCAGGGCTACATACCCTAAAAGTTGGTGTTTTGGATTCTGTAGTATGTTTTAATGATGGCTGTATAGGTAGGATTTGAGTTCTAGAAAAGTTGGGCATACAGGTGGGCTGGAATACTAGGTCTACTTTCTCCACCATTGATCTCAGGTGAGTCACCGAAGGAGAAAAATTAGCTCAGCAGCTAACCAAGGAAGCTAGGACCAAGAAAAGGAACCTTAAAAGGAAGAGGAAAGGTCAGGAATCATTAAAACAAGGAGATTATGTGCTGAAATGTTTTGAATTATGGTGAGCAAGCCATGACACACATGCATTTAGTTTTTGCAGTTTCACATAAGTTAAGATTTTAGAGATTCTGGTACACTTTTCTCAGGAACTACTTAAGTTACAGGCCTGATATTTCGTAATGTGTTGGTAACCATGTAGTTTTACAGAATGAAAAGAAAGATATTTAAAAAATCTTTATCTTTCAATTTATAAATTAAAAAATCATACATTTTAAGAGGCAAGAATATTTTTTGAGTTTGTAAATTATTAAACGGCTCAAAATAATTATTCTAGAAAAACCAATCTGTTCACTTTGTCAAGCCACATGTTCTCTACATTCCAGGAAAAAATTAAGTATCCTTGACAAGAAAGTTTCAAGAAAAGTGTACCAAACTTATACTAGAATAGTCTTCTGTGACCTTGTTTTTGAACACCCTGTACAAATCAGACTTAGGCTAGATCATTGTTTAGTGTAAAATAAACAATCATTGACCAAACGGAAAAAACAGAAATTTGTATTCAAGATTTGTTCATTTAACTGTGTAAAATAAGCAATTGTCACAACCCAGTGTCCTTAATCTAATCTTGGTCTACCCCTACAGTTCTTGTCCTCGACCCTTCCTTCCATAACTAAGTTTGCCATTCCTGGGTGTCTAAATGTGTCCTACCAACCTATCTCTCCTCTTCATTAGCAATCGCCAGAAAAATCTCTCCTCGCACACTTGTTGTAATACCTCTTCAGTTCTGACTTCATCGTTCTCCTGCAACACCACATTTCAAATGCTTCTTTTCTACTATTTTCTGCTGCGCCAACAGTTCAAGTTTCACTTCCATAGGGTGCCACGCTTCAGACAAAGTCTTTCAGAAATGACTTCCTAATACCTAAATCTATATTTGATGTCAACAGATATCTTTTCTGTGGAAATGCTTTACTTGCCTGAGCCAACCTACTTTTTCTATCCTATTTGCTTCGTCCATTGCTGGTTATTTTGCTTTCTAAGTAGCAGAAGTCTCCTACTTCTTTTAGATTCTCACCTGCCAATTTGACGTCAATAGGGGTTTACGATTTCTTTTGGCTGCATTCCATTACTTTTGTTTTATATTTATTATCTTTCATCATGAATTCCTTTCTCAAGACGGAGTCCATACCATTTAAAAACACATTCAAATCCTCTGGTGAAACGGCTAAGATGACAATGTCATCAGCAAATCTCAGAGTTAGAATTATTTCTCCCTGAATCTTTACTCCTACTTTAAATTATTCTCTAATTTCCTTCATTGCTTGTCCAATGTACAGATTGAAAAGTATGGTTGATTGTACTGAACTCCTGCAAACACCTACATGCTCATGCTGGTAAGCTACTGTACTGTTGCATCCTATCTTAACTCTCAAACTGCTTAGCCATGTTCAATAACAATAATAGTAATAATAGAAAGGTTAGATCTTTGATGAGTGTAAAATTAACTAATGACCAAACGGAAATAACAGAAATTTGTTTTTAAGATTTGCTCATTTAATTGTGAAAATTAAGCCATTGTCACAACCCAGTGTCCTTAATCTAATCTTGGTCTACTCGCATATGTAAATACCAGCCGCCTGGCTTTACTGTTATGCGAGCTGGATGTGACAGTTCTGACAGGGGTTATCGTCTTGTTTATTTGTTTAAATGCACTTTATAAACAAATATATATATATTTCCATTGACTTTTCAAGAAATGCCAGATTTTGGTACAAACCACATCTTCTAACTCCCTCTGGCTTAAGAGTTCAAGTTTTGTGAAACATACACCTTAGCGTTTTATATAGATGGATAATAATAATAATAATAATAATAATAATAATAAACAAGAAGTAGAAACATTTCATGCCCATGCTGTTTAAAAAAAAAACAGTGAAACCTCTCTATAACGGATACCCTTGGGACCGTAAATACTGTCCGCTAAGGGTCCACTATAGAGAGGATTAGGGAAAATTATTGCAATTTGGCACATGTACTTGTGCAGTTTGTGTACTTACATGAAAACGTAGGGTTACGCGGGGTAAAACAGACCTGTTTCGTCCGCATTTAAAATGTTTTCCGGCGAATAGCCGTCAGTGTTGGAAGGCAATTTTTCTTCCCAGCTTGAAACATTATCCTATCAACAGTGGAGGATTCTCCGCAAATTGCTTTCTGAAATTCTCGAGCCAACTGTTCGAGGCTTTGAAATCTCCGATACCTAATTCTACCGCAAAATCCAATGCTTTGGCTTGCATCATTGGTCCAGACACAGGGACGTTCTGACTTCTTATTTTGCTGAACCACTGACTCATCAATAACAGCACCATTACCACTTTGAAACTGTCTAATTTGCAGCTCATTACCATTAAGACGCCATACCTTAATTATCTCTTCTTGCTTTTCACAATTTCTGCTGCCTGTGTCTTTAAAATCTGAAACACTTCACATTGTTTCCGTACACCACATTTCGCACGATTGTGATAATCTGTGATGTCTATTTTCTCTCTTAAAGTTAAACTTTTTCGAGGGGCCATTTCAGATGCACTCACTATCTACTGTAACACACAGGTCCTACAATAGATTTAAGAAGTTTCATGGTAAAACTGACCAGATAGTGAAAGTATGAATTCCCTTATCCCGACCATTTCAAGTTCAAGTGTACAATATTAGTGTAAAATGACCTTTTCATGGTTGTATCTAATAATTATTAAATAAAAAAAAAAAAAGAGAACAAAGAAAGCGATACCGTTAGGCCTAGGTTTATTTTTGGAGCAGTGCAGAAGACAGAAGATGGGAAGGTCAGCGCTACTGGCTTCCAGGAAGCCTATGATACTGTATGGCGAAACATGCTGCTAAAGAAACTTATCAACTTCAAAGTAAATGGATGTATGTTAAACTGGTTTTCAAGATTCCTTTCACAAAGAATGATCAATGTTCGTTACAACAACAAAACTTCAGGTTGCAAGCAATCAAAACTAGGCCTCCCACAAGGAGCTGTATCAAGCACAACTTTATTCAATGTGTACATCAACGATCTTCCAAAAACAATAAAGAAAGTAGGTAATGTGAATATCAGCATGTTTGCAGACGATGTTATCATTTGGACCACAGCACGTAACAGCCCAAATCAGCAAATGCTTCTTGAACACAGAATGAACCAGGCACTTATAAAACTCAAAAACTGGACTGAAAACAATAATATGGAAATCAATACTTCCAAAACAGTATACCAGTTTTTCTCCCTGAGACACCACAATCCAACTTTTAGTCTCAAATTTAGTAATCAAGACCTTCCAAAAAGTGAAAGTACAAAGTACCTAGGTATCATCATGGATAAGAAGCTGAACTGGACCAAACACATAAAACATGTGGAGGATAAGGTAAGCAAACGGATGAAATTACTGAAGAGACTAGCAGGAGCTACTTGGGGGAGCACTCAAGACACACTCAACAAAACCTACAATACTTACATCAAACCTATCATAAAATATGGCAGCGAAGTACTCTCTACAGCACCCCAGTCAAACATTGATCGCCTCAAGAGGTGTCAGAATAATGCCCTACGAATCATAACAGGTGCAATAAAAACCACACCTATAACCGCCTTGCAATTATATACCCACAACTTACCAATAGAAGAAGAGATGAAACATCAAACAGCCAATGCATATCTCAGTATACAAAGACTACCTCAAATGACATGGATCAAAAAACCAGTTTCTAGCCCCAATCGTAAAACACAAAAAGATCCCTTAAGTCTCGCCAAAGAATACATCAATAAGAGCAATCTGCAAATAAAACTTGAACCACTCTGTATGCCAGTCAACCCCATTGAATATATACAAGTGACTACAGATCTTACTTTGTTAGAAGAGGTCTGCAAGAAAGGCTCTTCACGACAAGATCTAAAACAACTGGCCCTCTGTACAATAGATGAAAGATATCCATCTAATCAATGGCTAAAAATATTTACAGATGGCTCACAAGACAAAGAAAATAGAACTGGAGCAGGAATACATTCATCTCTCTTCTCACTCTACTTCCCAGTAGGCCAAAACAAAACAAACTTTGATGCTGAGATAAGAGCAATTTCACATGCACTCCATCAGTTATTAGGCAGAAACATTGATTATCAAAAATGTGTTATCATTACAGATTCAAAAGCAGCCATCCAAGCCATCTCGTCAAATTATAAGCCCCAAAATAAAGAACTGAAAGAAATTTTTTGTATGATAAAAACCCTTCAAAGACTCCACAAACATATCTCATTTCAGTGGATCCCTTCTCATGTTGGAATAGTAGGAAATGAAGAGGCAGACAGATTGGCAAAAAAAGGTACCACACTACAACAACCTGTCAGTCAGACTGATTTTATGTCAGCAAAAAGGATCTGAAGAATACTATCAAAAACAGGTATGAAGAAATGGCAAAGAAAACAGCAGAAACCAAATTATGGAAAGACATTGATGCTAAATGGGATCAATATAAATTAACACCAAGAAGAGAAGCTTTAGCCTTCTTCAGACTTAACACTGGCCACGACTGCCTTGCAGCTCATCTGAAACGAATCAACATCCTGAGATCTGAAGAATGCACACTTTGTCACGAACCTGGAAGTAAAATGGATAAGGGGCACCTGCTACATTGCAACAAACTTGATGTGACTGCTAGAACTTCTGGAAACCTCACACAACTCTATTGGAACGCAAGAAAGCTGATGGATTGGAATCCGGGGTAGCCATAAGAAACAACAACAATATTATATATATATATATATAAAAAAAATAAAAAAAATACAGGAAAGCCTTTGGTTCTGTGATTGTGTACTTCAGTGGTGAGTTCTATTCGTAAGTTCAAAACCCAAAACTGCCTGTAATGTATTATAACTTTTGAGCCATTCTATAACTTAATGTTTGCAGGTACACCTCACATTTATCCACATTTCCAAACCCAATAATGGCACTTTTTCTTGCTGCTTAAGGTGGGAATACTGAAGAAGTTTCAAGGCCATATAGGCCTCAATGTCCAGTCACACTCCATTCGGATATCCCGTAGGTGGTTGTAGCAGTTCACAGTACTGTAGCAACGCTTCACGCAAAGAACGCGACACTTGAGCAGAAGTCGTCGTTGTGCAGTCCACTAAGTATGGATAGAGACCAATGAGTTGCTCCCAAGATGACCGATCCACTGGAAAAAAAGAGAACATTTTCTTTAAGGAAATAATATCCTATTGATGCTGTTTTCAACAACAAAAAAGTCCTTTGGTCCCATGGTTAAGAAAATCCTGCATTTACATTCTAGGACACCTGAAATTCTTTGAAGCCACACCTGCATCCCAAGTGCAGTATTTAGGATTCAATAGTACTGGAAATTAAGATTGTGTATGTATACTGAATTTTAGTTGATTTTAGATCAGTGATTAATTAGTTCTAATATTCTTATTTCTTGTTTTAATTCCCCTCTTTTCCCTAGGGAATACAGCCCATGAAGGTCCTTGGCCTACAAAGCAACCACTGCTCACCCAGTTGGCCTGCAGATTGTGGGGGGATTTGTGGTAGGTGCAACACGTCCGCTCGGACATTAAACTTGCCTTTCTTGACCAGGGTGCTGCCTCTCCGATCAGACAACTACTCAATTGTCCTTATGAGGCTGAGTGCGTCCGTTTCAGCCCTCACGTCAGTTTCTAAAATCCTTCATGGAGCCAAGAGTCAATTGTGGGGCCTCCAAGATGAGAGGCTGGCATGCTACCCATACACTACAGGGCCAGTCTATGAATATTGAGTCCTAGAGTTACAGGCATTAATGTCCACAAGGGGAGGAAACACCACAAAATTGGTAGTGGAAGTAGTAGTGGTGACTGTTCTTTAAGGGGTGGAACATGAGGTCATCTGCCCTAGTAGAGCATGCTATAATTAAATAGGATTACCTTCCAAGTACTTCAGAGTGAGGGAATGATCCAATACCGGATACTGCTCAATATATCTCAGTAAGTACTTACTAATTCTCCCAGATGTATTTTACAGCAGTAGTATGAAGCATGAGCACATTCCAGGTTAAGAAATGAGAAAATCAAAGAATTAGTCAAGGAGGAAGCATTACAGGGTAGGATAGAGGAATCAAGTCTTAAACGGTATGGACAAGTTAAGCGAATGGAGGAGAAGAGGATACTCATGAAGATACACAAGATTAAATTAAAGGGAGAAAGACCAAGTGCCTGAAAGGTGTGGGAGACTGTGTGCAAAACAAAGTGGCAGTGGTGGTGGTTGTAGTAGTACAGTGAGTCCGGGAATGTTCTCTGCAGCGCCTACAAGCGTCTGCGAGAGCTAGCTACAGCAGTTACGTTGGTAGCACGGCTGCCGCTTGTATATATCATAACAAATAAACAGTAAACTTTGTACTCATCACAGCCATTCATAACAGATGCTGGAACCATTCACAGTACATCACTCTTTTTCCGTAATCAGTTTGTTTTAATTCATGAACCACTGTGACTTTATAAGGGAACAACTGAAGCTTGTTTCTTACAGCTTTATGTGCTGTCGACTTAGAGATTCCTGTTTGTTGAGCTAATTTTCGTGTTGATTTACTTGGACTACGCAGCATTATATTGGAGATTTCATCAAGTTTTTCGTCTGTTAAAAGCGTAGGCCTGCCTGTTCCCGGTACATCGTGAACTGAGCCACCACACGAAATTTACTTACCAAATCCTGAACGGTATCACGGTTTGGACACTTTGAATTAGGAAACCGCGCCTGAAATCTTAATTTTACATCTTCAGTAAACCGATCTCCTTCGCGAAAAACGTATTCCACCAAAAAAACTCTCTCTTCAGTAGTAAACATTGCTGCCTGTATACTGTTGCACTCTTCCAATCTATCTGAACGCTCGCTTACTGTAATACACACTGAAGACATACAGGCTCGCTCGATTATCACAATTCACACTGACAGCCCACACGGGGAGTCCTGCTTTGAAGGACACAGTGCAGTGCATCCAACTTAACTCATGACTCAACCACTCACAGTTGCATGTACTCACTGCGGAGGATTTTGTGTTAGATCAGTGATTATTCAGTTTTTAACATTTCCAAAATTTATGTACTAGCCAAGTATCTAGGTGAAGTGTACCATACCAACTGACGAGCCCAATGGTACACCTAGGCGAAACACTGGCAAGTGAATTGAGCTAATAGGATCAATTTTTCGAATTTCTTTGAAATTTGATGATGTGTTATCACGCTCATTCGGAGAAATACATTTTCTGTATCCTTTGGAAAACAGTAATTCCATTATGGAGTATGTGGGTAAATTAGCTCTAGTTTCGATTGTTATTTTAAGCTGCCCTATGGCCGGTATTGTCCCCCACCAAGTGCACTCAAGGTCAGGTCTCACCGCTTAGTGAGAATCTCAAGTCTCGACAATACCGGAACTCGTCTCTTCTCGGCATTGTCGACAGTGTTGAATTAAAGGAAAACTCAGACTCACTCAAGGCGCTGTACATGTCAAGTCAAAACCCTTTGTAACCTTCAGATATAAACCATTCCTCATCTTATTTTCGACAAATATAAAACAGTACTAATTAATACACTTATGAAGAATACTGTACCGTATTGACTTCAATATATTGTTAACATGACTTTCCTCACTAAAGATATGGTAAGAGAGAAACTGAAGTTATTCGAAAAGAAAGCTATTAATTGAATGTGCACCTGGTGGATGAAGTTCCATTCAAGATTATGCTTATATTAACAAAATATAGTGTTCAGGAATGCTTGTGGAATTAATTTCAAAATCTTTATCATCTACTTGAGACCAATATGAGTAGATTAAGTTCTTGGCCATAATCATACAATGAAGTATGTTGGTGGAATACATAAGTAAAATGTTTTCAAAATTGAGTATAAGGAATAAAATTATGCTTTGCATCCACAGTTAGAAGCCTATCTAGAAATATTTTCAAATGATGAACGACCTAAATAATGATAATTGGCACTCGCAGTTGGGAGTGTTTCCACTTCGTTTAGTTCCTTTTATATTCCTTTCATAAGTTTTTATATAACAGGGCAGATGCGTAGTTGGTGTCAGTGGCGGCACTAGTGAGGTACGGAAATCTGAAGAGCCCAGGTTTGAATCCTGGTCATGTCAGACAATTTAACTCTCTGTTTAATATCTTGATGGCTTGTAGTTTAAGTAAACACGACCTATTAAGTGGGGGGGGGAAACACAGCCTTTATAAATAAAAATTTCTTGGTACTAAAGTAAAGAATTAGAAACTTTTGAAAAATGAGCTGCCTGCCTAAATTCGTAAGAGTATGTTGTTAACCGTTATATCAACTACCCCTTGTAGACATAAATAATACTTACTCGACTAAACATTATTTATAAATATGCCGATTTTGGCAATATCCAAATTGCCTGAATATATCAAACACATTATTGTTTAAGGATTTGTATTGTGTGTTAACAATTCAGATAATATTAGTAGCAATAGATTGCTGACCTTCAAATTATGTAGTTGGTTGAGTACACAAGAGTTTGATTTCTCACTATCTCATCATATTTCTACCAATAGAACTGGATGTAATTTAACATTTATATAAATTCTGAACGCAATGAGTTTATTCTCACGTTATTACGGTATATATAAATTTTATCTGTTCGCGTAAAGTTCAACATTATTCTGCAAATTCTAATGCACATTGGAAGTGATCATGTTTACACAGTAAATTTAGATTAATGTAGCCCCTGTCTTCGTTTACTTGTTTGACAAATAAATAAATATCGGTATTTGTTCATGTTATTGCATGAAATTCGAATGTTTAATTTAACGGCATTATGCTTCAAACGTATATGCATTAATTTTAAATTAAAATACAGTTTTGAAGCCTACTTGCATTTAACATCAAATATCGTAGGATATCATGATCAACACATTCTTGTGTTCTTGTTTGAATGTGTGTGTGTATTTTTTTTTCTAATAACCAAACCTGAGTTGTTGTCTCCCATAAGTCCAACTCCTCCTCCACGTCATGGGAGATGGGCAACAGCATAATGTCGGGACTGCTTGTAGGCACGAAGTACAGTGGGGACTGCATATGCCCTAGGACCGCTATGGTAACTACGAAGATCCTACTGGAACCCTGAAAAGTGACGGCTAAAGGGGCTCTGGAAGCAAGCCAGTAGCGGATAACTTCCATCGCTTTGACGAATGAATCGAGCCTTGGGTGGAAAGGCTTATACGGAGGGTTGCCCAAGTTAAGCTTGGACGATTTCGACGTACCTTTTGTCCTAGGCCCAGTTGTGCTCGATGTGATAGCCACGGGCACGGGCTATTGCCCTACATCTCAGTTTCCACTGTAGAAGACTTTGACGGAGTACATGAAGGGGAATATTGTCCCAACCTCCTTACACACTTTCCAGAGACCCTGAATAGTGGCGGGACGCCTGGAAGAAAGTCCTCTTTTCGGCAGATCGAAGGCACAGAAATCCATTGGCAAGGCATCCAGGGATTTGACAAGGATGTCACTAAATGGTATGACACGGACAGCCATCTCTGCTTCTTTTCTCTGGTAATAGGTGCCTCATGATCTTGCAGTATGACTGGATGCTTTATCCATGTGCATCCAGACTTTTGAAGCATCCTCACCGTACAGCCGAGGGATATCTTCGTCGAAGTAGAGGTCCATGACATTCTTCTGGAAGTAGGTTGCATTGATCTTCACATTTATTGGAACTCGGAGGATTCTGAGTTCACCCCGGGCACAATAACCTGTCACTACCATGAAACCCCTAGAAAACCTTTCTTGTTTTCCATGATGAATCTTTAGTGCCCCTTTTGGCCTTTCGGGCGATAGTGCCCGGGGCTTGTTGGTGTCATCCAAATAAACCAAAGCTTAATCCAAAGTAACAACCTGCTGCCATTTATTCCCTGCTAGGTACTTTTTGTATAATTTTCTGGCATTAGTGAACTGTTCTTTAACATGCCTTGCTTTCAAAGCATATCCACGTGCCTTATGCCTCTTTACCAGAATCAGATCTTCTTTAATTATACGGTAGACTGTACCTTTAGATGTGCTTGTTTGGCTGGCAAGGTGTCTTTGAGTAGGTGGATTTTCCTTCAGAACAGCAGTCTTTACCTTCTTAATGATGTCCGGAGACCTGGAGGGCCGAACTCTCTTCCGCGGCAGTTTTTTCAAAGTTGTTGTTTCTGGCCGGGAAGTCATTCTGGTGTAATTTTATCACATTGCCTACAGGCGACTTACTAATGTTGAGACCTTTCGTTTTGCACTGTTTTACAATCCTCGACAATGAGAAATTAGCATCGGAAAGCCCAACAATGCAGCCTTGCTATGTATCTGCAATTTTGTAGGCCATGAGGCAACAATGTTAAGATCTGATTGTATCAGCACTTCTCAAACTCACACTTTGTGGACAGAACAACAAAAAACGACAGGCAGGTGGTTTCACATGCGGCATGTGCGCTCAAGGTCGCATCCAGTGTTAATTGAGGCTACCCTCCGTATTACAAACAGACCCAGCCAGTAAGGCTGGAGACTGTGGAAGATGATGATGATGATGATGATGAAGATGAACCTGTGTTATTATGTCAATAGTAGTTTGTGTATTTGTAACTGAAGGTAGGAGTAAGACCACCTTCTGATATCACGAGGTGTGTGTTGAGATTCTGGAAAATGTAATTTTAGTCTGAGGGTTTGAAAGGGGTACATTCAACCACGTGAAGCAAAAGCTGAGAAGAGGAGGGTTCAATTCCCATCTAAGTCATCCTGGAAGTGGTTTTTCATGGTATCCCACTTTGACTCAAGGTAAATACCAGAATGGTTTGTAATTTGCAGCAGAGAACAGCCAAATGAAAGCCTCATGTGTATTGGCCCATGGTTCATTAACTGTTAGTCCTACTGGCTCAGAATTTGATTTATAGAAAACCTTGAATCTTCCTCTCCACCTTGTAACTGGTTGTTCTATGAGGCAACTATATTCCGAAAATTGGCTACGTAGGTGAAAAAACACTTCCAAAAAATTTCACTGGAAAATTTCCAGCTAATAGCTACTTACAACTCCGATTTTGTGCATGAAAGCAATACCAATTTGTGGATGGGGGTATATTAATCATACCAGTGCAAACACCTTACTGATTTGTCTATAAATCACAAAGATATGACAGTTTGAGTGTGAAGAGTGCGAAGGCAGTTGCACTGAGAACAGCTCATTACTGCGGGATTATTACAATGCCTAATACTCCTCAGTCTCATTAGATATTCCTCAACCTCGTAGCTTTATAAGGTAATGTTGCTCTTGCTACCTATGCTGCAAAGGATGCAATCGAGCAAGCAGTGGATCAAATGATTCGCTGCACATTTCAAAGCCATCACATCAAAAGAAATAAGAAGTCCCGTGATGAACTAAATTGCCTATTTTCATATACTGTATCCTACTTATGTTAATTGACTCTATCAACATACAAAATTTCAATTTCATGGCTGTAATAGATTCGTAGATATTGAGAACCGTCTAAATATTTCGGATGGTCGCCATGTTGGATTTTTATATATGTAGGCCATAGAGTTATGTACTATTAGATGAAGATTATTGCATAGGTTTATTATTCAAACTTCAATCGCATGAATAGGACACCAAAAAAAAGAACGAGTTTTTAAACTTTCGCACAGCTGCCATTTTGAGGTTATGAAAACAATTGAAATAAATTAGATGTCAGTGGATTAAAATTTGTATAAGTATTTACTGTATGAGAAAGAACTAAATAAGAACATCACGGACATCAAGGTTATACCATCGGAGAACCTGGATAGCGACCATCGATTGCTGGTAATGAACCTGAGAGGGACTAAGGAGAAGAAAGGGACTGAGAACCAGGAAAGACGTATAAGGATATGGAAACTGAAAGAAGGGGATAAAAGGGTCGAGTACCTCAAAATGGTAAAGGAAGGAATTCCAACAGATGAAGAAAGAGGGGTGGAAGAGGAATGGGCTAGATTTAAGAACACATAAGTAGGTGCAGCAGAAGCAGTATGTGGGAGGACAAGTAGTAAGAAGAGGTGGAAGGAAACACCATGGTGGAATGAGAAGACAAAAGATATAGTAAGGGAAAAGAATAGAGCCTTAGGAGGTGGTACCAAAATAGGACGGTAGAGACAAGGGAAGAGTACCAGGAAAGAAAGAAGGAGGCGAAGAGAGTAGTGGCTGAGGAGAGAAGAAAGTGGATGGAAGAGTGGACAAAGATGATGAAGGAGGATAGTGAAGGTACAAAAATGGTCCTGTATGGGATGGTAAAAAATAAGAGGCGGAAGGATCCTACGGATTATGTTAGAATGGTAAACAAAAGGGGACAAGAGATAGAAAATAGGGAAGAATTGAAGAAAATGTGGAAAGAATATTTTGAAGAACTTCTGAACCCAAATGGAAAAGATGGTGAGGAGGAAGAAATCGGGGAAGAGGAAGATGAACTGCAAACAGAAAAGGACTTAACATGGAAAGAAGTGGAAGATGCAGTGAGGAAGATGAAAGGAGGGAAGGCACCGGGTGTGGATGAGTTGAGTGTGGAGATGGTGAGAGCAGCAGGAGAGGTGGGGATACAGTGCTTGTACAGAGTGATGAGGACAGCATGGAAGGAAAGAAAGACCCCAGAGGACTGTAAAAAGGGAATAATTGTCCCGATCTTCAAGAAAGGTAGTAGAACAGAATGCAGAAACTATCGGGGAATAACACTGATGAGTCATTGTGCAAAGATCTTCGAGAAAGTTTTGGAAAAGAGAATTAGGACAAGGATAGAAGGAGGGATGAGGAAAGAACAACATGGCTTCAGAGCAGGAAGGTCCACAGTGGATTTGATTTTTGCTGTAAGGCAGTTACAAGAACAGCACTATGAGTATGGAACAGATCTACTGATGGCCTTCCTGGACATTGAGAAAGCATATGACAGTGTAGGCAGAAACAAAGTATGGAAGTCCCTGGAGGATAGAGGAGTAGAGAAATGGACTATAAAGAGGATAAAGGAGATGTACAAGGGAAGCGTGAGCAGTGTGAAAGTGGGAGGAGAGAGATCAGACTGGTTGGAACATAGAAACGGCCTGAAACAAGGAATGCACTGTCACCGTTACTTTTCATTGTGGTGATGGATGACATAATGACCCGAGTGGCACAAGTAATTGGGGAAGGAAAGATGAAAGCAATGGTGTTTGCAGATGATTTGAAGATTTGGGGAAACAAGGAGGAGGAGGTACAGGAACAGTTGGACGTGTGGGAAGGAATAATACAAGGATATGGGATGAAATTTAGCATAAATAAGAGTGAGATGGTGATCACAACAAGGAAGAAGGAAAGAACCACAACGGGAATAACCATTGGTGGGGAACAGCTGAAGAAAGTGGAGAGGTTCAAGTATCTGGGAAGCCTGATACAAGATAATGGAAGAAACGATAGAGAAATAAATGAGCGGGGGAGGCAGGCAGAAGCATTTCAGAGGAGTGTGAGAAGCATGTTATGGAGCAAGGATGTCCCTCAGAACAGCAAAAAGATCATATATCGGACGTACTATGTCCCTATCCTGACGTATGCCTCGGAGACCTGGGTTATGAAAGGAAGGGAGAAGAGCAAAATACAGGCCAGTGAGATGAGGTTCTTGAGAAGCAGTATTGGAGCTACAAAGATGGACAGAATAAGAAATGAGAAGACCAGAGAATTAATGAAGGAGGAACCATTACAGGATGGTATAGAGAAATCTAGACATAGATGGTATGGACATGTAAAACAAATGGAGGAGAAGAGGATACCCAGGAGAGTACACGAGACGAAGTGGGAAGGAAAGAGACCGAGAGGAAGACCGAGAGACAGGTGGCTGAAGGGGGTGGAAGAAAGCGTGATGAAGAGAGGAGAAGACTGGACAAGGGTGGAGGCTGGGAGATGGTGGGAAGACAGAAGACGTTGGAGGGGCTTGTGTTCCAAACAGACCCGGCCAGTGGCTGGAAACTGTGCAAGATGAAGAAGATTTACCATACAAAGTTTCACTGCGCTCGGATGGTAAAATCGCAAGAATCGTCCATTTTAATATTTAAATTATGCGTCGCCGCTATGTTGGATTTGTGCTCACTAGGTTATTCAAAGTCCCATAGGTGAACTTATGTTAATAGCCTTTATCAACATACAAAATTTCAGTTTGATTGCTGTCATAGATTAGTAGATATTGAGAACCATCTAAATATTATAGATGGTCGCTATGTGTGATTTTCACATATGTAGGCCATAGAGTTATGTACTATTAGATGACGATTATTGCGTAGGTTCATTATTCAAACGTTGACTTCGATCGCATGATTAGGACACAAGAAATAAAAACTTAATTTTAAAGTTTCGCACAGCCGCCATCTTGAGGTTATGTAAACAATCGAACTAAATTTGATGTCAGTGCATAACAATGTGTATAAACATTTGCTGCACCACGTTTCACAGCACTTGGATGGTTAAATTGCCAGAAAGTCCATTTAAATGTTTCAACTTCGCTTGGCTGCCATGTTTGTTTTGTGCTTAACAGGTATTTGAAAGTCACATAGGTGAACTTCTAGTAGTGCCTTTTATCACGGTACAAAATTTCAGGGTGATATCAGCAATAGTTTCGGAGATATAGAATGCCGGTGATATATTTCGCACAGCCGCCATGTTGGATTGGTGAGACGTAATAAAATTTGAAGGGCACGGTCGGGGTCGGAAAAAATAGTACTATGTCCTTAACGAGTTTCATTGAAATCTCTCCAGCCATTTAGATTTTATTAGGGGGACACACACATAAGCCTATGTTTTCATAAATGAAAATAGGCTAAAAATGAATTTATCCCTGAACATGAACATTATTTTTTCCTATGCCCGACGACTAAGGAGTGTTCGAACCGGTAGGAATGATTTAGATAAAGAGAGTCAATTGTGCAACGGAAAAGTTCTCCCTTTTTATCGTGACATTTTCTGCACTGGATTAAGTGTGTAAGTCTCCGTGACTGAAATGGTAACATGTTGGGCTCCTGATTGAAAGAATTAGGGTTCAATACGTGTTAGGGGCCCCCCATAAGTCCAACCCCTCGTCCACGCCCTGGGGGATGGGCAACGGCACAAAGTAGGGGATTGCTTGTAGGGGCGAAGTACAGTGGGGACTTCGTGTGCCCTGGGACTGTTACGGTAGCTGTGAAGGTCCTACAGAAACCCTGAAAAGTGACGGCTAACGGGGCTCTGGTGAAGCTACGATAGGCCCAGCAAGCCAGTAGTGGATAAGACTTTTGCTTTCAAGAAGGGAACAGGCCTCGGACAGGACGGATACAATGGACGACGACCTAGCTGTGATCATGGACTACGATTCGGAATGCCGAATATACTAACATTGACTGGGAAGTTGGAGGAGATGGTGGATATGATGGAAAGAAGGAAGTTGGATCTGCCTGGGGCTGGCAGAAACAAGGTGGAAGGGGGAAGGAAGGAGAGAATTGAGAAAAGGCTGTAGACTATATTGGAGTGGGAATGAGGAAGGAAAGAGGAATGGAGTGGGGATAGTAGTGAGAGATGGGTTAACAGAAGAAGTGGTGAGAATAAGTGACAGGATGATGAAGGTAAAAATATCACTGAAAGGAAAGTCTGTAGTGTATGCCCCACAGGTAGGCTGCACTGCTGAAGAGAAACAAGAGTTCGAAGAGGAAATGCAGAAACAGGGAGATTTAAATGCGCATGTTGGAAGGGAAAGCCAAGGGTATGGAAATGTGCTTGGACCAGAGGGTTGGGGCAGTCGAAATGAGGAAGATGAAAGATTGTTGGATTTTTGTAAAAGGAATGGCTTGTTGGTGGGAAACTCCTGGTTCAAGAAAAGAGAGAGCCACAAGATTACCTGGCATATCAATGACCTGACTAGAAAGTCGGTAGTTGACTATATCCTGTACAATAGCGATATGAATAGAAACATCATAGACATCAAGGTAATTCCAGAGGCCTTGGATGGTGACCACCGACTGTTGGTAATGAACCTGAGAGGGACCAAGGATAAGAAAGGGGCAGAAAATCAGGATAGACGGATAAGGGTATGGAAGTTGAGAGGTGAAGAAAACAGGGTAGAATACCAAAGAATAGTGAAGGAAAGCATCCCAAATGATGAACTGAAGACAGTAGAAGAGGAATGGGGTAGATTCAAGAGGACACTAGTAAGGGTGGCAGAAGCAGTATGTGGAAGGACAAGCAACAAGAAGAGATGGAAAGAAACTCCATGGTGAAATCATGAAACAAAAGATATAGTGCAGAAGAAGAATAGTGCCTTTAGGGTGTGGTTCCAAAATAGGACAATAGAGCCAAGAAAGGAGTACCAAATACGAAAGAAGGAATTGGAAAGAGTGGTGGCTGTGGAGAGAAGAATGTGGATGGAAGAGTGGACAAGGATGATGGAGGCAGATAGTGAAGGTACCAAAAAGGTCCTATATGGGATGGTTAAAAGTAAGAGGAGGAATGATATGATGGACTACGTTCGAATGGGGGACAAAAGTGGTCGAGAAATAGGGAATAAGCATGAACTCAAGATCATGTGGAGGGAGTACTTTGAAGAACTCTTGAACCCGAATGGTGACCCTGATGAAGAAATAGAGGAACTGGGAACAGGCGAGGACTTAACATGGAGTGAACAGGAGGATGCAGTGAGGAAGATGAAAGGAGGAGAGTCACCAGGAACAGAAAAGGACTTAACATGGAGGGAAGTGGAGGACACAGTGAGGAAGATGAAAGGAGGGAAGGCACCAGGTCTGGACGAGATATGTGTAGAGATGCTGAGAGCGGCAGGAGAGGTGGGGATGCAATGGCTATATCGAGTAATGAGGGATGTATGGAAAGAGAGGAGGACCCCTGAGGACTGGAAGAAGGGAATAATTGTCCCAATCTTCAAGAAAGGTAGCAGAAAGGAGTGCAAGAATTATCGGGGGATTACATAGATGAGCCATTGTGCGAAGATCTTTGAGAAAGTTTTGGAAAAGAGAATTCGGGCAAAAATTGAAGGAAAGATAAGAGAAGAACGACATGGCTTCAGAGCAGGAAGGTCCACAGTAGATCAAATTTTTGTTGTAAGACAGTTGCAGGAAAAACATTATGAATATGGAATAGACCTACTGATGGCCTTCCTGGACATTGAAAAAGCATATGATAGTGTACGTAGAAGTAAGGTATGGAAGGCTTTGGAGAAGAGAGGAGTAGGAAAGCAGACTATAATATGGAGGATAAGGGAAATGTACAATGGAAGTATAAGCTGTGTGAAAGTAGGAGAGAGATCAGATTGGCTGGAACAGAAGAATGGCTCGAGGCAAGGAAGTGCAGTTTCACCGCTACTCTTCATTGTAGTGATGGACGATATAATGACCATAGTGACGGTAGTGATTGGCGAAAGAAGGATGAAAGTAATGGCGTTTGCAGATGATTTGATGATCTGGGGAAACAAGGAGGAGGAAGTACAGGAGCAGTTGGATGTATGGGAAGAAATAGTACATGGATATGGGATGAAGTTTAACATAAGCAAAAGCGAGTGGATTATCACAACAAGGAAGAAGGAGAGAGTCACAACGGGAATAACAATTGGTGGGGAAGAATTGAGGAAAGTAGAGAGTTTCAAGTATCTGGGAAGCATGATACAAGAAAGTGGAAGAAACGACAGAGAAATAAATGGGCAGGGGAGGCAAGCAGAATTATTCAGGAAAAGTGTTAGGAGCCTGGTAAGTAGTAAGGATGTCCCTCAAAACAGCAAAAGGGTCATATATAGGGCATACTACGTTCCAATCCTGACGTATGCCTCAGAGACCTGGATTATGAAAGGAAGGGAGCGAAGCAGAATACAGATGAAATTCTTGAGAAGCAGTATTTGAGTGACAAAGGTGGACAGGTTAAGATATGAGAAGATCAGAGAATTAGTCAAGGAGGGAGCATTACAGGATAGGATAGAGGAATCAAGGCTTAAATGGTATGGGTATGTGAAACGAATGGATGGGAGGAGGATACCCAGGGAGATACACGAGATGAAAATAGAGGGAAAAAGACCAAGAGGAAGGCCAAGAGATAAGTGGCTGAAGGGTGTGGAGGACTGCGTGCGAAAAAAAGGAGAAGACTGGACCAAGGTGGTGACGGAGAGATGGTGGGAAGACAGAAGACGATGGAGAGGCTTATGTTCCAAACAGACCTGGCCAGTGGCTGGAAACTGTTCAAGACGATGATGATATGTGTTAGGGGAAGTGTTTTATAATTTTATTTTTCTTATAAGATTATTTTTCCCCTGAGTGCCACATTTTTCAATAAAGCAGTTTCAGGGATATGTTTTCCATCACTGAAATGTTCTCCAAAATAGTCCGCAACAGCATATCTCTATCTTTAATACATCTTTTTCATTTCTTCCCACTATCTCCATTCAGTGGAAATTTAAATTACTAGCTTCGGAGCGAGCCTATCACCTCAGTTTCGGCCAGCTCCAAACTGTCAAGTCGTGTCGATTTAAGACTTCAGAGAAGAGTACATATATGTGTTTGGAGTTTCGCTGTTTACCTCACCTTTTCTGAATTGCGTCTGGGACCTGATGTTCGTGCACCTTTTAAGCTTACGCTGGGTAAATCGTTAAAGATACCGGGTGAAGCCGGGGCAGGTTGCTAGTGAAATAATAAAATGTTAAACCCCATGCCTAAAATTAAAAAGCACTTAATAATGGAATATCAAAACGTTTTAACTTCTTTCCACTTGAGGAAAACCTACAACCACTTGCTCATAATATAATATTAGAAATTATCAGAGAAGTCTTTTCCAAGGCCACATCATATTCTTCCATGGCTATATTGCCAATAAGATAATATAATACAGTAATAAAATCTCTTTCCCGGGTGCAACTCGAACCCGGGATCACTTGGTTCACAGTCCATCACACCACCTACGTGGCTACAAACTGCTGTTCAGGACGCTAACACAGTTAGTGCCACATGATAAATATCATGGCTGTTAAGTACTGTATATTATGCTCCTTTAATATTTTGTTCTTTTCAATAATGTTCAAGCATGGAATTGGGTTCTAAGTTTCATCT
Source organism: Meconema thalassinum (assembly GCA_946902985.2). Taxonomy (NCBI): domain Eukaryota; kingdom Metazoa; phylum Arthropoda; class Insecta; order Orthoptera; family Tettigoniidae; genus Meconema; species Meconema thalassinum. Next base: position 1,234,338,413 of record OX336389.2, on the reverse strand, counting down.
GAATATCTGTGAGTATGCAGTGCCACAAACAAATTTTACTCACTCCTTGGCTGACTATATTTGACTCATATATTGTTTTTGCCAATCAATGTTTGAGGCAAAAGTATTTGTAATTTTATTGATTATTTTCTAAAATATTTGTAATTTGCAAGAATTTCCTTGAAGTAATTTTAATTTATCCCATTAACATTTTTCTAGTGCTTCACCTGAAAGACAAAGTCTACAGCAGTAAACCAGCGATGCAGAGGAAATTCTTCTCTAGTGTTTGCCATTTTTAATGAAATAATGCATAAGATTTGTCATTCCAATCAGCCCAACTAACAGCTCTGCCGTTAACACGAGTCATCAGTTTGAACATCGACAAACATGCAGGCGTTAAACATTTTAGTTGACATCGGGTCAGAACAATGTTTTGTAACGTGTATATTGTTATTCAAACAGTGAGTACATTTTATTGGGACATTCTGTAGTTAATAAGTTCATGGAATTTTTGAAGAGAAAGTCAAATTCCCACAATTAATGCATTGATTTATAATATGTTGATAATAGCATTCCTGCAAAAGGGCATTTATATTGTAATAGCCATAGTGCAGAAGCATAATACTGGTATTGGGATGAGTCGTTACTTCCTATTAAAGCGCATTATCATTTAAGTACTGATGCAAAGAGTTGAGCCCATCTGTTTCCTTCTTCTTATTCTTCTTTTTCATTAATTGACATGGGGGAGTTCTTATGGTGGAGTGGCCAGTTTTACTTGCCAGAATTCAATTTCGACCAATTACATAATGTGCATGAAATTAATCAGAGTGCGATGTTACTGTTTGGCAATGACTTCAATACCTAGTAGCACAAGTAGTAAATTTACATTGATAAACACATTTTGTTACCAAAGGGATAAAAGATACAGGCACAGTTACTCTGGGAGTAGTTGCCAAATACTGAAAATAGACCCTAAATAGAAAAGAGGAATTAGTAGTTATTGTCGAGCACAAAGCGAACAGAAAGGAATAGTTTTAAAACTAGCTGTTCAATGAATGCACACTTACCCTTCCCAGCAGGGGCTTTCTTCAAGGATATGACTAATGTTGCTACAGCCTTTAGAACAAATGAAATTTCTGAGAGCCTATACCTGGAAGAAAACAGAACACTATTGTTGAAATAATTATATAACAATACATGAACACATACAAATTCAAAAATATGCAGTAGATGATAAGAGGTGGTTCTGATAAACTAAAATGAAAATACATTAAATGTACATAGGTTAATTTTAGGGAAAGGTTGAGAGACAAAAAAATCTATGTGAGACAGAGAGCGGTTGGTTCTTTAGTTTAAGGGCTGCGACAACGCGGTCATGTAGCCCCGTGTACTTTGGGTGTGTGTAGAATCTGTCTGATAACCGGTGTTAATTGTGATGACTGTAGGCTATTAGTGTGTGCTATCTGTTTTTAATTCAACTACAATAACTAAAGGCTTAGATTCCAGCCATTGATTGTGTTCTTTCTGGCTTAATATGGATACAGATGATAGCCACCCAGTGCAATTCAGAGACAAACCGTCAGATGTACTTTAGTTTCTTTTCTAGAAACATACAGGCCATCACCATACTGATTGCTAAATTTGTAGGAAGATGCTAATCAGGGTGTACATGCTACGATATGATAAACAAGTGGGTTAGGAGCTGGGCTGGCCTCAAATTCAGCTTATAGAACCTTTTCAGTTTGAACTATGCAGAAAACTTAAAGAAGGGTGGGCCTAATTCCCTCCATTGCCACTAGGATAAAGATTCCAAAGGGACCTAGGGAAGACTGGAAAGGTATTTTTGGTATGGCTGCCAACTTATTTATATATAAATAGTAGCTATACCCAGCATGCATTGCAATGCCAATCAAAGATAGATAGACAGAAAGATAATAATAATGTTATTGACGTCAGAAAAGTTGGATGGCGCAGCCACGCGGCAGAATGTTGAAGCTGTAGCATTGTGACTGGTGAGGTTTATTTAGATGGTGAAGCATTGACGTCGTGATGGAAACAGAAAGAAATTTGTCAAATTCGAGGAGGTACTGCTCTGTATACGGTTGCAAATCGTATAAAACGGCTACGAAATATCTTCACTACTTTCCTGTACAAAAAGTTCAGAGAGAAAGATGGGCTTCGGCGCTGTCAATTGGAAAACGTGTTACATATTACATGACAGTGTGCAGTCTGCATTTTTGTGAAGACGACTTCTTTCCACCGGTACTGTCGATTATTGATAGTTATTGTCTCTAATTTTTATTCACATGGATTTAGCTACTTCAAAAATACTGATAAACTTATAGCCTATTACTTCTGTGCCGTACAAAGAATGTAATCCGCTCTTCGTAAACTTATTTTAGGGGTTCTTCCGATTGGCAATAGCCAAATGGTTAGAAAACTTAAGAAAAATGCTGTTCCTAGCCTTAATTTGCCAGAGAATTTATATTCTTGCCTTTGAACAGCAAGTATGTAGGTCATTGAAGTATGATTTGGCTTAAATTGTGTTTTTGGCTATGATCTCCCTACTGTTGAATTTAGTTATTTAAAATGTAAAATCTTAGTTTTAAGTACCGGTTTGGTGACCCATCATCCCAGTATACATATGCGGTAATGTAGCAGGAGACCGGATCGGCCTAGGCTATTCTAACTTTAATTAGTTTCCATTTCAGGGTTTTACAGTTTTGAGTGCGAATAGTTGGTTTGAAAGTTGTACAACAGTAAGGAGAGTATGTTTTGTATAGGTTTTAATTGGTATTATGGTTTATGTCGAGCTGAGGAGTGAATTGGGTTTGGCTTAAAGTGTAGTTTTTGATCTGTTCCGTTTGCTTATGACAAGTTCAAATGGAGACTCCAGCTTTGTTAAATATCTGTATTTTAAACATTTAATTAAATATATTGATAAAGAGGATGCCTCCATTTTAACTTGCCTGTGGCAAGAGATTAATAAATTAATATTCTTGCCTTTGAACAGCAAGTATGTAGGTCAATATTTGCAATATTGAAGTATGATTTGAGCATCCCAAGTAACGCTTCTTTGAACCCAAAACATTCATGCAAATTCAGGGTTGTTTGATTCAATTTATTATCAGGGAGTCGTCCTTTGTGTTATGGGAGATATATATATTGTAAATTAATAAAAACATCGATACCGCTAGGCTCCCAAGTACAGGCTTCATAATTATATGTAACAGCAGACAGTAAATTAACTATCTACATGTGGGTAATATTTTTAACTTGTAGTAATTAGGTACTGCATTTAAATTGATTATAAAAATATTTCTATCAATGAAAGGAAATATGTAGTATTTTGCCATCATAAATGAGAAGCCATAACAAACGCACACCCAATTACTTCACGTCACTATATCGCCGCCATATTGCAAACAGCTGACCGTAAGCTCCTCCCCCGTTTCGGACGTCAATTGGTTTTACATCTCTTTTAACTGCGGCTTTTAGAGACGCCGGGGTGACAGAATTTTGGCCTGAAGGGGATCTTTAACGTGCCAGTAAATCTACTGACACGGCCCCCTCGCATTTGCGCACCCTCAAATACCAACTGGCTGCGTCAGGATTTGAACCTGCAACCTTGGTCACAGCAGACGAGAATGTTACCGCTGAGCCACGCAGCCAGCCCAAGAGAGAAAGAATAAAAAGAAGTGTTTGAATTGTAATTTTGCTTACTGAAATGCCTTTGGATTAACAATATTCTTTGTTTTTCTGTCTGGTGCATATATAAATAAATCTGAAGGCTTTCCGACGCGTGAGCACGACACATACAGCTGACCATGTGAGCATTTGTTGAAACCACTCGTGCACCTTTTAATGTAAAATGGATTTACTTATTGAGAAACAATGGTGGGTGTGTGCACAACAGCTCACCAAAGATTCATCGCAATTGGTGGAATTGTATATGAACGCATACGGGACTCTCCTGAAACGATTTGCTGGCCAACACTCATTTGTTGAAACTACTCGTATGCTACCTATTGTGAAATGGATTTACTAAGCCAGAAACTTTCCTTGGAGTGTACACAACAACTGACCCAAAATTCATCGCTATTGGATGAATGGTACACGAACGTATACGGGACTTTGTTGAAACGATTCACGCGCCATCATTCATTTGTTGAATCTACTCGTGCGCTACCTGTTGTAGAAACCTTTCCTGGAGTGTGCACAACAATTCACTAAAGTTTAATCGCAATCGGATGAATGGTATATGATTGCAAAAGGGACTTGAAACGATTTGTGCGCCGTTGCTCATTTGTTGAATCTACTCGTGTGCTACCAATTGTAAAATGGATTTTCTAAGCCAGAAACCTTCCCTGGATGCACACAACAACTCACCCAAGTTTCATCGCAATCGGTGATTGGTATATGAACGCATAAGGGACTTGAAACGATTTGCACGCCATGACCGTATTCAAACCAGTAGCCAAGCTTGAGTTCAGTTTTAAGAACTGCACTTTACCACTTACCCACACCAGCTGGTCAAAATAAAAATAAAACATGATCGGTGTGAAGTGATTGATACACATAAATTAGAGCTCTGCTGAGACAGCATGTCACCTCGCGATGAATCAGCAAGCCATTCTCACACCTTGCATTGTGGTGTCATGAGTATACAGATTGTGCAATTGGGCTACTGTGGGATTTAAGGGTTCCTGTTAAGTCCCTCACCCTTTTGTGTTACATAAATAATTTGTAGCTAGACAACTTCCCTGGAGTTTACACAACTCACCCAAGTTTCATCACAATCGGATGAATGATATATGAACACATAGGGGACATACATATATACAGACAAACTATCACGTAACATTGAGTTTTATATATATATATATAGATTAAAATTGAATACTCAGCATTTCATAAAACTACTATAACAAATATTGGCAAAATACAGTAGCAGGTGCATATAACAGACATGGTAAAAGAAAAGTCTAATATAACTTACCGGTACTGCCAAACAGGGTGATTTCAGACACATAGATGGTTTTGGACAGTATGGTAGATATGTCTTTTTTATTACATAACTAGTCTATTATGGTTGGGAGGTCAGCCATGCCTAATATATAGATCAGACCCAGATGCAAAATTTAAGTATTCAGTAATTTGCAACCATATGACTCAATTCGGACACCAGTTTAAAAAGGAAGGAAGCTTGTTGTTTAACGTGACCGTTAATCTAGAGATCATGAGCCACGGGACCTCCTTTTTACGTGGATTCCGAACCACAGGACGTGGCATTGCACTTCGAAAATCTCACATGCGTGGACACCAGTTTACCAGCAAATATAGACACATGAAAATACTACACAGGTTAGGGAAAAGTCCACAGTAGACATAGAAAAACTTTACCCCACAGACAACTTGGAACAAAATTGTTTATTCTGATAACATTCTTCTTAATGAAACAACCGATGACTTAAATAGGAAAACTCCAATCACGCATTTACACTGGTTCCACCCATTCTCTCTGCGTTCACCCCTGCCCGTACACTCGTCTTTCATATCCCAGCCTGTTCCAAGCTCACACACCAGTTGTCCATAGACACTTCAGTTCTGTTTTAACTTGTTGAGCTTAAGTATCGAGAATCCAACTCTCAGTAAGTTCAATAAACCTGTTTTCAACTTGTTCTCCCCAACAAGTTTCATTTTTCAATGCACTTGAATTAATTTTCCCTTCTCTTTCCTTTAAATGCTACAGGATCAGTAAATCTTTAAAGGCTGGACTCAGTCCAATTCAAATAACAAGTTCTAGTGACAGGCAATGTATTTACCTTACACATCAAGTACAAATTTAGGGCAGACATGAAAGCTATGAATGACATAAAAAATTCTAGATAAGGTGGAGGCAACCATACCAAAGAATTCCTCTGCCTCTCGAGATTTACCCTAATCAAGACTAAGTCATGACAAGAGAAATGTTTTACATAGTAGACCTTTGACTACCACTATTTATTGATAACTGAGGCTTATGACGAACTATAACTGAAAAAAGGAAGCTTGTAGTTTAGCGTGACCGTTAATCTCCAATCATGAGCCACGGGACCTCCTTTTTACGTGGAATCCGAACCACAGGACATGGCATTTCACTTCGAAAATCTCACATGCATTGACCGGGAATCGAACCCGGTCCACCTTGGTGAGAGGCATACAGCTAGACCGCTGAGCCCCCAAATATAAATATATATAACTGAAGAGATCCAGCATATGGGAAGACTCCTACATCACAGATGCTTTGACTACAAGGGAGTGGATGCAGGCACAGTAGCTAGACTAAAGTTAGTATGACGTCATGCGGTCAAAGCCCGAGTTAATGCTCAGCGTTACCACACACTCTTGCGCTACTTCTGTCACTGAAACCAGTTTTGCTACTTGTTCACACAAGGTGCCACAATCTGCCCCTAATTGAGAATAGTACAAGACAAATATCTACAGCGGGACAAGTTCATCTGAAGCTCCGAAAACTATGCGAACTACTAGGTTTCCCCTTGCTTCCTCCTGCTCCCCCGTGACAACTTTGCCCTCACTCAGGGATTCAGTTCAACTTGCTGTCCTTTTCAATTTTAACCTGCTATTGAACAATTGGATCAATCATTATTCGAGATGCATCATATTATTGGAATACAGTACCTCATAGAGTCCTAAGTGTTAAAAATAAACACAATAAGAATTGTCAATTATTATTACAGATTACATTTTTGATATAATTTGTTTCTATGAATCAATCTCTTCACTGTAGCATTTAAACAAAAACAAAAAAAACACACACACAGTAGGGTTGGCTGACAGAATCGCATTCTAGCCTTAACGTTTCTACAAAAACAAGGTACAGTACATGTATGACAGTTTCAAAAGCAAAGCAAAAGAAGGTAGTAGTATAGTGTTACCATAGCAACAGGTCCCTCTTGAAAAAGAATAATAGACTATTTACCGACACTGATGCTTTCTCAAAGATCCCTTCTCTTGTTGGACAGATGCACAGTTTCCTTTTTAAGATATGTAAACTTTAAAGCAGGGCCATCCACACAACACTCCGGCCGCGCTCTAAGCCAGTGCTCCGAGCACTTTGGTGGACGGTAGTTTCGGTAGTGGTGGGAGGAGCTTAGCTGGCTGAGCATGCGGTGAGCGCCGAAGTGAGCAGACAAACCATCAGTCACTAGTCTAGTCCAATGCTCTTTGTTGGCAGCATGTAAGTAAATCAGTTTTGCAGTGGTCATGACTGAACATCATACAAAAAAAAAAGGAGTGAAGTAGCAGCAGCCTTTAAAACCGAATGGGAAATGTCATTTTTCTGTACAGCTTATAAAGGGCATGCCAAATGTTTAGTACGCCACCGAGATTTAATGTGTTTAAAAAAACCAGAGGGATGAGTAAGGTGATTTGACAAGCGCCAGTTGGAAAGAAAATTTCAAGCAGCACTTTCCTGTAAGTATTATTGTTTTAATTTTAAAATTCTTGTTTATGAACGGGAAGGAACAAATGATTTAATTATCTGAAGAACACTAAAATTGTGACTTGTCATATTTTTGTCAGACAGGAGATAGAGGAGAGTGAGGTTGGTGGACCCATTTTACGAGCAAGCTACAAATGTTCGATGTGAATTGCCAAAGCTGGGTAACCCTTCGCGGAAGGGAATTTAATCAAGGAGTGCCTAATGGACGCGGTGAAATGTATTTGTCCTTCGGAGCTAGTTGAGAAATTTGAAAAAAGAAAAATCTCTCTTTCTCCTCAAAATGTGGCTTGCAGAATAGATGATATGGCTGTTGATATGGAACAGCAATTCATAGAGAAGGCAGAAAATGTTGTATCATTTTCCATCGCCCTCGACGAATCAACCGACATTGCGGTCACAGCACAGCTCGTTATTTTCATTTGAGGGGGGATGACGATCTTTGGGTCACCGAGGATCCCCTAGACTTGGTAGCTCTCAAGGATCCCACTACCAGTTTCGATATTTTCCAAGCTGTGGAGGGTGTTTTTGAGTCAATGGAATTAGAATGGGAGAGGTTGATGAGTGTAATGACGGATGGAGTTCCTGCTTTACGGGTTCTACGCACGGGGTTCCTCAGCTATGTAAAGTTAAAAATGGCTGAGAGCGGCAGTAACCTAATGGCGGTGATCCATTGCTTCATACACCAGGAGGCAATTTGTGCAAAAGTTGCCAAGCTTAAAGACGTAATGGGAACAGTTGTGTGAATGGTAAATTATCTTCGCTCCCATGGACTCACGCACCGTCAATTCAAAGAGTTCTTGGGCGACATCGAAGCGGAGTATCCACATATCCCGTATCATGCAAAAGTAACATGGCTGAGCAAGGCGAAGGTGCTGTATCGTGTGTTTTGCTTGCGGAACGCAATAGATACCTTCTGTAATATGAAAGCGCGGCCCGAAGTTATTTTGCGTGATCCTAAGTGGGTGGCAGACTTGGCATTTTTAAGTGAAATTACTGCCCATCTGGATACTTTGAACACTTCGCTTCAGGGTGAAAAGCACAACATATGCGATTTGGTGGAAAAAATTCAAGCGTTCACAAGAAAATTGATTTTTTGGGAAAACCTGTTGCGTGCAAGGAACACAGGACATTTTCCATCGCTTGAAACAGTGAAAGAAGGTGTCGACTTGCAGGTAAATCGCCAATTACAAGAAGAGTTTGAGAGGCGATTTTCAGAATTATCAGAACTCCAACCGGTTTTAGATGTATTTGTTTGACCATTTTCTCTTAGTGCAGATAGTGTTCCACTGCTCTTTCGATTAGAGCTGATTGAACTGCAGTGCAATGTTTGTCTTAAAGACCGCATTCTAATGTCACGAAGTTTAGAAGAACTTTACAGTGGCTTTCCACAAGAAGAATACCCCCTTTTGTATAAACATGCATGTAAAGTTCTGTCAATGTTCGGCTCAACGTACATTTGTGAGCGATACTTTTCAGTTCTTAAGCTTACCAAAACTAAACATCCTGCAACGATGAGCGATAGAAACTTGCACAATTGTTTACGAATCGCTGAGTCCAGAAATCATCATCATCATCTTGCACAGTTTCCAGCCACAGGTCGGGTCTGTTTGGAACACAAGCCTCTCCAATGTCTTCTGTCTTCCCACCATCTCTCAGCCTCCACCCTTGTCCAGTCTTCTCCTCTCTTCTTCATGCTTTCTTCCACCCCCATCAGCCACCTGTCTCTCGGTCTTCCTCTCGGTCTCTTTCCTTCCCTCTTCATCTCGTGTATCATCCTGGGCATCCTCTTCTCCTCCATTCGTTTTACATGTCCATACCATCTAAGTCTAGATATCTCTATACCATCCTGTAATGGTTCCTCCTCCATTAATTCTCTGGTCTTCTCATTTCTTATTCTGTCCATCTTTGTAGCTCCAATACTGCTTCTCAAGAACCTCATCTTACTGGCCTGTATTTTGATCTTCTCCCTTCCTTTCATAACCCAGGTCTCCGAGGCATACGTCAGGATAGGGACATAGTACGTCCGATAAATGATCTTTTTGCTGTTCTGAGGGACATCCTTGCTCCATAACATGCTTCTCACACTCTCACACTCCTCCGGAATGCTTCTGCCTGTCTCCCCCGCTCATTTATTTCTCTATCGTTTCTTCCATAATCGTGTATCAGGCTTCCCAGATACTTGAAACTCTCCACTTTCTTCAGCTGTTCCCCACCAATTGTTATTCCCATTGTGGTTCTTTCCTTCTTCCTTGTTGTGATCACCATCTCACTCTTATTTATGCTAAATTTCATCCCATACCCTTGTTTTATTCCTTCCCACACATCCAACTGTTACTGTACCTCCTCGTCTTTGTTTCCCCAAATCATCAAATCATCTGCAAGCACCATTGCTTTCATCTTTCCTTCCCCAATTACTTGTGCCATTCGGGTCATTACGTCATCCATCATCACAATGAAAAGTAACGGTGCCAGTGCACTTCCTTGTTTCAGGCCATTTCTCTGTTCCAACCAGTCCGATCTCTCTCCTCCCACTTTCACACAGCTCACACTTCTCTTGTACATCTCCTTTATCCTCCTTATAGTCCATTTTTCTACTCCCCTATCCTCCAGGGACTTCCATACTTTGTTTCTGCATACACTGTCATATGCTTTCTCAATGTCCAGGAAGGCCATCAGTAGATCTGTTCCATACTCATAGTGCTGTTCTTGTAACTACCTTACAGCAAAAATCAAATCCACTGTGGACCTTCCGCTCTGAAGCCATGTTGTTCTTCCCTCATCCCTCCTTCTATCCTTGTCCTAATTCTCCTTTCCAGAACTTTCTCAAACATCTTTGCACAATGACTCATCAGTGTTATTCCCCGATAGTTTCTGCATTCTGTTCTACTACCTTTCTTGAAGATCGGGACAATGATTCCCTTTTTCCAGCCCTCTGGGGTCTTCCTTTCCTTCCATGCTGTCTTCATCACTCGGTACAACCATTGTATCCCCACCTCTCCTGCTGCTCTCACCATCTCCACACTCAACTCATCCACACCCGGTGCCTTCCCTCCTTTCATCTTCCTCACTGCATCTTCCACTTCTTTCCATGTTAAGTCCTTTTCTGTTTGCAGTCCATCTTCCTCTTCCCCGATTTCTTCCTCCTCACCATCTTTTCCATTTGGGTTCAGAAGATCTTCAAAATATTCTTTCCACATTTTCTTCAGATCTTCCCTATTTTCTATCTCTTGTCCCCTTTTGTTCACCATTCTAACATAATCGGTAGGATCCTTCCGCATCTTATTTTTTACCATCCCATACAGGACCTTTTTTGTGTCTTCACTATACTCCTCCATCATCTTTGTCCACTCTTCCATCCACTTTCTTATCTCCGCAGCCACTACTCTCTTTGCCTCCTTCTTTCTTTCCTGGTACTCTTCCCTTGTCTCTACCGTCCTATTTTGATACCACCTCCTAAGGCTCTATTCTTTTCCCTTACTATATCTTTTGTCTTCTCATTCCACCATGGTGTTTCCTTCCACCTCTTCTTACTACTTGTCCTCCCACATACTGCTTCTGCTGCACCTACTAGTGTCTTCTTAAATCTAGCCCATTCCTCTTCCACCCCTCTTTCTTCATCTGTTGGAATTCCTTCCTTTACCATTTTGAGGTACTCGACCCTTCTATCTCCTTCTTTCAGTTTCCATATCCTTACACGTCTTTCCTGGTTCTCAGTCCCTTTCTTCTCCTTACACCCTCTCAGGTTCATTACCAGCAATCGATGGTCGCTATCCAGGTTCTCCGATGGTATAACCTTGATGTCCGTGATGTTCTTATTTAATTCTTTCTCATACAGTATATAGTCGACCACTGACTTCCTGGTCAAGTCATCACTGTAACATGTGATTGTGTGGCTCTCTCTCTTCTTGAAGCAGGAGTTCCCAACTAGCAGGCTGTTCCTTTGGCAGAAGTCCAACAGTCTCTTTCCTTCCTCATTTCTTCCGCCCAACTCTCTGGTCCAAGCACACTCTCATACCCTTGTCTTTCTCTTCCTACATGGGCATTTCTGTGTCGAGAAATATTATACCCAATTAGGAGAAGATTGTTTCCTCCAAAACTAAAAGCTCGTAAAAACAACGGAGCAAAAGTCACTCAAGGTCTGTACTGTCTGTTCATATTGGTAAAATATTGTTGAATTTTCAGTTTGGAATAAATCACAATATTCTTTACTTAACACCTGTGTTCGTTTCCTGACATTGCATACATCGGAGTACCATTCGATTTGTATATGCGATATATTTTTTATGGCAAAACAGCCCTATCAATCTGATGTCAACAATCCCACAAAAGCCGTCGGCCGCGCAAATGTATGTATCTAGTCAGCGCGGTTCCGAACATCATCCGTCTCAGGTCTCCTCGATGCCACAGGGTAGTGAGGGTAGGGGAAGGAGCGCTAGTCTGACTGCCCAGTGCTCCCCGAGCACAATGACTGGATGGCCTTGCTTTACAGTGTACCATGAGGCTGGACTGTAGTTATCGCAATGCGCGAATAAACAAAACGTTATCCGCATCCACACAACTGTTATCCGCATCCGCCCCACATCCGCATATTTGTTATCCAAATTCGCTGACACTACAATAATATTTTTAATTTATTAGATAAAGTATTAAAGCAACACATTTAGTATTTGACGAGAAAGTCATTCCCCTAGGTTATGAATGTCATGTGCTATGTTTAAAATAAATGTTACACAGCCAGAATTGCAACCCTTTTCAGTTCGGAGTGTTAATTATGCTTAATGACATGATTTGAATGAGATTGGCTTAAATCATTGTCTTACATCTGTCATGGGAAAAAAAATAATGAAAAAATATGATATGTAGTGAAACACTCTCATCTCCCTGCTGGAGTTGATTTATAATTAAATACCCCCATTACCACAAACCTACAGAATTTACTGCCTTTAAATACAGGCCACAAGTGATTTTAACATAACTTCCCGACTTTGAATGGGCGCCAAGGTTGACCATATGGGTCTTCCTGAATAAAATAGAATAAAATACATAACTGTTGCCCCGACTATGAAAATCCTTATCCCAGGCGTAGGGCATTTGGCATGCGTTCGCTGATGTTACCAGGTTAATGCAAAACAGGAATTAACACACATGAATTTTAAAAGAAACAATCTATTGGCTGTACTATACATCTATATACATAATATACAGCATGAGAAATACCCTTCAATACACTCGTGATAAATTTTGTACAGTACCTTGCCACTGAATTTAGGCTCTTAGAGCAGCAAACACTTACGGCCATATTCGACCTAGGCCTACCAGCCTCCTATACATATTCACTTGTACACAAATCTACACTCGTCAGACTTTCACGCATATCATTTGCCTATTCTTTTCACTTTGCACAGTTTGAGCACGAATCTACACTCGCCAGACTTGTTGACTTCAACGCCATGACTTCCACAACAGATGATGAAGTGAGGTTATGAACGTCTTTTTAGGGTGTGATATGATCAGCTACCCATGGTCTACGAACTTAACCATGTCGAAAATATGTAGTCATTCAATAGCACAACGCTCAGTGAATGTCTAGTTACTGTCTCTGTTGTTCGATTACCGGACCATGCCAGATAAATCGACCTTGGGCGCAAGAAGACATGGACTCTAGCCTAAAAGCAAGAAGACCCGATCTCTAACTGTTCGTTACGGAAACCATGTCACGTAAAACGACCCTAGGCGCTAATAGATCTGGACTCTGCCAATAAAGCAATAAGACGACATCTGAACATCAGACACGCCATTATATGCACCGGCGAACGGATACATAACCCCAATGTTCCTGCCGGAACTAACTCGTGCGTGGCCCGCTCCTAGCGGAACATCCGTGTCAACACATGAACATCAGACTGTCAAAATTCATACCGATGTCACACAGTAGTTTTCCACTCGAAGTTCATGGGAGTTCATGCTATAAATAGCCTAGGTATTCCCTGAACTTGCCACCACAAGCCGAATTACTGCCTGTCTTTTCCGGGTTTGTAACATATCCAGCACTCGAAAATACCAATTCATTGTACCTTTATAGTACAGCCACGAATCTAACATTTAACATTACTACGTCAAAATAAAGCCATTAACCCCAAACCAAAATGAAATAATGCTTCTACTTAAAATAATACAGTCTTATAAATCCTTACTCCCAAAACTTAATAAATCGTAAAACCCCGTATTTTATATCAAATATCCAAAAACCGATAATTAATAAAAAATGATCCTAGTTGGTCCAGACCATCCAAAGAAGAATCCGTCCACAAAAACACACAGGCACAATAAAAATCACCTCTGCAACCCCACGTTAACCCAATATAATAAGATACGAATAAAATACCCCAAACTAACTGCACAAAGCAAAAACCCGAGGGTGAGCTACTGTAACTGAATAAATTCGGTTACAGTGGAGATTTTAAGCCATTCTTTTTCAGTGTTGCCTATTCAAATTGTCTTTCGCAGCTTTTCAGTTGGTCAACACAATTGTACCCATAAACATTCAGGTACAAGTAATAATATTCAACAAGTTCGGATTGTATTCTAAAAGCTATCTGCAAATTTACTCCAAACATTATCCGTAGCTTATACGCTATCCGCACAACCATACACACTGTATCCACATGGCGAAAAGTTTTGAGGATATCCGCATATGCGCAGGGCTTTAATTATCTCTTGGTGAGAGATACTAACAAATTAAGTTTTCCAATTGCCTATTCACTGACAACATTCTTACAAAAAAAAATATAATTATTAAAAAAATGAAAAAAAAAGTTACTACACATTATATATAATATTATTATATTATGAATAATAAACTAGTTGAAACCCATCAAAACATGACGGTCAATGGGAAAATATTTACTGAAGGATTCTCTCATATGCATTGATACACTCACACCTCCTCGCTAGAGTTGATTTAAGTTTAATATCCCCTGAAAATCCAACCTACTGAATTTACTGCCGTTCACATACAGGCCACAAGAGTGTATTTACCATTACTAACCAGACTTAAATTGGGCGCCAGGGTTGATCATGTGGATCTTCCCGAATGAAATAAAATGAACAACTGATTTTCCCGACATTGAGACCCCTTATCCCAAGTGTGGGGCATTATACATGTGTTCTGCTGATGTACCAGTATCGTGACAACACAGGAATAAATACTCAAGAATTTTAAAAGAAACTATCTATTGGCTGCACTTCACATATATATACATTATGTACAAAACGAGACAATACATTTCAATATATGGGTACAGTCATGGCCGGCTCTACGGAAGGCCGCGGCGAGCGATAATTGGCAACCTCGCCCTGAATGGCCAGTCTGCTCTGCCTAGCCCATTGAGTTACCTGGAAAATGTGTCACGCGCTCGCGTTTTCTTCAAAATACTCACTGTAAATTAAATTATACTATTGATTATTACTGTATAGTGGCTAGCTGCAATGCCAAAGACTTGTGTTGTGCCGAATTGCAAGTCTAATTATCGTTCATCGATAAAAACTGAAGGATTTGTGACAATGTTTGGGTTTCCTAAAAATCCACAATTGAAAGCCATATGGGAACGTGCTATTCCTCGAGCCAATTGGGTACCTACGAAATATTCCTTCGTATGTTTTAAACACTTTCTTCCTGAAGTCGTAAGTTATGTTGAAAAATACACAAGGATGGTGATGGGAATAATAAGGAATTCACACGGAAGAAGCCTGTATTGTTACCTCGTGCGGTTCCAAAGGTATTCCCAAACTTACCATCGTATTTGAGTAAGTGCTCCTCCAAGATAAGGAAATCTCCAGAAGAAAGAAGAGAAGAAGAAAAAGAACGGAAAAAGTCTGCAGAGGAATGTGAGAAGACCCTTGCCGAGGAAGCCAACAAAATTACGACTTTCGAGTCCTTTGTTTGTGATATACAAAATAAAATGGTGGAGCATAAAACAGACTGGTCTGTAAGTACTAGTGAAAACTATTGTATTTTGTATAAATTAGATGTGTCAAGCATACCTAAAATAAGGTCAAGTATGAAGGTAAACAATGATTTTACGGTCAAAATTCATATCAATGGAGGCGTAATTCCTAACGCTGTTGTTCTTCATTCTGGCTCTGTAATATTTCAAAATTCATTATTAAGTAAGTGGAGTCAGTTGTTCCAAGCAATAGAATTTTGCCACGACTTTTTCTTACCTGGAAGTTCTGTAATTTCACTAGTCGTCCAGATTAATAGTTTAATAGATAACCTAAAAACTGACCTTGAAAACCAGGGAGACGAAACTTCAGAGATTCTGTTAAAAAATTAATGTTTCTGCAAGATCAGTTTACACTTACTTTTCTAAAGAAACCTAGATATAACGTCACTAAAACTCTAAATGCATTCCTCAGTTATATGCAGTCTACAAAGTGTTATAACGCAATTAGATTTAACCATATTTTATCCCTACCTCATCCCCGAGTTTTACAAAAGTTAACAACTTCCTTCGTCATATCCCCGAAAGCTGATGAAGAGAACAGTAACTTTCTAAGTCACATTGTGAAAGATTTATCAAATTTAGAAAGGGTTGTACATTTGCAGATTGATGAAATACATGTCAAACAAACTTTAGATTTAAAAAATGGGCAATTATATGGTGTCGCTACAAAAGAATCTGTCGATTTAGCTAAGACAGTTCTGGCCTTTCTAGTTAGGTCTGCTTTTGGAAATTTGAAAGAGGTTGTTAAATTAGTTCCAGTGAAACAATTAACGGGTTTGCAACTAGCTGATATTGCAAAAGGTGTTATCAGGCAAATACAGGATTGTGGCCTAAATATTCTGTCTATCATAGCTGATAATAATGGTGTGAATCGTGCTTTGTTCAAAGAACTAACCAAACATTCTGATAGTAATTACTGGTTCCATATTGATAGAAAACCCCTAAAAACCTTTGTTTTATATGACAGTGTCCATGTATTAAAAATACCGGTATACGAAATAATTGGCTGAATTAAAATGGCATTGATAAGTCATTTATTATTCCTGTATGGGAAGATTTAGACTCATTTTCAAATGTTTTAAGTTCAGATGACTGTAACCCTTATTTTAAAGAGGTAACTCAAGCATCATTTAGTGACATTACAGCGATCTACAAAAAGGAATCCGATTTACTGATTAAGTCTGCACCAAAGTTAACACTTAAAAGTGTTTATCCAAATTCACTTGAACGCTAAAGGGTTTCTTTGGTTACAAACGTGTTTCACGGATCTACAGCTTCTGCTCTAAACAAGTATTGTTATAAAGGTACTGCTTTTTTTTCTCAGAGTAATCCTAATGTGGTGGTCCAGTGTTAATATTAAGCGGCCTCTCACCCATGTTGTTAAACGTAATAGTCTTCAAATGCCTTTCAAAAATCCCGAAGACAAAAGGTTGGCTTTCCTAAAGGCATTCCTCCAATGGCTGTCCACGTGGAAAAAGAACGTTGAAAATTATTCCTCAAAAATGAGTTGTTTAACCAATGAAACTTACAACTCTTTGTATGTAACAACCTATGTATTACGTGAGATTAGTATTTATGCTCTACAGAATGTGAACCCCTCTTATGTGTTAACTGGCAAATTTCAGAGTGACCAATTAGAATCCAGGTTTGGGTAGTACCGCCAACTAACAGCCGGCAACTATTATATATCAGTTACTCAGGTAATGGAGGCCGAATTGAAAATAAGGTTGAAAAGCGTACTTGGCCTTCATTCAGCCAGGTATGGAGCAGTTACTTTTTCGAAAGAAATGATAATGTCCTCTACCGATACAAATTCAGGAGAAATGTCAACAAGCAGCCTTTCGTCAGCTACTGTTGACGATACCTTTTACAGTATTTTAGAAGACAAGTAGACTGAAAACATACAATTCGATGAGTCGGGTTTTATATATGCCTGTGGTTACATATCGTTCAAGCAATGTTCAAGAATAAAATGTGAAGAATGTTTGGCTTTGCTTAGAAATAAAGAAAATATAAATGACAGCTACTTCAATCAAATAAATAGGGACGGACTTTCAGTTCCTGCAGATTTATTTTATCAGTGTGTAAACCTGTTGTTGGAATTACGCAGGCACTAATTACTGATAAGTTTGAGGAACAATTTTTAAAATGTAAATGTAACAATCAACGCCAAGTAATTCAAAATCTTAGTCTACTCGGTATTTTATCAGATATTGAATTGTCAGAAACTGCCGAGAAAACGTGTACCTGTGGATGTAATGTTATGACATTGGTCACAAGTATTGTCTTAATAATGAGTAACATTTTGTTAAATAATTACAGGAAGTTGAGGAATGAACGGGTAACTTGCCATAGTAATCACAGAAAACTTGCTATTCTTTGTTAGAGGCCAACCTGTTGTATATTTTGTAAATGTCAAATAAATATTGAAAGCAAATTCGTTTTGTTACTCCAAGTATTCCCTACTCACTCTTGACAATCCTTTTACTTTAATGTTGAAAATAACAAATATTATTTCGTTATTTCAATTTGTTTTCGTGGCGAAGCACACGCATCAACAGCTGGCCGGCTGCTATGGCCATCCCAGTTCAGAGAAGTGCAGCGTTGCAAGGTCGAACGCCGCGGCCTTCCGTAGAGCCGGCCATGGTACAGTACCTTGTTTCACTGAATTTACACACGATAATTGGTCAACCTGACCTAGGCATATCAGCTTCCTATACATATTTACAACTCGTACAGTTTGTATGCAAATTCTACACATGATACGTTTCACTTTTCATTCTCCCTTCACGGTGTGGTTTCACTGTTCTCTCTTCCGCCATGACTTGCTGATGAAATGTTTATGAGTGGTGATCATACTTTTGGGCATGATAGAGGTACAGGGCGCCAGGAAATATTCTCCTCAGTGCCTACATGCTGCTGCGAGAGCTAGCATCAGGGCTTGTATCAAAACAAACAGTAAACTTTGTACTCACCAGAGCCATTCATAACAGATGCTGGAAGTGTGAACTGAACTGGTAACACGAAATTTACTTATCAAGTCCCGAATGGTATCACAATTTGGACACTTTGAATTAGGAAACCGCGCCTGAAATTTGAATTTTACATTTTTTGTAAACCGATCACCTTTGCGGAAAACGTATTCCACCAAAAAACCTCTTATTTCAGAAGTAAGCATTACCGCCTGTATACTGTTTACTGTTGCACTCCTCCAATAATCTAACTGAACGCTCGCTTACTGCAATACACATCGAAGACACACACGCTCGCTTATTGCAATACACACTGACGATTTCGACAGCCTACAGCCCACACGTGTGAGATTCACCCTGTCAAGGACACCGTGCTGCCATCTAAACTGCTGATGCTACCTCTGGCAGCAGCTCGTAGTCACTGCGGAGAACATTTCCTGGCGCCTGTATTACCAGCAGCCTATGGTCAAAGCCCTGTGCGGATGCGGATATCCGCAAAAGCTTTTGCCTTGCGGATATAGTTTGCATGGCTGTGCAGATAGCGGAAAAGCTGCGGATAATGTTTGGAGAAAATTTGCGGATAGTTTTTAGAATACAATCTGAACTTGTTTAATATCATTATTAGGATCCGGATGTTTATGACATATCATATTTTTCTGTTATGTTTTTTCATGACAAATGTAAGACGATGATTTCAGCTAATCTCACTAAGCATAAGTAACACTCCGAACAGGAAAGGATTGCAATTCTGTATAACCTTCATTTTAAACATAGTACATGACATACAAAGTCTAAGGGAACGACTTTTTCCTCAAATGTCTAAATATGTTGCTTTAATCATTTATGCTTTATTTAATTAAAAATATTATTGTAATGTCAGTAGATTCGGATAACAAACGTGAGAATGCGAAAAAATATCGTGCGGATGCAGGGCAGAAGCAGATAATGTTTTGTTTATCTGTGCAGGGCTCTACCTATGTCCATGAAACACAAAGTAGCTCGCCAATAGCCCAAAAGTTCTGAGGTTTGCTAAAGTCTCTGCTGTTCGTGTTACGATACCCTGACCTGTAACGACTCTAGGCGCAAGATGACTTGGCAATGAAATGTTCATGTTACGATCATCCTATTGGCATGATAAAAGTATTACCAACAGCCTATGGTGTTTGGACTGAACCATGAAATATAACGTAGCTTGCCAATAGCCCGAAAGCTCAGAGGTTCGCTAAAAGTCTCTGATGTCTGTGTTATGATACCATGACCTGTAACAATGACTCTAGGCACAAGTAGACAAGAACTCTACTTGTACAGTGCACTCCCGTTAATTCGCGTGCGGATAATTCGCTTTGCGGTTAATTCGCGGGTTTCGTAGTATATTTCTTTAAAGTAGTAATTCGTACACCCACTCACCATTATGCTAAATAAAATTCTCTCTGGTGTCATTTAAAAAGAATTTTAATGTGATATGCTGCGTGGATATGAAATCATTGAAATTTGAGAAGACTGGACTTCGTTTCCTTGCTATGTAACAGAAGGCCTACATGCACACTGCTACAAGAATTCTGAAAACTTGTAAACATACGAGCATGTTGCAGCGGGCGGTATAGCACAGATTCCGTTATCTTGGAAGCGGAGACAATGCAAGTGAATGCTCTTTCTCTCAGAACCTACCCTTCGTTTTGCCACAGCTGAAGCCCAAGGTCGCTGACCTGTGAATTGAGCAGGCTAGATGCGCGGCCAGTGAGCGTACGGTATTGTATACAGTAGTCTATTGTAGTTGAGAAGTGTGCTTGGCGTGTGTACGTCTTTTCAGTGTTTTGAAGTCAGCTGCGAGAGTTTTCAATAGTAAATTGTGGTTATCAGTTTTCGATATGAGCGGTCGAAAAATGAAATACAAAAGGTTAAACGTCAGTGAAAAACTGAAAATTATAGAGAGGCTGGAGAGAGGCAAGACGTCATCCAAGTTAGCCAGCGAGTTTGGTGTGGGTGAAACTACAGTGAGAGACATGAAAAAACAAAAGGAAACCCTCATTAAATTAGTGTGATCGTTCATCAACCCGGAAATCAATGAGAACATCGGGCTATGAAAATCTAGATGAAGCCATGATACGCTGGTTTAATCAAAAACGAGCGGAAGGTATTCCTGTGTCCAGGCCAATGTGTGCGGAGCAAGCCAAACGTTTCCACATTGCCCTTGGCTTAGAAGGGGATTTTAAAGCATCTTCTGGCTGGCTTACGCGGTTTAAGAAACGCTACGGAATAAGGGAAATTGCGATTCACGGAGAGCGTCTTAGCGCAGACACGAGTTGCTGAAAAGTTTGTACAGGAATTTCAATCATTCGTTGACAAAGAACAGCTTGACCTGAGACAGCTTGATAATGCAGACGAGACAGGGTTGTATTGGAAATGTTTACCGTCCCGAACATTAGTAATGCAAAAAGAACAGCACGCACCAGGCCGTAAAATATCGAAGGAAAGAATAAGAATTATGGCGTGTGCTAACGCAAGTGGCGATCATAAATTAAAATTGTTAGCGGTAGGGAAATCTAAAAAACCTCGTTGTTTTAAACAAGAAAATGTCCCTCTGCAGTACTACCATCAAAAGGCAGCGTGGATGGACACACAAATATTTAAAGACTGGTTTCACAATCATTTTGTAAAACAAGTGACGGCCTATTTAATTAAGCAGTCTTTGCCAATCAAAGCAGTGCTCTTAATTGACAATGCGCCTTCCCATTCACACGAAAGTGAACTTAGAGAAGGTGATATTGTCGTCAAATTCCTTCCCCCTAATGTAACTTCTATTCTGCAACCTATGGACCAAGGCGTTATTGCTGCGTTAAAGAAGAACTACTGGTCATCTTTGTTACAGCAATTGGTTGAGGAAAACATTGATATTCCAACATTTTGGAAGGACTTCAGTTTGTTGGATGCTCTTCATGCAGTCAACACGTCCTGGGGGAAAGTTACAGGCAATACGCTCGCACGGTCATGGAAATCTGTTCTAGGCGAAGAGCAAGCGTTTGGCGGCTTCAGTGACGGCGATATTTCGGACGGGCAAAGTAGCCTCGCTACGATGAAATCATTACTACAAAACCTGGATGAATGCCAAGATACAGATGAAAATGACATTATTGAGTGGTTAGACGTCGATAAAGACGATTATGGTTTCAGACATGAAAGTGAAGAGGATATTGTACAGAATTTGACTGCCGGTGAGCAACACGGAGATCCAGACGATATCGAGTGCGGGAGTGATGCAACGGAATTCCCGAAAGTTTCCCACAGCCAAGCTAGTGTCTCTATAGACACACTTCTCCCTTATGTAGAAAATCAAGATGAATTTTCATTCTCAGATATTGTTTTCTTGAGAAATGTACGATCCAAAATTAGAAAAAATGAACAATTACCTAAGAAACAAAAAGTGATGACGGATTTTTTTTCATTAAGCCTAGATATTAATGTTGACATAATCTACATAGCATTTTGTAATTTTTCCCTAGTGTGTCTTACAATACAATGTGAGGTGTTATAATTATTATTGCTTGTTTATAAAGTGCATTTTAATATTTTAACCAATGGTTTTGCATTTACAAGGCTTAACAAAACTTACTGCAGATAATTCGCGGTTTTCAGTAATTCGCGGGAGTTCGTGCATTAATTACCGCAAATTAGCGGGAGTGCACTGTATAAGCAAGAAGACCAGTTCAAATCACCGAACAAGCCAATTTAACCACTTGGTGTATGAATATCCTTACACCCAGGACTGTGCTTTGGCTCCTCCGTACTATGTTGCGCATGCCCGCTCCAAGGGGATATTCGTGGCAACAGACGAACATTTGACTGTCGTAATTCTTCCGATCGCTCACAGGCGGACGTGAATGGCTCCGAACGTCACCTCAGTACTTTTCCACTCGCCGGTTCATGGGGGTCCATGCTATTTTTAGCCTAGGAAATACCTGGCTCCTCACAAACAACTAGAATTATCGCTTAAGTTTTCCTCATGTGCAACTTACAGCACCCGAAAATATGATTCATCTGTACCTAATAGTACTGCTAGCCGTCAAAACGTTAAACATTACTAGATGAAAATAGTCAAATTAACCCCAAAACAAAATGATATAATGCTTCTACTTCAGGTGATATTACAGTATTTTTTTTATCCCTGTTCCCAAAACGTAATAAATTGCAATAAACCCCGTATTCTATAATATCAAACATCCAAAAACCGATAATTGATAAACAGCGAGTTTAGTCGGCCCGGAACATCCAAAACTGAATCCGTTCACAAAAATGCACTTGGGCACAATAAAAATCACCGCTCCTCCCCCGACTTTAAACCAATATAATAAGATATGAATAAAATACCCCAAACTAACCGCACAAGGCCCGAGGGTGGGCTTCATGTAACTGAAAAAATTTGGTTACAGCATTTTTTGTACGATTGCTTTTTGACACTGTTGCAACTTAATGGGCGTCGAAAGATCGACTTCACAACATATAACTGGCCATGACTGAAACCGTGATGAGGCAAATAGAGACCTACTCGTTCCAGAGTTTCCCCTTGAGCTTTATTGATTGTCATAAAGTATGCCGAGCGAATTAGAAATTGGAAAATGGAAGGGTTCTATTGGATGATGTTAAATCAAGTTGAAAGATTATAGGTCTCTGCCCAATGTTATCTGCACTTATTATTTCCAAATCCAACCAATTTTCATACATATTTCTTACAATTAATCTGGTTCCATTTAGGAGCCCTTCAGAAACGTTCAAATTTCTAAGGAGCATAACTATGGCTCAATCTGTTAAGAGTAAGAATATGTTGATGCAAATCACTTAATTCAAAGGAATTCAAGAATTCTTTAGGAAACTGAAGTAGCTGATTTCATCTTCAGTATTTAATCAGTTAACACTGGTGTGTATTTTTGAACTACTGGATGTCAGTTCAATAACTTTGAAATTAATTTAATTACAGTGTTCATTTTTTGGTGTAAGAATGCAAACTTTCAATAAATTTATTATATCCTTCGCAGAAGTAAATGTTTTGCCATAAATCTCAGTCACGATACCATCATGAGTTGGAAGTCTGGCTGGTAATTCAATAACATTTGATTCCTCACCATCCACAGAGGGTTAGTCGTCGTTAACTTGTACCAAAAATTCAGAAAATTCCATTTTATCTGGTTGTGATCGCATGTTTTTATGTAAGCGGCGTATTTTGGAGAAGGGCCAGAGAGAAGAGTACTTACTACAATTGATAATAACTGTTTGGCGAGAAGGCACAACAGGCAAAACCTACCTGAAGTCTCCTCCAAAAACAATAACTATCCCACATAGAGAATAATGTCGTTACGTATAATATCCTTTAGAAGTCGATTCACACACATTATTGAATGAATATTTGCCATTGTGGCTTCACACCATATTATGAGCCATGATAATCGAATATCGTCAGCTGGATTGCAATTTAATTTTATTTAGACACTGAACTCTAATTTAAGTTGAGAGGTATTTTGAATGCTGAATATTGTCAAAATTGTGAAGTGTGCCCTCCCTGATGCAAGAATTCACTTGATTTACAGATCTGACTTGATTAGCTTCTGAGGAGTCTGATATAAACAACTGGCCGTTAGAACCGTCACTTATAGTTTTGGAATATAAGGAAGAAATGCAATGATGTGATATTCCAGAAATTTTAAAACAATATGGACCGTATTCATGTGGCATGGTAACATTGGCACCAAAGGAAACGAAGGACATAGCATTGTTGTACTGCCAAATATTCTCTCTGAAATTCCTTGAGATACGGTATCATCTCCAGTGAAAAATTGTTTCAGATTGTCAGGTATTTTATATTCCGGAAGATAAATTTTATCATTACAACAGCAAAGTAACCAAGCGTTAACTTCTCGCAAGAGAAATACAATGCAGAACAATGTTTACATTTGTTCGCCAAGGACCCTACACTGTTTGACATAATATCAGGAATTGTTTTTGAAATGGCATATTTATATTGGATTTTAAAAGTGGCTTCGTGTTTTCTCGGATTTCTGACTTTTTTGCATCAATTTGTAGTTTACGTGCCAATGCTCTCTTTTGTTGAACGGGAATTTTATAGCAGCATCTCTCCCCAAATTAACGTCGTATTCGATAGCACTATAGTGTCCTGCATCTACGGAGCCGCTATGTATTAAATGACAAATAATACTTCCATTGCCAAAATCAACAGCGTGATTAGAATGTACTCGAAACAAATAATCAATAAACAATTGGCTTCTACTGTACAATGAAGTTCAACATGACCAGTGTACTCACTGTCCAGAGACTTACATACTCAAGTTGGTTAGTGAGGAGAATGCGAAGAGTCTGATCGCCAATAATAACATTCTTATAATTATTCCTGCCAGCAGTTATTTTTGCAATAGCTTGCAAACGCAGCTCACAATGACGTTCTTCATTTTGATATAAACAGTACAAAACTGCTCTAAATAAGCAATTTCCATCACCTGTTAAAGGTACAATCCTTTGGGTTTCCATGACAGTAAATTATGCATGGGATCATAGAATCACTTCGCCAACTATTGGAACTCACTTTGCCAGCCACCTTAATAGAGGCAGTTTTAGAATTCCATGTCCCATACGTGACAAACATCGTATTAACACAGGGAAGCCCACTCTTAAGGCTACATTCTTGGCTATCGCCCCGGAGATCCGGGTTCGGTTCCCTGCTCTGCCAAGAAAATTAATTCTGGCCATAGGGCTGGGATGGGGCGCACTCCGCCTCAAGAGGAAAAACTGAGGGGAGGTGGGATCGATTCCAACCTCAATCATCTTGGGTGTGTTTTTTGTGGTTTCCCACTTCCACTCCAGGCAAATACCGGGATGGTTCCTCCTTCCCAATACCCACCTCAGTTACAGATACACACATAATTAGAGCCATCACAATAACACAGGTTATAAGAGAGAATATTATACACACACCAAAGTATACAGGGCTGAGTGACCACGATGTCAAAGCCCCTCAAATGAATTATGTTTGCTCTCATGGCAAAAGCACGAGCGAGTGCCTGGAATACTATTATTTCTTTAATAATTTAAAAGTATATAGTAACATAAATTGCAGAGAAATTGTTACTTTACGGGAATGATCAAGTAAAATATGTTTTGACAATGTAATACCAATAGTAAGAAAGAAGAATACGGAAATAAAAAAAAAACATATCCGAGGTGGGATTCGAACTCCCTCGACGATGCATAATACATTTCATACTGTAATGCTAGCACCTGAGCCACCCAGACAATGGGACGGGAGTGCAATATTAAGTTACGTAAACAGCATACACACTCAACTGCCAGTTTATGTTCTTTAATACATCCCTAATTTTATAATTCTATTTCAATATATATCGTGGAAACAATGTTTCCCCCCTTTTAATTCATCATATATAAAGATCCGCCATTTCTCTCCTGGAAAAAGCAATTGTGCGCAAGCACAGGAGCGACAAATATTACGTTTTGCTTTAATAATTTAAAAATATACCCTAACATATATTTACCTTTTAAAGACACTCTGCCAATCTACAGGCCAGCTTTCATCAGAATGCTTTACGAAGTCAATCGGTTAAGCCGTTTTCTCAATCTCTCGGTAACAAAAATCACCTTAGTGTTTTAAATACAGGGCACCAGGAAATGTTCTCCGCAGTGCCTACAAGCGTCTGCGAGAGCTAGCATCAGTAGTTACGTTGGCAGCACGACTGTCGCTTGTATTAAAACAAACAGTAAACTTTGTACTCAGGACATCCATTCATAACAGATGCTGGAAGTGCTGATGACACACACGCTAACTTATTGCAATACACACTGACGATTTCGACAGCCCACACGTGTGGGATTCACCCTGTCAAGGATACTGTGCTGCCAACTAAACTGCTGATGCTAGCTCTGGCAGAAGCCGGCAGTCACTGCGGAGAACATTTTAATAAATAATTTCATTTTTGCCTATATGCATTGCTGCTACTTTACAAATCTAAATGAGGCATGATTTTATTCTGTTATACTTTTATTTTGTTTCCCTTTCTTTTATATTACCCATATCTTACCTAGGATGTGGACACTTGCCACTCTGACGTTCATCCTCTACATACTGTCGTAACACTTCCTGGAATCGATGGAGAAGCGCTGTAACTGCTAAACGGCCAGCTAATCCTCCTTCTACACTCCCTACATCTTCTGAGTCCATTCCATCAAGCAGTGAGAATTGGAGCAAAGTTTCAAAGCATGTCTTAGCAAATTCTTCTCTGAGTTTTGGTTCCAATCCAATGCCTGAAAAAAAGTAACCTAAGGAATTGTTGATATACAGTCAATATTTGTTTGAAAAGAACAAGGTCCCTGAGCAGTCATTTCTACTTGCCTTCCACAGGCCCCTCCTCTGGCTACTAAAGGTCTAATTCATTTAAGAAAACTTAGAAGTCATTTTCAGAGTTGGAATATAAGAATCTATCTAGGGATTGCTTTACAGTCAACATGCAGATGGAGCCCAATCATCTTGGATGGTTAACTTAATGAACATACTCAAATATCTTTAAAAACCTCGAATAAATACTTCAGTGATACACTTATAAATTATACACTTCACTATATAAAATAATAATCAAGGGGGTGACATGTTTTGTTCAATCGTGCAAACTTCTTCCGATACTTTTAGTTAATTTGATTACATGTTTAGTATGCACGAAAGCCATTCAAATATAAACTGGATTTTTTTAACACAGCTTTATTGGTGATGCATAAAAATACAAATGGAGTGCCTTATTTTTCTACATAGTGTCCTTCAACAGAAATACATTTCCTTCATTGGATAGGAAGCTTTCTGATCCTTTCATGGAAGAAAGAAGATGGCTGCCACACTAGCCAATTACACATGTACAGTTCGACTGCAGAGTCATTTTCAAATCTTTCCCATCCTAATGCCTCCTTCAGTTGACCAAACATATGGTAGTCATGGGAGTAAGTCTGGACTGTGAGGTTGGTGTTCAAGGGGTAGTTAGTGAGTTTATCATGACATAAAGCTGCTGTATGCGGCCATGCATTGTCCTGCAGAAGGATGACATTGTGACTCAGTTGCAGGCATTGATTGTTGCGATAAGTAGTCTTGGCATCATCCAGCAGCTGTGCAAACCACCTTGCCAATATTTTTCTGCAAGCAAGTCTGTCCGATACAGTGGTATGAACACTTCCAACACTTAAACCAAACCTCTGATGCAATCTCGGCAACAGTAATGCGATAACTGCCTTCCATAAGCTTACGCATGGCTTGAATTTTGTCTTCATTGACGCTGGTCGCTGGACACCGTTTATGGCTTTGATTTTCTACTTTATTACAATCGTTTTGAAAGTTCTGGTCCCAATTGAACACTAGAGTTTTACTCAGAATAGCATCAACAAACTGTACTTGGAGTCTCTTCAAAATTTCACTCGATTTCAGACATTTCTTGGCAAAAGAAAATAATGTGTTGCGCAAGACATAGGTACAGTTTACGCCACTGTTTTTGGACAGTCAATCCCGTTTTCAAAGTCGTACAGAAGACAGTCGGTGAGCCTCAGGCATGTGCAATTGATACGTGAGTTTTCAGCAACTTTCATATCAATTGCACATGCCTGAGGTTCACCACCTGTCCTCTGTACGACTGTGAAACCGGGGCTCACCGGCCAAAAACCGTGGCGTGAACTGTACTTCTTATTCATTCATAGTGATACTGAAAATGGTGCATGTGAGTGTGAGTGCTGTAGGCATAGCTATCCCCTCTCCATACTCCAGTTATCGATTCCCTGGCACGCCGTGCTGCTCACATCACGATGCGAGTTAAATGAACAAAATTCCGGTTTAAATATGAATGACCGATGCATATATAAGATATTTAATGGTTATAATGCGTCAATATTATTTACATCAGTTCTGGTCGGCCATTTTTAATCTGTACTGAGCTGTTCTTAGTGAGGGAGGTTTAGTAGTGGTGAGATTTTGAAAATATACTTGTTTTACAGAATGAATGAGAATGGAACAGTTATTCTTTACTCAAATGATGCTGCCAGACTGGCAGACAAATTGCACCACTCATCAGCACGTGTCCAGGTGCAATCTGGAAGGGTTGAACTTCAATGATATTATGTGATACATGGCAGATTGGAGTCTCCCATAAGTCCAACCCCTCGTCCACGTCGTGGGAGACGGGCAACGGCACAAAGTAGGGGATTGCCTGTAGGGGCGAAGTACAGTGGGGACTTCGTGTGCCCCGGGACCGTTACGGTAGCTGTGAAGGTCCTACAGGAACCCTGAAAAGTGACGGCTAACGGGGCTCTGGTGAAGCTACGATAGGCCCAGCAAGCCAGTAGTGGATTAAACCAAATGCTTTCAAAAATGGAACGAGCCTCGGACAGGATGGATTTAATAGACGACGACACGGCTGTACACACGGACTAAGATTTGGAACTTTAAACCTAAGAACGCTGACGGGGAAGGTGGAGGAGATAGTGGATATGATGGAAAGAAGGAAGTTGGATTTATTGGGATTGGCAGAAACAAAGTGGAAAGGGGAAGGAAGGAGAGTACTGAGAAAAGGCTATAGACTGTACTGGAATGGGAACGAAGAGGGAAAGAGGAATGGAGTGGGAGTAGTAGTACGAGATGGTTTGAAAGAAGAAGTGAGGAGAATAAGTGATAGGATGATGAAAGTGAAACTAGCACTGAGGGGAGAGACCGTAGAAATAGTGCAAGTATATGCTCCACAAGTAGGCTGCGCTTCTGAAGAGAAGGAGGAGTTTGAAGAGGAATTGCAGAAGCAGCTGGTAGGAAGAAATATGATTGTTATGGGGGACCTCAATGCCCATGTAGGAAGAGAAAGACAAGGTTATGAGAGTGTTCTAGGACCAGAGGGTTGGGGTGGAAGAAATGAGGAAGGAAAGAGACTGTTGGACTTCTGCCAGAGGAACAGCCTGCTAGTTGGGAACTCCTGGTTTAAGAAAAGAGAGAGCCACACAATCACATGGTACAGTGATGACTTGACCAGGAAGTCGGTGGTCGACTATATACTGTATGAGAAAGAACTAAATAAGAACATCACGGACATCAAGGTTATACCATCGGAGAACCTTGATAGCGACCATCGATTACTGGTAATGAACCTGAGAGGGAGTAAGGAGAAGAAAGGGACTGAGAACCAGGAAAGACGTATAAGGATATGGAAACTGAAAGAAGGGGATAGAAGGGTCGAGTACCTCAAAATGGTAAAGGAAGGAATTCCAACAGATGAAGAAAGAGGGGTGGAAGAGGAATGGGCTAGATTTAAGAAGACACTAGTGGGTGCAGCAGAAGCAGTATGTGGGAGGACAAGTAGTAAGAAGAGGTGGAAGGAAACACTATGGTGGAATGAGAAGACAAAAGATATAGTAAGGGAAAAGAATAGAGCCTTTAGGAGGTGGTATCAAAATAGGACGGTAGAGACAAGGGAAGAGTACCAGGAAAGAAAGAAGGAGGCGAAGAGAGTGGTGGCTGAGGAGAGAAGGAAGTGGATGGAAGAGTGGACAAAGATGATGGAGGAGGATAGTGAAGGTACAAAAAAGGTCCTGTATGGGATGGTGAAAGATAAGAGGCGGAAGGATCCTACGGATTATGTTAGAATGGTGAACAAAAGGGGACAAGAGATAGAAAATAGGGAAGAACTGAAGAAAATGTGGAAAGAATATTTTGAAGAACTTCTGAACCCAAATGGAAAAGATGGTGAGGAGGAAGAAATCGGGGAAGAGGAAGATGAACTGCAAACAGAAAAGGACTTAACATGGAAAGAAGTGGAAGATGCAGTGAACAAGATGAAAGGAGGGAAGGCACCGGGTGTGGATGAGTTGAGTGTGGAGATGGTGAGAGCAGCAGGAGAGGTGGGGATACAGTGGCTGTACCGAGTGATGAGGACAGCATGGAAGGAAAGGAAGACCCCAGAGGACTGGAAAAAAGGAATCATTGTCCCGATCTTCAAGAAAGGTAGTAGAACAGATTGCAGAAACTATCGGGGAATAACACTGATGAGTCATTGTGCAAAGATCTTCGAGAAAGTTTTGGAAAAGAGAATTAGGACAAGGATAGAAGGAGGGATGAGGGAAGAACAACATGGCTTCAGAGCAGGAAGGTCCACAGTGGATTTGATTTTTGCTGTAAGGCAGTTACAAGAACAGCACTATGAATATGGAACAGATCTACTGATGGCCTTCCTGGACATTGAGAAAGCATATGACAGTGTATGCAGAAACAAAGTATGGAAGTCCCTGGAGGATAGAGGAGTAGAGAAATGGACTATAAAGAGGATAAAGGAGATGTACAAGGGAAGCGTGAGCTGTGTGAAAGTGGGAGGAGAGAGATCTGACTGGTTGGAACAAAGAAACGGCCTGAAACAAGGAAGTGCACTGTCACCGTTACTTTTCATTGTGGTGATGGATGACATAATGACCCGAGTGGCACAAGTAATTGGGGACGGAAAGATGAAAGCAATGGTGTTTGCAGATGATTTGATGATTTGGGGAAACAAGGAGGAGGAGGTACAGGAACAGTTGGACGTGTGGGAAGGAGTAATACAAGGATATGGGATGAAATTTAGCATAAATAAGAGTGAGATGGTGATCACAACAAGGAAGAAGGAAAGAACCACAACGGGAATAACAATTGGTGGGGAACAGCTGAAGAAAGTGGAGAGTTTTAAGTATCTGGGAAGCCTGATACAAGATAATGGAAGAAACGATAGAGAAATAAATGAGCGGGGGAGGCAGGCAGAAGCATTTCGGAGGAGTGTGAGAAGCATGTTATGGAGCAAGGATGTCCCTCAGAACAGCAAAAAGATCATATATCGGACGTACTATGTCCCTATCCTGACGTATGCCTCGGAGACCTGGGTTATGAAAGGAAGGGAGAGGAGCAAAATACAGGCCAGTGAGATGAGGTTCTTGAGAAGCAGTATTGGAGCTACAAAGATGGACAGAATAAGAAATGAGAGGACCAGAGAATTAATGAAGGAGGAACCATTACAGGATGGTATAGAGAAATCTAGACTTAGATGGTATGGACATGTAAAACGAATGGAGGAGAAGAGGATACCCAGGAGAGTACATGAGACGAAGTGGGAAGGAAAGAGACCGAGGGGAAGACCGAGAGACAGGTGGCTGAAGGGGGTGGAAGAAAGCGTGAAGAAGAGAGGAGAAGACTGGACAAGGGTGGAGGCTGAGAGATGGTGGGAAGACAGAAGACGTTGGAGAGGCTTGTGTTCCAAACAGACCCGGCCAGTGGCTGGAAACTGTGCAAGATGATGATGATGACATGGCAGATTGGACATGTGTTATTACGAGCTATGGATTGACCAAGACTGTTGTGGTGTATGCTAACGGTCCTTAGACTTTATTAATACTACTTTAGACAAGTTGCCCGTGGTTTTGGGGTAGCGCCTGCCTTGCAGTCGGAGGCCCCGGGTTACAGTCGGCATTTAGAGGAGAAAATTTGTAATCTAAAGCACCACCAGATTAAGGTATTTGGTCTGTTGAAAAAACTTGGCACATTATACAACCTTCCCAATTACCATTTTTCTCTTTATAAATGGTTACCTTCTTCTTTAAAAGTAATAGTCTCACTCCACATTTGCTATGTCGTGTCCTGTGATTTGTGGAGAGGATGAACGTGTGCTCGTTTAAGTTAGATGGGCTATCTTCCTTGTTTAGATAAAGACTTTTTATGCTTAATGGCTCCCCATATATATTAGTGTATTATTGTTTGTCCCATGGCATAGTGGTTAGCATTGTTGTCTAGCACCCTGGAAGCCCATGTTCGATTCCTGGCTCTGCCAAGAAACTTAATTCTGGTTTGAGGTATTAGCCATTCAAGATTTGATTCCCGCTGAACGTGGCAGCGCCAGCGTTTGTTGTTGATTGCATTAGGAGCCTTGCGGGATGAAGCGGGGAACACAGCGACTGCAGTCTGCACATAAGTCAAGCAGCATTGCGCGTCACCATGGACAGTTGAACGATGACTGAGGCTACTGGAGCTGAGTCATGTACTACCTGCGCAACTGTACCTGTCACCAAGTAGGCTAACACTGTGACACAAGTGAAAAAAGAATAGTTCCCATCTCGACCGCCGACAATCAAATCATGAAAGGGTAAAATAGGAACAATATCGCTAACATACAAGTCATCTTAGTAGTGTCAATTTTAAAGACTAGCACTATGCCAGTGGGCTACACTGGTTTACTTCACTACTATTTTTCCTAAGACTCTGTTATGTTTACGGACTTGCTCTTTGTCTCTTAGACAACAAAAAAAAGATTTTTTCCGTGGCTTTTGCTTGTCCTTGCAGTGCATGTCTTGCTATGCTGTAGAGCTTGGCTGCCTGAATGCCAGCAAGGGTAGCAGCCAGCTGCAAGAGTCAACAGAAAGGCCAAGCAACAGAACTTGACAAGACTCTGGAGTCAAGCCTGACTGCCACTTACAAATCCAGGGCACTTGCTTGCCTCTCACTTGATTTGAATGTTGCAACAGTCAAACCTAACCATACCACCTGCACTAGTTAGTTTATAATCAATGAGTATGATTTTGTTATTGTAATCGAAATTTGATGTTTTTCAGTCGGTCAACCTGACTGGACCCAATTGTAATAGGTGTTTCCCTAATCCTGGGCCGATGTTAGATGTTAGGCCCCTTAAAACAACAATTATCATCATCCTAATCCTGAAAAAAAAATTACATGAGATTAGTAAATACACACGGATGACCAGTTTCGATCGTCAAGCGGTCATCATGAGATCCTTTACACTTAGGCTATTAAATCTATGTTTACAAGAATAGGTGATGGTATTTACAGTATATACAGTACACTTATTTAGTAGCAGTAGTTACTAAACTAGCACAGCTAGTCAGGGTTTGTTAGTTAAATGTGTTATTTTTGTTAAGATAATTATAGTGGTGGTTGACCTTCCAGTTTGGTTGCTAAGTGTCATATCTGTAATTGTTATTAAATGGTCAGGTTGGAGTGGATTGTGAACTTAACTGACGGAGTGATGTGTGGTCTGGTCCTGTGCTCCTCCTCTCACCACTGCCTGCACTGAACTAGAAGGAATTTCCTGTGGTCTCATCTCTTATCCTCCTTGGCCTATCCCCTGCATTCCTAATTGTCTATGTTCGTCCAGCAATGTGATATGTGTGTGCTGTCAAGTCTAGATCTCCTAATATGGTGCATGTTAATATATTGTGGACATCTTCAACTATGAAAGGCCAATTTTCATTCTTGCCATGCGTATGCTAAACAGCCCTCTCTAAGCCCACCCGGTCCATTGAGAATGTCTTGGAAACTTTAATACTGCCGTTAATGCCGGCCTTGGTTTATTGAATATATGGTACCAAGTACATCCTAATCCAATAACAGGTTTCCCATCTTGCTCCCTTATCTAGCCTGGCTGCAACGTTATACTGTTTCTCATTTCCAACAGGGGGTGTTTTCTAACAGTGTAAAGAGGGGTGAATTCTCCATAAATGTGTGTTTGTTTAGATTATTAGGGTTGTTTATTTTAGCTCGATTGCTTCCTTAATACTGAGAGCTCTTCCCTTGAGGTTCGTGATGTATGTTTTTAAGTCTGTTACAATGTTAGTGAATCTGTGTCCCTCGTCGTACGTGTGTTCGCATACGGCCGAGTGTGTTCCGTATTTCATTTCTGTCTTCTTTGTATTGTTATTCTTGTTATTGTATTAGGTTGGTGCATAAGTCCGTAGCGTTTTTGTTTTGCTTGATGGTATTCAGTTTTTTATGGTTTTATTTATCGACTGTCATTGTTGCTTGGTAGTTCAATGATTGTTCTTGAGTTTAAACATTGAAGTATTGTCATTTGCTGATAGTGAGTGGAGCCGTGGACGCTACAATATGGAGTGCCAAGTGGAGAAATTGGAACATTTCCGACATATTCTTCTCTTGGAATTCAATAGAGGGACAAAAGCAGAGGAGGCGGCCAGAAACATTTGCGCCGTGTATGGGGACAATGCTATTGGAGAAGGCACAGCAAGAAAGTCTTTTTCTCGTTTTAAGATGGGTCGTTTTGACCTTAGCGACTCCCCATGTTCAGGAAGGCCGTTGGAATTTGATGGAGATCGTTTAAACGCATTAATTCACAAGGATCCACGTCAGTGTTACACGAGAACTGGCAAATGTGATGAACTGTGATCATTCCACCGTCGTGCAACATTTGAAATATATGGGTAAGGTTCAAAAATCCGGTGTATGGGTACCGCATGCTCTAAGGAAGCAATAATCACAAAAATCAGCAGGCGGCCATATGTGCATCTCTGCTTGCTCATCATCGAGTGGCTCGTGAACAACATCGACCATTCCTATCCTGTATTGTTACTAGTGACGAGAAATGGTGTCTTTTCGCTAACATAAGGAGAAGAAAGGAATGATTAAGCCTAAATAAACAAGCAACTCACCGTACAATGAACTGCGCGCATCCCAAAACGATAATGTTATGCATCTGGTGGAACACTGACGGTGCACTGCACTACGAATTGCTTCCCCGAGGTGTAACCATCACAGCTGACATTTATTGTCAATAACTGAGACGTCTTGTAGATGCAATCCAAGAAAAACAACCAGCAAAACTGAGTGAAGTGATGCTCCTCCATGATAACGCCCACCCGCACTCTGCTAACCTGACAAAAGCACTATACAGGAGTTGGGCTGGGAAATCATTCCACACGCACCTTATTCGCCCGATCATGCACCCTCAGATTCTCACCTCTTCCGTTCTCTATAGAACAACCTTCAAGGAACTTCCTTTCCGTTTGAAGATGCGCTCCAAACTTGGCTTGACAAATTCTTCTACTCAAAACCATGTGATTTCTACAGGGGCGGATTCGTAAAACTACCACAGCGTTGGCAGACTGATGTAAATAGTGAAGGAGAATATGTTACTGATGATGAACTTCTCTCTTATGTGTATCTGATGTGTTTAATGAACTTATAAACGTGATGTGGATAAACTTACAGAAAACGCTATGGACTTATGCACCAACCCAATAGTTAGCTTACTTTATGTAAAGATGCTCTGCAGTCGGTCAACACATATACAGTAGGCAAGCCCAATTTTCTTCAACAGTTAATGCTAATATATTGTACTCAAATAACTGCTGTAAAATACATACATAAAATGCAGGTTGAAAGAGCATGCTGAGTATAAAAGGGATCAGAAACCACAGTCACGATTAGTGAAGCATGCCATCTATATGGGATATTACATCATCTTTGACGCTGCCAAAGTTAAAAAAAAATCAAACCTAGTTATATTCCGTGCCTTGTGACTGAGGCTGTCGAGTTACAGTGCCATCCAGTTAATATGAACAAGGATGATGGATATCACTTAAGTGACATTTGGCAATCTACACTGAGACAGAAGGAATATAATCCACACACTGGTGCAACACACAACCCTAATATACCAACAGGGGCTATAACTGGGATTGAACCACGGCCACCAGACAATGCTGAGGAGAGAGACATGACGTCACATCCACTATAAGAAGAAGCCACCGCATCACAGACTGAAGTTGTAACCGTCCGTCTGACGAAACTGTCATGTGGTAGCGAAACTAGCAGGGAAATCTTTGGCAAATAACAATATGGTGTTGTGTGCCGAAAATTTTAATGCACGCATAGTTACAAGTTGTACACTTCATTACCGTACTATAATTATTAGGGGGATCCACTATGATAATTGAGCTTCCTTGTAAGTGTTGACCAACTGAAGAGCATTTTTACTTAAAATCTAAAAAGGCAACACTCAATAAATTACTTCTAATTTTTTTATAGCATACTTTATGGGAGTTGTCATGGTAAGTCAAGTGAAATATTACTAAATTGTACACACAATAACTATAAAACGTAAAATATAATAGAATTGTGGATAAATTCAACGCTTTGCATTCCAGCAAATGAATGAAATTTCAGTCCAACTAGAATGGGTGACAGTCTTGAAAAACTACAAGCCATTTTCAATTTTGCCTAAGTAATCTATTAACAGAAATACTTTTCAATCGGTCAACTTGAATTGTTCATGCCTGACGAACGAAACATATTATCCAATTAATTTCCCTCCCTCCATTTGTTCTAGGAGTCTGTTAATAAGTGTATAAATAACGAATGTAATTTTTTTCAAGTATTAGGGTATTAAAATAATTGTTATTCCCCACACAATCTAATTGGGCACAATTGATGTTGACAACTGAAAAAATGCATTTCTGTTAAAGAGTGACAGCTGGCCATGCAACCAAAATTCGTAATTTCAAGGATATTTTTGCAGATTTAAAAAATTTCCCTGATCTAATTATTTGCATAAACTAGCTTTGCCTTTGTTGTGAGGTTTGAAAACTATATACTGTACCAGAAAATGATTTCTACAGACGTGAAAACTAAACGAGCTAGCCTGCTCTTCCTAGAAACTTATTAAGGAGCTGTGAGGCCTAAGAGTCTTAAATGACACATTCTTGCAATATATAATGTTAAATGTCTCCCAGAGCAAAGTTTGTGCTAGTTTGTGCTAGTTTGTCAGGGCAGGAGCAGTAAGTAGATTTGAAGCCCCTAATTATTGTTAATTTGGGAGAACACAGGTGCCATTGTTAATGCCTAAGTGGTTTCCCACATTTTGAATGCTCCCTGATCAACCGCATTAATTTTGTGCATTACATTATTCTGATGTGAGTATGAAGTCCCAGCTAAGTGGACTTTCTTCGTAATGTTACGGCTGTGAGTTAGTTTTGTTGCCTCGCCGCGTTGAGTCACAGCTGCCCCGGGCTGTGTGTGCTCTGCCTCAGAGTATTACGTGCGCGTTATGCAACAGGCTGCGAAGTGAAAGGGATGGTCCAGAATATTCGTGACCCAGCCAGTGAAGGAAATCTCGAGAAGCCGTGTGTCCTGGACGGTTCTAGAATTCATTGAGTCACCAGCCTGCTATATAAGCGGCCTCAACAGTGAGGGGACGGAGTTTTTGAGAACAGTGTTTTTGAGCGAGTGTGATTTCACTGAGCGACAGAAGTGTG
Organism: Meconema thalassinum; assembly: GCA_946902985.2. Classification (NCBI taxonomy): domain Eukaryota; kingdom Metazoa; phylum Arthropoda; class Insecta; order Orthoptera; family Tettigoniidae; genus Meconema; species Meconema thalassinum. The sequence continues at coordinate 1,234,300,848 of OX336389.2, read as the reverse complement.
GTGACGAAGTGCCACGCGAGTTACGAAATCCAGTGACATTGTTTCCCCAGATTGTGGACAGCGAAACAGCGTGTAGCAGGTTATCGTAAGTAACTGTAGTTTGTGTACATGAGGAAGAGGTGCAGGTAGCTTCTGTCAAGGCCACCGGACTCATTAAGACGGTTTAACTTCTGTGGTTTGTTGACAAGTGAAAGGGGCAAGAGCGCTCAAGGAAGAGATTTGAGGAAACTGGAGTAAGGTTCTAATTGCTTGTATTTGCTGTTGAGTGGTGTATCCTTCTGGCCGCAATAAAGTTAATTATTTCTTTAAAGGAACAATCTGTGTTGTGCTTCAACCCACCGTAATCCAGTTAATAAAAGTGCCACTAGCATCTAAAATGGAAGCGCAATTGGCAGCATTGCTTGAAAAGTTAAGCAGCATGGAAACCAAGATGGAAGACGGCCAGAAGAAGTTAGCAGAGGACCTGAAGTACGGCCAGAATAAGTTAGCAGAGGACCTGAAGGACGGCCAGAATAAGTTAGCAGAGGACCTAACCGCCAAATTTCTGGATGGCCAAAAAAATCTGGAGGAGGGTCTGCTGACGAAACTAGAGGAGAGCCAAAGGAAATTAGAACAGGGCCTACGTGAGGAAGTCGCAGCAGTGGAAAAGAAGTTCGACGCCTTACAAGAGGAAGTTGCCAAACTGCGCCAACGCCCACTGACGGGGATAGATGAGAAATTCAACGCTTTAAAAAAGGAAATTGCTGAGCTGAGCCAACACCCGCCGACGGGAATGGAAGCGAGATTCAACACTCTACAAGAGGAAGTTGCCGAACTGCGTCAACGCCCACAGACGGGAGTGGAAGAGAAATTCAACGCTTTACAAAAGGAAATTGCTGAGCTGAACCAACGCCCGCCGACGGGGATGGAAGCGAGATTTAACGCTCTTCAAGAGGAAGTTGCCAAGCTGCGCCGACGCCCGCCCACAGGTACACCGGGAATATCAGGAACGGGACAGAGCAGAGAGACGCCCCCAACCTTCGACGGAAAGGTCCCGTGGAGCACCTATTTACGTCAGTTCGAGGCAGCCTGTTCCATAAACAACTGGAACAACACGGAAAAGGCAACAGCTCTCATTATAGCGCTGAGGGGGGACGCTCTTAACGTCCTTCAGGCCATCCCGACTGGATCCCAGGACTACGCTTCACTAATCGCCCATATGGAGTCCCGATATGGAGATAGCCATCTTCAGCAGGCCTACCAGATGAAGCTCCAGACCTGGTGGCAAAAGAACGCGGTAACCCTGCAGGAGTTCGAGATGGACATTGCACGCCTCGTAAGGCTCGCCTACCCAACAGCGCCGGCCGACTTTCAGGAACAGATTGCGACGCAGACCTTCACCGACGGGCTACGGGACCCGGACACTCAACAGGCGCTGCGACTCGCGCGCAATAAGACCCTGGCAGATGCGCTGAGCCACGCACTTGAGTTCGAGACGGCAAAGCACGTATCTAGAATGCGCGCGCGGGTGCGTCAGGTGGACGTCGACGAACCAGCCAAAGCCGACAAGACCAAGCCCCTGGCCGATGAACTGATGGAGGCGCTAGGCCGGTTCTTGAAGAGTCGCAGTACCACCAACAAAAACGTAGCCGAAGGACATCCGGAGAGGCGGCCCGGAAGAGGACGACCGACCTGAGCAAGGACTGCGGTGATCGCCGCCGCCAAGGGTTTCCGTTGGGACAGTCAGTCGTAGGGAAACCGCGCGGCCCAGGAAAGCAAGTATCAGCCAGCCTTGGGGGGCAAAGGTTGGCTTGTGACAGTTGTCAAGCCCCGGCAGTCCGAGTTCGTGTGACGCAGTTACGGAGGGATAATAGCAGCCTGATGGTCGACGGAGTCGTCAACGGAGAGAGCTGGCCCATGCTAATCGACACGGGAGCATTGAGGACCATCGTCAGTCCCACCGTGATCCCGAAGTGGAGAGTGCAACCCACACAAAGGAACCTCCAGCTAATAACCGCGACTGGAGAGACCGCACCGGTACATGGCGAAGCATCACTGGAGTTCGTCATTGGCCGACGGGCGATAAAGCATCCAGTGCTAGTGGCTGACGTATCAAACGAAGTGATCATCGGACTGGACTTCCTGGACCAGAACAACATCATCTTGGATCTGAGTACCAACACTCTGCACTTCGGAAGTGAGGAACTTGCTTTACAACCAGCACACGAGGCCGTCGCCGCACGACGAGTAAGGCTGAGAGAGGACGTCATCGTTCCCGCCAGGACGGAAGTCAGCGCTGCCGTAATTGTCGACGGAAGAGCTGAGGGAGTGGCGGCTGTCATCGAGCCAAAATATGAGGACATCCAGACAAAAGGATTGCTGGTTGCCAAGACTCTCATCAACACGACGTCTTGGCAGTACGTCCGGCTGTCCAACTTGAACGACTACGATATTACGGTTCACCGGGACACCAACCTAGGAGTCTGCGAGCCCATTACCTGGATTGCCCGCATCACAGACACGACGGACGGACACCTGCAGACGGACAACCGAAGAAGACGCGCCCTGCCAGAAGAACTACTGAAGCTGTACCAAGGATCCCAGGACCATTTAGACGAGGAACAATCACGCCAACTTCGGGACCTGCTACACGAATTCCAGGATGTCTTCTCCGTGGGGAGCAAAGACTTCGGCAGGACAAGCTTGGTCCAGCACAGAATCGACGTTGGGGACAGCGCACCGATTAGGGCCCCATTCCGACGTGTCCCGCTCGCCAAGCAAGCTGAAGTCGACCGGTTGGTAGAAGAGATGAAGGAGCAAGGAGTGATCGAGCCATCACATAGTCCTTGGAGTTCTCCGGTTGTGCTAGTGAGGAAGAAGGACGGTTCCTCCAGGTTCTGCGTGGATTACAGGGGGGTGAATGACGTCACGAAAAGGACAGCTACCCTCTACCCCGGATCGACGACACCCTGGACACCATATCAGGGTCAAGATGGTTCTCCATCTTGGATTTGAAGAGTGGCTACTGGCAGGTGGAGGTCCACCCTAAGGACCGCGAGAAAACTGCGTTCTCTGTGGGCAGCGGGCTCTGGCAGTTCACCGTTGTTCACTTTTCAGTGAAATTTACAAAGTTCACTTTTTTTTTTAAATTATAACATAACCTCTCACCTGTCATGTCATTCCATTTTTCTTCAATCTGTTCTTGCTAGCACGTGTTCCATGACACTGTAAATGATTTCCGGAACTAATGTTGGTCACGAGGTTCATTTTCAGTTGGCCCCTTACTCTGATTGACCTCAGCAGTTTTCAAGAATTCTCCACGCTCTCGGATTGGCCGATGCCACCTGTCCGCATCACGCATCCCGCGTGATCGCCGGTATAAAACCTGAACGCTGCCTACATCAATCGCATTTTCTTCGCCATTTCATCGCCATTCACTTGTCTCGGCTGTCTTCACCAACTACGTGAAACTTCGAGAAACTACGTGCAGAAATTGGGCCATGCCAGTCAAGGAACGACTCGGCACCTGCCGCTTTCTTCAAACATAACAACTTACTCCAAGAACTTCTAAAGATAAGGGTCATGAAGATCGTCCCTGCACAAACTCTAAAAAATTACTTCTCTACTGAAGTACTGGCACATTGCCTTAAATCGCTAGTACAACTCAATTCGTCATCGCTAGCGAGTTCTTCTCAATCGATAACGTGTCGATATTTGGCCTACTGCAATCATCGATTTTGACAGCATCTACTCAAGGTGGCATTTATCTCCAGTGCTAAACAATCTACAACATTTCGAAAGTGATCCACAAGTGTTCCCGGAAATCTCTCAAAGAACTGCCCTAATCAAGTTAAGTGCTATCTCTAACCTCCGAATTGCAAAGTGTATCTGCAGTGTTCAACCTAACCTAACTTATTTGTTTAATGTGGCCGCAAGTACTTTGCCCTTTTAAAGTGAAAACTACGGTATGTTAAAACAATTGCATTTTATTTTCTTGCATGTTCGTTATAACTCATTTCAACAAATTCTCTTGTCTGAAACGACTTGCGGGATGTAAGTTACTCCCTTGGTGCTTGTCGATCTTACTGATTGACGAAATTGTTTCATTGAAACCAAAGCATGCCAACCAAGCATATTTCTATTTTCTAGTCACTCTTTGAAGCTCATCTGGAGCAATGAAGGTATTCTCCTATGACTTTGGCCCTGCATTTGCAAGCAGCCTTAATTTTGTAAATTTTTGCAAGCAGCCTTAATTTTGTAAATCATGCTAGGATTATGCTACCTAGCAACCTTAGACCATAAAATGGTTAACTAATCTTTATCTTTTGTTAATTTATACTTCATTAGAATTTATAGGCTATGCATTGTTTTTCAAGTGTTGTTGGCTGGTGCCTACAGTGTTTCTATTGTCTGTTTATAAGGTTGTTGTTATTGTTGATCATTATGCAAATTATAAATAAAGATCATTGTTATTGGCAAACTGTTTCTATTAGCTATTTTCTTTTTTGATGTCCCATTTTTCTCCACATAGTAAAGTTCACTTGTATATTAAGCTAGAGGCTTCACCTCTAGTTCTATCCGAAAGGGGAGATCTATCATCGACGGATCCTATCCAACCGTCATGCCATTCGGTCTGTGCAACGCCCCTGCGACCTTCGAAAGGCTAATGGAGTCCATTCTGAGGGGACTACACTGGAAGACCTGCCTGGTCTACCTAGACGACGTCATCGTTCTGGGGAGAAGCTTCGAGGAGCACTACAGCAACCTGAAGGAGATCTTGATGAAGCTACGGGCTGCCCAGCTGAAGTTGAGCCCCATGAAGTGTCAGCTCTTACAGAAGCAGGTCCAGTACCTTGGGCATATCGTCGCCGAGGAGGGGGTGCGCACCGACCCAGAGAAGACCGCAGCTGTGAGGGAGTGGCCAGTTCCGAAGGACAAGTCCCAACTACGAAGCTTCCTGGGGCTCTGCACTTATTACCGTCGCTTCGTGAAAGGATTCGCCGACATCGCCAAACCTTTACATCGACTGACTGAGAAGGACCAACTCTTCACGTGGACAGCAGAATGCTAGAGTGCCTTCGAACAACTCAAGCAGGCTCTGTGCACCGCGCCTATCTGGCCTACCAGACCTGGAGCAAGGTTCATCGTCGATACCGATGCCAGCGACTTTGGCATAGGGGGAATCCTGTCGCAAGTAGTGGACAGCGAGGAGAGAGTAGTGGCCTACTTCAGCAAGGCCTTGTCAAAGCCAGAAAGGAACTACTGCGTCACCAGGAAGGAGCTGCTCGCCATCGTGAAGACCAATGAACACTTCCACAAGTACCTGTACGGGCAAGAATTTCTCATCAGGACCGACCATGCATCCCTGCGGTGGCTCCTGAACGTCAAACAGCCCGAGGGTCAACTCGCGCGGTGGTTAGAGAGGCTTCAACAGTACAACTTCGAGATCCAGCACAGGAAAGGCCAACTGCATTCTAATGCCGACGCCCTGTCACGAAGACCGTGCCCCGAAGACTGCACCTTCTGTACTAGGAGGGAGGAGAACACCGGGATACAGTTCCGACGGACTACTGTGGAACTTCAAGGGAACTGGAGCCACGAATCTTTCACGCGGGCACAAGCAGAAGATGATGTCCTGGGACTGATAGCCGAATGGAAGAGGGCCTGAGTCCCCAGACCCGGGTGGAACATTGTGAGTGACTGCAGCCCAAAGTTTAAGTCCTACTGGGCGCAGTGGGACTCGCTGATTGTAAGGGATGGCCTCATCTGCCGCGCCTGGGAGAGCACTGTCGGGAAGACATCTCGGGAACAAGTCGTCGTTCCAAAGGCTATGACGGAGGAAGTCCTGAAGGAAGTCCATGGAGGATCATCTGGTGGACACCTAGAAATAAAGAAGACCCTGGAGAAGCTGAGAGAGCAGTTCTACTGGATCGGATGCCGAACTGACGTGGAGAACCACTGCGCGAGGTGCCACGATTGCGCAGCCAGCAAGGGCCCAGGACGAAGACGACGGGGTCCACTGAAGACCTACAACGTGGGTGGCCCCATGGAGAGAGTGGCCATCGATGTTGCTGGACCATTCCCGTTAAGCGAGGCAGGGAACCACTACATATTGGTCGTCAGCGACTACTTTACCAAATGGCCGGAGGCGTATGCGCTCCCTAACCAAGAAGCCGTGACGATCGCAGAGACCCTGGTGAAGGAATTCGTCAGCCGGTACGGAGAACCCCTTTAGCTGCACTCCGACCAAGGGAGGAACTTCGAGTCACAGGTGTTCCAGAACCTATGCCAGCTGCTGGGAATCCGAAAGACAAGGACAACGCCGCTACACCCTCAGTCCGACGGGATGGTAGAGCGATTCAATCGCACCATCGAGAACCATCTCCGAATAGTCGTCAGCGAGTACCAGAGAGATTGGGACAATCATCTTCCACTATTTCTCCTGGCCTACCACGCCGCCGTGCATGAAGCCACCGGATGCACACCAGCCCGGGCCATGTTTGGGAGGGAGCTCCGTCTACCTGTCGATCTTGCCTTCGGCCGACCTGGGAATGATCCGGTCCCGGTAAGCCAGTATTGTCAAGAACTGGTCGACCAACTGGAGGACGTGCACGCGTTCGCGAGGAGGAAACTGAGGATCGAGACCGACCGAATGAAGACCCGATACGACCAACAGATGGATGCCGGCGGATTCCACGAGGACGACCTGGTCTGGCTCTTCAACCCATTACGGAAGAAAGGCCTGTCACCCAAACTGCAGAAGTCCTGGGAGGGCCCGTACCGAGTCGTGAAACAGATCAACGATGTCGTCTACAGGATCCAGGGGAGCCCGAGGGTGAAGATGAAGATCGTACTTCGAGATCGCCTGGCAGCCTACGGAGGGACACAGACGGACCAATGATTGATCGGGACGATCAGCCTTTTAGGAAGGGGGTGGTGTTACGGCTGTGAGTTTGTTTTGTTGCCTCGCCGCGTTGAGTCACAGCTGCCCCGGGCTGTGTGTGCTCTGCCTCAGTGTATTACGTGCGCGTTACGCAACGGGCTGCGAAGTGAAAGGGATGGTCCAGAATATTCGTGACCCCACCAGTGAAGGAAATCTCGAGAAGCCGTGTGTCCTGGACGGTTCTAGAATTCATTGAGTCACCAGCCTGCTATATAAGCGGCCTCAACAGTGAGGGGACGGAGTTTTTGAGGACAGTGTTTTTGAGCGAGTGTGATTTCACTGAGCGACAGAAGTGTGGTGACGAAGTGCCACGCGAGTTACGAAATCCAGTGACATTGTTTCCCCAGCTTGTGGACAGCGAAACAGCGTGTAGCAGGTTATCGTAAGTAACTGTAGTTTGTGTACATGAGGAAGAGGTGCAGGTAGCTTCTGTCAAGGCCACCGGACTCATTAAGACGGTTTAACTTCTGTGGTTTGTTGACAAGTGAAAGGGGCAAGAGCGCTCAAGGAAGAGACTTGAGGAAACTGGAGTAAGGTTCTAATTGCTTGTATTTGCTGTTGAGTGGTGTATCCTTCTGGCCGCAATAAAGTTAATTATTTCTTTAAAGGAACAATCTGTGTTGTGCTTCAACCCACCGTAATCCACTTAACAAAAGTGCCACTAGGGGGGTGGCACGTAACAGTAAGTTAATTCAATTGTAGACAATGTGGGAGGTGATAAAAAGTAGTTTAATATTTGTATAGGGCCAGACTCGGAAGATGAGTGGATTCAAACCCCACCGTTAACTGACCCATTTTCAACACCAGGCAAATGCTGGTCATACCCACTTTCTTTCAGCTCCTTGTTCAATTTCATTAATCTCTTATTAACTCCTCTGATAAGGTTGGCATCAGGAAGGGCATCTGGTCAAAAAGATCATTCAACGCATTGAGAAACAAAGATGAAAAGAGGCAGAAATATTGTTTAATTTCAATACAACTCAGCCCCTTTTATTATTATTGACAAATGTGATCGTTCACTTCAGCTCGAATTAATATAAAACAACTGACATGCTATATTAATTAGATCGCTTCTCAGTAGTAATTAGCTAGATAGAAATTCCAATTGACATGTATTTATATGTATATTTTTGAGTTTTTGGTTCTATTTAAAGGCTTGGACATCACAGTCATCACCCAGTATACTTGGGTATGTGTAGAATTTATCTGATAACCTGTTTTTTGCGGTGTCTGTAGTAGTAGTAGTGGTAGAACTAGTAGCATATATTTGTAATTGAAGATATGATTGGAAAGGAGGCAGCTGTGGCTTCAGTTAGGAACCACACCAAATTTGCCTGGAGCACAAGTGATGAGAAATCACGGAATGAGGTGAGGTTTGCCTGGCAAAGCCGAGTGTACTGCTCGGTTCCAAGCTCTGTGAACTTGCGGGATGAAGGGCACAGGCAGGGTAGGAGCAGGCGTGAATTGAGAAGCCTGTCGACAGCCCGCCGTGTTACCTGACATACTCGTCTATTCCAATACTGCTAACATAGGGTCTTTTCTGAAACCAGTTTGGTGTTACGAATAAGTCAGTGAGTCACCGACCAATGTATTTGGTTCGGTACTATGCACGGACCGAGAAACCTCATCACTCGTCAACTCCATTTCTCATAGTCCGCGATGCACATTCCTCTCAGGTTCATGCAGCTTAGACTCGAGCAGTACCTCGCTCCAGCCCTCAAATCAGAATTAAATTTCTTAGCAGAGTTGAGAATTGAACCTGGAACTTAGGGGTGAAAGCCAAAAATGCTAACCACTACAAGATGAAGTCATCTTTATGTATGTTGAGAGAGATGATGATGATGATAATTCACTTGAGGGAGTTGGGACATCTTGGTCATCAGCCCCATGAAGTTGCATGTATGTTGAATTTATCTGATAACCTGTATTTATGTGTTGACTGTAGTAGCATGTGTAGCTATATTAGGGAGAGGGATGGGGTAGGTGCCTCAGGACTAGAAATAAGGTAATATCCTGGCATTTGCCTGGAGGTGAGTGGAAAAACCACACTCAGAATAGCTGCTGTCAGCGCTGGGATTCAAACCTATGATCTCCGGACTTACTGCAGCTGTCTGCATGATCGTGGTGCACAATTTAACGAGCATGGCTCTGCCGCAGGACTGATAGAGAAGAGTATGTTGTAGTATGTTACATACTAGGGATGAGGATATGATTAAAAACACAGAATTGACCTCGCTGTTCCACCCCTTAAAACAATAATAATATGACATAAACACAGATTCAAAACTAATCAACAACTCCTCTTGAATGAAACCAGTAAAATGTGATATCTCATCTGTTTCTTCATAGCACTGGAGCAAGGTAGTGCACCATGAGAGGCAAGACAAACAAGAGGAAAGAAGCTTGCAGTTACGCGACTGACAATCTCATGATAAATAGCCATAGGACCTCCTCTTTAGGTGGAATTCAAACCTCAGCAATTGACAGTTCTCCTCAAAAATTTCACATGCATTAATTGGGAATCGCCTTGGTGGGAGATACAAGACAAAAAAAAGATTTGCCCGCTTCTGGTGACTTCTTCATGCCCAAAGAGCCCGTGAAGAATGGAAGAAACCAATGTGGCATTAGCTCAGGAGATAATAACTAACAGAAGTTAAAAATGACGGCTCATTAAAATTATGGCACAAAGCTAGTTAAATCTTCAGGTATTTACTTGTATAATAGAGTGTTTGTATCTGTGTTGGGGATAAGATGCAATGAATTTGTTTGGTCTTTACTTTGGATACACTTCATGATGCAAACCTCGTGAAAGGAGTTATTGAGAGATGAAATAAATTAAGAGGAATGGAATTGGGTCAGGAGTTGGAAGGAAGTGGTTGTGGCCAATTAGACTCAAGCATTTGCCTGGAGTTAAAAATACGAAACCACAGAAAACCAATTCCAGGATAGCTGGCGGAATTTAAACCCACTCGTGTACCGAGTCCACAAATAGCTTGGCATTGTGTGCATCATTCTTTTGTGTTTCTAATGTTCTTAGCTGGTACGTTGATACTTTCCATCTGTCTTCTCTTATATTTTGTATTGCCTGCAAGCTTTCCTACTTGGGTATTAATGTTTTATTGGATTAGGTTTAGAAAGATGACTCTCAATATACCATAAATATAGTTTCTATATATAAAAAAAACAGATATAAATAATTTCCTGTGTATTTTTTGAAGAATGGTCTACAGGAAGGAAGCATAACCTAAGTGTATGCTGCTATGGGGTGAAAAGAGAAAGTGTGGATAGAAAAGAAAGAGAGGGACTGGAAAGTTATCTAATGGTCGAGCCAGAAATAAAGTTGTTTCCTTTGACTTCATTTTGTGAATAAAACTTGGAGATCCCCACCAAGAGCTTTATCTTATTTGCAGCCACTTCTCAATAATGGTCATTTTCTAGTTCCCAGAAAGTGTTAACTGTTATGAAATATCACAATACATACACATTTTCAAGGTCTGTCAGAATGAATGCTGAAGGGCATATGAAAAAATAATTAAATTATGAGGCTATCTTGCTGGCATGAATTTGCAAGTCAAAGTTCATCAAAAAAGAAACCTTTCATAATTTCAACTGAAACAAATAATAATAAGAACTAAGATGATGATGATGATAATCTCAATCTCATGATATTTACTCCCTTAAATACTAGGCCCCGGAATTTCCCACTTTTTGTGAGCACATTCATTTGTCATTCATTCTATACTTCTGTTTGGGACAATTACAAAATCAAGAAGGAAGATTGATATGAATGGAAAAAGCACTACTTATGGAAATAAACTAATTTAGAGGCTGGTGGTGTAAACCAAATGAGTATTCTCTGCTTACTACATTTCAAGAATTGATTTTTAGAAATTTACCTTGAATGTTGTGCTCTCTTCCATTACATGCCATCACTGCAACCACCATCGGCCTCATTGTCTGAGTGAGAGAAGGTTTTTTATCAGAAGCAGTATTTTCTTCATCTTCCCATATCATATGATCCTCTGAAGAATTAACTGCACCTGAAATTCCAGTCTTCTTAGAGCTTTCTTTCCACTACTACTGGAGAAAAAACAATAAAAGCCCTAACTATTCAACATATAATTTCAAAACCAGGCCTCCAAAGTTGCCACTTTTTGGGAGAAGATGCTCTCTGTTGGTGAACATTGCAACACCCTGAAGGAAGATTTGTTTGCATGTAAAATATACTGGAAATGTAAAGCAGGATATGGCTTGCAAACGATTGTAATATAAATCAATCTTTATTCTGTCATTATGCATAGAATACAGTATTCAATAGATATCATCACATACTGTACAATTCGGTTTGATGTGTCATTTTTGGGCTTTCGTTTAGTAACTTGTTATTCAGTATTTCCTACAGCATTGAGAAGTTTAGTTCAAGTAAAGATGCCTTTAAGCCCTGAAGATTCTGCAAGGACTATCATGTTAGTTGATGGTAGATGCAGCTATTGTTACAAACAAGCCCAACAAGAGTGCCACGAGTTGTAAGGCGGTTTAGGGAAGACCATACTTTCGACTATGATGTGCAACAGTGGCTGATAACGATTTTGTAATTTTACAGGACTTGAGATTACAGTAGATAAGAAAAATCAACTGGCACAAGCTCCCAATGCAAGCAGAGAGGACTCAAGGAAGGGAACCTGACATTAAACAAACCTGCTACAGGGCCAGATTTGTCTCAGTTTCCTTTACAGACAAGTTCAGATTCAACCTCAGGTCTCCATTTGGGAGAGAAAGAGTTTGGAGAAGACCAGGGGAGTGTTATGCTGGTTGTATTTTTTCATCAAGGATGCTTAATGAGGGGCACTTCAGCCCTAATGCACAACCTGAGCTATTAATCATTGAAAACAGAACTTGGACTGTACAACGCGACATTGCGGAAGTTCTTCATCCCAACGTCACACCACATTCACATTGGTGAGAACTTTGGTTATACATGACAACACTTAATTCATGTTGCTCGATGTGTTGGACTTCCTGGAGGAAGTGGAAATTGTCAGTTTGGAGTGGCCTGCATGGAGTACTGACCTTCATCCCATTGAGCACATGTGCGATAGGGTTGGATGTCGTGTTCACCAATGAGTTCTCCACAACCTGGGTTAATTTTGGCCAGTTATTATTGTGGAATGGGAAGCAGCCTCGTAGGTGTGGTCCAAAAATCATAGAACTTAATTTTTTCAGTAATATATGAGAGTAAACTTTTAGGAGTAAAATGGTCCTTACCTTAAAACATAGTTGCAATAATCTTCATGACATTTATGAATCAGAATAATGTACGTAAAATTAATTTTTGTGTTTAGATCGTAGGCTTTCGCGGCCGGTGTCAAGTTTATCATCTTGGCTTACAGGATTGAGCCGCGTCGCATATCGGTTATTATTTCCCGATGTTTCGGCTGACATTGCAGCAGACTTAATCATGGGTAGGTACGAGTTGGTGTCCGTACTCAAACTAACGGTTGTTGCCAGTCAGATGTTCTTGCTTGCCCTGCGTTGACGTCACGCTGCTCGCTGATTGGTCCCCGCCCCTGACAGTCGCGCGCTAGTAGAATTTTCCAGATGTTGCTGAGTTAGAACCCATCTTCACGATTGAAATTATTGGGATGCTTCACGACCTCTATTGCCTCTCTAATTAACCTGTTTTCTAATGGAAACGAGTCTTTTTGTTTGCCCTATGTAAACCTGTCCACAGGAGCAAGGCACTTTGTAAACTCCGGCGTCCTGGTTTGGCAGCTTTATCTCGTTTGATTTACGCACCACTTGCGTCAGCTTGTTTATAGGATGCATCACAGTAGTAACATCGTGTTTCTTGAGCAGCCTGGCGATTCTATCTGTCAACCCCTGTACGTACGGCAGAAAGGCTTTATGGTGGGGCCTATCTTTGTTCTTTTTGCCAGTTCTTCGGCTTTGATCTACCTTCCGTGTGGCCCTATTTATTTGTCCTTTGCTATAGCCATTAGCTAGGAGCGTGTTCCAAACATGTTTCTTTTCTTAATTCACGCTATCCTTATCGCAAATGTGGTTGGCTCTGGTGAGGAGTGTTCTAGCTACCATTTCTTTCTGCGATGGAGGATGACTTGAGTTAGCATGTAGGTACCGATCTGTGTGAGTATCTTTCCTATAGACCCTGTGTCCGAGAGTGTTATCTGTTCGTTTATAGAGCAGAACGTCTAAGAAGGCCAGCTGATTATTTTCTTCTACTTCCATTGTGAAGTTGATGCTCGGATGTCTGGAGCACATGAAGTCTAGAAAGTCCTGAAGTGTGGTGCGTCCATGTTCCCATATCAAAAAGACGTCGTCTACGTATCTGAACCAACACTTAGGCTTCAATGGGCCCTCCTTGATCGCTTCTTCTTCGAAGTTAGCCATAAACACGTTTGCCAGTAGTGGGGAGAGGGGGGAACCCATGGCTGCTCCCTCCGTTTGCTGAAACATCTGCCCATTGAATACGAAGACTGTGGAGTTAACGCAGTGTTCAGCTAACTCCACTAAGTCCGTTGGACCTCCTGTGGCTGTAAGTTTTTCCCTGATTAACTGTATGGCGTCAGGTACTGGCACCCTGGTAAATAGGGACTCCACATCGAAGCTTGCCAGTAGATCACCGTCACTCAGGCTTATACTCGCTATGATATCAGTAAAGTGCTGCGAGTTTTTTCACGTGGGAGGCTGGCGGAGGGAATAATGGCTGCAGTACCTGGTTCAAATATTTAGCCAGAGCGTGAGTTGGAGACGCTATGGCGCTAACATAGGCCTCAGAGGCACATCGGGCTTGTGTATTTTAGGTAGGCCGTAGAACGTGGGAGTTCTTGAGTAACTTCTCTTCTGGAATAGATGACTCCTTAATTAGCCGCGTCGTCGTTAGTTCTATCTTCCTTATGGGGTTCTTCGGGATCGCCTTATAAGCTGGGTCGCGCTTGCTGAGCTCACTTGCCTTTTTGAAACGCTGCAGAGACTACAACATTTCACCTAAGTTTATCAAGGTAAAACATCATATTTCTTCGCCTGCAGCGAGGAGAATTTTACTCCGAACTGAAAGTGCACTATTACGTGAACGAGTCCGGAACTGCCGCCGTGAACTAGATATGGTGACGCGAGAACTATATGACATACACTTCAAGCTAATGCTACGACTGTCTCCTGACGATTGGACGACGTTGGATAACATAACCGCAATACAGTAAAGTTGAATACAGTAAAGAGCGAAATGACATAACCGCAAGGCAAGCAGATTCCATATTACAGAAAACAACAGCTACACATATAAAGAAATTTGACTTGCTGCAACAAAGGCAGAAACCACCTTCAACGTATGCACTAGATAGGAAGCGCATAGTGATCAACATGTCATCCCTGCCATTGAACGAGCCAAGTAAGGACCTGTTAGCCAAAGGACTTCATTACGCAATCACGCCAAGACGCCCTCCTACGGAAAATCTTATCTGCGGGGTAGAAGCTTCTATCCGTCATCTACCAGCCTTAGAAGCAGAAGAAATTAGAGCAGAGGCCTCTCAGATCATCAAACATGCCAGGCCCGTTTCAAGCAACATCAGCAGGGAAGAACGTCAGGCCCTTAAAGAGCTACGAAGCAATGACAGCATTACGATTTTGCCAGCAGACAAAGGGAATGCTACGGTTGTATTCGACACCCAAGACTACGTGGATAAAGTTCACAGCCTCCTTTCAGAGACAGCTTATAAGGCGATCCCGAAGAACCCCATAAGGAAGATAGAACTAACGAAGACGCGGCTAATTAAGGAGTCATCTATTCCAGAAGAGAAGTTACTCAAGAACTCCCAAGTTCTACGGCCTACCTAAAATACACAAGCCCGATGTGCCTCTGAGGCCTATGTTAGCGCCATAGCGTCTCCAACTCATGCTCTGGCTAAATATTTGAACCAGGTACTGCAGCCATTATTCCCTCCGCCAGCCTCCCACGTGAAAAACTCGCAGCACTTTACTGATATCATAGCAGATAGAATCGCCAGGCTGCTCAAGAAACACGATGTTACTACTGTGATGCATCCTATATACAAGCTGACGCAAGTGGTGCGTAAATCAAACGAGATAAAGCTGCCAAACCAGGACGCAGGAGTTTACAAAGTGCCTTGCTCCTGTGGACAGGTTTACATAGGGCAAACAAAAAGACGAGTTTCCATTAGGATTTCAGAGCACATTCGGGACACGAAACAGATAAACTACAGATCTGCAATAGCTGAACATGCTGACGTCACGAGACACGCCATCGAATTTGATAAGGCCGAAACTGTTGCTAAAATTCCCGGATACCAAAACAGGTTAATTAGAGAGGCAATAGAGGTCGTGAAGCATCCCAATAATTTCAATCGCGAAGATGGGTTCAAACTCAGCAACATCTGGAAAATTCTACAAGCGCGCGACTGCCAGGGGCGGGGACCAATTAGCGAGCAGCGTGACGTCAACGCAGGGCAAGCATGCACATCTGACTGGCAACAACCGTTAGTTTGAGTACGGACACCAACTCGTACCTACCCATGATTAAGGCTGCTGCAATGTCAGCCGAAACGTCGGGAAATAATAACCGATATGCAACGCGGCTCAATCCTTTAAGCCAAGATGATTAATTTTTGTGTTCATTAAATACATATGGTTCGAAAACTTCCAAGTGTTCTTTTTTTCTTTTTTGGCTGGTATTGTGTATATTACGATTTTAGTACTCAACATTTCCAATAATCAACAACTAAAAACCAATTTCTTCCATTTCAAAGAACTCCTTTGTTGAATAAGAAGGCTGTTGGAACAGCTAATCTAATTTTAAATGATATTTGGAAGAACCTATACCTTAGCTGGTAATCTGAAGAGTTTCGATGAAAAAAATTAAGTCTTAATTTTGTTTTCTGTAATCTACAATAGGGTATGAACCTATTTTAGTCTGGGGCATAGAGGCCAAGAGAACCTGGTTGCAAAGGAATGTGAAAAGTCAGTCCTCTACGAAGCTGATGCCATTGAACAGTGGTAGCAGACAATGTCACACCTGTTTCACTGTTGTGCTAATATTTTTAACCCTTTCGCTTTCAAGGTAACGATCTATGGGTACCCACGGGTCGTGCGAAAACTGACACAGCAACTATCCGCTGTCACACATCTTTATTATTATTTGTTCATTATTTACGCGCCAGATAGCAGCATTTTTGTACGGAATAGGAAGAGTACAGTTTTATCTCACGTTATACTCTGGGGGAACTGCCGGCTATCTGTATTTATTGATATTCTTAGAGTCTAAAACATGTGGTCATTGGAGTTCCATGTCTTGTTTACATTGTGATTGGTGGCAAACTTGCGTTCATTTCTCTCTGTTTTCGTTCATAATTATATAGTGAAATTAAGCTGTATCATAGGCAATATATTTAGTTTACTTGTTAGTTCATTATTTAAATAGTTTTCTTATGTAATTAGGTGCTTAGTGACATGAAGTGATATAGTTCACTTAGGTTAAGCCTAGTTATTTATCATGTGCGACATGGCGAAGCGAGTTCAATTAGCAGACGATGATATCACTGAATATCTTGACAATTATTCAAGTGATGATGTTTCTCTATCCGAATCGGTAAGTGTAGATGATGATAATCCAGCACCTCCAGACCGTGATGTTAGAGTGGATAGCAATAAGTGATTTATATAAAAATGGCTGACATTTTTCAGTGTTACATCACTTGAAACAGTTTAATCTATCCTTGGATCTAATGCACATAGAAACTTAATATTTGCCATGCTAGTAAACCATAATATAGCCTTCCTACTGACATGAATAACAAATTTGGGTTGTGAATGCCATTTCCTAGAATTACTACCATACTTTCAAAATCTGAAACTTGTAAATTTGTTTCCACATTTCTTATTTATTTAACAATAAACCCTTTTGGTTTAGGGTCATTATTTACTTGCAGTGATAATAAGTGATGTATACTCTATAAGTTTACCACCTTTCATGTTGATATCTTCATTCCATGTAATTTTGAAGAAGTGTATGCATAGTGTGGTAAATATGGCTGACAGTTTTCACACATCCATCAGCTGAGAGCTTGAAAGCGAAAGGGTTAAGAAAGCTGAATGGTCAGCCACTACCATGCGGACGAGATGACTGTCATTTCATAATGTCCTCTAGATTTTGTTGTCCACTGCTGGATTTTTTGATGCATCCAATTCTCATCCATACACTGCTCTACACATGCATCACTGCCATGGTGTTAGGTCTTGTTCAAAAAGCAATGTTGCCATAATATGATAACCCACCTTTACGCAGGTCGATAATTCCTCCCTGTTCATTTCTGGTGTTTGTATCGCACCCTTTGATGTCAACAAGACATAGTAACTTGGAGTAAGGATAACATGGTATTAACCTTGAGACACTACATGTGAGGCTCTTCATCAGTTTTTTATTTCTATGCCTAACTTGACAGTTGCGATGACTCTGCTGGGATGACTTTCAAAATCATTGCTCAATGAGTATAAATCAGGTGGATATACCCTATAGTAGATTACTGAATTTGTAACAGAACACAGGGTCATTATTGAATTTGGAGAGTTTATTATTTTATCTCATTAATTACTGCATGTAAATAAGAAAGGGACTGTGGTGATTTTCTTTTCATATCAAAATATATATATTTTTAACAGTGATTACAACAAATTCATGTTTGTGTATTTTGTTATTGCCTCCAGCTGATCCCTCCCCTTCTACTTGTTATGCCATTGTATATAAATAATCACAAAGTGTCCATGATATTACAAGCAGCTTTCTCCACAGCTGTAAACTGCTTGGGCTATTAAATGCTAATCTACAACACACAAGGAAATGACTCTGCTCTAAGGGTGTTCAATACAATTATGGACACCATTCAGTGACTGAAGTTAGTTGTTAGACAAAATCTTCTGCAAACTTCCTACCCTTGAAATATTATATTAGTCTATGTATTTCACTGCTGAATGGGCTCACAGAATTTATAATCTACAAGGTGTGTCTTCTCACTGTGTTGCGCTTGTCTTCCTTAGGGTACTGTTGTGCCTAAGGTAACGTTTACAGAGAAGTCTTAATTTCATTGTCTTTCATGGGAAACATACATGTGGGAAACAAAATGTAAAACCAATCGTATAGTACCTCCTAAGCAGCACTTTCTATTCATATCTTTTGGTTTCAAATAGCAAACTTTACATCCTCGTAATACCATTCTTTCTTTATAAAATGAATTAGTCTTATCAAATGACAACTTGTCTCAACATTTGGAGAGGGCCAAAAGTACACAGGCAATACAGGATTTAAACTCCTTACCTGTGGAACTACCTGCCGAGTGGATTGAACCTTTATTTAACAGTACAACTACACTCAGAACAAAATCCTTAGGAATGGAATGGGAATGTGGTAATACTTGATCTCGTAATAGCTCAATCACTTGACAGTCCACAGCTTCATCTGCTTGAGCTTCTTCCGGGCACTGATCCATTATGGGAGGGCTGTAAACAAATAATGCAACTATATATGTAAGTATTGATGAAAGTTTTCAATGTTGCTTAGCTAACATTCATGTAGGAATGCTAACAAGGAGAGGTAAAATATTAACATAGGAGAAGGCAGACTGAACGCAGCGACTTATCAGGTAAGGACACTGTAGATAAACACAAGAATGATGTCACATGTTGTCCAGAATGTTTGGACAATCCTTCATCACTGAGGAACAGGAAAAGAATGGACTCCAGGAAAGACACATACCTAGACACGGCTGTGGAGTGGGTGGTATGGGAAAAAGAGAGGCAATTGAAAAAAGGAAGGGGAAGAGGAAGACTGAAGAATCATCTGATGGTTTGGTCATGAATGATATTACCATATGTGCAGTCAAACGTCCAGGCATGGAGAATGTTTGGATGTACACTTTTAGGTGTAGGCAAGTACGTATATTATCCGCCCAATATAACTGGGCTCTCATTAACATGTTGGCGGACTGAAAAGCAATCCTAAACAAACTATAATGCTGAATAGTAATTTTAGTTTCAATTTTGTTAATACTCTGTGTGCAATATTACATAGAAACATGTACAGAAATACATTTTAAATAACTGTGAATGATATACAGGAGTAGATATAATAACAGCTTAGGCTTACACGGCTTTCTCCCCAGGGAGAAAACATCATGCCTGGACCACGGTCTACAAGCCCAGACAACTTGTACATAGCTATTATATAGTAGAGTTATGCAATACTTTCTACTTTTCATAATGTTTGCAAGGTTCTGTCTTACCAGAATATGAATTAGAGCAGTGCAATATACGAGGGTGGACCCAAAAGAACCGGATTTTCCTTAAAAAAAAAAAAAAAAAATGTATTTATTACCTCTTTACAAAATTCCTTCAGTCACTTTCAAAGTACTCTCCATTAGATGCGATGCACTTGTCAAGTCTTTTTTCTTAACGTTGGAAGCACATCTGGAACACTTCAACTTTGATATCATCCAGTGCCCTTTTCAAAGTTGTTTTTATCGCCTCCACATCATCAAAACGCTTCCCTTTTAGCTTTGGTTTCATTCGGGGGAACAGGAGAAAGTCACACGGGGCTAGGTCTGGAGAATAAGGAGGGTGGGGAACGACAACCACCCCTGAGAGACCAAATAACAGTTCACAGATAAGGCCGTGTGAGCAGGGAGTTGTCGTGATGAAGGAACCAGTCGCCAAAGTGCCGGGCGTTTCCTCCACACATCCTCTCGCAAACGTCTTAAAACTTCCAAATAAGTGCTGGTTAACAGTCTGGCCAGAGGGAACAAACTCCCAGAGCACAATTCCACAAGCATCAAAAAAGACAATGATCATCGTCTTCAAATTCGACCTCATTTGTCTTCCATTTTTTTGGTCTGGGGGAGTTGGGAGTCTTCCACAGGCTTGACGCATGCTTCGTTTCCGGATTGTACGCGTAATACCAACTCTCATCACCTGTAATGACCTTGGTCAAAAAAGTTTGGATCACTTTCACTCTCATTTTTCAGGTCCTGGCTCAACTGCAATCGATTGTTTTTTTTAATGCTTTGTGAGAAGGCAACACATATCATTTGCAAATCCTCAGTCAAAATCCGGAGGCACGAGAGCCAACTCACTCCTGTCTCTTCTGAAATTTCGTCGATCGTGATACGACGATCCTCTTTGAATTTTTAGTGGATTTTCTCAACGTTTTCATTATTTCGAGATGTTGAAGGGTGTCCAGAACGAGCATGGTCTTCGACACTCATCTCACCAAGTTTAAAGCCCCCAAACCACTAAAAGACTTGTGTGCGGCTCATAGCATCCTCCTTGAAAGCCTGTTGAAGCATTTGGTAAGCTTCTGTTACCAGTTTTTCAAGCAGGAAACAAAATTTCAAACACACTCTTTGTTCTTTTAAATGTGCCATAACAACTTTGCAGGTGGAACATGAGAACAGTAAGAGAAAAACAGTACTACGATCAATCACATACAAACTGATGCTACTGGGCAGTTGATTCGTGAAAGTCTCTATTAACCCCATCTAGCAGGAGAACTCTCTACTACGTCCACGAATGGCAGAACGCTCTCAGTCCGGATATTTTTTTTTGGTCCACCTTCGTATGATGGCTGGAAATATCATACCATGTGAAAGAAGTCACCCTAGATATAAATTTAACCCTTGACGAACGGAACCATACATATATATGCTCTACTTTTCGTCCTCCAGGGCGGAACCATATATATGTGTTCTGTTCAAATATCACACTTTAGAGGTCAATGAAATACACAAAAGTCCTCATAGATGATATGAGATGTTCATTTCAACCTTACTCGTTTAGGGAATCCCCGCAGCATGCCGGTAAGAATTTCTTCCTCGTAGTGACAGCCGAGAATAATGCATGTTGCATGACGCAGTATTTCCGTGTCCTGATTTATGTCATATTTTGACAGCCTTTTGATATAATTGCATCGCAAATACGAGTTAGTAATGTGGACATAATGACAATATTTAGATAATTCCGACGAAGATTTGTAGGATTTTAGTTTAAGTGACTCTGAAGTGGAAAATTCTTCCACCAGTTCATCTAAGAGTTGTTGCTGTTGTACGAGTCTTCAGTCTTTTGACTGGTTTGATGCAGTTTTCCATTCCTCCCTGTTCTGAGCTAATAGATTCATCTCTACATAGCTACCACACCTTACATCCGATGCAATCTGTTGTATTCTAACCTTAGTCTACCCCAACAGTTCTTGTCCTCGACCCTTCCTTCGATAAATAAGTTCGCTATTCCTGGGTGTCTTAGTATGTGTACTACCAACCTATCTCTTCTCTTCATTAGCAGTCACCAGAAACATTTCTCCTCTCCCACTCGTCTTAATACCTCTTCTTTTTTTACTCTATCTACCCATCTGATCTTCATCAGTCTCCCGTAACACCACATTTCAAACTCTTCTATTCTCCTCTTTTCTGCTGCACCAACAGTCCAAGTTTCACTTCCATAGAGTGCCATGCCCCAGACAAAGGTTTTGAGTAACAACGAGATAAGTGACACAGCGGGCGAGCAGGCAGAACACTGGGCAGACGTAAGTAATTGGGATCGTGGACCCATAATATCATCCCCGTCCAGAATATTGATCAAGACCCAATATTACTCTCAAGCTTTGATGTAGGGACGCACGCTGTAAAATTCTTTTATATGTTTTTAGAGTGTTATAGTATGTATAATATAACTTTATTTTATGAATCACGTTTTATCATTAATTGTATCTATATTTTTTTTTACAAAAACACTACTGTCGACCACAGTATTATGTGCACTCGAGTTTGAAGGTTGTTTGTGAAGTAATCAATAGACCTACGTAAAATCCAATAACATTATCATTTTCGTCGTTTTATTTTACGTTAGTTCATGTAGGTTTGGAATTTTTAATTTATATTTTAATATTTTTTATCACAGTTGGAACACAAACAGTGCCCGTATTTAAGCGTGTTTCAACCATGCGTCACATTTAAGAATTATTATCTCAAAAACCAGTCATCAGATCAAACCCAAATTTTAACACAGTATACATTGGAATGTTGTATAACTGGTTTATTAATTTCAAAATTGTGTGTGTCCAAGAAACAAAGTTGTTATCAATTTTGTAAGGTAACATTTTCTCGGCTCAGGGTGGTTGGAAAATGCAGTTCTTGGTCGCGTTGTAATCCTTATACATCAAAAAGTTACGCTGTATGACTGCAAAATAGGTAAAGTAATTCACTTATTTTATATCGGTTTGAATTTTTACGGGAAAATAAGACATTGTTCACCAGCTAGCCGTTCTGCGGAAAACCGTACAGCGTTGTTGAGATGGAGCCCATCACTTCCGAGCGAGGCGCGCCATGACGCGTGATGGGCTCCATCTCGGCAACGCTGTACAACTTTCCCCGGAGCGGCTAGCTGGCGTACCATGTCTTATTTCCCCGTACAAATACAAACCGATATAAAATAAGTGAATTAATTTATGTATTTCACAGTCATACAGCATAACTTTTTGATGTATAAGGATTACAACGAGACCAAGAACTACATTTCCCAACCACCCCGACCCGAGAAAAAGTTACCTCACAAAAATGATAACAACTTTGTTTCTTGGACACACAAAATTTTGAAATTAATAAACCAGTTATACCACATTCCAATGTATATTGTGTTAAAATTTGGATTCAATATGATGACGGGTTTTTGAGATAATAATTCTTAAATGTGACGCATGGTTGAAACATGCTTTAAAACGGGCACTTTTTGTGTTCCAACTGCGGTAAAAAATATTAAAATATAAATTAAAAATTCCAAACCTACATGAACTAACATAAAATAGAACAACGAAAATGATGATGTTATTGGATTTTATGTAGGTCTATTGGTTACTTCACAAACAACCTTCTAACTATAGTGCACATAATATTTAGGTCGACAGTAAGTATTTCCAAATTATGAGCATTGAAATACTGATCACACTAAGGTGCAAGGCCATGGACTCGGTAGACAAGTGGGTTCAAACCCCACTGTCGGCCATCCTTGAAATAGATTTCTGTGATTTCCAATTTTCAACCCTGGGCATATACCAGGACAATACCATCGAATAGGCCATGGTTCCTTCCAATTCCTAGCCCAGTTTCATTTATTTTCATCCATTACATCTTACATTACCTCCTCTATGAGTTTGGTGTCAGGAAGGGTATCCGACCATAAAAACCATTCATCACATACAAATTCATTGCATTCCAACCCCGAATCCATAGAAACGGAAATAGCAAGAAGTAGGCATACAGTGAGCATCAAAATGTGAGGTTGTATACTGCAGTGTCCCTTATGCCGTTCTTCCATTGACAAAATGACACTCCACAGTTTATTCTCTTCAACTATCGATTTCCAATCCCATTAATCGTATATAGATACTTTAAAGCAGGTTTGCATGATTTTAGTAACGTTTGAACAATTTATATGAAACTAGCAACCTGCCCCGGCTTCGCCCGGTATATTTAACGGTTTACCCAGCGGAAGCTTAAAAGACGCACGGACAGCAGGTTCTTCTTCGACTCGATTTACTGAAATCGTTATTGCTCTGCTTCCTTTGGTCATAAATGAATGTTTTTCTACAGAAATCTTCCTCGAGAAATCCTTTACAGAATGGTGAACACTGCATCAAAATCCATCCAGTAGTTCTCTAAATTACCCGTTACATCCAAGAATCGGGGACTTTGTTTTATAATAATAATACATTTATTCAGCCGAATGGCCAGGAAAGGTTTACAATATCAGGTTACAGGTTTACATTAGATCACAGTTGCACTGTTGATAACTACAGTATGTACAGATTTAAATTTTACACAATCCTGTGCAACTTATAGCCATAAACTACTGCTGCCCGTGAAGGGTTAAGTCCAAACAGAGACATTGAAGCTGTAGAGCATAGAGAAGCAGATGACGATACCAAGATTAGGTATTCATCATCTTTAGGTATAAGGAATAGGGGAGATGGAGGTCATAGTCCAAACTGCAAATAAGGGATCATGTAATCACACAGGGACTTTCACACTGAATGATGAAAAGTATAACATTAACGATCTAAGATGAAAGACAGGTGTGAGTGCATACATAGGTACTGTCCGTCCACCAGCTCATGATCTCAGCGGACTGAAGGGGAGCGGAGAGACATTCCAGCTGCGTTGATGAGTGGACGTGCCGCTGCAGATATTGCCAACTTAGCACCTATGTTATTCACGCTATGCTTAATCACTGCTACTTGCGTTTAGTTTCAATTGTGAAATCGTACGGGTCAGTAGTGTTATGTGAAGAAGAAAAGAGTGATACATTCTGAGGGTAGGGAAATAATTAGGAAAGTGATTGAGGGATGTGATGAAGAAGCACCGCACGGCTGTTATCTGCGTCCGCCCCACATCCGCACGACTGTTATCCGCATCTGCCCCACATCCGCACGACTTTTATCCCAATTCGCACGTTTGTTATCCAAATCTACTGGCATTACAATAATATTTTCGTTCCATGTTTAAAATGAATGGTATAGGCCTACAGCCAGAATTGCAACCCTTTTCAGTTCAGAATGTTATTGTCCTTGACATAATTTTAATGAGATTAGCGTGAATCATCATCTTACATTTGTCATGAGAAAAAAACATAATGGAAAAATATGATATGTCATAAACATCCGGGTCTTAGTAATGATATTCAACAAGTTCGGATTGTATTCTAAAAACTATCCGCAAATTTACTCCCAACATTGTCCGCAGCTTATCCGCTATCCGCACAGTCATGCAAACTATATCCGCATGGCGAAAACTTTTGCGGATATCTGTGGGTTTATCCGCGGATATCTGCATCCACACAGGGCTTTAGTTATAACCTAAACCGCATGAACTGAATAACGTTTAAGTTTCACAATTTTCAGCGAGCTCTTTGCTTTCATCTTTAATCTAAGCGTGAATACACATTCTAAACTAGTACGATAATATTACTTAGAAATCTCACTGTGCTGTGTCAACAACATCCACATAAAAGAAAACGTGTTTGCCACACAGCCTGTGGTGAGTAGAGCGCATAAGTATCTGAGGTTGGCACCATTGTCGTTCACGCAGAGGCCAGCTGTCTACTGCTGACTCGTTGCATTCCTGCCACGGATCTTAAGCTGGTGGATGGACAGTAGCAGTTCATTACTTCTAGTTTACAAGATATTACAATTTATATTAGAAGCTGACAAATCCTTTAATCTACACTGGCCAACAAACGAAAATTTGCACACCAAGAAGGGATTCTTGGCTTGCCCACTTCAGCATACAATTACATCTCAGGCCGATAGTCATAGGATTAGTGTAGGAACATGATTAGTCGAATGGTCTTGCCACTACAGATCGTGTACGTGGCCCCATCCAAGGCCATGAAAGGCTTGTACCAGCTACTCAAACATAGTGGACAGCTGTTCCATGTTGCGTAAACCTTGTTGACTATTCGAGATGTCTTCATGATGCATTTGAAATGCCTTAAGGACACTGGGTACTCTTGAACGTGTGAATTATGTACATTAGCGGGCATCATTATATTAAGCATTTTCTCATTTCACGGTAAGGCAAGGGCTAAGATTCTTGTAACATGTAAAAAGCAGTTTATACTAAAGTGGATGATGGCCATATTATGGTATTTGGGGCTATGAGATCTGGAAAATAAATAAAAATTGTAAGAAAAAAAAATTCTGAGAAAAAATAACCTTGGTTCATTCGGGTACCATTATCTGAGGTTCTTTCCAACCAAGTGCTCACCAAATGCTCTCCAAATTTTTACACATAATGAGAATGGATAATGTAAACTTAGTAACCTTTTTATTGCATTAGAATTACAATAGAATCTAAGCAAAAAAATATTCCCTTGAAACTTTTTATTTTTTAAAATTTTTAGGATGGGAATATATATTTTTTTCTCTGCTTGTTACTAAATGTTGGAAATAATTATAGTTTAACATTCAAGAACTCTATTTTTGAAGTTCATGTAGAAAATATTAGCCCTCTAGCTCAAACGGTTTCAGAGTTATTGGTACCTAAACAGCTGACAAAGATAACACCATCTTTTTTGCATAGTTACCATGTGCCATCGATAGCCACAGCAATGTCTCTGGATGATTTATTCAAACTCACTGCTTCCTCAACTGCCTGTTTCATGGAGACTTCAGATTCCATAGATAAACTGTTCAGTAATAATAATAATAATAATTTATTGTACTTACTAAAACGTGTAGGAGGAGGTGGGTCCATCATACCACAGAAGATCTGAGCTGCCTTTATGCCCTTGCCAATTGCACGCATACTGTACACTAACCTCAGATTAACTTCACATCCATTTTTCACTAAATTTGAAATCATTTTGGATGTTGAACTACTACATACACTACAGCTTATAGATAACTTAGTAGCTAAGCCCTTCCTACTATTCAGCTGCTCCGTGATCTCCATACAGTTATCACTGCCACATTGTTTACACTTCACAGACTGCCTTACCAGTTCTGACAAAATGCCCACATCAACAATCACAAATGATTTGGAAGTATTCTTGGAATCTAAATAGAAACTATCATCACTCTCCTTACTCACATGTGATAGTTTCTTTCCGAAAGAACTGCATAATGTTTGGTTACGTTCATCGCCAGAGTCCACAACTTTTTGTTCGAACTGGTTTCCTTTGAATTTGTTCTTACCAAACTTCCTTATGCGAGGCATAATTAACGTTATTTGATGATATACAACATCAAACAATCAAATCAACAGTTTTCTACGATACAGCACTTCAAAATAAAACTTTCAGCAACTATATCTAAGCAACACAAGGGTCAATATAAACAAAAGCATACACCAAAGAGAATATAGATATAATCGTAGAGCGTTCGTAAAACACCTCATGGAGTTTATATATACAAACCAGGATAGCCAACCAATGCATAACTGCTTTTTACAATAGTCTAAACAACGAATCTTCTCCGCTATGCCTAATGATAGCTCGCAGCGCGCTGATGACATTTTGAAGGGGAGTGGCACATGACACACCATTTTTAAATGGCCAATGAAGGAATTACAGCCATCGAAACCTCAACAAACTATATATATTTGGATTCAGAAAACAATGGAGAATTTTATGGGACCAAAATTAAAAAATCGTTTTTTTTTTTTTTTTTTCAACATATGAGAGTACCCGGTGTCCTTAACTCATTTAATAGAGCTAGAGAGGGGACAAATTATTGGGCAGCAACAGGTGAAGCGCCCACCAGCTAGGCCTTTCTGACTGGAGTGTTCAGGTGTGTTGGGACCAGTGGATGTGTGAGGGCGCATAAACATGACAACAGGGCTCAGGATGCCCTTGATGGAGCACCAGAAGAGACAATCGCCAATCATCCGAAAAGCAGATCCAACTGCTTCGGCACCTGCCATCCAGAGACAGGTGGCACCATTGTTACAGGTCCCTGTGTCGACCTGCACCATTTCCAGGCGCTTGGCTGAAGGGAATTTGGTCTGGTGCACTCCTCAATCTAGCGTTCTCTGTGGCAAGTCACACTGCTCCACCGCTGGCATGAAGGTCTGGGGGGGGGGGGGACCATCAAATATGACAAGTGGTCACCCCTAATAGTGCTATAAGGGTCAATAACGGTGCAGTGATATGTGTAGGATAGCCTTCGGCCATATGTCTTGCCACTCATAGCAGGGCATCCAGGATCTTTTCCAGCAGGATAACGCTTGAACACACACAGCAAGGGTGGCACAGGACTGCCTTCACAATGTTAGCACACTGCTGTGGCCTGTTTGATCCCCAGATTTGTCACCAATCAAACATGTCTGGGACCACCTGGAACGCAAATTTCGGGAGCCAAGGAGTGCACAAGATTTCGAGAACCAGTTGCAGCAAATGTGGACAGATATGGTGCAGGATGCCCTACTAACCCTGTATACCTCCATGTCTGCCCTTATTATAGCCTGTATCCAAGCTAGAGGTGGATCAACAGGGTACTAGAGTCTACTGCAGTGTTCTGCAATACAAAAGTTAGTTTGTTCTGATATTGTAATAATTTACGCACATCAATGTAACGATCATCCATGCAATTCCCACAATTCCTTCTTAGTGCAAGTATTATTTTGTCCACCCAGCATACCCTATTTATGATGCATATTTAAATAGACATGATAAAAACTATAATCTTTTTTCGGTTCCGTATTGACATGAAGTAATTATTTTAATTCAAAAGAACACAAACTTGCTCAGTCTTGCCAATACATTAAAATTACAAAAATTACACAATCAAAATTGAGTACATGTTTTTAGCCATTCTAAAGTTCTACATCGGCTCTTTTCAAATTCATCTCAAAATGTCTTTGCACAGATTAAAAAAAAATTGTTGTTATAAACATATTATTTTTGTCCAAAAGTGTTGTTAACTTGTAATTACTATTTAATTATTTCTCTTCTTTTTGGTTATATGTATGCACTTGAAGCGAACAGCGATAGTATTAATGCCACAGTAACATGCATAAAGACCTAAAGATGCATACCAAACTCATGGTGTACAGAGCCGTAGTCATCTCAACGCTACTGTAAGGCTGTGAAACATGGACACTCTATCGCCGTGTTATAAAGAAACTTGAGCGCTTCCACCAAAAAAAGATGAGTTACATCTTGAATATCAAGTGGGAGGACTACGTGTCCAACACTGCAGTTCTTGAGAAAGCGCATCTCAATAGCATTGAGGCAACCATCATTGCTCATCAACTGAGATGGTTAGGCCATGTTCACCGTATGAGTGATACCAGGCTTCCAAGTCAATTCCTTTATGGTGAACTTTGCTCCGGCTTTAGACCTCATGGGGCCCCCCTGAAGCGATTTAAAGACCAGCTGAAACACATCATGACGACGACTGGTATACATATCCACTCATGGGAAACATCTGCTGCGGACCGTTAACTGTGGCGGAACACTACCGTATATCGACTGCTGTCAAGTTATTTGAAGAAGAACGTCGCAGACATGGAGAGGCCAAGTGACAAGCAAGAAAGCTTCATCAGTTACAATCCCGCCCTCTCCCAACCATTCAGTGCAATTTATGTGGGCCCATGCTTTATGCCAGGATTGGCCTGTTTAGTCACTGGAAACACATCCACAAGCTGGTTTGAAAATCTCTATACAGGAAGAAGTATGTGTACTAGGAATCGAGTTACAGCCGACGATTTTGTTTATACCGAAGTCAAGAAAGTAATACTCACTCTTTAGGAAACAAGAAACTGTCCAACGTTTGTGCAAGCTGAGGCCACATGTCCTTGAAGTATTGTGGGTGCTTCCTGGCTAGAGGAAGTCCAGTGTGCAGAACAGTCAATAAGCTAGCCACAGCCAGTTTCCATGTGGTAGAAGAAGGACACCCATACTTCATGGACAATGGAACATGTAGTGCCTGTAATGAGATATTATTCATTAGTAGGGCTCGGATTCGAGCATATTTGCATTTTCCCCCTGAATAGTACACATTGATAGAAGCCTTTCGGTGGTTTTTTCACCTCTCTGGGACCAACAGAATTGAAATTTATCGAGCATATAAATGCATAAAACCGCGGTTTTCAGAATAGAAGCATATAAATGCATATTTTTGTGGTTTTCGTCTAAATAGTTTGTATTTCTTCGAATTCCGCCCTCCGAATTCGGGGCCTGACCATCCTTAAGGTTCGAAAACAGAAATAATTATTGAAAAGCCTATCTGGTGCGAATAATAGAACCTCAGGTTTTTAACCTTTAGTGAGGTCATTCACACACCCTAATTGGCCTCTGCCGGATTAGAGTGTGACTCGACAGATAAGCTCTCGAAGCCCCAAGCATCCCTTCACTTTGAAATGGGGTTGTGAGGTATTTTACCTATTTTGGGAACGAGTATTGTTTAGGTGGCTTTTCCCATGAAGTGGTGGAAGATACGACCAGGTCAAGTGAAGTTTCTGCATTCTACTCTCAGTTCTCAGTTCGTAATCGTATCCGTACGTACCTATTGAGTTCTTGTGATTTCTAAGTACGCGATGCCTAAAGTTAAGGAATCTCAGAGTGTTTTACTCCGATGATGTAAAAGGAAGGGCCTGACTCGTTTTCTACTGACGGGAAAATTCTTTTCTGCAAAATGTGTGAAAAAGAGATAAGTTCTTATTGACATTTTCACATCTACGTTCTTAAAGATATTACTGGTCAAACAGTTGAAATTTCAAGTAAGCCGTATGTGCAGCATACGGTACCTACCTACTAGGTAAGTAGAGAGAAGTCTAAGAATTCGGAGTGTAGACCCGTTAGATCCTCAGATTTTACATTTCCGAGGTGGAAATTGACATTTGGATTTGCTGGTTTTTCATGGGATCATTGAGGGGGTGCTCATATTTCTACTGCGATATTTGAAAATAATTTCATAGTCCACAATGCTTTATTTTTTTTTCATTCAATGTATTTTTTCTCATTTATGCATACCTGCCTATTTATTTTCAGTTCATGATTTCGAAGGGGTTTTAATTTTCCCAACATAAAGTCACAAGTGGGCACTCAGTAAAAGTCAAAGAATTAAAAAGAAGGAATCGAAGAATAAAGCGCTTATACAACCTTTGTTCAGTCAGCAACAGCACTCGGACGAGTTCACTTCCAGAGTTTGTACGGCGTTCTTAACCCAAAAACGCCTAGCGTTACCATATGGTAACGCAGTACCGGTCATTGCATTTATTGCTGTACAGGACCTTTGCCAGTTAATGATATTCGAACTTCGGGCTTATACGATCAAGGAAGGTCTAATGATTCATTTCCCGCACACTAGTCACTATGGAATGTCTTGGGTGATGTCCCAACAATTGGGTGCATTTCGTGGTTTGTTTCTCACGTCCTGATGGCATGCCACAAAAGGTACGGCACACTAAATTATTGCGTAAAATGGAGATAGTTAACTTTGTCTTCGGGATTATGGTAGTAAACATATCTAATTTATAATTCAGTAACATATCGTACGTGTTTCTTTATACCTGCTCATGCCCGGGACTAATTTTCCCAGCGGATACAGGGTCAATGGTAAGGAAAGAGATTTTCTGTAGCACATTCATATGAAATGAGTTAGAATACATTTCATGCATTTATACACAAAACGTTTTTCCATATACAGCTTTTTTTAACAGTGCATGCCTTCATATAATATGTTTTATGTCACCGTAGCATATTTTTTATGCCAGTACTGTATTCAAGACCATACCTTTGCTGAGATATCTAGCTGCAGGCAGTGTTTCAGAAAATACAATACGAGAATTATTTCGATATTTCAGAGGTCTAGACTGGCTGCATGGCTCAGCGGCAACGTTCTCGCTTGCTGTGCCCAAGCTTGCAGGATCGAATCCTGGTGCAGTCAGCTGGCATTTGAGGGTAAGCAAATGCGAGGGAGTCGTGTCAGTAGATTTACTGGCACGTTAAAGATCCCCTTCGGGTCAAAATTCCGGCAACCCGGCGTCTCTAAAACCCAGAGCAGTTAAAAGGGACGTAAATCCAATAACATAATTATTATTTAGAAGTCTGACCTTGGCAGAAATATTGGAGTAAGGGGAAAAGGAGTAATGACGACATGATTATAGCTCGCTGGCATGAAAACAGCACAGTAACTGTTGCCTCCACGACTATCCCTGTTTTTTCCACCTCGACCAAGTCAGAAGGTTCTCTCGGGCTGAAAAGAAAAATAGTTACAATCCCACGTCCTCTCCATATCGGCACCTATAACAAATTCACGGGAGGAACGAACCTTATGGAAGAAAAATGTGAACTGATATCATGTGTCAATAAGAAACAAAAAGTGGTGGTGGGCCATATTTTCTTGGCTTCTTGTCTAGAGTCTCCAAAATGCATGGTACCTCATTACGATATCACGGTCAAGGATAACTCAACTGGAGTTCAAGAGGGAAGTGGCACAATTCTACGTAAAATCGTACAGTGTAGAACCATGTGGAGCCAGGCGGCTGTCAACAGCACGTGCAGGATAGGGCCGCGACATTGAAGACTTGTGATATGATGGGCGCGATCATCTGGTCATCAACGTCCCAGGACATAAGCGGAGGCGGTATGCCGGTGAATTGTGTGAAAGCAGTGTCCGCACTGCATGTTGTAAATGTGATGTGGGACTGTGCATATCATGCTTCTTGCCGTTGCACACCAAGTAACTAGTCACTTGACTATATGATCGAAGGTTCAAAGGTGTCAAAATACTTGCTCAGTGCTTTTTTAAGTGTAATATTATCAAGATAAGTATTTAGCAACAAATATGAAATTGGTACATTATTGTATTTAGAAATCACCATTCAGAATATGCATTAAGGGTTTTGACAACACAGGCGCCTAGCGTTACATATATGTAACGCCCTGTATTTCGGGAATTTAAGATGCCACCTTCGTAAAATATGGTTTGAGCAGCTTAATAACTCCCTATGGTATGACTTATTAATAAAGAAAGCAAAATTTTCAAAAAGTATTAATTCGGGCGTTCATGGGTTAAGCGCCAACATACCCCTCTACAAGGTCAAACATGCTGAGATTAGAGCTCTCTTCGAGGACTTTGCAGGAAGAGAGTTGCCTCATGAGTCAACCCTACGCAAAAATTATGTTTCTTCAGAGTATGAAAAGGTATGAATTCATGCACGATTGCCGTATTCTCGTTTAAACAATTTAGAAGTAATTTTAACATGGATCTGGCTCTGTCGTAATGAAGGTAATCTCTCTATAATATCTTCATTCCATGAAGAATATCCATTCAGGTACTTTCTTAACCAGGTTCTACACGCAATCAGAGACGACATAGGGAGCCACCCAATTTGGTTATCTATTGACAAGACCACAGACAGATACATGGCCAACGTTATTGTTGGAAAACTCAGTCCCAGTGAACCGGAGAAGGGCCACCTAATTCTGTGCAGGGAGCTAGATGTGACAAACCATGGTACCATTGTGTGAACAGTGCAAGCAGCTCTGCGTAAGTATATTTTTGTTAGTTTATTTTTCGAGCGTTTTGCCAACGAAGAATAAGTAGTCTGGCTATGATTTCAATGCATTCTACGTATGATCAGTGAAGACTCTGATAGTTCTGATAGTTAAATATCTCTTACAATCGTACGACAAGTCAGAATCCCATTAATTGAACGGTTCACTCTTCATTTTATGCATTCCTGTTTCAGGCTTGCTGTGACCAACCTATTCAGATGAGGACTGACGCTGCTCCCTACATGATTAAGGCTGGGAAGAGCCTCAAGTTTCTCTACTCGAAGATGTTACATGTTACTTGTTACTTTCATTTAAAAAAAGCCTACACGAGCGTCATTCCTGAGGTCATCCTAAAGTTGGAATCGCGGGGAATGGAGTTGGTTGAAGTAGTTGCTACAATACAAGGAGTCATCCAAGAAGCCGACTCGTGGCCTGGAGAGACTGGGAAAACTGTGAAACAAAAGTTGGGAGTTCGTGCTGGCTTGAAATCCCGGTTGGAGTGCAGCGTTGGACTTGGAGAGGATGCTGCGTGGCGAGTCTGCATCGTCAGAGGATTTTCCGAACTACTCTGCACAAGAAGCAGCATTATTCAGGTATTTACCTCTCGTGTCAGTTGATGTCAAAAGATCGTTCTCGTCATTGAAACTTTTATTGACTGATTTAAGAAAATCATTCAAAACTGAAAACAGAAAAAATTCTTGTTGTACAGACCAATGCAGATCTACTTCTTTGACTCGCCTAATTCTGAACATTTTGTAAATGAACTTTTAAACTGTAACTTTTATAAGAAAACTTCTCATATATATACTTGAAACTTGAATACGAGTATATTGCAGTGTATCATACATACAATTAGAAAATAAAGCTCATATATAAAGATATGTTATTGTTTTTTTTTTGTTTCACTTTCCTTTCTATAGTTTTTAACGGTGTTTTTCGAGCATATTCTCCATATTTAACTGCATATAATGAGTTTTTCGAGCATATCTGGAGATTTTATCGAGCATATCGATCCGAGCCCTATTCATTAGACTTACAAGGAAGGTTGTGAAATAGAAACCATATACTGTATTATGACCGATCCTATACCAAATAGAAGATTCCACAAAATCCAGGCGATAGGCATAGAAATAGTTTTTAAAATTTTTCTTACATTACACACATTGCCTAAACATACATGCAGAGATGCTGGCGGTAACATAGTGGTTAGAGCAAGAGATATTGAAATGCCCTTTCAGTTGAAGTTGATCCTCAAAAAATTAACTTTTTCTCTTCATTTTTTTTATTTACTGTTAAATACAGTACTATATATATATTCTCTTCTATAAATTTCTGTAAATATTAATTAAGTGTTACTAGACAGCCCTTGCTGCTCGGCAGCATCAGTTGAAGATATCAATTTCATTTATCAGTATATAATTACATATGATCCTCAGTCGCCTGCTAAGGTTTGTGGCGTAGCACTAGCAATACGTAGTGACAGCTGGCGGGAGCATGGACACATAGTTTGAGTTGAGTTGAATGTTAATTCAGAACGTTCCTCAGACGCAACCAATTGAGTGGTCAATAGCGCAAAAGGGAGATCTTGATTTATTAAATGTTTTAAGATCTAAACCAATGGTGTAAAGCAATTAGAATCTGAGATATAGTCGCTTGAATGGAAGAAACTCTTGAAAAAAGCATACCTCAGAACTTTCCTCAGACGCAGCCGATTTTAGTGATCAGCAGCGCAAAAGGGAGATATTGATTCATGGAGTGTTTTAAGAAATTAACCAACAGTGTACAGCAATTACAGCCTGATGTATGACTGATTGAATGAAAACAAAAGTGGAAAATATCAAGACAAAATTGTGTTTTAATATAATTCAAGTAAAGTGAGAGGTAGATGTTTCTATATGGCCGATGCCATATCTGGGCATATAGCCTATATCTTTCATTTAAAACAGGAACTGAGCAAATCAGCCAGGTAGAACGTACGGAATGACTGACTTAGGTTTTCATTTTATTAGATAGTAAACTTGACACTTAAGCATCTTTCTTCATAAATCAACCTTCATACCCCAGTCCAGTTTATTTGAATGCAACATAATGTTCATCCATAATCATCCTGGACCCTTCCTTCATGCCTACACTACTCTAAAAGTCAATAGCAGTGAAACAGTATGTGTTGAGGCATGAACATCTAGCAAAGGATTTCATACCACATATACACACATTGTTTGTTCTTTGCTTGCAATGGAATCTATATATAATGTGCATAATGACAGAATAAAGATTGATTTATATTACAATTGTTTACAAGCCATATCCTGCTTTGCATTTCTGGTATGTTTTAAATGCAAACCTTCCTTTATGGTGTTGCAATGTTCACCAACAGAGATCATCGTCTCCCAAAACGTGGCAAATTCAGAAGCCTGGTTTTGAAATTATATGTTGAATAGTGAGGGCTTTGATTCTGATGATAACCGAAAATAGTGAATTAACCCTATATTTTCTTTTTTTCATCGAGTGCTCAGTAAGAGGCACTCTGATAGGTTTAACGAATAAAATATGCAACATAATCGGGTATAGATGCAATTAAATTATTAAATTGCCGATGATTTAGATTATACGACACAGTAATTCAAAGATTTCTAGATCTACAAGAGCATATATTCATGTGCTTTTAACTGCTTCATTAGAGATATAGATAATTCATAATTCAAAGCATGATCACAATCCCTTTAGGTCTGCTGCAATTCATATACATGGGTTGGTTTTTTAGTTTTGGCACCAATGCTTCAGTGCCAAGTTGCAACTATTTTGGGCACTGCCAGTTTTACCGACGGTTGCTGCCCTGCATCCCCTCCCTGAGAGCACATGACCTCGCCCGTCCTCACCACCGCTCGTGCGCAGTCGCGCCTGTTAGATGAGTAGTGTGAGACCAGCACTCGCGAAAGACAGTCGCAATGTTTTCCAAGCAGGAGCAGAGAACGTGGATAAAAATTCAGTGTGCTAGGGGTCGCAGTGCTAAACAGTGTCACCGAGGATTGCAGGAAGCGTGCGGTGCAGCTGCGTTACCGTTCAGAACGGTAGCAAGATGGGTTGCAGCCTTTCGAGATGGGTGCGAACGTGTGGAGCACATGCCTCAATCTGGTCACCCACCAGTAAGTGGCGACAATGTACAGATGGTGTCCGCGTTAATAGAGGTGGATCGGAACGTAACGATTCGTCAATTAGAGCAAGATACCGGACTGGCGCATTCAACTGTCCTCCACATCCTGAAGGACTTAGTGAAAATGAGGAAGAATGCGACCAAATGGGTTCCGCATGACTTAACCAACATGCACAAATGGCTGCGATATGACGCTTGTCGTATGCACTTGCAGCGTTATGAGCGCAAAGGAGAGGCCTTCTTACGGCGTATCATAACCATTGACGAGACGTGGGCCAGATCTTATGAGCCACAGTTAAAACGCCAATCGAACGAGTGGCGGCACCAAGAAAACAAACAGTTCGACCAACCCCCACCAATGTGAAGGTAATGTTGATTCTTGCCTATGATTGCGATGGTGTGATCATTCACCATACTGTTCCCCGAGGCCAAACCGTTAATGCGGCGTACTATTGTTCGTTTCTGCAAGACCATCTCCGAGGAGCTCTGAGAAGGAAACGGCGCCACCACATGGTTACACCGCCCATCATTCTGCATGACAATGCTAGGGCACACACAGCAGGCGTTGTGTCGGCATTGTTGGATCCCTGGGGCTGGGAGGTCCTCTATCACCCCCCATATTCTCCCGACATCAGTCCCTGCAACTATGATCTCATCCCCAAGATGAAGATGACAATGCGAGGGCAGCGCTACCATTGAAGACGTTAAGCAGGCTGCCGAGCGCTCTCTTCGTACCATCAATAGATTGGGGAGTGCCAACGGGATCCAACGACTTCCGCATCGCTGGGAACACGTTGTACGCAACTGTGGGGACTACATCGAGGGCCTGTGAAACTTGGAACCATCTAAGTGAGTTATTAATCCAGTTATAACTAAGGTGCCAAAACTAAAAAACCAACCCATGTATATCTTTTAGCCTACTTTTCACATTTTGCATAAATGACAAAATAGTAGACTTATGAGATCAATCCAGGGCAGTGTGTCCATATGTGTGTGCATCTGTCCTTTTGTCAGTGTGAGCATCCCCCCACAAATTTGGTATGAATGAAGGTCTGTGCTAGAATATTTCAAGGCCATATTTTAAAGAGACATCTTTGCTGCAAACCTGCTAAAAACTAAAATAAAAAAAATAAAAAAAAACAATTGAAATTTGTTAGAGATCTCAGAAAGTATGGATGGAACCTGTTCCTAAACTTTAACACACATTATATATATACACAGGGTGGTAGAGAAGTCCCTTTACATGTTATAGCATAATACAGTTAGACATGGAAACATTGTTATGAATAAAACAGGATTTTTTAATTTCAACATTTATTTGGGAGTAAACAATGTCTGGTAGCAATTAACAATTCCATTCATCGATCAACAACGTCAGTATGTATTCCTCCATGTTCGAAGCAGACGTTGATCCGTCGCAATGTTCTTGTATGGATCCGCTGAAGCATGCGGTGGGTGATAATTTCAAATGCCATGCGAACTCCATCTTTCAGTTGATTGTAATTCACGTATTGTCGTTTACGAACGTTTTCTTTTATTATTCCCCATAGTGCATTGTCCGGTGTGCTGAGGTCTGGGCTTCGTAGAGGCCATGTCAGTGGTGCCGGAAGGTCTCGTGATCCACGCCCAATCCAGCGGTTTGGAAAAAGTTCATTTAGTCGGTTGCGGACACTCACAGCAATATGTGGTGGAGCACCATCTTGTTGAAGTGTCACGATGCCACTTATACCTTTAGCCCTAATTGTGGAAGCAACCACGTGTTTAATCATCAGCAGGTTGCTGTGCTGGTTCACAGGACCATCAAAGAAATAAGGTCGAAACAGATGGTGTGCCGATAATCCTGCCCAAAG
Organism: Meconema thalassinum; assembly: GCA_946902985.2. NCBI lineage: Eukaryota > Metazoa > Arthropoda > Insecta > Orthoptera > Tettigoniidae > Meconema > Meconema thalassinum. Next base: position 1,234,262,852 of record OX336389.2, on the reverse strand, counting down.
CATAACATGCGGCGGATTGCACTTAATTTCCTCATAAAAGTGCAGATTGCTTTTTGCCCAAATAATGATGTTACGATTTCGTGAGCTACGATAAATCACACACTCATCAGAGAATATAACGTTTTTTTGATCATCTGCATGCGGGAAGCATGCGAGCAGCATTTCACATGCATGCACACGTTGCTCCAAGTCACGATCACTCAACTCGTTCACTGAGGATGGCCGAAAACATGAAAGTTTCAAGTCTTTGCACATATGGTCTTTCATCGTCGATCGCGGGACGCCTAGTTCCACGGGTTGACTTCACCGGCGATCGTTCAATCGATTCCGCCACAGCGGCACAAGTTTCTATATGAGTCGTAGTCCTTCTGCTACGTGGTGCATCGAGAACACTTCCCGTCACAAAGGTTTTCTTCCCTACGCGAATAACGATGGTCTTGATGGCGGTGGTTTTTCAAACCTCACAGCGAAGTCCTTCAAAATGTCTGACATTGTCTTCTTCGTATTTTGACTTTCGTGAACCCAAACAGAAGCCACCAAACGCTCCTCAACAGTGAAAACACTTGTATCCGTCATGGCTGAACTCTTTCAACTGAAGACAGCTAACTGCGCAGTGAGCTACGCAGCGAACCACGTGACACGACTTTCCCACACTAACCGAAGTGAATGTGTCAACTGCGAGACTTGGCTCATGGCGGGAAATTGTTATCTCAACAATATGTAAATAATGTTAATAATAAATATTTATAATACATGTCTAAATTTATTGCCCTATGCTATAACATGTAAAGGGACTTCTCGACCACCGTATTTTCTCGCATATAACTCGCACTTTTCTGACAGAAAATAAGTATGAAAATCTTTGGTGCGAGATATATGCAGGGATTTATGAGGGAAATACCTTATTTGCATTATTGAAACAAGACGACTGGAACTGTCAACTGCTGTCGCTGCTGCCAATCTCCGAGCTACTCTAGCAAGCATCATCATCCCATACTGCATCATTGTAACTTCCGTCCAATGCATTTGCGTTGCCAGTCTTCAAGAAGCTTTTAATAACGTCTGTCAACACCATAACCCATACCCCTATATCCAATCATTCAAGAGTTCAACTGACGGCCTTCTTTATTTTGTCTTCTGTCGTCAGCTTATCGTGCCTAACAGTACCAGATCTCGACATGTTCTAACCTAACAATTACCTACTTAGCGTGTGGAAGGGCAACAATACAGCTGACGATCACATCCCGTATTGTTGTTTTACTGCGTCGTCACAAACCTTACGGGTTTGGTTATTGGTTTCTAGCGCGTCTTTCTGTTGACGCCCGTAGTGAATATCAAATTCATTCACAATGAATTCTCGAACGGTAGCTCTATTACCATCGACGTCTGCGTATATGATCACTTTGAGTTTAAATCCAGCCATATAACTTCCGTGTTTTTACATAACTAAAAGATAGATTTCCACAAGAAAACAATCACGCTTAACTGAGAAACAAAAATGGAACGTGAAGACAATACTAGTAGGCCTACTTGTCTACAATGCAACAGACGGACAACAAACACCGTGAAGAAAGGAAAGCACCGCCGCAAAAACGAACAATAATATCGCAGGCAAGATGTGTTTTAAAATTACTACTATCATCTTTATGACAGCGTCAGAAATTAATACGAGATATTTATTTATTTATTTATTTATTTATTTATTTACATAGGTCCCAATGAGCCTGAGCTCGTGTTAGGGACAATCAAGTAACATAGTTACAGCATGGCATATATATAATTTTTGTAACATTATTGTTTAGTTTAATAGTAACTTAGATTGCTAGTGACTAACTTTACAGAGATAATACGGTATGATACATTGCATTGCTTAAGGCTATTGTACATTGGCTATTCATTCCTTAATAGGAAGTCTTTTGTTTTCCTCTTAAATGTTTTTATAGAGAAACTTTCCCTTATGCCTAATGGTAGCGAGTTGTATTCTTTTATTATAGAGGACATAATTCCTTTAGTTCCAAATTTAATGGATTGGGAATGGCTGGTGAATATTTGATTTACTCCTCTTGTTGCATAGTGATGAATGTCATTTGCATGGGTAAAATGGATGTGTGTGTGTATCAATTTGTTTTCTAATTTGTATACAAATACTGTTGCTGACATAGCTATTTGTTTTTGCAGTGGCATAATTTTAGTTCCTGAGTACAATTCATTTGAGGGTGTGAGCCAAGGTAATCCAAAGATAGATTTTATAGCACGTTTCTGGAGTATCTCAAGTTCTTTTATCAGCTCCTTCTTACAATATCCCCATATGAAATTCATGTACATTAGATGTGAATGTATCAGAGCAAAGTATATATTTTTCAACTGTTGGCTAGTAAGACAGCTATATCTTAATCTGAAAATAATACCAATTAAAGGGCTGATTTTATGTTTTACATTTTCTACATGATTTTCCCAGGTTAGTGTACTATCTAGTGTGATACCTAAGTATGTTGCCGATTTAACCCTTTCTATTTCTTTGTTGGCTATGTTGACTATGTTTGTGGTCTCAATCTTGTATGATGGTTTATGGAAGAACAAATATTTTGTTTTAGTGATATTGATAACCATTTTGTGTGCTCTCAACCAATCCACCAGCTTATTGAGATCATAATTAATATTTAGCATAATTTCCTGTTCAGATGCTCCCAGATAGAGTATAAAAATATCATCTGCAAATAGTTTAAGCTTGCCTTTCAATTCTAATAATACTATATCATTAATATAGGCCAAGAAAAGAATTGGTCCTAAGACAGAACCTTGAGGTACTCCTGTGTCAATTCTCATTTGAGATCCTTTTACATTATCGATTGCAACATATTGTTTTCTGTTAGTGAGGTAGTTCTGGAACCAATCATGTGCCACTCCTCTGATGCCTGCAAATTCTAGTTTATTAAGGAGAATCTTATGGTTAACCAGATCGAAGGCTTTTTGAAGGTCAATTAGTACACCAGCAGCTAGTTTGTTTTCATCTAATGCCTTTTCTACATCAGTTACTACTTCAAATATAGCACTATCAGCTCCTCTATTTGGAATAAACCCATATTGGCAGTTTGCAAAGTAATCATTTTTCATGAAGAAATTCATAAGTCTTCGTTTAACAACGCTTTCTAGAACCTTGCTGATGGCAGATATAATATTAATGGGTCTGTAATTTGATGGGTGGGTTTTGTCCCCTTTTTTGTAGATCGGGACCACCCTAGAGACTTTACAGGCATCGGGGAATATACCAGTCATCAGTGAAAGATTTATTATTTTGACAAGATATGGTGTAAGGCCCTCAAGACACAATTGTAGCATGACATTAGTAGTGTTGTCCTCACTTATATTGTTTTTGTGTTTTAGGGAGTTTATAATTGATTGTATTTCATTAGCATCAGTAGGTAACATAAAGATTGTCTTAGTGCTAGTAGTATTTTTATAGCTTGTAATGCCCGAGGTAGAACCGTTTCCTTGATTTTCCCATATACTGTTAGCAATATTGACATAATATTTATTAATTTCATCACATATATTTTCCTTTTCTTCGACATTTGTGCCGTCGACTATAAGTTTGACAATTTCATTTTTCCCCTTCTTTGGTCTATTTAACATCTCATTAACAACACTCCACACTTCCCTCTGATTATTTGCATTTTGAATTTTTTGGTCAAAGTAGTTTCTTTGTAGGTTTCTCTTAAGTTTTGTAACTTGGTTGCTAATAATTTTATATTCTTCTAAAATTTCTGCAGATGGATTTTTAACTTTGGTTTTTGTATATATCTTATCTTTCCTGTGTATTAGTGCTAAAAGATCTTGTGTGATCCAGGGTTTTATTGGTGGGGCACTTGGCTCCTTATTATTATATTTCATAGTACAGGCTTCTATTCCTTTATTAATAAAATCACAGAATTTATTGTAGTAGTCATTGATGTTAGTTTCATTGCATACAAATTCTTGAGTTATTAAATATTTATTAAGTTTTTTGTAGTTTATTTTATCCTTTTCTATTGGCCTATCATCACATATTGAGTTCCTGTTTATCTTTTTGTTTCTCATTTCACAGATGAGTAAATGGTGATCATTCAAATCATTATCAATATTATAGACATTACATATTTTGTCACAGTCGTTTGCCAATACATGATCAATTAGAGTAGAGCTAGTTTGTGTTACACGAGTTGGATATTTTGTATTACATAAGACTAGACCGTATGATTTGACTAGGTTAATATAACTACTAGTATATCTGTCCCCAATTAATAGATCGATATTCATATCCCCTAGTATTATAACAGGATTCGTTGAGTAAGAACTAATAATTACTTCGAGATCAGTTAGAAAGTGTGGAATGTTGCTTTTATGAGGGTTATAAGCAGTGATTATATTGTATTCTTGATGGCCTTTTCTCACAGTAATGTGCAGTATGCTGTGGGTGGAATTTATTTCCTTTACAAGGGTACTGCTACATTTGTTTGAAATATACAAAGATACTCCCCCGCCAGTTTGCTTTCTAACTATGTGTGATATGCAACATATTTCTTAATATTGAAAAACATTTTTGTTTGTTCTGTTAACCAATTTTCTGAGATTGCTAGGACATCTACACCTTTGATTCTGTCTAACATTATTTGGATATCATCGAACTTGTTTTTTATGCTATGTGCATTTATGTGTACGCATTTTAGTGCACTGGTATCGGTTATTATCTGTTTACTGTCCTTAATCTTATAATAATCGCTAAGTGTATTACAGTTACACTCGGTTAATTCTAGTGTATTATTATTAGCATTACCTAAAAAATTTAATTTCTGTAATTCTAGTTCCATATGGGATAATACTTAGTAGATATCTTACTATTACATTGATTTTAGTTTGAGAGGGCGAGTTTATCCAGTATTTCAGCACTTGATATAAGCTTTGAGGGTCCATTTTGATTTTTCCGAATGTATATTTTGCAGTCTCTGACCCAAGTTGCAAAGATTTTTCCCTGTTGTCTCAATTCACGGCACTTTTTGGCGATGGTTTCATTTCTTGGGGTCAGGTGTTCATTGATATATATATTACCACCATCACTGTAACCAATTTCACTCGTCTTCAGGGTCTTCTTTTGTCTTCTGCTACTGAGAATCTCTTCCTTCTTCCACCTATTATTTAATTTCACAATTATCGGTTGAGGCCCAGGCTTTGTTGACGGGAGGCGGTGAGCTGCGTCTATGTTTGCCCTGGTGATTTCAACTCCTAACGTCTTGCCAATGTCCGAGATTTTGTGAAATACATCCTCCTCTCTTTCCGTGGGTATTCCATACACTATCAAGTTGTTCTTGCGCTGGTACTGTTTTAGTTCCTCCAATTCGTTGATAGCTCTAGATGCTGCCATTTCTGCGTCCTTGACGGTTTTTCTCTCTTTCTTCAGAGTTTCAATTTCCCGGTGGAGTTCATCATACTTTTCTGATAAGAAAGTTGCTAGTTTTCTTACCTCGTGGTTTTCTTCTTTCATCGCCGAAAGGGATTCCTCAAGTTTCTGGGAGAAAGATGCCATAACCTCTTTGAGGTTAGGTTGCGAGGAATACTTTTTCCTGCAATTTCCAATTTAAAAATGGGGTGCGAGATGTATACGAGCAAATACGGTATATATATATATTTATTTACTTTAAGGAACCCATACATGACAGTGTTGCAAACATTGGTTTGCACATGCTGATAGGTTCCACGTTTAACTGCATGTAACTTCCACACTATGAAATAGATTTCGACTAAATTTTGTATGTGTAATGTATACCTTAAGAAATATATCTGTGCATATTTTCAAAGTCACAAGGGCTGCCAACTGCTCTCTATAATTTTGAGCCCTAGTCGCAATATCTCGGACAGTATGCACATAAACAGTTCCAAACTTGGCATACATATAGACCATAATATGCAGATTAATTTTGAGCGACTCGTATGTGACTGTGTTGCTAACATAATTCTACACATGTCGATAGGTTCAATGCCTAAATGGGTCTGATGACCAAGATGTTCCTAGTCCCTCAAATGAATAAAAAACAACAACAACTCAATGTTTAAATGCATGTAACTTCCATACTAACAAATGAATTTAATCCAAATTTTGTATCTGCAATATATGCCTTAAAATATATAACTGTAGACTACTTATTATCTGAATTACTAGGGCTACCAACTGTGTATCAATGATCTCAGGACTTTTGGACCCTAGATTCAAAATCTCAGGTTATGTATACAGAAATAACTTCAAACTTAACACGCTGTAAGTCCATATCTCAGAATCCATGCAAGGAAACAATTTGACATGGTTTAGACATATTTAGAGTAAATTGTCAAAGTTGCATATAGGTTCAATGTTAAACTGCATGTAACTACCACACTAATTTACGAATTTGTATCACATTTTGCCCATCCAATGTATGCCTTAAAAGACAAACTATGCCTATTTACAGAATTCTCAAGGATACCAACTGCCTAGCAACGTTCTGTGAATATTTAAGCCATAGACAGAATATTGTAGAATTTGTTAATGTAAACAATTTGAAACTCTGCAAACTATTATGTCTTAATATTGCAGACACATAGCCTATTAAACAACACATACTGTATAAACATATCAGCGTTATCAAAATAATTCTACGTACGATATGTTGTCTATAGGTTCCATGTCCAACTGCATGTTACTTCCATAATTTCTACAGTATAACTCATAATAAGTCATAATAGATAACTGTGCACATTTTCAGAGGCAGCAGTCCTACCAACAACAAAATAACTATCCCTGGGGATTTGAGCCATAGACACCCCATATCTCAGAATCCATGCAAGGACACAAATGGAAATATACTGTAGTGCTCTATTGGGCCTCGATATTTCAAGTTCATTTTGTGCAACCTATATCTTTGTGTCAAAAAAAAAAAGTGAAACATTATCTTAGTGAAAAACATGACATGGATGTAATATAAGTTATCTGAGCATCTAGAAAACAGTATTTTTCACAATGAGATTAAGGTTAAGTACATTATGCATTGTCAACTAATTTTGCCAAGTATTTGACAACAATAAATATACAGTATTAGCAAAATATTTTTCACAATGTAACGTGATGTTTATATTGTTGTTGACCAGAGACTCTTACAAGTAATTTAATTTCATCAGAGAATGTTTTCCCTGTGGAAATTTCAACTTTAAAACATTATTTTAATAGACCTTTCAATCGAACAAAAAGTGAATCAAGTGAATGCAAAATATCGAGAGAGTGCTGGCTATAAAAGAAGAGGATATCATTGGGCTTAGCAAGTGGATTACATCCTCTGTAATCAAAAGTTTGGTGCTTTTCAGTCGGTCAACACGAATGTACCCATAAAGAGCTGGGGTATGTCCCAATCCTGAAATAAATTACATGAGATTAATAAATACACTAGGATGACCAGTTTCGATCGTCAAGCGATCATCATCAGATCCATTACACTTAGGCTATAACATCTATGTTTGAGAATACAGGTGAAAAATATTTACAATATGTACAATTATTTAGTTGCAGTATTGGTAATCCAACTGTCGGTGTATGCTAAATGTAGTATATCTAATGTTACGTGAAATGCTAAAATGGTGATAAAAATCCAGAGTTTGTCTGTTTGGGGTGATTATATGGTTATACAAAAAAAAACGCTATCCCCCCCCCCCCCCCTTATCTAGCTTGGCTGTATCGCTAAGTTGTGTCTTGTTTCCTAGAGGGTGTGTTTTTTAGTAGAGTGAAAAGGGGTAAACTCTCCATAAAAGTGTGTTCATTTAGATTGTTGGGTGGTTAATAGGTAAATGTTATCTGGATCAGGTGTACTATGTACTTTTTTCTGCAATAAATCTAGGCCGCTTTTGCGCGGCAGTATTAAAGGTACCGGGACGTCTTCAATAGACCGGGCAGCGCTTAGTTGAATGGCTTTTTAGTCCACGCTTGGCGAAGACAGTTCCACGGTCTCTAATAGTGTTGTAGATCTTCCTGTATTCAATAACATACATTCTTATCTAGATTTGGCAATGTCACACAAATAAACATAGCACTGACCTCAGAAAGCACACAGGAACAAAGAGGGGAGAAAGGAAAAACCAGTTTTGTCCAGTTAACACCCGGGTTAGTCGACCAAAACTGGTGCTAGAGTGAACATGAAACTACTCGAAGTTCCAGTCAGGAAGATAACTGGATAAGTATCAGCCTGTATTATTACATTATAACCATAGTTGATTTTGTATAACCATATAATCGCCCCAAACAGACAAACTCCAGATTTTTATCACCATTTTAGCATTTCACCTAACATTGGATATACTACATTTAGCATACACCGACAGTTGCATTACCAATACTGCAACTAAATAATTGTACATATTGTAAATATTTTTCACCTGTATTCTCAAACATAGATGTTATAGCATAAGTGTAATGGATCTGATGATGATCACTTGACGATCGAAACTGGTCATCCTAGTGTATTTATTAATCTCATGTAATTTATTTCAGGATTAGGACATAACCCAGCTCTTTATGGGTACATTCGTATTGACCGACTGAAAAGCACCAAACTTTTGTTTACTTAGGCAACACTGAAAAATGGCTTCAAACCTCATAATATCCTTTGTAATGCTAACACTCTGATAACAGACAAGAAAAAGAAAATAGCCATTCAGCATTAAAATCAGAATGCTCAAGTAATTAATATGTTCCAGCCAACCACCAAGAGATATATGGCAGAGGAACATAAGTTAATGTGACTCCTCACAAGCTAAATACTCCATTAAAGTCACATGTTCAGGCCAAGCAACAGTTGAAAGGTACGGGTACATGGAAATTAATGTGACTGCCCAAAGCTAAATGCTCCAAGTAACTCATACATACCGGCTAATCAACAGTTATAAGGCAGACGAACATGAGTTATTACGGCTGCCCAAAAACTGAATGCTTAATGTAACTCATACATTCCAGCCAACCAAGAGATATACGGCAAAGGAATAAGAGCTAATACGACTGCCCAAAAACTGAATAATCCATGTAACTCATACATTCCAGCCAACCAAGAGAAATACGGCAAAGAAATATGAGTTAATGTGACTGCCCAAAAACTGAATGCTCCATTTATCGGTGACTCATAGGTTCCAGCCAACTAAGACATATACGGCAGAAAAACATATGTCAATGTGACTCCCCAAAAGTTGAATGCTCCATGTAACTCATACGTTCCAGCCAACCAAGAGATATTAAGCATGGGAACATGAGGTTAATGTGACTGCCCAAAAGTTAAATACTCCATGTAACTCATACGTTCCAGCCAACCAAGAGATATTAAGCATGGGAACATGAGGTCATTGTGACTGCCCAAAAGTTAAATACTCCATGTAGCTCATACGTTCCAGCCAACCAAGAGATATTAAGCATGGGAACTTGAGGTTAATGTGACTGCCCAAAAGTTAAATACTCCATGTAGCTCATACGTTCCAGCCAACCAAGAGATATTAAGCATGGGAACATGAGGTCATTGTGACTGCCCAAAAGTTAAATGCTCCATGTAACTCATACGTTCCAACCAACCAAGAGATATTAAGCATGGGAACATGAGGTTAATGTGACTGCCCAAAAGCTAAATGCTCCATGTAGCTCATATTATGTTTCATACCAACCAAGGATATATAAGGCTAAAGAAAATAAATTAAGGTAACTGTAACTTTAGTATGCAGCATTAAAAGTAGATAGCTCCTCTTCGAGGTCATTGAATATAAACATCAAGGGCACTTAATTATTTCCTTGATTATATCTTTAATTCCCTCACAATGAAAGTAACTTCCTACCATTTCAAAAGCCCACTTTATGGACTTCTTGCAGCAGTGAGGGGTTTAAAGGATTTGAAGAGAGACATCTACATGCTATAAAGAGAGTCTCAATGTATGTTGTTATCTGATCATACTCTCCTTATACAGTGATATTATGATGATTAATCTACCAGAGAAAATCTTCCAGCATTTAAATTATCACACACGTTCATTAATGTAATCAGCAACAGGATTAGAATGGCATGCTGTACCATGAGAAGATTATTACAGCATGTCACACACTCATATTGGCCAGTAAGATGCAATGCAGTGGTGGCTGGTGGGCAAATTTTCTAGGACACAGTAAAACAATCCAGAGTCAAATATGCTGAATAAAATGAGTCAGGAAAAATCTTAGGCTAAATGTCAGCAACTGGTGAGAAACATTGCTAGTGGAGACTTTCACTCATGTTCAATGCAAACATGATGAATTGTTCACAAATATCACAAACATCAGTTACATATGGGTATTTAAGCACTCAACGATTAAATATTAACTGCATACAGTAATAAAATTAAATTTACTTCCTCTCAGCACAGACACTTCCTGAAACATTTAAAATATTTCAATATTAATGATTAGCAAGTTACCTCATGCACGATGGGTATTTGCCTAATTAGTACAATATTATCCTACAATAAGCATACAGAGATTTAACTAAGGATGATATCTTACCTGAGTAATCAGAAGTTTCAAGAATCTTGTATTATTTACTAATCACTCCTTATCACCATCGTTATTTTATATTCCATCATTGCAAAATGACCCATGTAGATTGGCGAGATTGTGCACAAGCTGACGAAATTATCCCAATGTAATCAGTCAGCAATAGAGGGGAGAGACAGCATCACCAATGCAGTGAATATCTCCAAGTCTACCTACTTTTAAATAACGTTTGACAATAATGTGCACATTTATTTATCGTTGAAATCGGCATGCAGGAATTTTCTCAACTCTCTTTAATTACTTAAATAAATCATTCTGCAATTTCAATGTAGGAATTTGGTGACACTGGAGTAAATTGTAAACTTGAATTGGCTACTCTACTCATAGATCAATGCCCTTGAGATATAGCAGTAATATCTAGTGGACGATATGTCGGAGGGAAACATCATTCGAATGCAATCGTCTTGACAGGACTTCTTTTGCTAGCCCGACCATGGCTTGCATGGATGTGCGAGACCTGCACCCTAACATGATCCAAAGGAAGTTGCAACTGTGCGTATCTTAATGAGGGCGCTCTTCAAGAGACTAACACAATTATATTCTAACCTAGCTAAAATGAAGATGTTTATTTTAAAACAACATAAATACTATGTCACTGACCTAATTATTCCTAATACCACCAGTCCCAGAAGCAACAGGAGGACTTTGTTTCATTCCCTCATACAGGGCATATTTACTGCTATAGCAGAGTAGTGAAATTACAAGCTGAAGATATAAGTAACAGCACTAACCACATAAACAAATAATACTTACAAACACTGGGTTAGGATATTTCATAAGTTTTCACCCAAACAACTTACTCCAAACTCTCTCAAAATGCACTATAGCATGAGAAATGTACGCTCTCAAGTTTTGTTCATTTTATTTTTCTCCAATGGCAATACATGGTAAATATGAGAAATCTGTCCAAAAAATGCAGTCAGAATATTCTTTCATTGTCAAGTACAAACTTGAAGTAGGAGTACATAATACTCCATGTTTTAAGTTTCAGTATTGCCCTGCCTAGACTATATAAACCATCTTGACATTTGGTGGGAAACCTAATGAAACGAGAAAATTATCTTGTTTATTCCGTTCAGGGGTTTCAGGGTTTCAGACATCTTATTCATCAGCCTCGTGTATGTTGAACCGTTTTTATCAGGTTCATTATTTTTTGTCATATTATTATTATTATTATCTTCCTTCATGTCGCATTATTGTGACATACGTTCCTCTGTCACTCCTACTGCGTTCAAACTTAGTAATTCTGCGTAGACGTTTCACCAAATGGTGAAACTTTTCACCCCTACTACACAATTTTACCATTGGTTGAAGCACTACTTGTTGCCAGGCTTCGCCTCCGCCATTGGACCCCCTCCACCCATGTATACGGAGAGGGGATGTTTGTCGCATCTACGACTTATTTTTCTCGGGCGTGTTACTGCGTTCCTTAAGAGAAGTTTTCTTCCTTCAAATTTTGGGCCGTCATGTAGACGGACGAGCCAAAGTGGAGAGAAAATTGAGAGAGGAGCAGTATGGATTCAGACCTGGGAGATCAACAGTGGATCTCATATTTTCAGTGAGACAGCTCCAGGAACACCACTACGAATTTGGAGAGGATCTGTTGATGGCCTTCCTGGACATCGAAAAGGCCTATGATAGTGTGTGTAGGGAGAAGGTTTGGAAAGCAGTGGAAAACATGGGAGTGGAAAGAGAGACTGTAAGCAGAGTGAAGGAGATGTATTGTTGAAGTGTGAGTTGTGTGAAAGTTGGAGGGGAAAGAACAGACTGGTTCAGACAAATGAGTGGCCTGAAACAGGGTAGTGCGCTGTCACCCCTTCTCTTTATTGTGGTTATGGACGAGGTAATGACACGGATAGCAGGAAAGATAGGAGAAGATAAGATGAAAGCAATGGTGTTTGCAGATGATCTCATGGTCTGAGGAAACAAGGAGGAGGAAATTCAGGAGCAACTGAAGGCATGGGAAGAAACAGTGGGAGAGTACGGATGGAAGTTCAACATCAGTAAATGTGAGATCCTGTTAACAACCAGGAAAAAGGACAGACCAATGAGTGGGATAACACTTGGAGGTGGACAGCTGAAGAAGGTGGAAAGTCTCAAGTACTTGGGAAGTATAGTGGAGGAAAATGCGAGAAATGACAAAGAGATTACGGAACGTGGCAGACAGGCAGAAGCATTTCTGAGAAGCATTAGAAGCTTAGTGTGGAATAAAGATGTCCCACAAAAAAGCAAGGAAGTGTTATACAGAAGCTACTATATCCCGATACTGACCTATGCTTCAGAAACGTGGACAATGAAGAAAAGAGACATAAGCAGAATACAGGCAGGTGAAATGAAGTTCCTGCGAAGTGGGATCGGAGTAACAAGAAGAGACAGGGTGAGGAATGAAAAGGTCAGGGAAATGGTGAAAGAGGAGCCCTTGCAAGGTAGGATTGAGACATCAAGACTGAGGTGGTATGGACACTTAAAGAGAATGGATGAGAAGAAGATTCCCAAGAGGATACATGAGATGCAGATGCAGAAGAAACGACCAAGGGGAAGACCAAGAGATGGATGGCTGAAAGGAGTGTGTCAAGAAGAGAGGCGAGGACTGGACCAGAGTGACAGCGGAGAGGTGGTGGGAAGAAAGAACTAAGTGGCGAGGCTTATGTTCCAAACAGACCCAGCCTGGGGCTGGAAACTGTACAAGATGATGATGATGTAGACGGACGTGTGTGCACGTGTCGGGCTTTTGCCCGCACCCAGAAAGCAACTAAATGTAAGTACGATTCAGTCATTGAATTTATCTAACTTGAGGTCATTTTAAATTTCTGTTTCTCCATATTTTTTCATTTTGAGTCTCCTTTGATTCACTTATGATGATGTGAATTCGATCCATGAGCCCAAGTCCCTTCGCCTTTGTTTACGTTAGTTTAGCGAAGTCTCTGTGTTTATTTGTCATCCCTCCCTTTCATGTAATCGGTTTTATTTTTACGTAAATCTCTCAGGTCTCAAATATCTGCTATTTTTCAACGAGGCTTAATTATGCACTGTATTGCGTCACCAAATGGTTCGGCGCTCTTTTAAGACGACCTCCGGTGGATTGTCGCATCAGAGCCTTGTTTTTGTGGATGGAATCGGCGAAGTCACGGAGCTGAGTCTCACGTCTTCAGCCAGATCCTCCCTCTGTTTTATTGAAATGTATGTGAGCGATGGTCATCGTGCTAATCACTGTCCATGCGCCACATTACTTTCTTTGTTTCATCGTATGTCGTTGTGATTCGGCATTTCTACCTCTGTGTAAGCCTACATCTTCCTACGAAGCATATTTCTTAGCTGATTGATTTTTTTCTTTTGTTTCCTGTCCCGGTAATGTCAAGTAATTTAATGAAATTTTCATTCCGTTTATTTTTATGTGTTAATTTTGTGTTACTTCCTCTGACTTCGTTATATTACGTAACTCTGGGCCATCCCCCACCCCCCGTTTCCCTACATACGCACTCCTCCACTCCTCCACCCTTTTACCCCCTACCCCATGATTTCACAACATCATGAGCGTCTTAGTTCTGTTTTTGGCGCTGGACATTCTAGTCCAGATCATGTCGTCTCCGTAAGTAGTCGTTCTTGTAATCTATCCCACGAATTTCTTTAATTTTGCTTCATCTTTTTTAAGTTTTATTATTGAATCGCGTTTCCAATTAGTTGCTATTATGATTTGAATTTATTTCTAGATTCCTTTTATTTTACATTTAAGTTGCTCGTGTTTTATTTTCATTTCTAATTTGTAATCAGTACACATGTGTTTGTTTTATTATTAATATATTTTTATTCAGTAAGTACAATATTTGCTTCTGTCTTATGATTTCTCGTATTTGAGTTCCTCGTTTGTCTTTCGATTCGACTTAGTCTTGGTTTCGCACTGTAGCGAAGTTACGACTAACACGGTCTCTGGGACCCTTGCTCTATTACTTAAGTTAAATTTTTTTTGATTTTATCTTAAACATTTGTTTTGGCTTACTTTCTGTGGAAGTCATCTTTCTTTCGATTCGGAATCTTGGGCCCAGCACGCATCGAATGAAGTATTCCTTCCTCGCTCCCTACGTGATCCTGTTTAGTTTTTGCTCTTTTTGCTTCCACTGTATTCCTCATGCCTCTGCTATTTTGTTTAACGTAAAAGCACAAGGCGGTGTAAATGGTAGTAGAGCTAAGGTTACGCGCGAAATCGTCCCCTTTAGGTTACCAAACTTATATTATTTTTGCAATTATTACAATGTTGTCTTTCTGAGTTTAAGATACCTGTACTGAATTGTTCCCCCATCCCCGAAGAAAGTGTGGAGTGTGAAAGCATTTCTCGAGTGAACAAGACATCCAAAGAATCTAGTTCCGAGGTGAAGAGTGCAACAAGTTAGTGAGTACTTCGCAACGCTGGAATAGGACACTTTACGGTATTGTGACCTTTATTTTACTAAGTTAAAGTGTTTTACTTTTCTCCTTGTCTATTGTCATGTCTAAGTCAGAATTCCCACCCGTCAAAAAGGATTTAAATTTTATGGGCCTTGAATCCTTAACCGCTTGACCGCGTCAACCGCGTATACGCGTCATAGCACACTGATCGCAAGTTGTGTGAACCGCTTCTAAGCGTCAGACCATTTATAATGTACTTCGCACGTTGCGTGAACCGCTTCTAGGCGTCAAATGTACTGCATTCGCTTCTGCCATCTTTTGGGAGTTTTTCGTACTTGTTTGAACTTTGTGTTCGTTTCTGCCACCTATTGGGAGTTAGTCGTAGTTGTTGCTGCGTTCCCGCCAAGCCACTACTCTTCGTCTGGCGGCCAATCATTTCGCCATGGCATCTTGTAATGGTAAGCAGAGTAAAACAACGCTCAAGGAATTAGCTGAAACGGATATAGCACGTATGCTATTAGATTCAGAAGAAAGTGAGAGCGACAGTGATAATTACTTCAGTGATTCGAGTGATAGTGATGATCAAGATACCGAAGAAAACATCCCAGATTTAGTGAATGGCAACACGCAAACAGAGTGGATGGAGTTCGGAGCGGCCCGCGAAAGGTTTGCTTTTACCGGCAATAGTGGTATGCATGTGCATTTCGGCGATGACTGTGAACCTCTAACTATCTTTGAACATTTCTTTTCTGATGAACTCGCTGAACTTATAGCACGGGAAACAAATCTTTATGCCAAGCAATCGATTGAACAGAAAGGTGTGCTAGGATTGCTCAAACCCAGGAGCAGGGACCACGAATGGGTGGAAACAAACGCTGGGGAAATTAAACTCCTAATAGGTCTCCTAATTCTTCAGGGTATAGTTCAGAAGCCCACCACAAGTATGTTTTTCAGCAAGAAAAAATGTATTGACACCCCATTTTTTCGAGAAATTATGACAGACCACAGATTTCATCTTCTTATTAGGTACCTCCATTTCAATGACAATACGAAATTTGACGCTACAACTGACCCGAATCCAAAACTTTTCAAAATTAGACCGGTTTTACAGTACCTAATCCATAAATTTCAAACCACTTACACACTGGAAAGTGACATAGCAATAGATGAAAGCTTATTTCTCTGGAAAGGTAGGCTTGGTTGGAAAGTTTTCATCCCAAAAAAGAGAGCACGTTTCGGGATGGAGTCGTTTCAACTCTGTGAAAGTTCATCAGGTTATGTTTATAACATGTTGGTGTACACTGGAAAGACTACAGAGTTTCCCGAAAGTGTTCTAGACATCAATTTCAAGGACATTGACAAACCATCGCGCGTTATCTTCACCCTCCTTGAAGGTCTTCTGAATAAGGGCTACATGCTCTTTGTAGATAACTACTACGCTTCACCAATACTTTTCGATCAGCTCACAATGAAGAACACTGATGCTGTCGGGACGGTGCGAATAAATAGGAAGGAGCTCCCGAAAGACATGAAGAAGAAGAAGAAGCTGGAGAAAGGAGAATTTAGTACGTGGTACAGAAACAAATTGATGGTCATGAAATGGAAGGACAAGAAAGACGTTTGTATGATTTCCACAGTTCACGATAAGGAAGTGACTATAGTAAATAAGAAAGGTGGGGGCCAGAAAATGAAACCAACAATCAGTGTCGCTTACAGTAAAGGAATGGGTGGAGTAGACTTGGCAGATCAGTGCATTGTTACTTACACTATTTCAAGGAGAAGGCTGAAGAAGTTCTACATAAAAATGTTCAGGCATTTAGTAGACATCAGTGTTTTCAATTCATTTACCCTGTACACGAAGATGGGACATTACGAGTCCCAGCCGAATTTCAGACTGAAGTTAGTAGAAGGACTCACTGAAAAGTATATAACAGCTACCTCCAAGCCAAGGAGAGTTGGACGTCCAAGTATTGAATCCGTAGCTCGACTCACGGCACGGCACTTCATGGACATGAACCCTGGAACTTCTTCGCAAGCGCATTCGAGGAAAAGGTGTGTGGTCTGTCTCTCTCACAAGGTGAGAAAAGAAACAATCTATTGCTGCAGGGAGTGTGATGTGCCACTGTGTGCTGTTCCATGCTTCAAGGTGTACCACACTGTGAAAAACTTCTAACTCGTGTGTTCATGTGAGTGATTGTTTACATGAACTGTTGATTCTGTTATATTGTATTCCACTTTGAATGGTGTATTGCATTATTATGATTTAGTATGCAACCTTCCAGTCTGAAAAAACTACCAGAAATGTCCAACAATTTAAATGAAAATCCAACATTGAATTAGATTTAGGGTGCACTGTATATACATAAATGTAAATATATATAAATATATATATATAAATATAACAAAATATTTTACGAGCTAAAATTCCTTTTTTTTTTGCCATTATGAACACGGCCTACTGAATTCAAATGGGTTCTTTAACATGCCAACAACGTATGACATGCGTGCCGTGATTTTTGTCGCCATTCAAAAGTACTTATTTTTTTGTTATACCTCAGATCTGTTTGCTATCCCTATGAAATGTTCACAATTTGGACGAACAGAAAACGCATTTAAAAAATACGCAACAAGTGGAAAATAAACCCTCGTTTAAGGGGTTAACAATGCCCATGCCACTATTGCAAGATACGACACAGGACCTGCTAATGATAGACCCTCCTCTTTTAGATTGCTCCATCGCCCCTGTTGGTACTGTTAATAGTGCTCGCCACAACGAAAATGTTGCATCAGTAGTGAGTAGGTGGGGTTTGACGTTTTCTGGAGAAGACAATACCTCATCAGTTTTTTGTTTTATCCAACGTGTGGAGGAATTGTGTTATGGTCACGATATTCATCCCGACAGTATTGTACGTTGCTTACCTATTCTTTTGTCTGGAAAAGCGCTGATGTGGCATCGCACTTCTCCAAATTTTTACAAGTCATGGGACGAATTTGTTGGTTGCATTAAGGACCGTTTCACGCCACAAGATTTCAATTTCGCTCTCCAACAAGAAATATACTCCCATACTCAGGCTCCTGGAGAGATGATCGACGATTATGTAACCGCAGTCCGTCTGTTAGCAGCGAACCTCCCCCAACCCTTTCATCCCAGGGATCTGTTGGAAATTGTATACAGGAATTTAAATCCCACTTATAAATACTTCATTCGGCGTACATCCGTTTTTTCCATCGAGGACATCATACTGCAAGGCCGTGCGTATGAATCAAATGCACGAGTCTGTTCGAACTATACTCCACCTCCAAGAGCCGATAATACGATTTTCCCCGAGTTAGCCTACTTCCCCCAGACAACACTGTCTAGCCCAGCTGTCGACCGAACAAAAGACAACACCTTAAGGTTTAAGCCGTCCGCTCACCGTGCAGAGCCCCTTTCTAGGAATTCTAATCCAAACCCTTCTGTGGCTCGTAATTCATCTGCTGTCTCCCGTGAAGGGACTACAAACAACCCAACAGCAATCACACGCAATGTTTCTACTGGTCGCATAACTTGTTGGAACTGTAATGAACTTGGGCATCATTTTAAAATGTGTTTTTTAAAACGTCGAAAATTCTGTTTTGGCTGTGGGATGAATGAGGTCACGACTCGTTCCTGTCCGAATTGTAATTCCAACCAGGAAAACTCATAGGGAGGTGTTCTGAGTTCAACTCCCGGAGCAGTCCTCCATCCAAACTTGACAATGCATCTAATTTTAATGTTGTGTCACAACCAGGAGTCTCAGAAAATTTCGATAATGTCTCGGCACCTGCTATTTTTGGCACAGGTGCCACCAGAAGTTTCATCCACCGTTCAGTGGCAGATGGCATTCGCACTTCACAAAAACACCCCATACAGAATAAATGTCAGTTCCTGTCTGCGGGATCGTCAGTTATCGACGTTGCCAAAACTATTTTATGTCGCATTAAAATTCACGGATTTTCTTGGAAACATGTTTTTCATGTGGTCAACAATCTCTCCACTCAATGTATTCTAGGAATTGACTTTATGCATAAAACTGGTATGCAGTTGGATTTTATTAACGATTCATTTTGTTTCAAATTTCGCTCAGATAAAATGTTCCCCTTTGAAGAATGTACTTCTAACTCCGTTGATGTGTCTCCTGTATTTTCCGTACATCTTCCATTAACTTTGATGTCCGAGCAACGTGATACTCTGAATGATTTAGTTGAGGAATTTTCTGATGTCCTCACAGAAGGTTTAGGTTCTGCTGTAAATCACGAATGCCACATTGACTTGAGCGACAATGTACCTGTTCGAAGTCCTCCATTTCCTTGTAATCCACCCAAGCTCTTGGCCATGAAAAAGTATATCAATGATTTGCAAGATCGGGGAGTAGTGGTTCCTTCCAAATCAGCTTATGGGTCTCCTGCTTTCTTAATTCCCAAGAAAGAAGAGGGCGAGTACCGGCTAGTCGTAGACTACCGAAAATTGAACAAGAAGGTAGTCTTTGATAATTTCCCACTGCCTACTATTGAGAGTGCTTTTCAGCATTTCCACGGGGCCAATGTGTATTCGATTATTGATCTAAATAGTGCATATTATAAAATTCCTTTGGATGCTGAGAGTCGCGACTTCACTGCTTTTAATACCCCTTTTGGATTATATAATTTCAGGCGTCTCCCGATGGGTATAGCTGTTGGTGCGCAAGTCCTCAGTCGCGTGCTAGACGACATCTTGGGAGACCTGAAGTTCAATTTTGTATTTAATTATCTTGACGATTTAGTTGTATACAGCAGATCTTTTGAGGAACATGTCGTTCATCTTAGGGAAGTTTTCTCCCGCCTCAGGAAGGCCGGTCTCACTATCAATCCAAAAAAGACCTCTTTGGGCTGCACTCAAATTAAATTTCTGGGCCACATTCTGTCAGCCGATGGTATCCGTGTCATACCCGAGCGCGCAGATTGCATTCAGCAGTTACCTGTACCCACCACAGTTAGGGCCTTGAGAAGAGTAATGGGTATGTTCACGTTCTATTCTCGTTTTATCAAAAACTTCTCTGACATTTCGGCGCTTCTAAATGCTCTCAAAAAGAAGAATGTGAAATTTGTGTGGGGGCCAGAACAGGACAAATCTTTCAATGTTTTGAAAGAAACCCTTATGTCAGCACCAGTACTACACAAACCTGATTTCGAATCAGCTTTCTTTTTACATTGTGACGCCAGTGATTTGGCCATTTCTAGTGTTTTGAGCCAGCGTGTGGATGGAAAATTTGCACCAGTGGCCTTCGCGAGTCGTATGTTAAATCAACATGAACGACGTTACTCAATTTTCGAGAAGGAAAGTCTTGCTGTGGTTTTTGGATGCGAAAAGTTCAGGACTTTTTTGGAACACCGTCATTTTACTGTTTTAACCGACAATGAGGCTTTGAAATGGAGTCTTTCTCACGTAAAAAAGCTTGGACGCATCAACAGGTGGATTTTGAGGTTGTCATCTTTTAAGTTTGATATCATCCACGTAAAAGAGAGCGAGAACCCGGTAGCTGACTGCCTATCACACATGTTTGAAGAGACCCCTAGGACTCCAATCGAGAGCGTTTCTATCAGTACACCACTTCAAGAAAATCTTTTCCTATTGCAACATTGTCCTTGGTCTTTTGTGGATATCCGGAAATTCCAGTCTGAGGATCCATTTTGCACTGACCTCCGTGCAAAAATTGCAAACAAAGATCCGGCAGTAAGCAACTTTTGTGTTCGAAATGATGTTATTGGCTATGTTCTTCCTCACTCTTCTAAATTTAGAATTTTTGCTCCATTAGCAGTACGTGATATGCTTTTGACATATTATCATGATTCTGCACTGGGAACTCATGCAGGGATGCAGCGCACTTTCCGTAAGATATCCGGTGAATTTTATTGGCCCTCAATTAAGGTAGATGCTTTTGCTCATGTCAGAAGATGTTTAACCTGCCAGCGTTCTAAACCTGCCCAGAACACTCGTGTAGGCTTCCACCAAGCTGGTATTGTCACTCGTCCCGGCGAACGTCTTTTCATTGATTACTTTGGTCCGGTCGTGAGATCAAAATCTGGCAATCAAGCCATTTTAACTGTCATTGATGGTTTTTCGAAGTTTGTTTGGTTATTCCCAGTAAAGAATATCACTTCTCAGACTACTATCCATTTCTTGTCTAGATATATATTTGGAGTTTTTGGTCCTCCCAAGTACCTTGTGTCAGATAACGCCTCTGTGTTCCGTTCCAAAGCTTTTGAAACTATGGTATTTAACTGGGGCATCCAACATATTTTCTTGTCACCGTATCGACCGCAGGGAAATCACGTAGAGCATTTTCACAAAAACTTGAAGGCTTGTATGTCCGCTTTTCACAATGCCGATCAAACCTCCTGGGATACGAACCTACAGTATTTCAGTCTCGGGTTCAATACCTCTTTCCATTCGTCCGTTCAAACTACTCCAGCTGAATTATTCCTAGGCCGAACGCTTGTCGACCCCTTGCTACTCAAATGGAATATTGAATATCTTTCTGAACCTTCTCGCACTACCTCTGTTGCTCAAAAATGGGCCATCGCTACCGGTCACCTCAAGAAAGCAAAAGCCAGAGTGACGAAGCGTTAAAACTTAGGCCGTCATGATGTTAAATTCCAAATTGGGGACAAAGTTTTGTGTCGTTTACATCCTTTGAGTGACGCTACCAAACAAATTTCCAGTAAGCTGTGCTTACGTTGGTCAACTCCTAAGACTATTGCACGTTTTTTAAATCCTGTCTCAGTTGAGTTGGTGGACGATCACGATAATTCAGTGACTTCGGCCCACGTCACGCAGTTGAAAAATTTTGTCAAATGATCTTGTGAATTTCACCTCGCTATAATGTTGTATTTTTTTTCCTTTTATTCTAATTGGATGCCCGAGCTCCTTAATAGCCAACCTAGCATGTGTGCCTATTCAGATTTTAATTCGTGTGCTTCCTTTCCATTTATTCCTGTGACAAGACAGGAGACACCCGTGGCCTCTTTCTCGTACGCGAGTGTGTCGTGAATACTTGACATCTCTGTCGAGCTATATCTTTGCCTGAGGCTGTCAGCATGTACCTGGTCGGTCACTATTTGCAAACCGCACACCTACTCCTCTTTTGTACTGCTCTTCGGCTTAACTCCTATTGTTCGGCGACAGACAAGGACCCTTCAACACTTCCTGCTTTACCTTGTAGGAACTTTGGATTTATTTTGAATTTATTGATGTAATTGATTTTTTGTGTCATGGTTTTGAGATATCATGCACTTTTGTGTCATCTTGATTTTGATGTTTATTGTGAGGTCATGTATTTTGTTTTGTTTTAAATTGTCAAGTGTTCTTAGAATGTCGTGTTTTGTCTAGCAACCATCCAGACGGGCAGCGAGTAATAACAAGCAGTCTTTGTGTACCTGGGCTAACACGGCTGGGGTCTTCTCGGAACTCGTTAATGGACCAGTCAACCCCACTGGATCTATACATGGCTTTATTTTCAGCTGCTGTAAAGGGGAGTATTTTCCCTTTCGAAGACATTATGACACTATTGCATATTCCTCGTTGACGCAACAAGCGGTCCTACATACAGGGTGTTCCATTTGTATTTTTTTTTAATGTGATCACGATTTAACTTTGTCTGTCTTTTCTCATCAGAGACGGGAGAGATTGGCAGTCTTGGGGTAACGTCCATCTTGAAGATTTCGACATCCGCATCATCATGAACTAGCAAGAACAACAATCACTATTACTATATGAACTCACTGTATTTCTTTTTGAACGCAGTACTTTTGATGTTAGTGGCTATTGTTGACGAGCAATGAAGGGGGTACCACCTTCATTTCGCGGTCAGATTAGTCCACTATTCATTTTTTTTGTATACTTCTAGAGGTCTTTAGTACCCATTTTTTTTTAGTATTCAATTTTTCCCCCTTTACGATTTTTTTTTGCCTCTCTATTTGTACGAAAAAAGAAATTTTCCATGGCCAGGAAAAATCTTTTTTTTGGGAGAGCAGGGGAATTTTGAACCGTTTTTATCAGGTTCATTATTTTTTGTCATATTATTATTATTATCTTCCTTCATGTCGCATTATTGTGACATACGTTTCTCTGTCACTCCTACTGCGTTCAAAACTTAGTAATTCTGCGTAGACGTTTCACCAGATGGTGAAACTTTTCACCCCTACTACACAATTTTACCATTGGTTGAAGCACTACTTGTTGCCAGGCTTCGCCTCCGCCATCGGACCCCCTCCACCCATGTATACCGAGAGGGGATGTTTGTCGCATCGACTTATTTTTCTCGGGCGCGTTACTGCGTTCCTTAAGAGAAGTTTTCTTCCTTCAAATTTTGGGCCGTCATGTAGACGGACGTGTGTGCACGTGTCGGGCTTTTGCCCGCACCCAGAAAGCAACTAAATGTAAGTACGATTCAGTCATTGAATTTATCTAACTTGAGGTCATTTTAAATTTCTGTTTCTCCATATTTTTTCATTTTGTGTCTCCTTTGATTCACTTATAATTTCCCTTTCTTATGATGATGTGAATTCGATCCATGAACCCAAGTCCCTTCGCCTTTGTTTACATTAGTTTAGCGAAGTCTCTGTGTTTATTTGTCATCCCTCCCTTTCATGTAATCGGTTTTATTTTTACGTAAATCTCTCAGGTCTCAAATATCTGCTATTTTTCAACAAGGCTTAATTATGCTCTGTATTGCGTCACCACCTGGTTCGGTGTTCTTTTAAGACGACCTCCGGTGGATTGTCGCATCAGAGCCTTGTTTTTGTGGATGGAATCGGCGAAGTCACGGAGCTGAGTCTCACGTCTTCAGCCAGATCCTCCCTCTGTTTTATTGAAATGTATGTGAGCGATGGTCATCGTGCTAATCACTGTCCATGCGCCACATTACTTTCTTTGTTTCATCGTATGTCGTTGTGATTCGGCATTTCTACCTCTGTGTAAGCCTACATCTTCCTACGAAGCATATTTCTTAGCTGATTGATTTTTTTCTTTTGTTTCCTGTCCCGGTAATGTCAAGTAATTTAATGTAATTTTCATTTCGTTTATTTTTATGTGTTAATTTTGTGTTACTTCCTCTGACTTCGTTATATTACGTAACTCTGGGCCATCCCCCACCCCCCGTTTCCCTACATACGCACTCCTCCACCCTTTTACCCCCTACCCCATGATTTCACAACATCATGAGCGTCTTAGTTCTGTTTTTGGCGCTGGACAGTCTAGTCCAGATCATGTCGTCTCTGTAAGTAGTCGTTCTTGTAATCTATCCCACGAATTTCTTTAATTTTGCTTCATCTTTTTTAAGTTTTATTATTGAATCGCGTTTCCAATTAGTTGCTATTATGATTTGAATTTATTTCTAGATTCCTTTTATTTTACATTTAAGTTGCTCGTGTTTTATTTTCATTTCTAATTTGTAATCAGTACACATGTGTTTGTTTTATTATTAATATATTTTTATTCAGTAAGTACAATATTTGCTTCTGTCTTGTGATTTCTCGTATTTGAGTTCCTCGTTTGTCTTTCGATTCGACTTAGTCTTGGCTTCGCACTGTAGCGAAGTTACGACTAACACGGTCTCTGGGACCCTTGCTCTATTACTTAAGTTTTTATTTATTTTATTTTATCTTAAACATTTGTTTTGGCTTACTTTCTGTGGAAGTCATCTTTCTTTCGATTCGGAATCTTGGGCCCAGCACGCATCGAAAGAAGTATTCCTTCCTCGCTCCCTACGTGATCCTGTTTAGTTTTTGCTCTTTTTGCTTCCACTGTATTCCTCATGCCTCTGCTATTTTGTTTAACGTAAATGCACAAGGCGGTGAAATGTACAGTACTTGAGCATGTGATGAAGGTCTCATAGCCTGTGTTTCTGTAGTTACTGTATTAGTGTGCATAACTGTAGCCATTAGGTGTCTTTCTTCATACATGATTTACTGCTGGAGCAGCACGATGCCACATGGAAAACAATAGCGAAAATGTAATTATGAGTAAAAATAGCATGCATTTACCTCTATAATATTGTACAGAACATTGGCTTGTATGACAGACGTATCGGCAGCTGTACTCTGATAAAGACTAACAACCATACTGAGAGCCTTTTCACCAAATGGTACATAGTTCATTGTGATCCAGTCAGTCTGCAAGAGAAAGAAAATCAATGAATGAATGATTGATAACATTAAATGAACACATATTTTATAGAATTTATAAAATATTTAGTTTGTATGCCTACCCCTTATTATTCCAGTTTCCAACGGGGTCGGGGATGAGATAAAATACTTAGTTTGATCAGTAGAAAATCCCTATTTAGCATTGCTGATACAGATGAGAGGGGAATGTTCCCAAAACAGTCGAATGACACCTTTCCCAGAAGTTCACTTGAATAATCACTATCAATCCTCTCAGCAGGCCCAGTTAATATCACTGTTGTTATTCTCACTTAATTTATTCGATTAAAGGTGATGTGATTTTAAACACCGTGTACTTATGTTGCCTATTAATCTATTTTTATTGTGATGTCTGTTCAGGTGAGTGTAATTAATTATTTAGCGCAAGTATTAGAAAGGTGTCTTAACACCTGAAATGAGCTACCATTTGCCTGGTGAAAGACAAAAAGAGAGAGGAATGGGGGCAGGAATTTAACACAAGTCCTCTCATGGAACACCAAGCTATGGAGGATGATGCATATGTTAAGCAGTTGTTTACCTGATTGAATTCACTGACTGATCACCACGGTCTGGAAGTTCATGCATTAATATGAATCATTCCAGGTGCTACAATGATGTGCTGATAAATTATTTGTATGCATCACAAGTATTTAACCTTGTTAAACTTGATCTTATATTGCCTATTTTATCATTCTTTAGAAGTTTACATTACATTCACCCATTTTTCAACATTTATTTTACACCAGTTTGAAACAAGTAGCAACATTATAAAGCTGAGTTCATAGCTGATCATTTTTCTGGTTTATAAACCATAACCACTTCCTTGGAAAGTATAAAATGTTCTATAAAATTGACACAGTTTCTGAAGATAACCCAGCCTCTAAAGGCTGTACACAAAAGAATATCAGAGTTTTAAGTAGTTAGCATGGCTATGTAACCAACCTAAGCCATCTGTTTCCTAGATCGGATGAGAGAGTAACTGAAAGTGTGTATTGCACGCGGCAAATTGTGGTTTCCTCATCCTGTTGCTTGACGGCACCATATGTAGAATTTTCGTTACAGATCGAGGCTCCCGAGTGCTTAGTTGGATGACATGTATCGTTCAGATCTGATGATGTTCACCTCTTTACTTCCATGTAAGACATGATACAACATTGCAGAACCACTAACACGTCACACAGACAATATTTCTGCAGATGCTTCATGCAACATACATCGCATGTCTTAGAGGCATAACATTTTGTTGCACTCCAAAGACCTAAGGACTCATTTTATTGTGAGACTTGGATGGTCAATACATCTACAGTGTGTTAATGAAGTTGTACTGTCAGAAAAGACATGACGATACAACATGTCTCACTAATAGAAATGTCAGACAGTGGTTGGAGGAGCATGACTACATGAGTGCCAACTGACATGCTACAGTGGAGCAGCTCATCATCAAAATAAACCAATAGACATTATGATGACCACCTCCTTCATTTGACATCAGCAGCGTGTGGCCTATGAAGTAAGTCACATGATGTGAGTGGCTTGATAGGAACAAACACTCATTGCTGTCATAGGTAATAGGGCAATTCACAGTTACAAAAAGGGACAAGTATGGACTTTCAAGTCAAAGATGGCAGTATTCCTGAAACAGGGCACTTTACTGGATTATGAGTGAACAAATGGTTCCATTGCTAATAACTGGCATGGTAACTGCGGAGGACTACGTGCCATCGATGTAACAGGTGAATGTGCTATGAAAGTGCACGAGTGCCAACTGACATGCTACAGTAGAGCAGCTCATCATCAAAATAAACCACAAGACTACTAGATATGAGTCTACAATAACAGTTCTGTAAATCCTGCAGTGTGCGGTTGCAAAGCAAATGGATGGGCACTACACCTATAGTGTGCTAATGAAGTTGCACTGTCAGAAAAGGCATGACAATACAATATGTCTCACTATTAGAAATGTCAGACAGTGGTTGGAGGAGCATGACTACAACTTTTGAGTACTTTCTCAACGCCTAATTCCCTGAACTTAAACCCAACTGAGCAGCTGTTTCATATGTCACCTTGAGTTACATTCGTTCTGTGTGTTCTCCATCATGTATACTCTAACAGC
Source organism: Meconema thalassinum (assembly GCA_946902985.2). Classification (NCBI taxonomy): domain Eukaryota; kingdom Metazoa; phylum Arthropoda; class Insecta; order Orthoptera; family Tettigoniidae; genus Meconema; species Meconema thalassinum. The sequence goes on along the minus strand of OX336389.2, from coordinate 1,234,235,541 downwards.
TGTGGGAAGCACTGCAGTCAGTATGGCTCCAGATACCTGTGACAAGCTACCAGCCTGTCTAGGTGTTTATGAGTAGCATACTGTGATTACTATGGATATTGGTTGGTGATGACAATAAAATTACTCAACTGTTTACTTCAACATATAGTAATATGAACATTGATGACACACCTAAGTTGTGAGAAACATGTCTCACTATTAATTTTAGACTCTTAATACAAGTTATACAATTTTCAAAAGAAAATTATGTATTGCCCGTTGAGCCATTATATATTTTAACACAAATTGTGCTAAATGATCCGGCATAACTCAACAAAATGACAGCGTTTCGCCCTGGTGTGCTATTGGGCTCTTCAGTTGGTTAAAGCACACCTCACCAAGACACTGTCAAGTACACACTGGGAAGGCCATTGCAAGACGTATTTGATACATGTGTATCCGCGTCATGAGCAAAGCCAGTGCACTATGGGAGTCGAAACTCCACTCCAAAGCAATTATAACCTTACCTTGGCATTGAATATACAATTTTCAAAAGAAAATTATGTATTGCCCGTTGAGCCATTATATATTTTAACACAAATTGTGCTAAATGTTCCGGCATAACTCAACAAAATGACAGCGTTTCGCCCCGGTGTGCTATTGGGCTCTTCAGTTGGTTAAAGCACACCTCACCAAGACACTGTCAAGTACACACTGGGAAGGCCATTGCAAGACGTATTTGATACATGTGTATCCGCGTCACGAGCAAAGCCAGTGCACTATGGGAGTCGAAACCAACTGAAGAGCCCAATAGCACACCGGGGCGAAACGCTGTCATTTTGTTGAGTTATGCCGGAACATTTAGCACAATTTGTGTTAAAATATATAATGGCTCAACGGGCAATACATAATTTTCTTTTGAAAATTGTATATTCAATGCCAAGGTAAGGTTATAATTGCTTTGGAGTGGAGTTTCGACTCCCATAGTGCACTGGCTTTGCTCGTGACACGGATACACATGTATCAAATACGTCTTGCAATGGCCTTCCCAGTGTGTACTTGACAGTGTCTTGGTGAGGTGTGCTTTAACCAACTGAAGAGCCCAATAGCACACCGGGGCGAAACTCTGTCATTTTGTTGAGTTATGCCGGAACATTTAGCACAATTTGTGTTAAAATATCTTAATACAAGGGGCATTCAAAAAGTTAGTTACACATGAGTATGGCAGACCAAGTACCGTTTATTGAATGGCACACTATAATGCAAAGGGACACAGATACATCACACTATTTTTCGACACAGTCACCAAGTCCCTGTAAACAATGGTCGGTATGGTCTACTAATCGTTCAATACCTTGACGATAGAAGTCTGCTCCTTGGCCATGGAGCCATCGGAGAACCGCTGTTTGAAACTGTTCATCATTGTCAAATCGCTGTCCACCCAGATGGTCTTTCAGCTTGCCGAACAGATGGAAATCGCATGGTGCCAGATCAGGACTGTATGGCGGAACCTTCTATACCTCTAATCAAAAACGTTGCAGCAAAGCCTGTGTTGCACACGCTGCGTGCGGTTTAGCATTGTCGTGCAGGAGAATAATGCCTCGGCTTAACTTTCCACATCTCCTGCTTTTACAGTGTTGTAGTGTTGTGCGGAGACGTCAATGTTTGACAATAAGCATCAACTGTAATGGGTGTGCCCTTCCGCATAAACTGGGTGTACACAACGCCTTCACAATCAAAGATCACCGATGGCATAACCTTGAATTTCTACCGCACCGGTGAGGATGTGTGTGTCTCCATTCCATACATGCCCTCGTTGTATCCGGTGTGAAATAATGCACCCATGTCTCATCATCTGTAACGATGCGGCTTAGGAACTTGTTGCCTTCAACTGCGTAACACTACAGGAAGGCCAATGACGCGAGGAACCGTGTGTCTTTGTGTGCGGGTATCAGAGATTGCAGCAGCCAACGTGAGCTCAATTTCCGATACTGCAGATGGTCTCGCACGATGGCATGAGCACTGCCTATGGAGGTGCCGAATTGCTGTGCAATTTCTGAGATAAACACTCTGCGATTGAAGCGAATCATTTCATTCACCCGCCGAATATTGTCATCTGTGGTCGATGTTTATGGCCTCACTTCCCGCACGGCATCACACACATCTGTCTGGCAGTGCTCAAATTGTTGGCACCATTTCACAATTGCTGGCCGCGACATTGCATTTGGTCTATACACCACCACAATTTCACGGTGAATCTCTGAGCAATTCATCCGCTTTGCCCACAGAATCGTACGATACCACGTACTTCCACTTTGGAGTATGTTTCCAGTTGCCGCACCATTTCACTCGCTCACTACGATGTACCTCTTACCAGTACCGTAGCAGAACTGTCACTGCGGGAAGCACTACACATGCCCTCTCTTCGGACAATGCACCTGGCATCGGACGACATGCGCAACATACTTATTGAACGCTCTACGTAATTTTATTAATCACCAAAACCCTATGATTATAAACCCAATTGACTTTCAATATTCTTATTCTTGGATCGAAACTTGAATGCCAGTAGGACAATAATTATAGTAAAGCCATCATTACTTCCGACTTGATGTTTCAGTGCTAGGCTAGAATTTTGTTCGCGATTAGTCGTGATATATAGATTTGAATGGCTGCCTGTGATTGTCTAGTTAAAGTGATTTTCCTTCTGACCGCTAGATAACTTCAGGGTAACACTGAAACGTCAAGTCGGAAGTAATGATTGCTTTACTATAAAACATGCTTAATACAAGAACTTGAAAATTAAGGTATCTTCTATCAGCAAAGATATTTGGCTCTCAAAATGTATTATGTTGTGGTGGGAGGTGCATTGATAATCTTTGTTTATACATCATACATAAAAGTCACTTTAGCCTTCAAAGACATACGAAACACATTGTACACTTACAGAAATCCCTCTCATTTGCGAAATGTTCTTTGTTTCCAGTTTGCCATATGGAGGAGCTTGACATGCAAACTTTGTAAAACCCAATAGCTGTTCAAATATTGTTGCAATCATTGTCTTCATAATCTCTGCACCAGAAAGAGCTTCCTGCAAACAATAGCCAATAATTTAGATATAGCTTGCTTTCTGTATTTTTCCAATACAGTAAGTGTCACAAGTTTTATAGAGGGAAAAGCAGGGTAAGAATGTGAATTTCTGAAATATTAGCAACCTAGTATCTTAATAATACAAAATATGTACACAAATGAACTGCAGAAAAAAATTGATAAATATAGAAATCATGTAAGCAGTTTGGTTTATGCTCAAGAACCTTGTAGTGATGGACTAAAGGCTAAATGTTGGAACTTGAGCAGAAATGCAGAAAGCATGGTATAAAAAGGTTGGCAGGGAAGAAATGCAAGATGATAGAATGCCAGGTTGGAGACACTAAATTGAGGCAGGTGGACATTTCAAGTACCTGAGCTGTATATTCCCCCAGGATGGCAGTTTAGTGATAAGAGCAAGAGTCAAGATGTAGCAAAGGACATAGATTCTTATACAGAGCAGTATCTATTAGGTCCTGTATATCCTATAGGGCTGTATGATAGAAATTTGGAATCAATCTGCATTTACATGAATACAGTGGTATCCCGATTATCTACTTTAATGAACTGAAAAAGTTCGATGATCTGGTGACTTGCAGAAATGCTTCATTTATAAGTTCAATCAGTAACTTCCATCCTCCAAAAAGAAAGAACAGTGAAATTCCACCTCATTTTATCAACAGTGTTTTGATGCTTTCTCATGTTATAATCAGCAATTTCTAGTGATTGCAATTTTCATTCATTTATTTATTCACTCATTAATTAATTAATTCATTCATTCATTGAAAAGAGCAATTTCAAAGTAGTCATTGCTTTGATTTCTGTGCAATTATACTGCTGAATAAACATACTGTATGAATAATATGCAAATTTAACTGTTGACTTTTTCTTTATTACTTAGGGGCACATTTTCATTGAAATCCTTCCTCTCGTTATATTTATGAACTGAATCATTCTTATAATGTTTCTATATTGTCTAGTTTGTATGTTTTTAATAAATATCATCAAAATCCTATTAAATTATTAGTAAGCATACCTTTGAGCTCAATTACGATGAAAGGAATAGTAAATAAAAGAGAGTTATGCATTTTAGGTGTACATTTATTTAAAAACAGTGATATACTGGAGGTTGAACTTATTCCAGAAAATACATATCTTGAAATATGATAAAATGTTCCTCCCTAAATAAACACACAAAAAATTAATATAAATCAATTATTTAATTAAAAATGGTACTTTGCAACAACAACAATGAATTGTATAGTTTTAAAATACCGGTATGTCCTGTATATCCTTTATGTGTTGGGGTGATGGAGCCTTCACTCATGAGTGCACTCTTCACAGTAAACGATTCTGTGTTCCAAGCAGACGAGTTTCTTGGTACAACTTCACGATGTTTGAGTTTTCCTGTTCTTTCTTTTAGGGCAAACATCAAAGTGGCCAGAAGTTACCATTTATTTCTTGAGGGTGTGACTGTTCCGGTCACAATGTTCCCAAACCCTTATTTGGTTGACTGCAAGAGAAGTCAGGTTAGGGTAATTTGTTCATACCATTTCTTTTCTTGTTCATCATCATCATTTAGGTTGTAGAATTTCATTTTATTTAGTGTATATATATCTTGTGTATCTCGGGGACTCAGTCAGGAATATTTCATTTAATTTGTATGGGAGATGTCAGTATACAAGACAGCGGATTGTGTAGGTAAGCTACAAGATGTTGCAACAGCAGGAAACTCTAGGCCAAATTTAGATTGGGCCGAGAATAACTTCCCTTGTCTTGAAGAAAGCTTTGTGTAAATTGTGTAAGGTTCTGACGTCAGAGAAGAGTTTCGCGCCACGAGTTGTAAGAAATATACATGGGTTCGAGATTATTGGTGTATTTTGTATGGGTTGGAGGGTATCATGACCCTGGCGGAGAAAGACGAAAACATGTGTTTACAAGATGAGAGGTGGGATTTTCGTGTATAGCGGGGCTTCACTTCTATTGTAGCGTCTGATTGGAAAGGTCGCGTTCTCGTAATTTGGCGTAGGCCTATTTGGAGAAACAGTTTTGTTGAAAGCATGGCTTGTGAATGTACTCGAAACGGCTACATATCACAACGATGTTATCTCTGTTAGCACAATTCAAGTTGGGTACGGAAGCACATTCATTTCTCTCGCAGAGATGTGGCTATGTAAACCAGTAAACATCTCTAACCTCAAACCACGTGTGGAAAATCTTAGAAATGCTGGGGAGAACTGATCTATCGAGCATGTCTCGTAGATTATCTGCTAGATCGTCGATGAGTGAGTAACAAACATCTTTATATTCCAACATTCATTTTGGGTCACATGTTTTCGTCATTGCCGAGGAGAGAAGATAGTAAACCATAGTCTGTTCGACGAGAGTCCCCGCCATATGTTTAAAGTTGATATTAATACACATATTTTGAAGGTTATAATTAGTTTTCTTTATAGGGAATTACACCTAATAGTTGAACGCCCAAATGATACCAGTTAGGTTGACCAAATGTGTGTCCAACACTCCACGACCCTGCCATTTCAATTGTGTGGTATATGATGAAGTACTTCCGATCAAAAATAGGAGGATGATTTTGGGAAGTTTTAAATCAGTCGCCCAAGAAGGGCTGGTAAAAAGTTACAACATAGCACCTCAACGTGGGGCAAGAGTAGGGAAACCTAGCAGGTATCATTAGGGCACATATGCACACAGCCGATAGACACCTTAGGAGTATTAGAGTTCACAGTAATTTGTTTTCTTTTATGGGGTATGTCCAAATTGGACAATATGGAATTAATGTCTAGGGTTGTGAATAAATTAAAATAGTAAAATGTCAGTTAATCAGGGAACGGGGGGAAATAGTAGTGAGGAAGGTAAGGAACAGACAATGGGAGAATCGGATACCATTGTCTCCCATGAGTCGCAGCTGATCACTGAAGGTAGCAACTTAAATGTAAATGGGGGGGTTATGAACGATAGTTTGATCCAAATGCTACTGAGTGAAATAAGAGAGATTAAGAAGCAAGGAGAATCTATGAGTAAGGAAATTAAGGAGCAGGTAGGCTCTGTAAATGAGAAGGTAGAGTCAGTGACCAAGGAGATAGAGTCTTGGAAGGAATCTGTAAGTAAGGAAGTAACATATTTAGGATTATTTGTCAGTAAGGAGTTAGAATCTCTGGTAGAGTCTGTGAGTGAGACGTGTAAGTCCAGTAGGGAAGAGTTGGACAAGCTGGGAGAGTCCGTGAGTGAGACGTTTGAGCCTAGTGTGGATAAGTGGAGCAAGCAGGTAGAGTCTAGTACAGAGAAGTTACAGTCCGGTATAGAGGCAGTGAACAAGCAGGAAAGAGAAGTGAAAGATCCTGTAAGTAAGGAGGTAGGAGAAGTTAGGCAGCAAGGAGAGGCTATTAGAAAGGAGGTAGGCAGGCAGGTAGAATCTGTGAAGTTGTGTGTGGACGAAGCAGCAGAGAAGCAGCAGTTGAAAGGGACGGTAGGTGATAGTAGCGTAGACGAGAGTGAACAGCAGTTGAAAGGGACGGTAGGTGATAGTAGCATAGACGAGAGTGAACAGCAGTTGAAAGGGACGGTAGGTGATAGTAGCGTAGACGAGAGTGAACAGCAGTTGAAAGGGACGGTAGGTGATAGTAGCCTAGACGAGAGTGAACAGCAGTTGAAAGGGACGGTAGGTGATAGTAGCGTAGACGAGAGTGAACAGCAGTTGAAAGGGACGGTAGGTGATAGTAGCGTAGACGAGAGTGAACAGCAGTTGAAAGGGATGGTAGGTGATAGTAACTTAGAGGAGAGTGAACGGCAGTGGGAGGAGACGTTAAGTGAGAGTGAACAACATTTGGAGGTGATGTTAGGTGAAAGTCAGCAGGGAGATTCTAGTAGACAGAATAAACGGGAGGTGGAAATAAGGAATTATAGAAGTAGAAAGAAACAGGATAAGGATAATATCAGCACAGGAAAACTATCAGAGGGGTGGGGGGCGTCAGGAAAGTGGCAACGAAAGAGTACAGGTGAACCAGAGGAGAAAGAAATAGGCATTATGCTGAATCAGGATATCAGTCGACCTTCATCGAGTGTATCATTTTGGCAGGTAAGTTTGAGGGACATGAGTAGGAAGTTGGCAGCCTACAGTTTTTGGAGGGTTAAATTCAGTTTTTTTTTGGATAGGCGATCAGGTGTGTTTCAGAGTTCTTATCTATCTTCAGTTTAGGGGTTGGTTTAGTTTTTTTTTCATCTATTTCAGGGGCCTTTTAAGGTGGTTAAACGTATTGGTGAGTGTGCCTATAGTTTAACGGACCAGGATGGTAAGTCTGTCAGTACACATAATATTAGGAATCTCCGTAGATATCACTCTGTAAAATAATATGGCATGGACTCTTAGAGAATCAGTCAACATAACGTGATGGCATGACAAAACTCAAGAGATGTGACGAAGAATGCTAACCAGCAAAGTGGCATCGAGTGTTAGATGGATAGATGGTATGATAAGGCCTGTGCAGGCAAATACCATGGCTTGTGAAGCGATAGGGTCTCATGATGAGACGAAGAAAATGAAGTGGTAGACCTAAGACACTTGAGAGAAATCAGTGAGGCTAGGAAATGGACACAATAAGACATTCGAGAGAGTGAGAATGTGTGAAAATTTGACAAGTGTGTATGTATATATGTCTTCCAGGGTTTATTTATGTAATAGTGTAATTCTTTGTGTTTTCAGTGCGTTGCTTGTTTGAGTGTTTGTGATCCACACTTGTTTCACCCGTGTGAATCACATGGGGGCGTATTGTGACTGTTCCGGTCACAATGTTCCCAAACCCTTATTTGGTTGACTGCAAGAGAAGTCAGGTTAGGGTAATTTGTTCATACCATTTCTTTTCTTGTTCATCATCATCATTTAGGTTGTAGAATTTCATTTTATTTAGTGTATATATATCTTGTGTATCTCGGGGACTCAGTCAGGAATATTTCATTTAATTTGTATGGGAGATGTCAGTATACAAGACAGCGGATTGTGTAGGTAAGCTACAAGATGTTGCAACAGCAGGAAACTCTAGGCCAAATTTAGATTGGGCCGAGAATAACTTCCCTTGTCTTGAAGAAAGCTTTGTGTAAATTGTGTAAGGTTCTGACGTCAGAGAAGAGTTTCGCGCCACGAGTTGTAAGAAATATACATGGGTTCGAGATTATTGGTGTATTTTGTATGGGTTGGAGGGTATCATGACCCTGGCGGAGAAAGACGAAAACATGTGTTTACAAGATGAGAGGTGGGATTTTCGTGTATAGCGGGGCTTCACTTCTATTGTAGCGTCTGATTGGAAAGGTCGCGTTCTCGTAATTTGGCGTAGGCCTATTTGGAGAAACAGTTTTGTTGAAAGCATGGCTTGTGAATGTACTCGAAACGGCTACATATCACAACGATGTTATCTCTGTTAGCACAATTCAAGTTGGGTACGGAAGCACATTCATTTCTCTCGCAGAGATGTGGCTATGTAAACCAGTAAACATCTCTAACCTCAAACCACGTGTGGAAAATCTTAGAAATGCTGGGGAGAACTGATCTATCGAGCATGTCTCGTAGATTATCTGCTAGATCGTCGATGAGTGAGTAACAAACATCTTTATATTCCAACATTCATTTTGGGTCACATGTTTTCGTCATTGCCGAGGAGAGAAGATAGTAAACCATAGTCTGTTCGACGAGAGTCCCCGCCATATGTTTAAAGTTGATATTAATACACATATTTTGAAGGTTATAATTAGTTTTCTTTATAGGGAATTACACCTAATAGTTGAACGCCCAAATGATACCAGTTAGGTTGACCAAATGTGTGTCCAACACTCCACGACCCTGCCATTTCAATTGTGTGGTATATGATGAAGTACTTCCGATCAAAAATAGGAGGATGATTTTGGGAAGTTTTAAATCAGTCGCCCAAGAAGGGCTGGTAAAAAGTTACAAGGGGGGAGGAGGACGTTCAACCTAGGTACATCTGATGTGCTTCACCGCTGCCCTAAAATGATGGTTAAGGTTTGGATAGTAGCGCGATATGCTACGCGTGCTTACGTGAGCTTTGAGTTGTAAAACCAACTATTTGAGGAATTCCTGCACACTATCAAAACTATCCATTCTGTATAGGCTCCAAAATATTGTTCATCACTGAAAATAACATGGAAATAAAATAAAAGTTCAGCCAAAAATGATGTTAGGCCAACACATTGTTAATAGCCTACTGTAACACCACCAGACGAGTAAACAGCTGAAAAGAAAATCAAATATTTACCTGCAGTAACAAAGACAAACACACAAAAGAAATGCCCGTGTTGTTTGCAATTCACCTTGGTGTGATTTATTTTACGTACACAAACACACGCGCTGGGGTGGTAACCATCCCAGTTAATTATTATGACATGCATTGTCTCACAGGAAATGGTTGACCTTGAGTGAACGCACGAAGAAGACCTAGCCAAAAAGGTACATGGGCAGAAAAATTATTTGTACATTTCATAAGAAAATGAAACGGTCTGGGGTGGATTCCACCCCAGCACATGTGCTTGAGGGAAAAGCGGGAAAATTTGTACTGTGGACTGGATTATTCAAGCAGCTGGACGTTTCAACTAATTTTCGAGTAATTGGGGGACAAAATATGATTTTTAAGAGCGTTGGGAAGTAAAGCCGGCGGGCCCACGTCATAGATTTATGGCATGTAAAAGAACCTACCACTACAATTGTTAGTGTGTAGCCAAAATTTGTAGGTTATTTGGTTAGAAACGCTGTATCAAGTTCCAACATTCACCGCTAGGTGGCAGTGGCAGTGGCAGTGGCGTCAGGTAGCCAAAGTTGGAACTATTTGAAATTGAACTTGTTGGGGAGCCGAAGGGCGAACAATTGAAATGCCCTGCTATGGCCATTAACTGCAATTCAAATATAAATAAATATGATATAAAGTTACCTTTGGGTGTTGTAAACCCATCGTACAAATAGCCTAAATATAATAGTGGGTGAGTCGAGGCCTCGGATGGAGGTCCTTGATTCACGCCCCGACCCAGATCATTGGAACCGGGAAATGAAGAAGGAGAAGAAGAAGATGCTACAAAGTTACAAACATATTTTGGAAATTTAATCACATATTTTCCACTTTTAAGCACATAAATAAATACATATTTATGACAAGTTAAGCCCTGATAATGACCAAATATACCCTCAGTTTGATATTTGAATGTTGGTCCATTTGTTGTAACCGAATTTATTCAGTTACATGAACGCCACCCTCGGGGTTTCGCCTTGTGCGGTTAGTTGGGGGTATTTTATTCATATCTTATTATATTGGGTTAAAGTCAGGGGAGGAGCAGTGATTTTTATTGTGCCTGGGTGTATTTTTGTGGACGGATTCATTTTCGGATGTTCAGGGCCGACTAAACTCGCTGTTTATCAATTATTGGTTTTTGGATGTTTCATATTATAGAATAGGGGGTTTATTGCTATTTATTACGTTTTGGGAACAGGGATAAAAAGACTGTATTATCACCGGAAGTAGAAGCATTATTTCATTTTGGTTTGGGGTTAATTTAACTATTTTTCATCTAGAAATGTTAAAAGTTTTGACGGCTGGCAGTACTATTAGGTACAGATGAATGATATTTCGAGGGATAGAAAATTGCACATCAGGAAAAGTTAAGCGGTCATTCGACTTGTTTGTATCGAGCCACGAAATACCTGGGCTATTAATAGTGTGAACTCCCATGAACCGGCAAGTGGAAAAGTACTGAGTGACGTTTGGGTGCGTTCAGCAGAATTACGATAGTCAAATGTTCGTATGTTGCCACGAATATCCGCTTGGAGCAGGCATGCGCAACACAGTACGGATGAGCCGAAGGACAGTCCTGGGTGTTCGCTTTGCGAATGTTTTTTGTTGGCTATGTTTCCCTTACGGTGTGAAACACACGTTCAATTTTTCTGCCCCATTATTTTTATTTCGTGAATTGCAGTCTGAACGCGGTGTTCTGATTTGTTTAATATTGGTGTTTCAATTTAATTGCTTTTCTGTAATATTCATGTCTACTCACCTGTTTTCTGTAGTGTCTTTCTAGACGTACTATACCGTCACATTTTCTCACGAGCACTGAGCTCTCTCCAGCGGTGACGCTCGCATTGTGCATGGGGCTGTGCTGTGATTGGCTGCTCTCTCGCCACACCTTCATGCTAGAAGGTTCCGCGCGCTGACGTCACTACCGCTATATAGCCTGAGGTCTCCCGGCCTACAGTGCCTACTCTTGTCCACTCTTCTCAACTGATCACATCTGCTCACGTCATCTCTGCTGGGGTTACTGCCCTCTCGGGGTACCTCTGGCTGCCGGAGTCTCTTCTCCGCCGGCATAATCTCTCTGCTGGACTTGGCGGCCTGGCCGGGCAGTCTAAATTCATCAGCCTGCACTTCAACCAAAAATCTTCAACATGGATCTACTCTGCAAATCGTAATTCTGAGAACATCATTTCACCAGCCGCAGGAGGTATTACCAAGAGCCTCTCTATGCTGGTCGCTATCTTTAGGAGAACCTATCATCATCTACTCTAGTTCCGAACCCGGAACCCTGGAACATGCCAGACTGACCTCGCACCGCCAGAGCGGGCGCACTAAATTGCCGCCAGCTACTGAGGACCTCCGACTGCCGGCCTGATACTTCTTGTATCGTACCTTAGAAGAGGTGGTACCCCTTCACTTCTTTTATTCTGCCCGGATTCTTTCCGTCAGAAGAGTATTTCATTTTAATCCACTTTGGAATGAATTTAAATTATTATGCTTCTTTTTTAGTAATTTTATATTTAATACTTTAAAGTTAGTCACTGCTCTATTTACGTTTCCTGGAGAAACAAGTACCTTTCAATTGTTATTAATTTTTATTGTCAGTTTTTAAAGTAATTTCTTTGAAGCTATCATTCCTGGCGACATATTCGCTTTATATTAAATAAATATCATTTAAATCTAAATCTTAACTTTTTGGTCTTTTCCCGCTCTGTCCTTCATTATCACCTTTTGTGCCCGAAACTTCATTCTGTCTAAATCCCTTAGGATGTACCACATCCACTTGGTACACCCCTTTCCATGGTGCCGAAACCCGGGATCGAACCCAGAACCTTCATTCTGAGACCGCAAATTCAATTCAAAAAATTGGTGCAATCTAATATTTGTTCTATACATTTCAGTACATCGTGGCTAGCGCGGGAGATCTGCGGGAAGGCGGAAACAATCCCAGCATATACTACAACTGGTTTCTTTCCGGAGAGCAGGTCTGTCCGGTGCCACAAGCAGCTTTGGTGAGTGAGTTGTTCCAACTTTTCCAGCCATGCCACCAATAATTGATGATAAACTGTTAAACTCTCGGGCGGCCTACAAAGGTCAACTCACCCGTTTTCAAAAATATTTAGCTACTCTACCGAAAGAGGAACAAAACCTTGACATTATATCCCAGCGTTTAAAAGCTTTTGAACAGGCGTACGAGAAATATGATCTCGTGCAACTTGAAATTGAAATCAAAAGTCCAGAACATCAATCAGATAGGGAAGAAGTAGAGAGTAATTACTTTGATACACATGCTCAGGCTGTGGCATTAGTTAGAACTTTGACCCTGGCGTTGAAGGTAGAAGAAACTCAAGGAAGAATTAGTGACCATGGGAACGGTATCAAACCATTGCTACCTAAAATTGAAATTCCGCACTTTTCAGGAAAGGAAGAGATGTGGCAATCATTCTTTGAATTGTTCAGTTCATTAGTACATAATAATGCCACACTTCCAGAAATTCAGAAATTTCATTACTTAAAATCCATTTTGCAGGGACCACCCCTTCAACTTATAAGAGAACTCCCCTTAACAGGAGAAAACTATAACATTGCTATCGAGCTTCTTAAAGGCCGTTATGGCAATGAAAAATTATGTTTACAAAGGCATATTCAAGCCTTATTTAACCTGCCCACCTTGCGAGCTGAAAGCTTGTCAACACTGCGAGCCTTAAGTGACGCGGTCCAATTACATGTCAGAGCATTGGCACGGTTGAACCAACCGGTCGAGCATTGGGATCTATTCTTGATTCACTTGGTTACTTCTAAATTTGATTCATCAACCTTAAAGGCATGGGAGAGGGAACTAACAAATGACACGTCATATACCTATGATTCATTGCTTACGTTTATGAATAATAGATGTCAGGTTTTGTCAGCTGTAGCCTGTCATATGTCAGGAAGTGCAGATAACAAATCTAATGTTGTGAAACCAGTCGGTGCAAAAATAAACAAATCTGCTGTCTTTACTGTTCAGCATAATTCAACGGATTGTATTCTCTGTAAAGCACCTCACAGGTTATATTCCTGCGTTGCCTTTAAAGCCCTTTCTACCGATGAAAGACGCAAATTAATAGCTCAAAAAAGATATTGCTACAACTGTTTGTCAACTAGGCATATGGTGCCTGATTGCTTATCTAAAAATACTTGCTCCCATTGCAAGGCTCAACATCATACCTTGCTTCATAGGTTTGAAAAGCCACGTCAGGCTCCTTCCCCTGGATGTTCTAAAGATGCATCCCCAGGAGCTAATGCGCAATCTTATACTCAGAGCTCTAGCTCAATTCGTAGTTCCCAGGTGCTACTATCAACCGTGTTAATAAAAGTTCAAGACTCTTCTGGTAGATGGCTTGAAGCACGTGCCCTATTGGATAATGCCGCCACCCATGACTTCATAAGTGAACGTCTCATTAAGAAACTTGGTCTTCCCAAGCAACCTACATTAATTCAGGTTACCGGTATTAACAATAGCAATGTTAAATCTTTGCATTTTGTTCGTGTTCACATCAAAGATGCTGTGAATTGTAACACAACATTGCAGTTGAATTGCCTTGCCATTGATACTATTGGCAGTAACACCCCTAGTAATTCTTTTGAAATTAGAAAGTGGCAATTTCCTCATAACATTCAGTTGGCGGATCCAACATTTAATACAAGCGCTCCAGTAGACATACTTCTCAGTGCCCAAGTATTTTGGCAATGTCTCCTTAGCTCTAAGGTTAAAATATCACCAGGAGTGTTTGTTCATCATACCAAGCTAGGTTGGTTAGTAACGGGTCAAGTCCCTCGTAAGTCATTTCAAAATTTCTCTCAATGTCATTTTGTCAATACAAGTCTCGATTATAACTTAGAAAGATTTTGGAAAATCGAAACTATAGATTCAGTTTCACCTTCCTCGGTTGAAAATGAAATGTGTGAAAAACAGTTTCGCGAAACGACCAAACGCAATTCAGAGGGTAGATTTGTCGTAACAATGCCCCGAGTGGATAATCCACCTCTTTTATTTGAAACACACCCTAGGGCTCTTAGAGCACTCTATGCTGTGGAAAACAAATTTAAACGTGACCCTGTTGTTAAAACTCAATACTCCACGTTTATGGAGGAATATGAGGCACTTGATCACATGGAGGTTGTTACCAAGAAAGATGATGCTTCTTATACCCCATCTGAAGTCATTTACCTCAATCATCATCCAGTTTGGAAAAATGAGATTTTAAAGGAAAACATAAGAGTGGTCTTTAATGGCTCTGCATTGGATGCCAATGGTATTTCTCTGAATGACACATTATTATCAGGCCCTCCTATTCAATCTGACATTTCTTCTGTCTTGATGAATTTTCGCTTGTTCCCTATCGCAGTGATATCTGATATCAAGCAAATGTATAGGCAGATTTTGGTCGATCAACAACAGTGCGACCTTCAGAGAATTCTTTGGCGCGACGAGCCTACTAAACCTGTCAAGATTTTTCGGGTAAAAACCTTAACCTATGGACTAAAGCCCTCTGCTTTTTTAGCCATACGTACGTTGAAATTACTTGCTGAACAGGATGGCCCGTTGTATTCTCCTAAGGCTTCTGAAGTGTTAAAATCATCATTTTACGTTGACGATTTTCTTCATTCATTTGAGTCAGTATCTGAAGCACTACAGGTCTCTAAAGATTTGACAGCTTTGCTTTTGGGAGGCGGATTTTCCTTGTGCAAGTGGAACTCTAATTCGGAAGAATTTCTTTCTAAATTTCCATTAACTTCAGTCTATAACGACTCAGTAGAGCTTCTTCAAGAAAGTAATTCTATCAAAACCCTAGGCATCTATTGGAGTTCTCAAAAGGATTTTTTCTTTTTCAAAATTAATCTCAGTGACATCAAACCGCAAACTAAGCGGCAAATTTTGTCTGAGATTGCAAAGATATTTGATCCTCTCCAATTTTTGGCGCCAATTATTGTCACAGCAAAGCTTTTCATGCAGGACCTTTGGTCCTTGAAAACTGGTTGGGATGAACCAGTTCCTTCAGAGTTGCAAAAAAATTGGATTTCTTATAGAAATAGTTTGGAAGATCTCTCCAATGTCATTATCCCGCGAGTGATTATTCCCTTTCCCTCTTGTGGAGGATATGAACTTCACATCTTTGCCGATAGCTCATTGAAAGCTTATGGGTGTTGTGCATATATTGTTTGCCGCAATTTTGACCAGTCATATTTCTTTTCCAATTTAATTTGCGCTAAGTCAAAGGTAGCCCCTCTTAAATCCTTATCCTTGCCACGACTGGAACTTTGTGCTGCTCTTCTGGCGGTTGAATTATCGGTCAAAATCCGCCAATCTTTGAAAATCCGATTTAGCAAAACTTACTTTTGGAGTGACTCAGCCATCACGTTGGCATGGATTGCCAAACCTTCCTCGCATTGGCAGGTGTTTGTAGCTAATAGAGTGTCCAAAATTCAACAATTGTCTAACTTAGAACAATGGCATCATGTATCTGGCAAGGAGAATCCTGCAGATGTCATTTCTCGGGGATGTTCCCCTCTTATGTTGGCTAACCTGGCATTATACTGGCACGGTCCCCCTTGGCTTCTGCAAGAACCTTCCGCTTGGCCAAATTTTCCTCTTCCGGAGTTATCAGACTTGCCGGATGTTGGTAAGATTACTGGATCTTCTCTTCTCGTTTCTGACTCTCCCCTTCTCTTGCAGCGATATTCCTCCTTCCATAAATTGGTGAGGGTTATGGCTTATCTCCTTCGATGGAAATATTTTGTGGTAGAACAACCCCTTTTTCCTAAGCCATATTTAACCCTTTCTGAATTAGGTTTAGCCACTACAAAAATCTTATGGCTTACTCAACAAGAAATATTCTCTGAAGAATGTCAGGTGTTGTCCCAAGGTCAATCCCTTAAGAAATCGAGTAGGCTTTCATCACTCGCCCCTTTTTTGGACACTGATGGTTTACTAAGAGTTGGAGGACGTTTATCTTTGGCTGATCTTTCCGAGGATAAAAAACACCCAATTATTCTTCCTTCAAAGCATCATGTCACTTCTCTAATCATTCGTCAGTATCATTACCAGCATCTTCATGCTGGAACTCGTACATTACTTTCTGTCATTCGTGAAAGGTATTGGCCCATAAACGGAGTCCATGAAGTTACCTCTGTTATCCGGAAGTGTATTCCATGTTTTAAATCCAACCCTAAAATTACCACTCAGCTCATGGGTGATCTTCCCAACTTTAGATCTGCGCCTGCTAGACCTTTTGCCTTTACGGGAGTGGATTATTCCGGGCCTTTTGTTTACAGAAAAAATTCTCCTGAGGCCAAAAAATGTATTTTTGGAAAACTCTATATTTCGCTGTTTGTATGTATGGTCACCGGAGCAGTTCACTTAGAACTAGTTACCAACGCCTCTACTGCTTATTTTTTGGCAGCTTTTGCCAGATTTTCTGCTCGCCGAGGGCTTCCTTCAGAAGTATTCTCCGACAATGCTAAAAATTTTATCGGAGCTTCTGAGCAAATTAAGAGAGCTCTTACTCAAAATGCAGCGCTGGAAAGGATTACTGATTATGCTCACCAGAGAAATTTCAAGTGGCACTTCATCCCCCCTTATGCACCCCATCAAGGTGGACGGTGGGAGTCTTGTGTGAAACTCACCAAGAAGCACCTTAGACGTGTTTGTGGCCACACCCCCCTTTCTCATGAAGAGTTTAATTCTTTAATTATTTTTATTGAGGGCATAATTAATTCTCGTCCTTTATCACCCTTATCTAATGACCCTTCAGATCTTCTACCATTAACGCCGGGCCATTTTCTTATCGGTGGTCCATTGACTGCCTCCCCACCTTTGTTATATTCTAATTCTCAATCTTCTTTAGCCATTTCTTGGCGCAAAATTGAAAGTTTGCGCAACAATTTTTGGCGTCGCTGGAGGTTGGAATACCTCGGTTTGCTTCAGCAGCGTGGCAAATGGCTTGTGTCCTGCCCTAACCTTCAGGTGGGGGACTTGGTGCTTTTGAAAGACCCTAGTCCTCCTCTTGTTTGGAATTTGGGTAGGGTTGTTGAGTGCTTTCCTGGCAGAGATGGTAGGGTTCGCGTGGTAAAACTGCAGACTTCTGCTGGTCATTTTCTTAGGCCAATCACCATGATTGCTCCTTTACCACGCGAGGCCTAACTTCTGCGCTTTCTTACTGCAATTTTTTCTCGCCCCTCCCAGCATGTTCGCTTTGCGAATGTTTTTTGTTGGCTATGTTTCCCTTACGGTGTGAAACACACGTTCAATTTTTCTGCCCCATTATTTTTATTTCGTGAATTGCAGTCTGAACGCGGTGTTCTGATTTGTTTAATATTGGTGTTTCAATTTAATTGCTTTTCTGTAATATTCATGTCTACTCACCTGTTTTCTGTAGTGTCTTTCTAGACGTACTATACCGTCACATTTTCTCACGAGCACTGAGCTCTCTCCAGCGGTGACGCTCGCATTGTGCATGGGGCTGTGCTGTGATTGGCTGCTCTCTCGCCACACCTTCATGCTAGAAGGTTCCGCGCGCTGACGTCACTACCGCTATATAGCCTGAGGTCTCCCGGCCTACAGTGCCTACTCTTGTCCACTCTTCTCAACTGATCACATCTGCTCACGTCATCTCTGCTGGGGTTACTGCCCTCTCGGGGTACCTCTGGCTGCCGGAGTCTCTTCTCCGCCGGCATAATCTCTCTGCTGGACTTGGCGGCCTGGCCGGGCAGTCTAAATTCATCAGCCTGCACTTCAACCAAAAATCTTCAACATGGATCTACTCTGCAAATCGTAATTCTGAGAACATCATTTCACCAGCCGCAGGAGGTATTACCAAGAGCCTCTCTATGCTGGTCGCTATCTTTAGGAGAACCTATCATCATCTACTCTAGTTCCGAACCCGGAACCCTGGAACATGCCAGACTGACCTCGCACCGCCAGAGCGGGCGCACTAAATTGCCGCCAGCTACTGAGGACCTCCGACTGCCGGCCTGATACTTCTTGTATCGTACCTTAGAAGAGGTGGTACCCCTTCACTTCTTTTATTCTGCCCGGATTCTTTCCGTCAGAAGAGTATTTCATTTTAATCCACTTTGGAATGAATTTAAATTATTATGCTTCTTTTTTAGTAATTTTATATTTAATACTTTAAAGTTAGTCACTGCTCTATTTACGTTTCCTGGAGAAACAAGTACCTTTTAATTGTTATTAATTTTTATTGTCAGTTTTTAAAGTAATTTCTTTGAAGCTATCATTCCTGGCGACATATTCGCTTTATATTAAATAAATATCATTTAAATCTAAATCTTAACTTTTTGGTCTTTTCCCGCTCTGTCCTTCATTATCACCTTTTGTGCCCGAAACTTCATTCTGTCTAAATCCCTTAGGATGTACCACATCCACTTGGTACACCCCTTTCCACTGGGTGTAAGGATATTGATATGCCAAGTGTTTATAATGTCTTCTTGCGAATCAGGGTCGTTCACTTGCCATGGTGCGGTAACGAACAGCAAAGACAGTTATAGTTCTCCTCTGAGCCTTCGGCTACTGGTAACTACATTATTTCAGTGTCCTTAAGTGAATCCAGGTCGTTCACTTGCCATGGTGTGGTAACTAACAGTAGGGAATTTTATAAGTTTTCACTGAGCTCCGGCTATTGAAACGTACATTATTTATGGTTCTGTTCAAAACCATGAGTTGTTGGTGCAAATCACGCCCGAAGGACGATTATAACACATGACTATACATCTGAGCCTAACAGGCTATTTGTGGTCGTCATGGAGGCAAGTGGTGGGAAGTAATAATGGTGGATCGAGCAGAAGGGAAGTGAGAAACAACAATGTGATACAGTATGACGAGTGTAAACTTTCAGTGCGAACAGTACCAGTGTTAAGATAGGAGACCAATATGCCTAGAGTCACAAAAGTTGACCAGAAAGGTTTGTAGCTCTCTGGAGAGTAAATTCAGTGAACAAGGTGTACTGTAAATAATTTTCTTAGTGTTTCTAAAGGGTCTATAAAATGTGTGTAAATATTGTGTACCGGTATATATGTAAAAGACCAGTACAGCCAGAATATATGGTGTTTTTCAAAGGAATCAGTGTTTATTCCTGTCTTGCATGATCCTGGTAGCATCAGCCGACGCATGTATAATGCCCCACATCCGGGATAAGGGGTCTCACTGTCGGGAAAACAGTTATTTTATTTTATTTGGGAAGACTTATATGGTCAACTCTGGCGCCCACATAAAAATGGGATATTAATGGTAAATTCGCTTGTGGCCTGTAAAGGCAGTAAATTCTGTAGGTTTGTTTTCAGGGGGTATTAAAGTTAAATCAACTCTAGCGAGGAGGTGTGTAAGTGTTTCATTGTTATGGGTTGGCGTCAAAGCCACTGTAGAAATTGGTATGAAAATTCATATTTAAGTGGAAGGCACCACTAAAATAATAATAAAAATTTAACATAAGTACCTAATGGGGAAGGGGTGAACTTTTAAAAATTAAAATCTCAAATATCTCCATGTTTTTTATGCCCGTGTATCTTTTAATATTTAATCTTCTACAACAAACCGATTCATATTGGCAGTGTTGTCCTGATTTTTGTATTTATTTGTTTTCAAGGTGGAAATATCTGAGTGAGGAGATTGTGTATTTCTATTGGCTTTTCCGTCATGTTGGAATTTGACTACATTCCGTGCACAAGATATAACTATGCTCCATGAATAGTGTTGAAACGAAGATTTGAGTTTATAATATAATGATCAGCGGGGCATTTTGAAGAGAGTATGACTCGCTGACTTTTACCACCATACTTGCTCATTAGTAATGATGTGTTCATGACGGGGAACAGTTTGTGGGTTTCGTTTCCCTAGAGAAACTGAATTTGTGACTTATAGACATTTCTTAGTAGTTGATTTGGGAGAGACAATATTGAAAGGAGGAATGGAAACCACTCCGTACGAAAAATTGTATGCTGTAACTGATCGTTGAAGTTGTGATAAGAAATGCAGCTGTACTATCAATAGAACCTACTGTACCCTTATTTATAATATCTGCCAGTACAGTATCCAGATGGGCGGATCGCAGCTTCTTCATGGTCCCCGGCTAGATAAACCATTGACAGAAATGCCTGACCAAATACATGTTTACAATGACACTATTTTTTTTTTTTTTTTTAGCGTATGGCTTTCAGTGCCGGGAGTGTCCGAGGACATGTTCGGCTCGCCAGTTTTGTAGCCGCTTCGAGACGGACACCCAATGGGTGAGCTACAAGTACCGTTGGGGAGGGAGGGAGGGAAGTTGGAATGTAAGGACGAGGAGTTGGAAGGTAGCGGCTGTGGCCTATAGTTAGGGACCAACCCCGGCATTTGCCTGGAAGGAAGATGGGAAACCACAGAAGACCATCTTCAAGGTTGCCGGCGGGGGGATTCGAACCTCCTCGCCTCCCAGATGTGAGCGACTGCCATCAGTCATGCCGTAACCACCATGGCTAACTCACCCGGTAATTACACTATGACACTATACTATGGGGTTCAAGATACTAAATACTAAGGGAGAGTGAGAAACTTGCGCTTCTCGGGGTAAGTGGGATGTAAAAATGGTGTCGGGCGCCTATCAATACTTCCATAGTACAGTCTCTATCTAATTATTACAAATCATAAACACTTGGTTTCTATAAATAAAATAAAAACAGTGGACGAACAAACCCCTCGTGTCCATAATTTATTTCTGAAGACGTTACAACAGAAAAATAAAACCTTCCAATAAAAAAATAAACAACCAAATCGAAAATAAATTAAAAATTAAAAAAAAAACTCCTGAATAAATAATGTAGCTGTTATCCACAGCTCAAGGTGGAATGCCACTCGCATTCAAAAATGGTCATCTCGACTTCTGTCACCTCTTGGAGTAAAATAATCAATAAAATCCCTGATCTTAAATAAACCGTATTCATCAACACGTTTAACCTACTCTAATTACATTTTTCTACTTTATACAGAGACTAGCAGTAGTGCTTAAGTTTAATTGGAATATTTTCCATGTTAGGTCCGTATTGACGCTTCCAAATGCAAAATTTAGTGGGATCAATACTGTTTGTACAGATACTATTTGTACAAACAGTATTGATTAGGCAGTAAATTGATCCCACTAAGTTTTGCATTAGCAGTAGTGCCCCGCTTCGCCCGGTGGATTTAGTTGTTTTATGGATGATAATGAATACTATTACAGAACTGGAGTGTTCAAGGATAAGGATCGGAAAGCACCAATGCTTATTGCAGCTGATAACCTCAGTATACTGCACCAACACCATCGTCCTTATACAGAGACATACTATTGTCATGATGATAACTGTTTTAAGTGGCCTAAAAAATCATTTTGCACCAATTACTCCCCGTGACTACAATTTATAAGCAGCTCGCAATTCTGCACCAGAACACTGGTAGGGGCGCCGTGATGCAGCCCGCACTGCCAGGCAACAATAGACTTAGGTATTATTGAAGCTGTTCGGGAGCGCTTGTTCTTCCGACTTACTGAACAAAAATTAATCTTTAAGGTTACCTGAGAGGTGTAGCCTAATGCTAAATAACCTAAACAATTCCTCTTGAATCAGGCTATAACATACAAAAATAATTTGTCGAATCCAACTGGTAGTTCCAGAGATTAGCGGATTTAAACACACAAACAAACAAACTCTTCAGCTTTATTATATTAGTACAGATAACTCCAATACGATTTACAAGAATAACTTTAAACATTATTAAACCCTATAGTGTAGGAAAATAGCCAGCCATCACTATTCCCTTTAATTCTAGACACTTCTGTACAATTATTTACAACACTGCTTATTTACAGCTTCCGCACTCTTAAAGTGTTCAATTTTCACTTCGATAAATCAACGCATTTCTATACACAAGACTACTGAATTTAGTCGCTTCCATTCTTTTCTTACAGTCACAATTCAGTTCTCTGAAGCCGTACGGTAAAGTAGAGCTCAGGCATATATCGCTTATATCATGAATAAAAGTTAATATTAACAACAATAAATGTTGCTACTAGACAATTGCCTCATTCGTGCATTTCTTTCCCAAAATCTATAGTTGCCATAAACTGTCAAAATACGCATAACCTACTGTACATAAAACAACCTTCCTTATAATATAAATGTGGCATAAACCTTCATATTAACACATATCCATTAATACACAACTGAACCACCTTCAGTTCAAAATACCATGACCTGTTTCTCTATTTTGCACGAATATTCATCATAAATATCAACCTTAAACTTCTTAATAGCCACAATAATATTCCAACGTCTCCAAGCCTGTGTGGAATGTAACTTCACTTTCAAAATACCATAAATCGTGCTTAACAATGCGTTTCCTCAAAATATTAACGACAGAGCTTCTTCAGATAGGCTTACAGTAGTTTGCTGTACTTCAAAGAATTAACCTTCGCAGCATTAATCACCATGGAATAATGATAATAATAAAACTCCTACACCTCTCTGATCAATCTTAAACGTTTCTGTCAACAATCGTGAATTCTTTCTCATAAAACAGTGACATTTCATAGTCCTTCTTTCAGAATAATACTTGTTCAAAGTAATTTCACAAATAGCAAATAATAATTGCATTTCTTTCTTTCAATAACAAAACCTTTGCTTTAAATCTGCCACATATTCTTATTGAATTCTGTTCCAATTATGATAATCAGCTGATATTGTCTGCTAATACAAATATATATCTGAAAATAAATTATCCAAATCATTTCAAACAACAAATCTAAATATCAAAATCCCTAGTTAAAGTCTATCTGTTCCTATTAAAACAACATTCCTAAAAGAATCCTGACGAGTCATAAAAAATCTACAACGTGGAAATTAAATAAAAATAAAAATCTAAAATACGACCAAGATCCTAAATAAATAAAAAATCTACTACTGAAAAATATTGATATCAAATATCAAAAAAGTCAGAAAATAAATTCCTAATCCAAATTCTAAATTACGAAGTCGAAAAATACTCAAAAACGAAGAATACAAAAATATCAAGAAGGTTTCTCATGGAGATTCAAAATGCTCTACAACAAAACTACACAATTAATCTTCTCTCTACCTTGTGATAGCTTCAGCTGCAGATGTAAAATATATCGAAAGATATACCGACTCGCCTCCTGATGTCTTCTTCTGGTTTTACCTCGTTCTCTCAAGCAATTTGAACTACATCTCCGAGTACTCATTCTGGACTCGAACTGGTTTTGCACTGTGTTGCCCCTAGTTCTGGAATAGAACTGGGCAGTGAACTGGGATGGCCCCAGTTCAGACATCTTCTTCTGTTCTTAATGCTGCCAGATGTTCTTGAAGTTAATGATAATTATGTATCTTCATCGAGAGAGTAATTTGATCATGTTTAATTCTCATGTTGTCGAAGGATTTTGAGGATCTACTCCAGAATTTTCCATGCTTGTAGTCAATGTTATCTGGTTACTGTTGGAATTTCCATACTCTCAATGTAGTGCTCCCCTCTGCATATTTACTCAGTCATCTCAGCCTTCATCTCAATATCGAATAGCATTCCTCTCGATGCAGGAATGAATTTCATTTTTCAAAGAATTTATGAAAATAGTCGACCAAAATTCTCCTCCAAGAATCCGCCGAAATATTTGTATTGCTTGACAATAGCGTTGCAAAATATATGCAAATTCGAAGAAACTGTTGTGTTTTCTGTAGTAATTTTTCGAAATTTCGAATAATAAATCGAATAATTGCTCAAGTCCAACTTTCAAAATATCTCGCCGTCTTCTCACTAGTTTGCGCTGGTAGAAATGTTTTATGTTCACTTTAGAACTGGTAATTGCTTCTTCATCAGTTGAAATATCACAAGTTCAACTAAGCTGATATCATAGTGGGCCTTTAAGATGTAGGTCAACCATCGATGCCTCTGCTTTCGCCGTCAAATACTATATAACCGCAGGACCGTGACTGGACTGGAACTTAACAAGTATGTCTCCCCTCTTCAAACATTCAGAAGTAACAAGCCTCATGCAGAATGACGCGTTCCCCTTCCACAACAATGTCGCTAGCGTCCTTAGGAGAAGCGAGGGAATAATGGCGCTCAAACTTCGTAAAATATTAATATCATCTATGTTGTTGCCTTAATCAAATTTCGAAAATGTTACAATTATTGTACTAATTTTCTTCTATTCTCAGTGAATTCAAATATCTTCTGGTACTTCTACAACAAAAATTATTATTGTCTAATTACTGCATCGTTTAATCTCGGAATTCCTCAACATTTCAATTGAGTCACTTGGTCTACCACCTCCTTCTTCACAGCGGGTGCGCGCTAGGCTCATGACGTAAGTCATGGTTTTTTAATAATTGGCCGCGCGTGTTAACTCTTATGCTTATTTATTTTTGTAGACAACCTGTGCAGGCCGCTCATTCGATAAATTTCCATTGTCTCGCCACTCAACTAAATCCAGTGTGACATTTTTTTTTATCGGACACGTTCTGGCACGTTCTGAAGCCTCGTATCGATCTCTAGCTACTGTAAATCTCAGCGCATAATGCATAGAATTAAAATACCTAAATCTTATAATTTCATGCAGGAAATTCAGGGCTCACTAGTTTACATTTAAAAATATCTTTACTTTGATGAGAATAAAAGAAAATGATATTTTCAACTTCGATCATGTTTATAATATGAAAATACAATTCTAGCAAATCGACCATAGCTGTTCTCTATAATACTAGGCACTAGGGTAGCCAGTAGGGTTCTTCACATATATTTATGGTGTTATTGTAAAGTGGTCAGTTAAATTATGAAATATGTAACGAAAGTTAATGAACATTTACTTTTCAACTTTTTCCAGCAATTAGTTAAGACCGAATGATTCTTAATCCCAAATAAGGTAACAATTAAGGTTATTCTGAAAGTGGGTGACTGAATATATACAATTCCAATGGAGGACAACCAATTACTATTGTTACGTGCATTGCCCGTCCCAATGTTTTTAAAATCCATCTTTCCTGTATACTGGTGTTCCTTGACATTTTGAATCGACCGCCTGGTGACTTGATTCCGTTTGTGAACACGAGATGGCAGCTGCTGTCGGACTTCGGCGCTGCTAGCAGTGGTTCCTTCTTCACCACTAGAGTGTGTTGGTGCTGCCTTATAAACTAATCCTATTCGTGTCATATGTGAAGGCTATTTTGTTCCTACGTCATGAAACAAAGGACTGTGTATACGTGATACCGCCAAATTAATTACTTAATAATCACATTGTTGATTGATGTGTCAAGCCTTGATTGGACAATAACAATTTACATGAATGCAGTTCGGTATCTGACGTGTGATTCTCCGCCATCTTGTGATCTTCATTGTCTGTCGTCTAAGAAGCAACTAGCCTGCTGGTGTGACAGAGTATCTCTTTGTGGGCTAGGGGGCATTGGCCCCTAGCTTTTACAAAATATGGATATACGATGGAAGGGAATTGCCTGTGCTCTTCAGGCTATTATTTCATCGTTTCGCAGTGAAGAAGAGATTCGGATCGTAATCGCATCTCGATGCAGACCAGTGCTTGTGATACCAAAACGGCGCATGGCTGGGTAGGGCATTTTCAGGCAATTTAGTGCCGTATTATATGTTATTTAAAATGTGTTAATTATTTTATTTTCATTGTGTCTCCACAGAAAAGTTAAGGTATGTTGTTATTTTATTTATATTTTATTTTGGGAGCTCCAATATTGGCCTTGCATGTATGTTGTGCTGCTGTGTTTTGTTTCGCCTGGTAGGCCTAATTTTGTTATTTATGTTTTAATAATGTTACCACATATATATTAATTTTGTTATTTTTCTTCGTACCTTCTGGAGACACATTTCTAGTTTATTTTACGTTTTAAATTATTATTTATTTTCTTTCGGCAATCTTGGGATTGGCATATTATTAATCTGTTTTACGATCCGATGCTCCAGCCTCATGTTAATAGTATTTAGACGTAATTGTTTTCTTCCTTTCTTTCTGCTGATTTTAAAATTTAATAACGCTAATTGTTTGCCGTAATTTCGATTTGACATGCGGTCATCTGTTTTTGTGGCCATGTTTGTTCTGTTTTTGTTTTGCCGAAATGCATCCTGGTCTCGAGGGCAGTCTCTTGGCGTCAAGCGGTAAACTAAAACGTGTTGTGGTGTTAGCTTAATATTTTTTTATTAACTTTGTTGGTTTAACTTTGTGTTTTTGGTAAATGTTCCTGTGTTTTTTCTCCGTCATGCAAATTATGGATTTATTTTCTGATCCAATTTTATTTTATTAATTTAATTTTAAATTTCTTGTTTTGCATCATGGCCTTGGTCTCTGCATGTCCGGTCGGTATTGCGTCCTACTAAATTATCAAGCCCGTTCTCATTTAATTATGCCTGTAATTTTATTTTTATCTTTGGGCTTTAACATTTTAATTTTAATTTAATTCTTTTCCTTTTTTTGCTTTGCAAGCAAGCATGTTAAGCCGTCTCTTGCCTATTTTTGTAATTTAATGCTGGCCGATGCATGTTCTGTTTCCTGGTGGAGGTGCTCTTTTAACTTTTAACATTAAATTTTTATTTTAAATTTTTAAGCAACTGTTGTGGCATTATTTCGTCGGCGACAATTCCATTAGTTATTGGGGGATGTCTGAAGAATAGCCTGTGCGTTGTCCCCTTCTCCACCTTCCTTCTGCCCCTTTTGATGTTCTTCTGTTGGGGCATGTCTTCTGGAGGTGATTTTGCTGAAGCGAGGCGGATCTCTAAATAAAAGGTAAGTTGGCCCATCCACGGTGTCAACTATGACAGTGCGAAGTATTACTTTATTGTATTACCGTTGAACAATATTGATGTTGAGGCAGATATTCTCATGGGCACAGGAAATGGGGAATTAGTCTTCTTCCGCTGCATTCCAATTATACCAAATAATTATCCATTTGCAATTCAAGTGACTTCAATTCTCAGTCAGTATATGCTTCGCAATGACTATCAACATTTCATTGCCCTGGAAATTAGTGAAGGGTGTTTCACAGCTTCACGTAGCCTGCTCTCGAGTAAGATTGGCCCGTAACTTTTTTATACATGTTCCGTAGAGAAAAGCCACCAATGTTGTCTACAAGGAGGCACTTGGCTGAAAGGGTTGTTGTTCTCTGCAAATATACAACAACTGAACTGTCAACGATGGGTAAAACAGCTAGTATTCTCTAAAATGTGTGCGTATTGCCCAGTGGTGGAGCATAACCATGTGGACATTGCTCGATTCTGTGCAACATTACTAACGGGCAACAGATACACAGCCAGAGCGCCGATGCTCAGCCACGTATGCTGGACGATGTTGCCAAAAGGACGAAACACGCATACCAGCCCATCGTTCGCTGAGGAATATGGCATTCGATCAATGACGTAATACACTGTTCATAGCAAATGCAAGGAGGCACACCCTCTCTCAGCTGTGAACTTTAGTTTCTAAGCTGCTCACCCTGTTTAATTCAGCCACTTCAAGTTCATCCTTGAGCTGCTGGGAAAATGCCCAGCCAAGCATAGCTGCACGGCATTCGTGAACGGTATAGAATAGGCCTCAGCAATCAAGCGATTGTCCTATTCCCAGTTTGAAACCGGCCATGAACTTGAGCCAGCATGTCAGCTTATGTCTCCCAATTTACGAAAACGTCTTATCATCCAATGCATTGCCATACTCCGTAGGATGCAAGTGTCATCCAGCCTCAGTTATAAAATTTCTTGTTCAATGAGAGCAATCACCTGCTTACGGATGTGAGGTTTTGGTGTACCATAGTTGCCGGTTGAATGACCTACCTGTGTGTAATAAGCAAGGTAGAGGGATCCTTTTATCTGGTTTGCCCGTTGTTGCTGCCAGTGGAGTGCAAAAATAAATAACTCCCAATCAGATTCAAACCAGTCATTTTCCCACTGTGAACCTGAGTCTACACTTACTGGGCTACAGCATGCTTAACACACCGATTAGTCTGCCTCTGCCTGCTACCATATTTAAAGCTGTTTACAGGAAATAGTGTTATCTAATTGCATTCCAATCTCACGGATACTCTGGTTATGATGGCAACTTGTATATGAGTGATGTTTCATTGACCCTGAGTATTGAACTAAGAACCACAACATCCTGGGACAAAGATCATCACTATATAGTTGGATTCACTTTCTGTGCTAGTAAGTGGACACAGTTCATAACACCACTGATTTCACTGTTGTTGTTGTTGTTGTTTCAGTCTTCAGTCTTTTGACTGGTTTGATGCAGCTCTCCATGCCTCCCTGTCCTGAACTAATCATTTCTTCTCTACATAGCTACCACACCTTACATCCGAGACAATCTATTTAACATATTCTAACCTTGGTCTACCCCTACAGTTCTTGTCTTCAACCCTTCCTTCCATAACTAAGTTTGCTATTCCTGGATGTCTTAGTATGTGCCCTATCAACCTATTTCTTCTCTTCATTACCAGTCGCCAGAAACATCTCTTCTCTCCCCCTTGTCTTAATACCTCTTCATTTGTTACTCTATCTACCCATCTGATCTTCATCATTCTCCCGTAACTCCACATTTCAAACGCTTCTATTCTCCTCTTGACTGCTGTGCCAACAGTCCAAGTTTCACTTCCATAGAGTGCCACACAGAATCCAGTAGCAATTTCTCCCAAAACACCAAGTGATGGCAACCATCTCAGCTTTGCGATCCTTTACATTGCCTTGTAATAAGAAGCCCCACAATGTCTGTCACATCTCAACTTCTGACAGCAAATGTTGAGGAAGTGTTTTATGTTTCCCATTCTCAAGAGTTTCCACGAGCAATGGCAGCATATGTGATAACAAGGGAAACATTTGTGCAATAAACAATTGATAAAAAGTTTATTCAATAGAAGGTTATCAGTGACCACTGAAATTATTGCCAATAAAATAAACAAGATGCTTTTGCTATGATAATTTATTTATTTATTTATTGAGTGAAGCCTCCGTGGCTTAGGCGGCAGCATGCCGGCCTCTCACCACTGGGTCCGTGGTTCAAATCCCGGTCACTCCATGTGAGATCTGTGCTGGACAAAACGGAGGCAGACAGGTTTTTCTCCGGGTACTCCGGTTTTTCCTGTCAAAATTTCATTCCAGCAACACTCTCCACTATCATTTCATTTGTCATTCATTTAATCATTGCCCCAGAGGAGTGCGTCAGGCCTCGGCAGCCGGCACAGTTCATATCCTCTCCGCTAGATGGGGGCTTCATTCATTCCATTCCTGACCCGGTCGGAGACTGGAAGCAGGCTGTGGATTTTCATTTTTTCATTTATTTATTGAGTGTATGGCTTTTAGTACCGGGAGTGTCCGAGGACATGTTCGGCTCGCCAGAGGCTGTAGCTGCTTCAATGCGGACACCCATGTGGTGAGCTACAAGTTCCGTTCAATTTCAAGTAGTTCCCACTTTCGCTACCAGATGTCAGTGACACCTAGTGGTGAATGTTGGAACTTTGATAGAGCGTTTCAATCAAATCTAACCTACAATTTAGCTTCACACAAGTTTAATTAGTGGAAGGTTCTTTTAAATGCCATAAATCTATGATAATTAAATACCTCCAATAAAATAAATAATAAAGAGAGGCTGCCAAGGTTGGGAGTGCAGTGGGGCCTATTTTTAATTTGTAAAACCTTTATTGTCATTACAATTGATATATTATTGATACCACTAGGTCTACACCATAGAAATGATATTCTGTAGAATGAAGCCCAAATTTAGTACAGTGATGACAGTTATGTTTTAAAGGGACGAGTGCCAGGTCATCATTATAAACAAAATTACGGGAGTTGATGTTCAATTCAATAATTTATGAATACATTTACATTTTTTAAGAAAGGTCATTATAATTGTTGCTCTATTAGATCAGGGTACATTACCACTGGTCTAAAATAACTGATCCTAACCTTCTCGATAAGATAAGACAGGGTTTGAAAAGTATTACAAAAATATTTCCAGGGTGATTAAACAGTATTGGATCGAATTTCTTCCATAGCTAAGAAATGTAGGGGCTATATATACCAATTTAAGGGCCCTAGATACATCGTCCAGCATATTATGTAAACATCATACTTTTTTCTTGTTACCAGAACAATTGTGAATCAGCATTAACTGTGACATTATTACATCATTAAGGGAAGTTAGAACAAATGGCCAACACAGGATAACCATATATCTCACCTTTTGTAGGAGTTCTATCATATGGAGGACTCCCATCTAAAGGCTGGTTCGCATTCGCCTGAGAACGAGAACGACACTGGGAGGGGAAAGAAGTTGAAATGCACGCTTCCTTACGGGTCAGTTCACAATCACTCTCCGGGAGTGAGAAGCCAAAAGTCACCCAGGAAGGCCAATGCTAAACATGGTTAAGTTTTATATTTTCCAGTTCTTGGAACTTCCGGAGCCAATCAGATACAAGCAATGGAGGTACATGAGATAATGAGTGAAAGAGCTGTGTGATGCATCTTCGTAAAACAAATTTCTATAGAATGTTATCAGTGACCAGTGAACATCTTGTCAATAAAATAAAGATAAAAATGACACTTCCACTACAATAAATATCTATATCTTCAATAAAAGAAATAACAAATGGAGGTTGAATATATACAACTACATGTCAAATATTAGAAAGTAGTGGGATCATCATCATCATTTCCCCTTATCCAGCTCCTGCCGGGTCGGGGTATTCATGGCACTTCTCCACTTTCTTCTTTCCATCCACCATTCTTCTTCCACGATCTTGTCCCAGTCCAGATTTATTTTTCTTACGCTGTTCTTCACTGAATCAATCCACCTTGTTCTAGGTCTTCCTCTTGCTCTCTTACCCTTGCACTTCGCCTCCAGCATCTGTCTTGGTATTCTATTTTCCTCCATCCTCTTTACATGTCCAAACCACCTTAGTTTATTCTTCTCAATTCTCTCATTTAGTTTTCCCATCCCAACTTCCTTCCTAACATCTTCATTCCTCACTCTGTCTTTCCTTGTCTTTCCTATCATACTTCTTAGGAATTTCATTTCACTGGCTTGGATTCTACTCTCTTGCCTGCTTGTCAGGGTCCAAGTCTCAGCTGCATATGTTAATATGGGAACATAGTACACTTTATACATTACCTCCTTGCTTTTCCTTGGTACTTCCTTATCCCAAACAAGTTTTCTTACACTTTGATAGAATGCATTGCTCTGCTGTACCCTCCTGCCAATCTCCATGTCCAACCTACCAGTGGGATCATATTAGACCTATTTCATTGCCATTACACTTGTATAAATGAAGCTACTAAGCCTACACCATTGAAATGATATTATTCTGTAGAATGAAGTCAAAATATACCCACACAGTAATGCCACTCATATCCATTTATGTTTTGAGGGGATATATGCCAAGTCATCATTGTCTATTAGGTTTACCTCGTCATGACAATACTGGACTTAATGATCAATTTAGTAATTCATGAATACATTTAAATGAAATCAATCATTATGAATGTTTTTTAATGGGCTAGGATATAATAGTACTGGTCTAAAATAACTTAACCTAATCCTCTTATTAGTGTGAGAAGTGTTATAGAAACATTTCCGTGGCAATTAAAAACAATATTAAACATAATTTTTTCTTTCATAGCTAAGGGCACTACGCATATCAACTACAGTAGAACCTCGATGCATCGTTTTTCAAGGGGAGGGGGCAAAATGACTATGGATGCGGGAAACGATAAATGCGGGTAACATTAAAAAAATGAGTAAAAAAAATAATGAAGTACGGTTACTGTATTTGGACATATTTCTTCATGTAAACTTCATAGAGGCATCAAAATATTGCAACCATGATGTACGTGAAATGATTTCATGTGTGTCATTTTATCACTTGCTCTTTTTAGTAATCGGGGGCGTGGTGGCTCAGCGGTCTAGCCGTATGCCTCTCACCAAGGCGGTCCGGATTCGATTCCTGGTCAATGCATGTGAGATTTTCGAAGTGAAATGCCATGTCCTGTGGTTCGGATTCCACGTAAAAAGGAGGTCCCGTGGCTCATGATCTCATGATTAACGGTCACGTTAAACTACAAGCTTCCTTCCTTCTTTTTAGTAAAAAAGTCATTAATTGGTTTTTGTTTCGTCAAAGCTTTGCGTTTCAGACGAAACAAAGCCTTCTCTACATACATAATGTTCTCTTCTTCACGATCACTGATATCATGCGAGTACATGAAGGATTTCACCTTCGCTAAGGCGGCATGCTCTTCGGCGAAACTCGGGACGACTTGGGGCTCACGATTGTCCTCTTCCTCTTCATCACTCCTCTCGCCCGCGCCTTCATCGCACAGCTCTTCAATCGTTTCCACTACACATGTGGCTACATTAGAATCGATCAGCACATAGTCTTCAAAATCAACGGGGGCAGAGTCACTTTCACCCCTTAATTGTTCCCAGTCGTCATTAAAGGCATCATCATCATCATCATCATCATCACTATCTTCACCATTAGCACAGGGATTTCCAGTGGAGTAAATTTCTGCCGCGCGTAGCTGACAGCTGAAACCACCTTTCTGGAAACAGTTCACGACATTTGGCTGGGACACCTTCTGCCAAGCTGCTACTGTGAAATGAATCGCTTTCAGTAGATCGATTTTCTTACTCGTTTCCTTCCCGGCATCCAACAAGCACACAGCAGTTTGCACTAGGCGCTTACGGTACAGCTGCTCGAAGCATTTTATCACCACAAGATCAAGAGGCTGCAACAAGCTGGTACAATTTGGGGGAAATGCACAACTTTCACATTGCGAAGAAATGACGTGTCCTGTGAATGAGCGGCATAATTATCCACAAAGCGCACGCCTTTTCTTCCTTGTGCATTGATAGAGGCATCAAATGACCTTAAAAATTGTAGAAATATTTCAGTGGTCATCCAAGCTTTTTTGTTTGCATGATACATCACAGGTATTTTTTTAGTGTTCCTAAACAACATGGTTTTAATGATTTTCCCACTACGACTGGCACTCTCTTATCACTGCCATCACTGTTCACACACAGCAGGGCCGATAACCTAGATGTTAGGCCCCTTAAAACAACAATTATCATCATCATCATCATCACACACAGCAGAACGGTTAGCCGTTCTTTTGAACTTTTCCCCCCATGAAAAGAAAGCACCAGTGTTCTGTCCGGAAGGACATTGTAAAAAGAGTGCGGTCTCGTCCGCGTTGTATAAGTCTCGCGACTCGTAACCTTCCAGTAGCGATGGCAGTCTCTCGAACCACAGCTCCTTACCTTCCGTGTCCACAGAAGCACTTTCTCCGCAATCCTTCTTGAAGACTAGCCCATGTCGCACTTTAAATCGAGCGATCCAGCCATTCGATACAGCAAAATTATCAATGTTCAATCTTGCAGCTATCTTCTTGGCTTTCTCCCGCAAAATTGTTCCATCTATAGGGATATTGGAAGCCCTTGCTTGCTGGTACCAAGTGAAAAGGACTTTCTCGAGCTCCGCGAATGTAGATTCTCTTCCAGTTTTCCTTTGTTTGCTGGAACTGCCACATTAATCAATTTGCTCTCTTATCTCATTCTTCTTGGCAAATATGGAATTTAAAGTTGAAGGTGCTAACCCAAGACTTTTAGCGG
Organism: Meconema thalassinum; assembly: GCA_946902985.2. Classification (NCBI taxonomy): domain Eukaryota; kingdom Metazoa; phylum Arthropoda; class Insecta; order Orthoptera; family Tettigoniidae; genus Meconema; species Meconema thalassinum. The sequence continues at coordinate 1,234,201,481 of OX336389.2, read as the reverse complement.
TATCAACTCTATTTTCAAAAGGATTTGATTCAATTTCTTCTACAATTTTCAAGCGTTCTTCGAGAGTTCTTACTTTTTTCACGGGACGTGACATGTCCTGAATAACAATACTGCACAAGAACTAAAATGAGAAAGACAACGTAATTACGAACTACAGATAAAATTGTAATCGCCGCACACAACCAAGATACTACACAGAACCACTCAGAATGAAATGAAACAGCACAATGACGGCTTGGCGCTTCGAGCAGAATCGTTGGCGCCTGAAGGCTCGTAGGCGTGGTTATGTAGTGTCATTGCGCGTAAACAGCCTACTTGAACCTTGCTTTAGCCGAGAAACTTGCTCAAGCCTGGGAACTCCTAATCGTTCGTACCTTGTACATTCTCGCGTAACAAGTTGCCGCTATTCTATGCCGCTTCAAATTCAAAAGAACGTTTGCATATATTTTTCTCATAAACGATCAATGCGGGAAAATTGTGGCCAACGACTAGTTATTTTTTGACGAACCATGCGAAAAAAAGATAGTTCGAGGAACGATAGATGCGGGGAAATTTAACATTAGTTTATATGGAAAATTTTCGGGACTAAATAAATTGAACGATGCATACGGGAAAACGACAGTTCCGGGAACGATGCATCGAGGTTCTACTGTATCTTATTTCATAAATATCAAACTTTGTTCTCCTTCCCGTTCCCAGGCCAATTGTGAACAGGAGCCCAGGTAAGCTTCCCTTTCTCATTTCTGTTCTCATTCTCAGGCCAATTGCGAACCAGCCCTTACTGTGTCAGGGCTACATCATTAAGAGAATGGCAAACACGGGATAATCCATATATCTCACCTTTTGTAGAAGTTCCATTGAATGTAGAACTCCATCCTGTAACTGAGTTAGGATTACATCATTAAGGGACGGTAGAATGAATGGTGATGCTTCTCCATGAACTGGAACTGAAACTGCATTTTGAAGAACACAGCACAACTTCTGTAAATCAGTCCCCGTAAACCTGGAATTTATACAAAATAATATAATATAATTATCACACTCTGGCCTCTTCTAAATTACCTTAGAAATATTTGATCTAAGAGAATACAGGTAATCTTATCAGGATTCTGTAAGATCAGAAAATTATATTTTCTCAATCTTCATTCATCTAAACAAATAACTTCTGAATCAAAAGAAATATGCCTCCATGCAGTGTGAAGCAAATTGATATAAAGGTTTCCATTCTATCATTACTGATTTTTAGCCTACTTTTCACATTTTGCAAAAATGAGGAAAAAGTAGACTTATGAGATCGGACAAATGTGTGTCTGTCTGTCCTTCTGTCTGTCTGTCTAGCTGTGTGTATGTCCCCCCCCCTATCAACTCCTAAACGGCTGCAGCAATCGAAACAAAATTTGGTAGGAGTAAAGATCTATACCTGAATATCTCACGGCCATATTAGAAAATGGTGTCAGTGCTACCAACTGCTGAAAAATCGAAATTGAAATTTGAGTTCCATGTTGGATATCTTGGAAGGTATGAATGGGAGCTATTTTAAAATTGGCACACGTATAGATAATAATATTGCAGTTTAATTTCCAGGAGACCATACATGGCAGTGTTGCCAAAATGATTATAAGCCTGATGATAGGTCCAAATTTTAAATGCATATAACTTCTACATTATTAATTGGATTTCAACCAAATTTCGTATGTGCTATGTGTACATAAACAGATATGACTGAGCGTATTCCTAAGAGCCACCAGGGCTGCCAACTGTAAATAAATGCTCTCAATTTTTTAAATACAAATACCCATATATCAGAAAGTATGCAAGCCGACAGCTTTAAACTATACACAGGTATAGGACCTGACATTCTATATTAATTTGGCGTAACTTATATACGTCAGTGCTACCAACATGATTCTAAGCCTGCTGAGAGGTCCAACTTTAAATACATGTAACTTCTATACTATCATTTGGATTTCAACCAAATTTGGTGTGTGCTATGTATACCATAACAGACATGACTATGCTGATTCTTAAGAGTAACCAGGGCTGCCAACTGTTAATAAATACTGTCTCTATTTTTGTTACCCTAATATCAATATATCAGAAAGTATGCAAGCCAATAGCTCTAAACTTTGCACACGTATAGTACCTGGCATCCTAGATTAATTTGTAGTAACTAATATAGGCCTACGCCAGTGCTGCCAACATGATTCTAAGCCTGCTGATAGGTCCAATTTTAAAATGCATGGAACTTCTATACTAACTAATGGATTGCATTCAAAATTGACACAACAATAGATCATATTATTTCAGATTATTTCTGACCAATACATGTATGTCATTGTTGCCAACATGATTTTACGTGCGCTGTTAGATCCAATGTAACATCCATGCTATCCATTGGACTTCAACCAAATGTTGTATTCTGTACCTTAAGAGATGGAACTAAGAATATGTTCAGTCACAAGGGCTGCCAACTGTAGTTCTCTATTAGGCTACATTATGCCAGGTATACAGTATTTCGAACTAATTAGAAATTTCGATATTACCAACTTAATTTCGTCATTATTCTAGATAGTTCCATATAGATTAATCATTGGCATGAATCTTACATTTTAAGAAAAGTAGGCTCTTTAGTTCATCACGGAACTTCTTGTTTTGTACCGGACTTGAAGAATATCGTGTTAAAAACTCTAAGAAAATCTAGCACAAAAGTACCTAACCTCAAATTATACAGTTCAAGTTATATGATGTCATGGCTCTTTTTGATGTGAGAAGTATAACGTGTAGCCAGCTGATATCCAAGTGAAAGTCACACAGGCACGCCATGAGGAGGCAGGTCTTGAGGAGAGGGAGGGAACCTGTTTATTCATTCAGATATGATCTTTCCTCAAGATCTGAAAATTTATGAACTAACAATCAAGGCCTATAGGAGCAACAAGCACATGGAAGAGATAATTTGTGTACTTGCTGAATATGAATGATAATATACCAAGTTTTAATTGTTGTTACAGACATCATGGTTATTTCAGCGCTGTGTACTTGGTTGTGTATAGAATTTGTCTGATAACCTGTGTCATTGTGGTATGTGCATTCCTAACCGAGGTAAGGATCAGGATAGAGGTGGCCGTGGCCTTAAGTTAGGATCCATCCCTTCATTTGCCTGGAGTAGAAATGCGAAACCACAGAAAAACACTTCCGGGATGGCTGAGGTGAGAATCGAACCCACCACCAACTTACTCAGTTTTCCGTCATGAGGCTGAGTATATCCAGTTCCAGCCTTCAGACCAGAAATTAATTTCTTGACAGAGCAGGGAATCAAACAAAGACCCCCGCGGCAACAGCCAAGAACGCTAGCCATTATACCACAAGGTAGTTACCAAGTTTTAACAATCAGCTGGAAGCCAACAGGACGAGGAGTTTGTCTACAATCCCATAGTAATAGAAGTTGTAAACTATTAATTTACAAGATGACACTAAAACGGAAGAGGCTGATATTGATGATGCAGGAAGAAAAAGAATCTAGAATCACAGTTGTAGAAGTAGAAAGAATGGTTAGTAAATCATGTCACAAAACAGCAAAGGTAGATCGATCAGAAATGGTGTAAAACAGGGTACAGGCTGACATTGTTGGGAATTAATTTAAGAAAATTTGAACATCTTGGTCATCGGCCCTGTGAACTTGGATGCATGTTGAATTTGTCTGAAAACCTGTGTTTCTGTGGTGACTTAGTAGTGTGTAGACTATGATTATTACCAGTAGGTGCAAACCTATGCTAACCCGAGAGCTTGGAGGAGAAGGGAGGTAGTGGAAGGGGTGCTCCTCGGAGATGCACTGAAGTGGAATACAATTATAGTAGAAGACGATGTGAACATTTCCGTAGGAATGAGCGAAGTAAACGTTCCTTCTCTCTCAATCACGCTCCAGTGCATGGACACTTTTGCATACGAAACTCACTGCGTATGCATGTGCCATCAGGTAATAATTGTGGTCCACCTGGAGTTATTAGGGGCTAGGATTGGGATAGGTATCCTGGGACTTAAAATAAGGTGTCATTCTGGCATTTGCCTTGAGGGAGTGTGAAAATCCTGGGTAAAACACACTCAGGATGACCGCCGTCAGTGCTGGGATTTTAACCTTCGATCATGGGACTTGCTGCAGCACCCCACTGCAGCCGTGGTGTCTGAAATAATGCACTGTCAATAGAGATGAGTAGGTAGAGATGTGAATTGCATTTTTTTAAAATAATAATTCAGTTTGATTCTTAGCTCATTTAAACATAATTTCAGGATAACACTGTAATTCTTATCCACTTTTCAATACAATTCGTTTTTTTAAACACATTTTATATTAACAGTACTCCCAAGATGTGTTATCCAACTGAAAAGCAATCTTAGATTCTAATAAAGCAACATTGGAAAACAAGAAAGTTTTCTAAGTAAAGGGGAGGCTATAAAGAAAGCACTGCACATTGGTATGCAAATATTTAATGAAGGTTGTTGTTTAAAGGGTGGAATGAGATTATTTAACGGGGAGAGGTATGGGGAAGTCAGTTTGACGAGTAAATGGGAAATAGGAAATATGTTGTTGGTACTACATTTCTACATATTTGTTTATTTGAGATGTATTTTAGGTATAACATATTTGTTCCTTTACGGTACTGAATAAATAATATAAATAGTACTATAACGTATATATTTATGTGGTTTAATTTTAGCTGTTTCTATTTTGACTTTTCAAGATATTTTCTTACTTTTGTAGTAACTCTTACTTTGTGTTCTTGTACTGTAATGCTGCAGCAATTCATAACTACAAATCAACATTTTATTGACTGATTGATTGGTTGCCAGGCCACTTGGCAAGTGCCCATGGTTCACAAACTAAGCTGTGTTGTAAAATGAGACAAATATAATTTGAGAAAACCAAACTTGGTATTTTGATGTTTCATTCCATATTTTAATATTCAGACTCCTTTCCAGCATTTTGAAATGTTGAGCCATTCCTTGTAATATTGCAGGAAGATGGTTTAAAGAAAGCAAAAGCCACTCATATCCCAAAAAAGAATTACCTAAATACTTACCTTTTTCGGATGTGTTGAAATACTGCAGGAAATATCTGGATAAGGGCAGTTAAAAACGGTTGTGAAGGTATATACAATTCTTCTCGTACATCCAAATCATTGGGAGGTGTAGTGCTTTCAGCTCCTATACTAAGCCACACTCGCCACGCTACTCCCCAAATATTCGATTCTTCACTAACAGGTATTGGCACTGCTGTTACACCAGACAAATCTAAGTCCCCATCACTTCCTTTGTTAAGATACAGAATTTCTTGAAATGCCTTTAAAGCTGCCAATGACACCTAATAAAACAAAGAAACACACATGTTGCCGTATAGTGCAGGAATAATTTGAACAGCATTCACCAGTAGTGAAGGTAATCATGATCAGGAGCACACCATGGACTTCCTCTTAGGAAGAGGATAAAGCAAGGTTAAATTCTAAAAGAAAACCTGAATGAACAGCAGCTATTTACTTTTGTCCATACATATGGATTATAAGATATGTTCGTTTCAATATTAAGGGATAAAAAAACTTGAAGTGTTCTTTATTTCTTAATTTATTCCTTTTAGCATGGCTACAAATTTTTTCTTTCTCCATAACAGAAAAGTAATATTTTTGATTATTTCATTAGTTTAATCACACATTCTGGTGGAGAAACATTAATTTAAATATAAAAATATACATGTTCAAAATGGCAATAATTTCTTGCATTCCTCCCATTATGTCTACAGCCTCTTGTCCCTATGACTGGCTGCATGGCTCAGCGGTAACTTTCTCGCTTGCTGGGCCCAAGGTTGCAGGTTCGTATCCTGGCGCAGTCAGCTGGCATTTGAGGGTGCGCAAATGCAAGGGAGCCGTGTCAGTAGATATACTGGCACGTTAAAGATCCCCTTCAGGACAAAATTCTAGCACCTCGGCGTCTCTTAATTCCACAGTAGTTAAAAGGGACGTAAAACCAATAACATCATTCTTATTCTTGTCCCTATGGATAAAGCCCTGCGCAGATATGGATATCCGCGGATAGATCCGCAGATATCCACAAAATGGTTCGCCATGCGGATATAGTTTGCATGGCTTTGCGGATAGCGGATAACCTGCGGATAATGTTTGGAATAAATATGCGGATAGTTTTTAGAATACAATCCGAACTTGTTGAATAGTATTACTAGGACCCAGATGTTTATGATATATCATATTTTTCCGTTATGTTGATATTTCTTTTTTCTTTTTTTTTCAAGACAAATGTAAGATGATGATTTAAGCTAATCTCATTCAAATTATGCCATTAAGCATATTTAACACCCTGAACAGGAGAGGGTTACAATTCTGGCTGTATAACATTCATTTTAAACATAGCACATGACATACATAGCCTAAGGGAACAATTTTTTCCTCAAATGTCTAAATACAATACTGTTTGTACAAAGTGAAACACCAAGAACAAGAGATGTGACCACATTGCGCTTTATACCACAGATTAGGGACATCAGAATACATTACTGATTAGAAGGACAGTCCGGTACATGACGTTGACGGTCGATCTTTAGTACGGCGTCGCGCCACCACGTTCTTCATTCAGAGCCGCTAGACGTCGTGGCATGGAATCATACAGCGCTTGAATACGCTGTTGGGGAATACCGTCCCACACGGTTTGTAGGCGCGTCCACAAAGCATCAACAGTGGCGGCAGGTGGACCTGAACGAACACGTTGCCGACCGACCATATACCAGACATGTTCAAAGGGCGACATGTCAGGCGAACGGGCAGGCCAGGGAAGCAGAGGTATACATCGTTCTGTGAAGAAGGCTTGCACATTCCTCGCCACATGCGGACGGGCATTGTCCTGCTGAAATATGGCCTGTGGAAAGGCCTGCAAGAGGGGCAGTGCCGCGGGCTATAAAACCTCCCTGATGTAGCGGTCACTGTTAGGATTGCCCGCAAGACGTACGAGGCGCGATCGCCTGTTACAGGCAATTGCGCCCCAAACCATTACACCTGGTGTTTATACGCAGTGCCGCTCAACAATACAGTCTGCCTGATTGCGTTCTCCATGGCGGCGGCGAATGCGTATGCGGTCATCACTGTAGGACAGGTTGAAATGGGACTCGTCCGAAAACACTACATTTCACCACTCAGCCTGGCAGTGTCGGCGTGCATGTGTCCATTGTAGTCGGAGGCGTCGGTGGTTCCCAGTCAATGGAAGCCGACGCAGTGGCATGCGTGCTACCAGTCCAGCTCTCAAAAGACGGCACCGCACCATCGACACAGACATGTCCTCCCCCGTTGCAGTGCTCCAACGTCGAGCCAACACCGAGGACGACGCTGTTCTCTCCAATACGGCCATGCGGAGAAGATAGTGGTCGTCTCACGCTGTGGTCACATTGCGTTGTCCTGTACCCTGTCGTCGCTGTGTACGGCCCTCCTCTCTCCACTGGATCCACATACGCCTCATTGTTGACGCAGCGTGCCCTGTACGAGCCGCAATGTCCCGGAACGACAGACCTGCCTCCCGGAGCCCAAGCATTTTGCCCTGTTGAACCGCACTCACATGCTGACAGTCCACCGTGTGATGTCGGCGAGGCATCATTGCACTTCCTTACACGTTTCCACTTGGTATGACGGCCCCACGCCGACAGAGCTGTGCGGAACACTGACCTGTCCGGTCCCACGATAGAGGGCACTGGTGGGCTAATGTGCACGCCATCTCTCTGTGATTTCAATCACTTAGTATGGTACCGCAGGCTTACACGACCCCTGTTCTGGGAGTGTCTCCGACCATTTCTTCTGGGTGTTTCACTTTCTACAAACAGTACTGTATGTTGCTTTAGCAATTTATGCTTTATCTAATTAAAAATATTACTGTAATGCCAGTAGATTCGGATAACAAACGTGTGAATGCAGAAAACAGTCGTGCGGATAACAGTTGTGTGGATGCGGGGCCGATGCGGATAAGTCGTGCGGATGCAGGGCGGATAACGTTTTGTTTATCCGCACAGGGCTCTACCTATGCACACTGACAAAGTGGCCCAAATGCCAGGAGAATTGATGCTACAAGAGTGCACAGTAGAATTGTGTAACATGAATGCAAATAATACCGACAGAATTATAGATCACAGACTAAAATTCCCAATTCCAGTAAGACATGTACTTATAAGCACAACATTATTGCAACAAATTATAATCTTATCTCATGGGAAATGGACCCTGATCATGATATTCGATGACAATTGACATGGCTAGCTCAGTGTACACTACACATTCTTTTGAATTAAGCAACACTATTAGACCTTGTTACAGTCAATATTTATTTACACTGCCATGGACACAACCTAAAATTTAAATTTCCTTGGAAATAATAAATTTATTCCTTGGAAATAATAAATTTATTCGAGAAAAATGATCGTTCCATGAAATATTTTTACAAGACTGCAGTTAAGGACATTTAAGTCCACTCACCCAACCAAAGAATGAGAGCAATCTTGATTAACTTCACAGTTTTTCTTTCTTGTATAATTATCAAACCAAGAACCAAAACTCAAAAAGGATGAGTGAAATATCCTCATAATATACACTCATAATCCCTCACACCCCTGTAAAGTTTCTCATGTAAACCTATCATTGGGACTTGCCCAGAGCAGTTACTAAGAGTGCACACATTCTTTGTTAGAGCACTGTACACATAGAGTTGAGAATTATTTCTTATTGTCATCAAACAACTTACAGTTGTAATGGAGAATGATATTCGCAGGGTTTATACAGTTTATGCTAAACATAATATACAACTACCCCAATGTGTAGCCAAGCACGTGTAACCACTATGTGGCACAAATGATGCAATCATAACAATACAGTATATACAAGTACTGTACTGTACCAAAATACCTGTTATATCCTCTTGATGGGATGTTACTACTGTGGTTCACATACGCTATTTGCAGTGTATGTGTGTGCGAGTTTAAACACATTACTTAAACATAGTTCATCTACCTCAAAAAATGCATAAGCACAAGGTGAAAAGAAAAAATATACACATATTCACAAATGGAAGTGTACCAAATTTTTCTCAAATTCTGTTCTACTGTACATGCTGTTTATTTTCAGTCAGTTTTTAAGTTTATTTTTAAAAGTTTTGAATGGTCTTTCTCTTAAAATGATAGGGAGTATGTTAAACAATTTCATCCCTGTATAACTAGAGCATGTTTTAGTTTTCCTTAACCTAACCCGAGAAGGGTATATAACATTTTCCGCACTTATCTTACAGTCATCTCATTCAATACTGTATGATTAGCAAGATTCTCTTTACTTTCAATAAAACAGTGATATTTGTATAGAGGCAAGAGTCATAAGTCTGAGTTCCCTATCTGATATTTCCTTTATGCACCTCACTGCTTCCCCCCCTCCATTTAAATACATCTTAATCCCATGAAGAATTGCCACACAGTACTGTTCCATACAGTAGCAGAAGTGAGCAGAAGAAAGCATAGTATGATGATATTAACTGGCTCTCATTAACACATTTCTTTAGTTTATGTAATAAAAATACCAATCGGGATAGTCTCTTGCACAGATATTGAGTATGAGCCTTTCAGTTCAATTTACAGTCTAAATGAATTCACAACAGATTTACTGAAGTGCTCTCATTGACCTCCAAAGCCAAGCCATATAAGTAAGAATAAATAACTTCTCTTTTGTTCCTACTTATGACCTGCAACCATGTCAATGGCTTTTCCAACATTTCTTAACTTTTATTGTGTACTCTACTCAAAGTTCTATCAGCAGGTATAAGAGGTATATCATTGCAAAAAAAGTAATGATTTACCTGACAGGTTCTTGCGCCGATACAAGAAAAAGAAATCCCTGATGACTGAACCTTAAACTCACAGAGTGGTTATGCTAAGTATATCTGCTCTTTAGTTTTCCATTGCCACCATTTTGTTTCTATTTGTAAGATATGATTTAATTAATGTTAATTCCAGATCTCTTATTCCACAGAATTAAAGCATAGTAATTAGTAGACTGCCGGCCCCGTGGTGTTGGGGTAGCGTGCCTACCTCTCACCCGGAGGCCCCGGGTTCGATTCCCGGCTCCGTCAGGGATTTTAGAAACTGACGTGAGGGCTGGAATGGGGTGCACAATTGAGTAGCTGTCTGACAGTAAGGCAATGCCTCCGATCACGAAAACCAAGATTAACGGCCGAGGGGACCCGATGCACTGATCACGCGTCACCCCAATATATCTGCAGGCCAAATGGCTGGGCAGTGGTAGTTTGTTAGGCCTAGGCCCTTCATGGGCGGTAGTGCCAGGGGTTATTACTATTATATTATGTTTTCTTCTGAAATGTGCCAAGGGTTATTTTAGTTAGTAAACTACTGTATGTATCAAATAATTTACTTAAGGTCCAAAAGTGTGGCACAAGTTATTGAAACTCAAAATTGATATTTATTTCATTCACAAGAGACCCTACAGCTTTGCCAGTTGACTGTCCTGGCCTGTATCTGAATTGAACATTATTAATTAAGTTCTTATTTTCAAAGTAGATGGACAGTTGTTATTTCTCACAATAGCCTAGTCTATTACTTTTAAAATGGAGTTCGAAAATCCATAATAATCTCACTCTTGGGATTGCTTACTCTCTATTCTCTCAAAATTTAATACATTAGCTCCATGTATTGTGCGATTACACAACCAGTGGCATAACTAATAAATGACCCCTCTCCTTACAAAAGAATATTTTGTGCCTCCTCAAATTCAGCATAGTGTGAGAATTTATTAAAGAAAGCTTTCCAATCGGTCAACACAAATTGTGCCCAATTACATTGGTGGGATACAAGTATTTATATACACAAACCTGAAAAACAAGTTATTATTACAAACTAACACGCTTTTATGTACATGATGGGTTCCAGTAAACCGAGGATTAAATTTAGGCAGTGTTAACGAGTTCAAGAAACCCCTAAATGACCTGCAGCGCTTACATGACTCATTAGTTTGTGCAAGGCGGGGAGGAGATTGGTCGATAATAGCGGGGATCGTCCTTCTCAATTTTGCATACATTCATACAGATTTGTCATTGCCGGTCATGATACAAACCATGTAATGGTTTTAAGTTGCAACGACAGATGGCGCGGGGGAGTACTTAGACGCAACGTTGATGATTAGTAGTCAGAAATAGCAACCAGAGCGCACCACTGGCAACAAGGCGACAAACTTAAAAGTCTAACACTTTCCGGGAGCGTCAGTCCTGCGAGCGTGTGCATCGAGGACAGACATTACAAGGATCAGCTTCTAAAACCAGATAAGTAGGTATAATTTTTACTCCATTTAGTGCAGTGTATCATTTGTATATTCACCACACGATATATTACGATACAATTAGACCACTACAGTAAAACCTCGATTATCCGTTCTAATGCCCGGGAAGGGGTGAACAGTTAATCGGAAAAAAAAAAAAAAAACGGATAATCAATTCTACTAATTTTAATGGACTTCAAAGCACATAAAATACATACCGTATAACCTTGCAGTGCATTAAACCCTCTTTAAAACCGAAATAAAGTCAAAGCTACAACAGTACATACTAAATATTCACCTAAATTACCAGCAGACCATAAATGAATTAATTTACCTGGTGTCATTTAAGCTGCTTTAAAAAAATCCGTTACTTTTTTATTTTCCACTCTCCTACAGCTTATTTTCTTCTCTATGTCCATTCTGAGCTTCCTAATTACTAGCATGTCTGAAAAATCCGTATCGTCCTCTTGCTCCAAGAATTTCATTAGTGTTTCAGCCGACTCCAATGCGGTCTGAAGCGGTACGCGCTTGTTTGTGATGCATTCTTCTTCCCCATCCCCCTCACTTTCACTCGTCACTTCGCAGCTGACTGCCGTGTTCCCGTTGGTGCTTTTATTTACTATTTCATCATGAGTTAAAATGTGATGCCAGGCAATACATCGTCAGTATGAAGCCACTCCTCAATGTTACTTTCATCCACTTCTCCAAAATGAATGTTATTTTCAATAGTCTTCAGGATAGCTTTGATCATCAATCCTTCATTTCCATCTTCATCAGTGAACCCATGAAAATGGTCAGCGAGCTCTTCGACATCAACATAGAATTTTCTCCATGATCGAGTGATGTTCTGAGCAGTTACTAGATCCCATGATTTCTGGGCAAGATTAAGCGCTTCCTTAAGATTGAGTTTTTCCAGAACTCAACCATCGAAGTTTCTTCAGAAAGTAAGAGGCCAAGCAATTCCCGCTTATAATGCGACTTAAAGGTTGCGATGACGCCCTGGTCCATCGGCTGAATTAATGAAGTTACATTAGGTGGCAAATAGGAAACAAAAATGTTTCCATCCTCCGATTTCAACTCTGTATCAACAGGGTGAGAGGGTGCATTATCAAGAAGAAGGACGGCCTTTAATAGCAAGCCCTTGGAAGCCCAGAATAAACTTATTATGGAGCCAAGTCCTGAAAATATCGCATGTCATCCATGGAGATTTGTTATGAGAATAATCTACTGAAAAATATTTCGTCACTCTTCCTTTAAAAGAATGCAGATCTTTTGCTTTACCAACAACAGCTAATTTTAATGTATGGTCGCCACTAGCGTTCGCACAGCACAAGATGGTAACTTGCTCTTTACTAGTTTTGTTACCAAGAGCTGATTTCTCTTCTGCAGCTGCTAGTGTTTTAGTAGGTAAGCATTTCAAATAAAGTCCAGTTTCATCGGCATTGTACACTTGACTTGGAATGAAATTGTATCTCTCAATTATGTGCTTAAACTAGTTTCTCAAGTTTTCTGCTGCACTGCTGTCACCACTTAGTTTTTCTCCTTCGATGTTTAATTCTCGAATGCCATGTCTGTCCTTAAATCTCTGTAGACAACCATTGGATGCTGGTTATGACCCTAAGAGCCCCATCTTTACGTGAAAAATTTGTGCCTGCCTTGTTATCATTGGACCACTAATAGGTACATCTTCGCCTCTCTTTTGCTGAGACCACATGAATAACGCAGCATCCAGTTCTTTTAAAGATGATGCTTTCATTGTTTTTCTTTTAGCAAGTCCATGCAAACTGTCAGAACTCGCCGCACACTGTTGTCACACCCACACCGAACTCTGATGCTAAATTTGAGATTAGTTCACCTTTCTTGAACCGTTCGATTATATTAACTTTATTTTGTATGGTTAAAACTACACATTTTCTTTTCACTGCAGATTTCGATCTCAACATTTCTCGGCTGTTAGAATGGAAAATAAGTGTTTAACTTTATCAGTCACTCTCACTTCCTTGCTTTGCACTACAGTACAGAATGCCCCTTGTTAGGGGCGGCTGCAAGGGCGTCTCTTCTCCATGTTAGGGGTGGCACAAATAATAGCTGGCAGTAGCTTCATAAAATGCCTTTGGGAGTGGCGACCCCATCGTAACAATAGCCTAAAATGGAAATGGCACTTCCAATGATTCGGAAAAGGTTAGGGCGTACCCTGCAGGCGACGCACAGTTCCTTTGGTACTGGGGGAACTGTGAGAAATGGGCGGCCAGTAACCGAAATGAAAGTGGGAATCATGAATGTCATGATCCTGACAGGCAAGGTGGAGGAGGTGGTAGACTTCATGGAGAGGGAGAAGGTTGGAATGATAGGGCGGAGTGAAGTGAAATGGAAAGGTAAACGGAGGAAGAAATTGAGGAAAGGATATACATTATAGTGGAGTGGTGGCCAAGAGGCAAAAAATAGCGTGGGACTGATAACCTCGAAACAACTGGAGGAGTATGTTGAAGTGGTAGAGTGTGTGAGTGACAGAATAATGAAAATTAGAATGAAGATGAAAAATGACGTGATGGGACTTCATACAAGTGTATGCACCACAGACTGGAAACAGAGAAGAAGACATTGAAGTATTCCTCGAGGATGTAGAAAGAGTAATTTCAGATGTAGAAATGGTGATCAAGGGAGATATGAATGCACAAGTCGGAAACGAGAGACAAGGAAAGGAAGAAGTCATTTGACCATATGGATGTGGGAAAAAGAACCGGGAAGGAGAGGAACTTGTAAACTTTTGTGAAAGGAATGGACTGATAGTGGGTAATTCATGGTTTCGGAAGAAAAACAGCAGGAAAATTACGAGATATGGGTGGGGTGATAGAAGAACAAAATCAGTAATTGACTACTTTCTGGTGGAAAGGACAAATCCCAGAAAGCTGATAGATGTGACAGCTTTACCAGGAGAAGCATTTGATGGGGACCATAGAGCTGTGGTGGAAAAATTTAGATGGGGAAAATTGGAAAACCTAAAGGAGATCAGAGAAAGTAAAATAAAAGTATGGAAATTGAAAGACAAAACTGTACAGGAAGATTTTCAGGAGAGATTGAAGCAACAAATCCCAGCTACTGAAGTGGAAAACGTAGAAGAGGAATTGTCCCACTTTAAAAAGGCATTAGCTGGTGCAGCAGAGAGTGCTTGTGGTAGGACGTCAACAAGAGTGAAAGAGAAGGAGACACCGTGGTGGAATGAGGAAGTGAGGAAAGCAGTGAAAGAAAAGAAGTCTGCATGGAAAGAACGAAACCGAGATCAAACAGAAGAAAGCAAAAGGAAGTATCACGACAGCAAACGGAGGTGTAAGAAAGAGGTAGGAGAAGAAAAGAAGAAAGGTTGGGAAGAATTTACACAAAGAATGGAAACAGATGTAAGTGGCAGTAAAAGGATGCTGTATGGACTTCTAAGAAGTAAGAGGAAAGAAAGAGTTACTACAAAGCTTGTAACGTGTTTTTCGAGGGTATTTTATGCCACTGAAATAATTCAGATGGAAGCCATTCAATGTTTGTTTACGCGGCAACTTGTTCAGCCAAGATAATTTTCATTTAACTTATTATTATTATTAATGTCCTTTCTTTTGGAGCTTTTTCTTTAAAGATTATAACTATACAGATAGGTTTTCGATTTTATAGAAAACACTATCAAGCGATTTATTACAAACAACATTATCACGGTAAATTATATGATTGCGGAGATTTACGGATTTTTATTCAGTTAATGGTTTATTGCGAGAGAGTTGAGTCATCGGAAATTTCCGCTACAGGAATAATCTTGTCGTGAAGCGATGACGACATTGAGGAACATTTACAACTGGCTGTTTCAAGAAAAGGCGAATTGGACTGGAATGGTAAATTTACTGAGTGCGATGTAGTTGTGGCGGGAGGTCCCGATTGCCGGTCTCAAGCCAAGGAGGGGAGACGTGACGCACGGTGATTGGTCTACAGGCGAGGCGAGTAGCTGAGGAGTGGAACTTTGGTGGGGGTACCGGCGAGTCATTATAGTGTTCGCGCGCCGTGAAGAGAGGGCGATTAACATCGTAAAACTTGTCCAAAGTGGACGCTCTTTAGGTTGGTTCCGTTGTGATCGGGCCGTAACTTGAACATTGTATTTGCATAGTCTACGGACTTCGTACTCGAGTTCGATGGCGAACTTTTCAGTACTGCTATTCTCAACTGACACATTAGTCATGAGAAATACGCGAGCTCTTGTGAACAGGGAGTCAGCGTAAGTGGCTAACGGATTTTGATCCACCACTATCTAGCATTTAACTTCAACATATTAACGACGATCTCCGCAAGTAACGAAGAAGATGGCGACGTCCAAAAGGCTGATGGAAGTTCTCGCGATTCATCACTTACGAGGGAAATGCTACTGCTATTTCCAATGGTAAGCGCGAATGACTCAGAACTACGTAATCTCTCTCTCTTCATTGTTTCATAATCAGAATTTCAGTAACTTCTTAGCTTGGTCGTAATAGTAAATTCAGTAATGCATCCGACTCCGTTTTCACATAATTTTCTAGTGGTAAAATTCAAACTGTAATGCTCCATTTTAAATTATTATTATTATTATTAAAATTGCCACTACTTGTTTTTTTTATATAATAAATTCATTTCTTATACTATGAAATCTTTGCTTTCAGTAGGTAGCATTAGATATAGACCTAATTCCTTCTCCTGATACAATTGTTAGTTGGGTTAATGATCAAATAATGCCACGGTCTGAGTGTGAAGATTCTTAAAGGTGTTCTGCCCGGCGTTGATAAATATAAATTTAGATTTCAACTTAGTGTTGAGGTCTTGGCGCCCATTAATTCAACGTATCTTAGTCAGAATAAACATTACATGTACCGTTCTAACGTGGGACTTGTTGTGGTTTAGCATCAATCACCCCAGTGAAACCATTACAAGCTGGTGAAAAAGGAAGATGGAGAGTTGCTAACACACCCAGAAGAGATAAAGGGACGATGGAAGGAGTATTTCGATAAGCTATTAAATGTGACAAATTATACAGGTGAGATGGAAGTGACACAGCCTGACGACTCCATAACAGAAGATGATATAACAATGCTGGAGGTGGAATTAGCAGTACAGAAAATGTAGATGGGGAAAGCTACAAGGGTGGATGAAATCAGTGTAGAAATGATAAAGGCTGCTGAACCTGTTGGTATGCAATGGTTGTATCGACTGCTAAAGTGTGTGTGGAAACGGAAATGTGTACCAGAAGATTGGGAGAAAGGGCTAATAATACCAGTGTTTAAGAAAGGGGACAAGAAAGTGTGTGATAACTATAGAGGGATCACCCTCATATCACAGATAGTATAAATACTGGAAAGGATATTGGAAAGAAGAATGAGAAGAAAGGTGGAAGGGGAGTTGCAAGAGGAACAGTATGGCTTCAGGGGTGGAAGATCCACAGTGTACTCAATCTTTAGCTTGAGGCAGGTGATGGAAAAGAACTGGGAATATGGAGAGGATTTGGTCATGACTTTCATAGATCTAGAAAAGGCATATGATAGTGTCCCCAGAGAGAAGGTATGGGAAACCATGGTTAAGAAGAGACTGGGAAGAGAAATGTTGGAAATGGTGCAAGCAATGTACAACAACTGTGTTAGCAGGGTACTGACCCCAGTTGGAAAGACAGATTGGTTTAGGAACAAGACTGGACTAAGACAGGGGAGTGTGCTGTCACCTCTTTTGTTCATAATGGTAATGGATGAAATTGTAAAGGAAACAAAGGAAGCATATGGACTTAAAGAAATGAAGTTACTATTACTTGCAGACGATATTGTGGTCTGGGGAAGGAACACCGAAGAAGTGAAAAAACAACTAGATGAACTGAACGAAAATATTCAGAAGTACGGCCTGAAAATCAGTATAGAGAAAAGCAAGACCATGGTGTTGACAAGAGGGGAAAGACAAGGAAAGGGCACTGTGAAAATTGGAAGTCAGAGTTTGGAAATTGTGGACACGTTCAAATACCTAGGAAGTGAATTGATGCAAACTGGTAGGTTGGACATGGAGATTGGCAGGAGGGTACAGCAGAGCAAGTGTAAGAAAACTTGTTTGGGATAAGGAAGTACCAAGGAAAAGCAAGGAGGTAATGTATAAAGTGTACTATGTACCCATATTAACTTATGCAGCTGAGACTTGGACCCTGACAAGCAGGCAAGAGAGTAGAATCCAAGCCAGTGAAATGAAGTTCCTAAGAAGTATGATAGGAAAGACAAGGAAGGACAGAGTGAGGAATGAAGATGTTAGGAAGGAAGTTGGGATGGGAAAACTAAATTAGAGAATTGAGAAGAATAAACTAAGGTGGTTTGGATATGTAAGGAGGATGGAGGAAAATAGAATACCAAGACAAATGCTGGAGGCCAAGTGCAAGGGTAAGAGAGCAAGGGGAAGACCTAGAACAAGGTGGATCGATTCAGTGAAGAACAGTGTGAGAAAAAGAAATCTGGACTGGGACAAGATCGTGGAAGAAGAATTGTGGAAGGAAAGAGGAAAGTGGAGAAGTGCCATAAATACCCCGACCTGGCAGGAGCTGGATAAGGGGAAGTGATGACGATGATGATGGTAAAACACAATAAAACAAATAAGGCATAGTGAACAATAAAATAGATGAACGCAATAAAAAAAATAAAACAGACTTAACCTGAATTAAAAGTCTTAACTTACATTAAAACCTAAAAAAGTAACCACTCTCCCTCATGAACCGGATGACGAGGTCTACTGACGGCCCGTCATCAAGGAGAAGGTATTAGGCAGTTTAAGAGTCCTTCGCAGATCGGCCAGATCCACACACTCCAAGAGAATGTGTGCCACAGTTAGATGGGCACCGCAAGTACACACAGGGGGTCCTTCTCTCTTTAGCAAGTGGGAGTGCGTAGCAATCCCATGGCCGATCTGGAGTCAACAGAGCACCACAGCTTCCTTCCGGAGAGATCGGAAGGAAGATTTCCACACCTTCGTTGTCTCCTTGAGGCGTCGCATTGGGAGGAAGCGTGGCGTGCCACGCCCCCACCCAACAAACTGAGACGCCTCAAGGAGACAACGAAGGTGTGGCTAGGAAGCCACACAAAGGTCACCCCGGTTCCAGCGTCACACGCACTGACGAGCAGGTCGTGCACACGCTGGACCAACGGATGCTTCGGGAAACACACATCGATCGCTTGCAGCGCACTCAGAGAGTCAGTACGCACAAAAAAGTGCTGGTGATCGTCTGATAACATGTACCGCAGAGCCTCTAAGATGGCATAGAGCTCCACTGTGTACATGCCACAGGCCTCAGGAAGTTAAAAGAGAAACCGACGATCCTCAACCACAAATGCACAGCCTACTTTCTCGTTTACCCTCGAACCGTCCTTGAATAGAAGCCCTGATCCTGGATACCGGCTCATCACGGACTGGAACAGCCTCCGATGGACGGAGGAGTCCATGTCCGACTTGGGGCCGGTGTGCAGATCCAGGATGATATCGGGGCGAGAGACCATCCACGGAGGGGCCATGCTAGGTACTCGGACGATACAGGAGACAGAAGGAAATCGGAACTAACGGTATAAGTCATCCAAGCGAATCCCCGCGAGCGAGTGACTCGGGCGAGCGAATCATACAGCCGGCAATTCGGATTGGTAAACAAACATGGATAGCTTGGATGAAGTGACATCTGTCGAATAGTTGCAGCATAGGTCAGCAGTACTTTATGCGCCTCAGGTGTAAAGGAGGTACGCCAGCCTCGGCGAGCAAGCTGACAACTGGGCTCGTCTGAAAGGCTCCCATCGCCAGCCTCACACCGCCGTGGTGGACACTGTCCAGTTTAACAAGCACTGACTTACGGGCCGAACCATATGCTACACTGCCATAATCTAATCGAGATAAAATCAGTGCCTTATAAAAACTTAGGAGCACCATGCGGTCCGCCCCCCACAATGTGCCACTAAGAAACCGCAACATGTTGAGCTTCTTAGCACAGCAGTGACTCCCACGTTAACTTATGATCGAAAAGGAGCCCAAGGAACCGGTTCGTAGCAACAACAGGCAAAGCCACATTGCCCAGATAAAGCTCAGGATCAGGATGGAGAGAGTGCTTTCGGCAGAAATGGACAACCGAGGTCTTAGTGGTTGATAACCGAAAGCCATGCTCTAGTGTCCAGAGTTCCACTCTCCGAATAGATTGTTGTAGCTGTCGTTCAGCGACCGCCATATTTTGCGCACTATAGTGTAGAGCGAAGTCGTCTACATATAGCGACGGTACCACTGCTGGACCAGCAGCAGCGACTATACCGTTTATGGGAATCGAAAATAATGTTACGCTAAGCCCCGATCCCTGGGGGACTCCGTTTTCCTGTACATGATATTGCGAATATGTACCCCCTATTCGGACACGGAATAGGCGAAGGGACAGAAAATTCGCAATAAAGACCTGCAAGTTATCTCGGAATTTCCATTGATGTAGGGTAGAGAGGATGCCGTAACGCCAAGTGGTGTCATAGGCCTTCTCGAGGTCAAAGAAAACAGAGACTAGGTGCCGTCTCCGGAGAAAAGTGTCCTGTATGGCGGTCTCGAGGCGAACCAGATGGTCGTTGCTACACCGAGACGCCCTGAAACCACACTGGTATTCAGACAGGAGTCCTCGTCTCTCCAGGACCCACACCAGTCGTCGATTGACCATCCTCTCAAAGAGCTTGCACAGACCGTTGTGAGACAAATAGGTCTGTAACTCCCTGTCAAATTGGGATCCTTATCGGGCTTCAGGATAGGAATAATTATACCTTCCTGCCATTGCACTGGAAACACACCTTCCAACCAGATACGATTAAACACCCTGAGCAAAGAACGAATGCTCCCATTGTTAAGGTGTTTAAGCATCTGGTTGTGAATATTATCCGGCCCGGGAGACGTGTCCTTGCAGAGCACCAGCGCTCCGCGGAGTTCCCACTCCGTAAAGGGCACGTTGTACTCCTCCGAAGCCCGGGAAGCAAAACAGAGCTGGAAGCGTTCTGCCTCGCATTTCAAAGCAACGAAATCTGGAGCATAATTATCCGAACCGGATATATTGGCAAAATACGAGGCGAGATGGTTTGCAACTCGATAAGGATCTGTAACCAATTCACTATCAATGGAAATTCCCGGTACAGTAGAAGATGTCTGAATTCCCGAAATGCGTCGTAGTTTAGTCCACACTTGAGAGGAGGGGGTATGCGCCGTAATAGACGACACATACCGTTCCCATGATTGTTTCTTCCTCTGGCGAATAAGAATCCGTGCCTTGGCACGAAATTTCTTAAACGCCACCAAATTGGCCATGGTTGGACGCCGACGGTAGTGCTTATGCAATATCCTCTGTCCACCAGGGGACGAGTTTGCGACGAGGAGTCCCAGAAAAGGATGGAATAGATTCCTCGGCAGCAGCAAGAAGCACATCAGTGATGTGCTGTACCTCGTCATCGATGCTCCCGCATCCCAGATCATCAAATACAGCGCATTCTATAAATGATGGCCAATTTGCCCGTTTATGTACCCAATGACTGGGGAACGACACGGGCTTCTGGCTAAGAAGAGTGAGAACGATTGGGAAATGGTCACTGTCACAGAGGTCATCGTGTACGTACCAACCAAAATGGGGAACTAACGCACTGCTACACACTCAAGTCAATGTGTGAGTACATGCCGTGCGTTAAGCTAAAATGAGTGGCTTCCCCTGTATTTAACAATGATAAATCCAGTCCTTGAATTAAGCCCTCCATGTCCCTGCCTCTGGGGCACAGAGATGGTGATCCCCATTGTGGGTGATGTGCATTGAAATCACCCACGAGTAGGAAAGGGGCGGGAAGCTGATCTACAAGATCAAAGACAGCGCTAATATCAAGGAGCCGGTTCGGTGGAAGGTACAAGTTACAAACAGTCGTCATAACAGGCAATGACACGCGAACTGCAACAGTTTCCAAAGGAGTAGTTAACGGAAACTCTTCACTATAGTAGTCAGAGCGAACTAAAGTGCATACGCCCCCGGAGGCCCGGGCGGCGTCTGTTCGCTCTTTCGAGTATAGTCGGAAACCCCTCAGGACCGTCTGATGGTCAGGCCTGAGATTTGTTTCCTGTAAACAGACTATACTCGCTGCGTATTGGGGTATGAGCTGACGGAGCTCAATCAAATACCTGTCATAACTGTTGCAATTCCACTGTAACAGTGCCATAGTGTGAACATTGAAACTGAGGAAAAGAAGCAGCAAGCTACAACTTAACCATTATCAGTCGACCACAAGCTCCATGTCTTCGATTGAGGACGTGGAGCGGGCCGACCCAGCGGATGATTTCCGGGACGCATGATTGCGGCGGGAGGACCTCCGTGAGGAGCGCTCAGACCTGGGGACCGGAACATCCCCAGGCGCAGAAGTATCTGCAGCTGGTGGGGTGGATGGCTTCCCCTTGCGCGGTACGTGATCCCGTCTTCCCCGCCTCTCTCCTAAGTTTAGACGGGCCAAGAGAGATACTCCTGGCCCTGGTCGACGATGCCGCCTCCGCCGGCTTAGGCGCGGCTTTCGCCAACCGTTTGGGTGGGGGGATGTCTTGGACTCCCCCCCCTGCTGTACGAGCGGAGGACCCTTCGCCCGCACAGTCTGTTTGGTGGTCGGAGGTGGGACAGGACCCACCTTCGAGCTGATATTCAAGTTCTCTGGTGCTGATCTCGGGATCGGGGGAGTCAAGACTGAGGGTTTCACAGCTGGTACAAAAGATGAGGTTGATGGAACCAGGCTAGGTATAATTTTACAATAATCAATCGTGGGAGCACTAGCAATCGTAGTGTGGTACCTCTTGCGAGCCTCCTGGTAGGAGAGACCTTCCAGGGTTTTGATCTCCTGGATTTTCTTCTCACTCAGGAACACAGGACAGTCCCTGTCCCGAGGAGAATGAAATCCAGAGCAGTTGGTGCACTGATAGGGCTTTGTGCACTGCTCGTCATCATGAGGTACCTTACCACACGTTCCACAGATTGCCAAGTTCGAGCAACGAGATACCATGTGCCCGAACTTCTGGCACTTATAACATCGCATAGGTGGCGGAATGTACGGCCTGACATCACAACGATAGCTTGTGACCTTAACCTTCTCCGGGAGTACTGAGCACTCAAAGGAAATTATGAAAGCACCCGTGTCAACGTCCTGACCGTTGACCTTGCGCGTAATGCGCCGGACATCGGTCATGTGACGGTGCTTCATATCCTCCTTGAGTTCCTCATCAGTATTCAGAATCAGCTCCCTATGGAAGATAACTCCCCGGACCTGATTGAGAGTCTTATGTTTTTCCACTTTGACGGGAATTTCGCCAAAGTGGTCTCACGTCAAAAGTTTGTCTACCTGCTCAGCCGTTCTGGTCTTGAGCAACAAGCTACCGTTTCTCATCTTTTGTACTTTCTCAAGCTCAGCATACACACCTTCTATGTGGCGAGAAAACAAAATCGATTTGACCAGCTTGAAATCATCCCCATCGGTTCTGGTCGCGACCAGAAACTTGGGGGTATTAACACACATATTCGAACGCCCAGACTGTTCCCAAGGAGTAGAACCCCTTAGGGAATCAAAATTTAAAGACTTGGGTGGGGGACCACCCTGTTGGGGGAAGATGCGCTTTTTTCCCATGGCCATTTCTTCCTCCCTGAATGCCACCGACTCCAATCATGGGCTGTCTCTGTAGGCGCTACCCAGCCAAGGCAAGGCCCGCCTAGCTTGGAAGGCATTGCCCGGGGGTCTGATGTTTGACATGCCATACAGGCATGTACCCCTTGGCATATACTACAGAGTTTTCCAGTACAGGCATGCAGCTGTGCGGTGACCTGCGTTGTCAGGCGGATACTACTGCAGGGTACATGGCGCACCCACCTGTTGGTGTGGCCAGACCGAACAGGCTCTCAAGCGTAGTCGCACACTTAGGTGGCCCTTCCCCTGACAGCACGCACATATTAATTTTGAGTGCCAGACCTCAAAAACATGAACGGAAAAGACGTGCGATATAACCTAATGAGAGTTATATCGCACAAGGTGGGGCGTTTAGAGCTGGCTGTCAGACCCGTAAAGGGGACCCGGGCCAAGAAACCCTTTTAGTCGCCTTCTACGACCAGCAGGGTATACCTGTGAGTGTATTCCATCCCTCCCACCCACGGGAGGTCCAATTCGCAAGACAAGCCGGAAACCTAAAAGAATAGCCAAGGTCGCCCCTTTTAGTCGCCTCGTACGACAGGCAGGGGATACCGTGGGTGTATTCTAAACCCCTCACCCACAGGGGGGTCTCAGGAGCGTGTGGAGAGAGAAGATAGTTCCTGAAGACTGGAAAGAGGGAATAATATTGCCAATATTCAAGAAAGGAGACAGGAAGGTGTGTGGTAACTACCGAGGAATCACCATCATCTCGCATGTTGCGAAAGTAATGGAAAGAATCCTAGAAAAAAGAATTAGAGTAAAGGTAGAAAGCCAAATAGAGGAGGAACAGTTTGGATTTAGAGGGAGCAGGTCAACAGTGGAACCCATTTTCATTCTGAGACAGAACATTGAAACGAGTTGGGAATATGGGAAGGATATGGTAATGACTTTCATTGATCAAGAAAAGGCCTATGATAGCATCGCTAGAACAAAAGTTTGGAAGCTTAAAAAATAAGGGGATAGGCAAGGAACTGAGAGACATGATAAATGGGATGTGCATGGATTGCTACAGTAGTGTGAAGACTAGAGTCGGGACATCGGAATGGTTTAAAATTGACACTGGACTAAAGCAAGGAAGTGTGTTGTCACCCATATTGTTCTTAATGGTGATGGATGACATCATGAAGGCAGCAATGAAAGAATATAGTAGGGCAAAGATGAAGGTAATGTTGTTTGCAGACGATGTTGTGATCTGAGGCGACGATGAGTTGGAGGTACAGGAACAGTTAGACGTAATAAATGAAAAGATTGAGCAATGGGGATTGAAGATAAATGTGGAGAGGAGAACTGAGAACCAAGAAAGAAGAATAAGGACATGGAAGCTGAAGGAGGATGGAAATAAGGAGAAGTTCCAGATATTAGTGAGGAACAAATTACCGAAGGATGATCCGAAAACAGGTGAAGAAGAATGGAATAGGTTCAAGGACGTGTTGGTAGAAGCAGCGGAAGTCGTGTGTGGCAGAACTAGTGGAAAGAAAAGGTGGAAGGAAACACCATGGTGGAACCCCAGAACTAAGGAAGCAGTGAAAAAGAAAAATGAAGCATTCAGGAAATGGTTCCAACAGAGGACAGACAGAACAAGAGAAGAATACCAAGAGCGGAAGAAAGAAGCAAGAGAAGTAGTGAAGGAAGAGAAAAAGAAATGGCTGGAGAAATGGACAGAAATGATGGAGGAGGACTGTGATGGCAGTAAGAAAGTGTTGTATGGAATGATAAAGGCAAAGAGAAGAGATACAGGGGAAAATGTCAGAATGGTGGACAGGAATGGAAAGGAGGTCGAAAATATGGAAGAAGTAAAGGTTATCTGGAGAGAATACTTCAAGGAACTCCTAAATCCAACTAAAACCAGCGTAGTGCACATTGTGGAGGAAGAAACAGACAGTGACCAAGACATTTCAGAGAAGGAATTGACATGGAAAGAAGTGGAGGAAGAATTAAAGAAGATGAAAGGGGGAAAGGCACCGGGAATAGACGAAGTGAGTGTGGAGATGGTGAGAGCAGCAGGGGTGATAGGAACACAGTGGCTCTTTCGAGTAATGAAAGTGATATGGAGGGAGAAGAAAATACCAGAGGACTGGAAAAGAGGGATAATAATACCCATATTTAAAAAGGGAAGTAGGAAGGAATGCAAGAACTACAGGGGAATTACACTCATGTGCCACTGCGCCAAAATATTTGAGAAGGTACTGGAGAGAAGAATTCGGACAGAAGTTGAAGATGGGCTGAGGGAAGAACAGTATGGATTCAGGCCAGGAAGGTCAACAGTTGACCTCATCTTTGCAGTAAGACAGCTACAAGAACACCATTATGAATATGGGAAAGATCTGGTGATGACCTTCTTGGATATTGAGAAAGCATATGATAGTATTAATAGAAACAAGGTATGGGAAGCAATGAGAGCAAAAGCAGTGAACAAGGAGACAGTGGCAAGAGTGAAAGCAATGTACGAGGGAAGCAAAAGCTGTGTAAAGGTGGGAAGAGAGAGAACGGAATGGTTTCAACTGGAGAGTGGTCTGAAACAGGGAAGTGCCCTCTCACCCCTGTTATTTATAGTGGTGATGGATGAAATCATACGAAAAGTGGTAAATAGCATTGGGGAAAGGAAAATGAAGGCAATGTTGTTTGCTGATGACCTTCTGGTATGGGGAGAGGATGAGGAAGAAGTACAAGAGCAATTAGATGAGTGGGAGAAGGTAGTGTTATCATATGGGATGAAGTTCTCAGCACAAAAGAGTGAAGTGGTCATCACAACGAGGAAGAAGAACAGACTGGATATGGGCATAACACTTGGAGGACAGCAGTTGCAGAAAGTAGAATGCTTCAAGTACTTGGGAAGCATAATTGAAGAAAAGGGAGGCAATAGGATGGAAATAAATGAGAGGGGAAGGTGCGCAGATGGATTTTTCAAGAGTGTTAGGGGGATGATATGGAATAAAGATGTACCACAAAAATGTAAAGGAATCATCTACAAGACCTACTTTGTGCCAATTTTGACATATGGTTCAGAAACATGGGTGATGAAGGAAAGGGACAAGAATAAAATACGAGCAGTGGAGATGAAGTTCCAGAGGAGTAGGGTAGGAGTGACAAGAATGGACAGAGTAAGGAATGAGAGAGTCAGGGAGATGGTAAGAGAGGAACCATTGCAAAATAGAATAGAGCGATCTAGGCTACAATGGTATGGACATGTGAGGAGGATGCAAGAGGAGAGGATACCGAAGAAGATGTTTGGAATGGAAATGACGGGAAGGAGGCCAAGGGGAAGACCAAGGGACAGATGGACAAAAGGAGTTAAGAAGAGTGTGGAGGAAAGAGGAGTGTGCTGGGACACAGTAAATGACGAGAGATGGTGGTTGGACAGGAAACGATGGAGAGGCTTATGTTCCAAGCAGACCCGACCAGCGGTTGGAAACTGCTCAAGATGATGATGATGGTGGAGAAGAGTAAAACAGTGGTGACGAGTAGAGGTAAGAAAGAAGGAAAAGGAGTAACCAAAGTCAGAGATAAGGAATTGGAAGTGGTAAAACACTTCAAATACTTGGGAAGTAAACTGACTGAAGATGGAAAACTAGATTTGGAAATTAGCAGAAGAATACAACTCGGGAGTGCTTTCTACCAACAGGTATGGGGATTAGTATGGAACAAGGATATACCAATAAAGGCTAAAAAAGTTATGTACAAAGCATATTATGTTCCTATAATGACATATGCAGCAAAAACTTGGACAATGACTAAGAGGGATGAGAGCAGAGTACAGGCAGCTGAGATGAGATTCCTGAGAAGTATGGTCCAGCAAACGAGGAGAGAAGGAGTGAGAAATCAAGATATACGGAAAGAACTGGGAGTACAGAAACTAAATTACAAACTGGAGCAAAACAGATTGAGATGGTTTGGACATGTCAAACGGATGAATGAAGTAAGGCTACCAAAACGAGCAGTGGAACGACGGATGACAGGGAAGAGAGGACGAGGAAGACCAAGAATGCGTTGGATGGACTCGTCTTTTTTTTTTTTTTTTTAGCGTATGGCTTTTAGTGCCGGGAGTGTTCGAGGACATGTTCGGCTCGCCAGTTTTTGTAGCTGCTTTGAGACGGACACCCAATGGGTAAGCTACAAGTACCGTTGGGGAGGAAAGTTGGGATGTAAGGACGAGGAATTGGAAGGTAGCGGCTGTTGCCTATAGTTAGGGACCAACCCCGGCATTTGCCTGGAAGGAAGATGGGAAACCACAGAAGACCATCTTCAAGGTTGCCGGCGGGGGGATTCGAACCTCCTCGCCTCCCGGATGTGAGCGACTGCCAGCAGTCATGCCGTAACGACCACGGCTAACTCACCCGGTGATGGACTCGATGATGTATAACATTAGAAAACGGAACCTATTGGAACACTGTGTCGGAAGAGGAATGGTGGAACGATAGAACAAAGTGGAGAGGAACCATATTTTCCCCACCCAGTGTCAGCTGGTAAAGGGGAAATTAAGATGTTGATGAAATAGGAACGGTTGACTGAGAACATAATAACAAAATAGTGTAAACAACATCACTACTGAAGTTATTCACAATAACTCTTCAATATTTCACAGGCTACATACTTAAACCACATTAATAATAATAATAATAATAATAATAATAACAATGATAATAATAATGCAACAACCATAGAAGTGAACTATACTGTCTGTAAATAAGTTTGACGCGGTACACAAGTTTTTACAAACTTATGTAATATAAACATTGTATACATATATTTGTGTTTAAGTGTATTTCATAAACATCATATTCTAATTAAGCCGAAGTGAACAGGATCTGAAGAAGAAAGCTTGACGTTCGAAAACATGTCATCCAATTAAGTAGGTAGCCCATTGTGTACATGAAAGGGTGTTAGTTTATATTAATAACTTGTTTTTTCAGGTTAGTGTATATAAATACCATCCCGCCCAATGTAATTTGTGTCAAGTATATACAGTGCACTCCCGATAATTTGCGTGCGGATAATTTGTTTTACAGTTAATTCTCAGGTCCCCAAGAGTATTTTTTTAAAATAGAAATTCTCACAGCAACTAATTATCACGCTAAGTAAAGCAATCTCTCCGTCGTTTAAAAGAATTTTGATGCGACGCAATGCGTAAAGATGAAATCATTGAGATTCGAGAAGACTGAACTGCATTTCTCTGCGATGTAACAGTAGGCCTACTTGCACAATCTTCGAAACATACGAGCATGCTGCCGCGAGTGGTTTAGCTCAGATCTCCTTTATCTTCGACGCCTAAACAATAAAGGAGGAATGCACTTTCACTCGGAACCTACCCTCCGTTTCCCAACAGCCACACTCCAAGGTCGCTGATCTGTAAGTTGTGAAGGGTGGATGCGCGGACAGTGTATTGTAAACAGTGATTATGGCCTAATGGCACAAACTTGCGCGACACCGAGAGCGTGTTTGTTGGATGCAGTCTACAAGTCATGGGAGAAAAATACCGCTACTACGCTCGTACAAAAGCAAGCCCTTGCCGACTTTTGTAACGACGATATTTCGAATGGTCAAGTTAAACATCGATAAAGACGATTATGATTTAAGACATGAAAGCAAAGAAGAAATAATACAGAATTTGACTGTTAGTGAGGAAAACGGAGATCCAGTTGATATCGAGTGCGGGAGTGATGAAATGGAAATCCCGAAAGTTTCCCACAGTCAAGCTAGTGTCTCGTCACACTTATCTCTTATATAGAAAAACAAAATGAATATTCGTTCTCAAACAATGTTTTCTAGCCGGCCCCATGGCGTTGGGGTAGCGCGGCTGCCTCTCACCCAGAGGCCCCAGGTTCGATTCCCGGCTCCGTCAGGAATTTTAGAAACTGACGCGAGGGCTGGAACGGGGTGCACTCAGCCTCGTGAGGCCAATCGAGTAGCTGTGTGACAGTGAGGCAGCGCCCCGATCACGAAAACCAAGATTAACAGCCGAGGGGACCCGATGCGCTGATCACGTGTCACCCCAATATCTGCAGGCCAAATGGCTGGGCAGCGGTCGCTTGGTAGGCCTAGGCCCTTCATGGGCTGTAGTGCCAGGGGTTATTATTATTATATTATGTTTTCTTCTGAAATGTGCAATCGAAAATTAGAATAAATGATCTAAGAAACAAAACGTGGTGACCGGTTCTTTTTGTGGTAAATATTAATGTAGGCATAATCCACATAGGCCTACCTCTAGCCTAGCATGTCTTATAAGACACTACAATCAAGTGTTATAATTTTTATTTTGCATGTTCAAGCCTATTTCAATATTTTAACCAATAGTTTTGTTTCTACTAGGCTTAACGAAAATAACTGCAGATAATATGCGGTTTTCGATAATTCGCGGAAGTTCGTGCATTAATTACCGTGAATTAACGAGAGTGCACTGTAATGACTAAACTCAACTGTGAAGTAACCCTTCATCCAATCTATAGTCATTTGCACAACCATGGAGTGGGTGCACACCCTACACTCCAAGGGTGCTTTTATTCCATGGGGAACAAATATAATGCGAAATAGGATCGGAGTAATAAGAAGAGACAGGGTGAGGAATGAAAAGGTCAGGGAAATAGTGAAAGAGGAGCCCTTGCAGGGTAGGATTGAGACATCAAGACTGAGGTGGTATGGACACTTAAAGAGAATGGACGAGAAGAAGATTGCCAAGAGGATACATGAGATGCAGATGCAGAAGAAACGACCAAGGGGAAGACCAAGAGATAGATGGCTGAAAGGAGTGGAGGAATGTGTTAAGAAGAGAGGCAAGGACTGGACTAGAGTGACAGTGGAGAGGTGGTGGGAAGAAAGGACTAAGTGGCGAGGCTTATGTTCCAAACAGACCCAGCCTGGGGCTGGAAACTGTAAAAGATGATGATGATGATGATGGTGATGAACACCCAAATGGCTGTGAACTCAAAAAGAGTTTTTTTAAAATTCAATTAAGCACAATCATAAGACAAAGAAAGATCCTGAGGCACTTAATCTGATACTGGGGTAATTTGTTTCTGTCCCAGAGGCTTCCCAGGAAATTATAAAAAGGAATGACAATATTAGCAAATGCACTACTTGCTGCTTCATTTGGATGCTTGAGTACTGTGCACCTTAAAAGCTGTGTAATAAACATTGTACTTACATTTTTAAGGCGAGGACAGTAAAAGATCTAATCGATTTACTTACAAAATTGTAAATATAGTTTTCAAATAATTTTAAATATAATGAGCATCCAATACTTACTTCATTGTTTTTACTCAATGCTGAGTTTTCAATGAATTCGAGTAGCAAAGACCAAGCCCTGGGAAAATCTCCCAATGTTTGCAATAGCTGTCTTTTTGTATTAAAAACTCGAGCCACACCTGACAATGTCAAAACCTAGAAAAGAACATCAACAAAATTAAGTTACCATACTTATATAATGAGCTAGTTTCATTGCCTAGTGTTCCAAATGATGAGTACAAGTAAGCAACAACAGACTAATTAAAATTAAATAAGAAGACAATAAAACAGAAGAGTTTAGACTTAATAGTGAATTATATTCACTCATTCAATCATGAGTCAACTGTATAATCAACCAAGTTGTTATTGATTCACTTAGGGGCTTGCAATAGCATAGTCATTAACCCAAGGATGTTCTTCAGTGTGTGTAGAAACTGTCTGATAACCTGTTGAACTGTCTGATAATCTATGTTACTGAGGTGTATATACTAGTGTGTATACTTTTAATTGAGACTAGGATTGTGAAGAAGGAAGCTGTAGCCTTAAGTTAAGTACCATCTATGCATTTGCCTGGAATAGATGTGAGAAACCATGGAAAACCACTTCTAGAATGGTGTGATTCAAAACCATCTCTTCTCAGTTTTTCATCACAAGGCTTACTGGATCTCGTTCTAATCCTTAGACCAGAATTATTTCTTAGCAGAGCCGGGAATTGAACCCAGGACCTGCCATACAGGCAGAAACAAAGGATTTAGTTTTATCTATGATGGATATCCATCAATTAACTAGAAGTTCCGTTACGAACTAAAGAGCCTACTTTTCTTAAAATTAAGATTCATGCTAATGATTAATCTATATGAACTTATCTAGAATAAAGATGAATTAAGTTGGTAATATCGAAATGTCTAATTAGTTCAAAATATACCTGGTATAATGTAGCCTAATAGAGCACTACAGTTGGCAGCCCTGGTGACTGAATACATTCTTAGTTCCATCTCTTAAGGTACAGAATACAAAATTTGGTTAAAGTCCAATGGACGCTACATGCAGTTAGACAATGGATCTATCAGCACGCGTAAAGGCATGTTGGCAACAATGTCATGCGTGTGCTGGTCAGAAATAATCTGAAATATTATGATAACTTGTTGTGCCAATTTTGGATGAAATCCATTTGTTATTATAGAAGTTACACGTATTTTAAGATTGGACTTATCAGCAGGCATAGAATCATGTTGGCAGCACTGACTTATATTAATTACCCAAAATTAATCTAGAATGTCAGTTGCTATTCGTGTGCAAAGTATAGAACTGTTGGCTTGCATACTTTCTGATATATTGATATTAGGGTAAGAAAATATAGACAGCATTTATTAACAGTTGGCAGCCCTGATTGCTCTTAAGAATACTTATAGTCATATCTGTTATGTTACACATAGCACATATGAAATTTGGTTTAAATCCAACTGATAGTATAGAAGTTACATGTATTTAAAAATTGGTCTTATCAGCAGGCTTAGAATTATGTTAGTAGAACTGACGTATGTAAGTTACTCCAAATTAATCTAAAATGTCAGGTACTATACGTGTGAATAGTTCAAAGCTGTCGGCTTGCATACTTTCTGATATATTGGTATTTGAATTAAAAAAATAGAGAGCAATTATTAACAGTTGGCAGCCCTGGTGGCTCTTACGAATACGCTGTCATATCTGTTTATGTACACATATTACATACAAAATTTGGTTGAAATCCAATTGATAGTGTAGAAGTTATATGCATTTAAAAATTGGACTTATCAGAAGGCTTAAAATTATTTTGGCAACACTGTCATGTATGGCCTCCTGGAAATTAAACTGAAATAGTATTATCTACATGTGTGCCAATTTTGGAATAGCTCCCATGCATACCTTCCAAGATATCCAACATGGAGCTCATATTTCTAGTGCATTTTTTCAGCAGTTGGTAGCACTGACATAATTTTCAAATATGGGCGTGAGATATTCCGGTATACATCTTTACTCATACTAAATTTGGTTTCGATTGCTGCAGCCGTTTATGAGTTGATAGGGGGGTACACACACACAGCCAGCCAGCCAGCCAGCCAGCCAGCCAGACGGACGGACAGACAGACAGACGGACAGACAGACAGACAGACGGACGGACAGACACACTTTTCCCTCATTTTTGCAAAATGTGAAAACTAGGCTAAAAATACAAAGATAATAAAATCAATGCCAATCTCAGTTCGTAAGAAATTGTGATGAGAGAATATGAGGGGCATTCAAATGAAACCCGGTCACTTGTGTAAAGTAATGGTAACTATTTTATTAACTCAAAAATAAATACACAAATAGTCGCCAAAACCGTTGGCACATTTATCCCATTGCGACACTAGACGGTAATGATGTTATTAACTCAAAAATAGTCGCCAAAACTGTTGGCACATGTATCCCATTGCGACACTAGCCGATCAATTCCATGAAGAAGCTAGTAGGCTGCTGTCGGATCCAGGCCGGGACCCATTCACACACTTCGGCGTCCGTTGTGATTCGATGTCCGCGAATAGCTTGTTTGAGAGGTCCATAAACATGGAAGTCACATGGTGAAAGGTCTGGACTGAACGGTGGATGTTCCAGCATTTCCCATCGAAACTGCTGCAATGTCGTCTTCACCGCATTGACAGTGTGTGGCCGGGCATTATCATGCAGGAGAAGAACGCTATTCGACAACATGCATCGTGTTCCAGTAACTCGCGCCCCTCAAGGAATCTGTTGCACCATTCCACAACACTTGAACGACACAGAATGTACTCACCGTACACAGCCTTCATCCGTCGATACATTTCACGGCCTCCAACTCCCTCCGCCGCTAAAAATCGAATCACTCCTCGTTGTTCCTGCCTACTCGCCTTCATGTTCAGTAGTGGACGGTAACTTGTGTGACCACCTTCTCTTAGGCGTGAAACCATACTGTCGCTATACAACGTCAAACGTTGCGCACGCTGCAGTCGCTCTATCAATAGATGATGCCACCATACATGCAGTTACGTGGTGCCACCGTACGATTAATGCAATGTTAGAGGCACTGACCGGGTTTCATTTGAATGCCCCTTATACATCAAATAATTGTGCAGAAAGGATATAAGTAAGCATCTGGTAAGCTTTAGAAGCTACCTATTTTTGTTGTTTTATGGCTATCATAGCCATAGGACTTCTTGTGGTAAGAAAATTCCATATTTCACTGGGATTTGGATCTTAACTGTTTTGGTAGGAGGAACATTCGGATATCAGCTTACTTGGTGGATTAGCAGCAGACTGTCCGCCTCATGATCCTTAAGATTGAAGGTTCAGTTCCTGGCCAAAGAAGTAAGATTTCTGAAGGGAGGGGAAAATCCACACCACTCCGAGTCTTATAATGTCAGCTCATATCACATTTAGTAACCACAAGGCAAAATTAAATATGAACTATAAGTCATCCAGATTTCTCTGCTATGTAGTGGTAAAACAGAATGTCAAAGTGGAGAATATATCACCTAATTGGCACCAGGTGGCTGAGGCATTTTTGTTTTTGTTGTTATTACAGGAATAGACAGACAAAAAGCTGTGGCTTATCAGGTTACATTGTAGTTGAAGTAAGCACATGGACATGTAAGCTCATCATGGTACTTTAGCTGATCTTTATCACTCTTGTTTGCAATCTAACTGTAGAAATGTGACCCATCGCAACAAATAAATATTGAAGAAACTTAACATCACTCTCTAGAGCACGTGGTTCATTAACCAGCAAAGAGTTTGGGTTTATTTGAGAAGGTATGTCTGTCAAACTCTTTTGTCACACTGTGTGGTAATTGTGTCCTCTCAATTCCGGTTTCCAAAGAGGATTTAAGACACACTTTAGGAAAAGTACTAATAATACTACTAGTGTTCAGTGTGAAAGTTAAAAACATGAATATTGATATAATTCTGCATTAGTTTGTGAAAATGATATTTAGCTAAAAAGTACCATCACTTTACAAAAACTCACAGTAAAAATATTGGCATTAGAGCTTCTATTACATACATATGCACACAGTAAAACAACTTCCACTCAAATTCACACAATATCACTTTTATCACAAATGCAACAACAACAAAAAAGTTCTCTGGTCACGGTAAAACTCGAGGTTTCATTGCCTTCGAGAATGTCTTCTTCTATGGCGCGTCAGCCCGGGTTCGGGTCATGGCCTCCCCAGTTGCTCTCCGCCAACCTCGTTGATACTGCGCCGCAACTCTCCAATTCCGGATCTTGAGGATACCGGTATGTGCTGCATCCTGATGTACACCGTCTTCCCATCTATTACGTGGCCTTCCCACCAGTCTTCCTCCTCCAAAGTCTCCTGAAAATACCTTCTTTGGTACTTGATTTTCTTCCATTCTAATCAGATGGCCTGCCCATTTGAGTCTCTTAACCCAGCTGACATGCGACAAGGGTGTCTCTCCATATAGGGAGTATAGTTCGTTATTATATCTAATTCTCCATTCTCCTTGCACACAGATGGGTCCATAGATTCTCCTCAGGATTTTCCTTTTGAAGGAATCAATATTTTCCACGGCTTTCTTTGAAAGGGTCCACGTTTCACTTCCATACTGCGTATGAGTGTTTTGTCTCTGGTTTATGTCCCTATTCCTGTAGATAGGTAGTAATGAGAAATATGCTCTATTGGCAGCCTGTATTCTTGCCTGAAATTCCATTATTTCCTCATTTTTGCTGGTTATATGTATACCAAGGTAATTAAATCCATTCACTACCTCCACCTTAGATCCTTCTGGCATGAGCTGGTCTGTTTATTTCCTTCTACGAGTCTGTACCATTACCTTATTCTGTTGTTCATTGATTTTAAGGCCAATTTCCTTGCCTTCTATTCTCAGGTCTTCAAACACTTCCTTGACTCTTCTTGTTGTTCTTCCCATCACATTTATTTCATCTGCGTATCCAACTAGTTGAACTGTTTTTTATAGAAGTGTCCCACACAAGTCCACCCTTAGTGTCCTGATAGCAGATTCTAGTGCTAAGTTAAGCAGGAGTGGTGCCAGCGCATCCCCCTGTTTCAATCCCCGCTTCATTTCAAAGAAGCTACCTACTTCAGCCTGAATTTTCACTCCTGCCATTGTGTTCCTCATAGTTCCACAAGTTGCACCAACTTATCTGGTATCTTGAGTTCTCTTAGTATCTCCAATAGCTTATACCTGTCGATTGAATCATATGCCTTTTGAAAGTCAATGAACAGCTGCACTACATCTATGTTCTGTACCCAACACTTCTCCAACACTTGTTTGACAGTAAATGTGTGATGTATGGTGGACCTACCCTTCCTGAAGCCTGCCTGGTATTCACCTAAGATACCTTCTACCAGGGGTTTCAATCTCTTCTTCAGTATTGAGGTAAACAGTTTATACACTGTACACAACAGTGTAATCCCCCTATAGTTTGTTACACTCCAGCTTATCCCCTTTCTTATATATTGGGCATATGATGCATTTGTGCCAGTCATTGGGAATTTCTTCTGTACTCCACATACTCACAATTAGATCGTGTATTGCTTCCTGTAATGTGGTTCCCCCATGTTTCCATGGCTCTGCTGAGATTCCATCAATACCTGGTGCTTTATTAATCTTCTGCTGCTGTAGGGCTTGTTCCACTTCATGTACAGATGGTGTTTCAACATCCACTTCATCTAGCTTATTATCCCTTGTGGTGGCCGGTGGTTATCATTCCGAGGCATATTCTGGGGTTTCGTAACAACTTGTTTTTCTGGGGCGAGGTCGTTGGCCTTGCTACAATGCCCGCCATCCTGGAGGGCCGATGTTTTCTTTTTGGGTTGTCTTCCTTAGCTGGATGGTCCCCATTTAAGCATCAGGAGCTCGCTTTTTCGCCCTTACATGACTTAGCTGTGTACACTAAGTGTCCCCGTTGCCCAGAGGCCATGGCGTGGAGGTGCATGTATCAGACTGGGTAGGAATAAATGGCATTTCCTGTGTCTTGATGGTGCATTTCCATCAGAAGGCAGTGCACCCACAGGACCACATACTACCTCCTTCGAGAATGTGCCACTTTCAAAACTTATTCCTGTATCACTGAGCTCAAATAAAATAACTAACAAATGAAGTATTAGCAGATGCCACCTAGATGGTCTAGTGCAGCCATGTCAATGTGAATTTGCTGTGTGTATGTGTGAGGTAGCTGTAGGACAGCCTTGCTTACCATGTACATGGTAACTTCCCCTCTTCCGCCAACAGTTGAGGCTCGGAGGGAAGGTTTAGCAGGGGAAAGTAAACTTGCACATATAGTCAGACAAGAACACGGAAGATAAAAAACATAGTGCTGTATTGGGTTCAACAGTCGTTAGTCCAAGCTATATTTCTGCCGTGAACATGACTGATAATTTTAATTTTATCTCTCAAGCATAGCATTCTTAACACTGTTGTTGAAACAAATACTAGGTTATCACACAAACTGAACTGTGATCTATTAAACTCAAAATTAGAACATACATCTCATGCACAGAATGCAATTGATCGCCCCCTTTTCTCCTAGCCACTTCATTATTCTGCTAAGATGATTTCAAAGTTTGGAACGACAACAACACTTTTAATTTTTAAATGTGGCAAAAAATGATTCATAACCCCCTTAATTGAAATTAAAAGTAGTGATTTTTTAAAAGTTTTTTCTACTTCAACCTTGACTTGTTACGTATCTACAGTACAGATTCTGGCTTCAATGGAAGCACTCCTTATCAAATGTTTGCAACATTGTAATATAGATGGTAGAGATTGAAAACTCAGTCATTTCTTTAGTGTTGCCTTTTAAGAATCTATGTAGAATGCTCTTAAAATTAATTTTAAGTAATAAAGTGTACAATTTGTAAATGTTTATTTTATTTCAAGTACTTACGTAGAGATGAATTTTAGTTGTTTTATTTAGCCCTGTGTACTTGGGTGGGTTTAGAATTTGTCTGATAACCTGCCATACTGTGATGTCTGTAATAGTGTATGTATTTGTTATTGGGCTGGGATTGGAAAGAAGGTGGCTGTGGCCTTAAGAAATGAACCATACGAGAATCTGCCTGGAGTAGAAGAGGAGAAACTACGGTGGGGACTGAGACCACCTCTATTCAGTTATGCCTAATGAGGCCAAGTGTATCCAGTTCCAGCTCTCAGACAAGAATTAAATTTCTTGGCTGAGCCAGAAATCGAACCTGGACCTCAGTGATGACAGCCACTATGCCATGAAGTGGTCATATTAACATTAACCACTCACCAACTGAATAGCATTTTACATACATTATAGTAATGCCTGTCACAGAATGCCCCACATACATAGCCGTTCTTACAACAACAATAACATTATCTAAATTAATGCTTTTCAGTCGGTCAACACGATTGTGCCATACACAAATAATATGACCAACAATCGTGTTCCTCAACTGAAATGTATTAATTTTGATTATTAAGGCAACACTGAAAATTGGCTTGCAACACGATAACAGCAACATTAACAATAACAATAAAATAAAATTACATTGTTGATGGGGATAGAGTCAGTGATCATAATCATTATGGCAAAATTGAAATTATCAAGAACATTGAAGAAAAAGTTTTTTCTATATTCTCTTTGTATAACCATCACTAATATATTACCTCGAAATTCCCAAGCTATGGGTTAAATGGGCTAGGTGTCAGAAGCTCTCACAGGGGATTTACAAAATGGAATCATCCAAAATGACAGGGAAAGGTCTTCCCTTTCCCATCCTTTACCTATGAGTGAAAGTGGTGAGTGGAACATCAATACACAGAAGTGAAGAGCTTATAGCCAAATCCATTCACATTAACATTTACAAGCATAAATAATAATAAATATTAACAACTCAAAGCTTTGAATGGCAAATTATTCTCTGAAAACACATTAACAAATAAGCATAGTCTGTCACAAACGAACCTGAGTTTCAGCCCATTGCTTTTGTGCTGTATTCCTTGAGTGGTGAATAAGAATATTGCCACCTGTATCCACCTTCTCACTGCTGGCAGAACTTGAAAGAGTCCTTACTTTGTCTAGCAGAGGAAACAGCACCTAAAGTTAAGTCAGCAGTGATTAACATACATCTCTCATACAATAAATAATGCTTTCCAGTCGGTCAACACGATTGTGCCATACACAAAATAATATGACCAACAATCGTGTTCCTCGACTGAAATGT
Source organism: Meconema thalassinum (assembly GCA_946902985.2). NCBI lineage: Eukaryota > Metazoa > Arthropoda > Insecta > Orthoptera > Tettigoniidae > Meconema > Meconema thalassinum. The sequence goes on along the minus strand of OX336389.2, from coordinate 1,234,162,964 downwards.
ATTAACTTTGATTACTAAGGCAACACTGAAAATTGGCTTGCAACACGATTCACTTATTTGGGTCAAATCCTAGAGAATCACCCCATGTGATTGATTTCAAGAAGTCTAATGAGAAAACATGAAATACTGCCTGTGATGAAAATAGAACAATTTTGAATTTGATACATACTATGACAAGATTCCTAAAAGCTACCATGAAAGTAAAAACATTGATGACATATTCTTATGACATTGGAAACATCCCTGTCCATAATGTCCATTAAGCCTGAGTTAAATAGGTCCAAAGTATACGTGGCCTTCTCTGGATCAATTGATTGTACATAATAATTAGATGATTTTCAAACCAAAATACCAACTTACTATGGCAAAAGACAGCAAATATATATGTAGATCTACCCCTTAACAGATGTAGTATTACATCCTTTATTGAATCATACAGGCATATTTCAGGTGTACTGCTATCAGACAAGATTATTCACAACCAACTTTCTTCTGAAATTCAAATTTTCCTTCACATTAACTATAACAACGTTCCAATCTTGACGTATGCCTAGAGACCTGGGTTAAAGGAAGGGAGCGAAGCAGAATACAGGCTAGTGAGATGAAATTCTTGAGAAGCAGTATTGGAGTGACAAAGGTGGACAGGTTAAGATATGAGAAGATCAGAGAATTAGTCAAGCAGGGAGTATTACAGGATAGGATAGAGGAATCAAGGCATAAATGGTATGGGCATGTTAAGCGAATGGATGGGAGGAGGATACCCAGGAAGATACACGAGATGAAAATAAAGGGAAAAAGGCCAAGAGATAAGTGGCTGAAGGGTGTGGAGGACTGCGTGCGAAGGAAAGGAGAAGACTGGACCAAGGTGGTGATGGAGACATGGTGGGAAGACAGAAGACGATGGAGAGGCTTATGTTCCAAACAGACCCGGCCAGTGGCTGGAAACTGTTCAAGATGATGATGATGATGATGATGATTAACTATAACAGGTGGTCTTCAAACTGCAACCCAACTGCTGCCTACAAACTGTTTTCCATAACACAAAATCAGTGCCTGTCATTGTCCTTGTGAGATGGAATTGTATATAGAGTTACATTTTACAGAGACTTAAACATTAGTTGTGTCAGGCTTTTTGATTGCTATTCATAATAAAGATTAGGTACAAGGGAAAGTACCCTGAGTGATTCTTTGAAATAATATGAGAAACCGGATAGGAAGAATGCAGCAGACTTACCTAGGTATTAACTTCCACTGCAGGACAAGCCACACATACAGAAAAATCACTCTAAATACTAGTTCAATAGTCTACGCTGCTTTCATCAGTAATAGACTGCAGTCTATTGATGCTTGTAACTGGCAGACTGAACAGGCCGCTGCCTCCAAGGTTGCCAAGTTCCATTATAGTCGCCTCACTTCCCTGGTTAACTAGCGGCGACTCAAGTGTAAGGCAGTAGCACGCACCGACAATAAGCATTCTTTGCTACTGACCAATAGCTGACAGTTGTTGACCAATAGAATGCTTCCTCTATTAATGCACGTGGACTCTCAAGTCCCACCCTGGTGGCTAGCTTGTCTCTCCCACTGGTAACAGTGTCCAATGATACACATCTGCACATACGTTCTGTCCAGTCTCGCTGCTTGCTCTCAGTGGCTACGGCAGAAAGTTGACAACGCTGTGCCTCGCGCTGGGAAAGCCTTGGCCCCAGGCACCATGGAATGTAAACATATCCGCCCAGCTAGATTTCAAAGGCGAACCACACGTTAACCAGGAAACTGAGACAACTATATATCAACTATTACACTGAGTACAAATAAACATATAGTCTGTTACCTGTGAGTGAAAGAAAAGAGGTACAGGGAGTAAGAGGTAAAAAGAATACTGTCATTAACAGAGATTTAGATTTGATTTCTAGTGCGACTTTATGACCAGCTGATGTGCTAGTTCGAGCTTTCTGAGTTATAAGGGGTTACATTCAATTTTAAGTAGGGCTTTAAAGACACTGGAAGAATGGCATTCCTTAAATTGTATTGATTAGCATGCAGTGATACTGGGTTCTTACGGCTCATGTGCCTGGTGTCAAATCTGCACCCATTCATTCTTTTCTCGAGGGTTTCAGTGGCCAGGCCTACATACTGAGGTGCAAATCCCTTGTGCTGCAACTGATAAATCAGATTTTCGGGGTTGCAGTCATAATAGCCCTGAATTTGGTATGATTTCCTGGTGGTGTTGCTGAAAACTGCATATATGGGTTCCTGAGATGATGAGGTTTACAAGCCTTATTCCTTTCACACAGAAAAGAGCCTCACTGTGGTCATCTTGGTCCATTCTGGTAGTTTTGGAAACTGTCAAAATGCAGGTATTGTTTGTTGGTCAATGAGTTTGATGTAAAAGGATGTTTCAGTGTATTGTGGAAGGGTAGATCAACAGGAAAGAAATGTTGGTGCTGGAGATGTTCCAGGTGAAATGGACAATAAGAGAAGGAATTACAGGATGGAAGCATGAAGGCTTTCACGGTTATGGAGCCACACAAAGAATCTCCATTAGCATAGTGGCTGGAAGGGGTTCCTGGATGACGATATCCTCCTCAAATTTCCCCATTAAGAGGTTGGCATAGGAGGGGGCCATATGGATTTCCATAGCTCTGCCTTGGATCTGGAGGTAAAGCCTGTCACAAAAACTGAAAATACTGCTGATGAGGAATGATATGGGCCAGGTGGGGGAGGAAACCAATGTTGAGTAGGGTTTCAGGAGATATTGGGCAACGACTGCTAACCCAAGGGTGTGGGGCATGTTGGTATAAAGGGAAGACACATCAATCTTCACCAGAAAGCAGTTCAGTGGAAGCAGGCTTTCATTAATACAGTTGCCTTCATTCTGCGCTGCCCAGAAAACATTTCCAAATCCATCCAACCATTGTCTTACTCAACAACGCCTACTATCACAATGCTGCATCTGTGAGGGAGTTGTGGAGACCATGGAGGTCATGGAGATGTGAGTCCCTGTGACTATGATCTTTCCCCATTAAGAGGTTGGCATAGGAGGGGGCCATATGGATTTCCATAGCTCTGCCTTGGATCTGGAGGTAAAGCCTGTCACAAAAACTGAAAATACTGCTGGTGAGGAATGATATGGGCCAGGGAAATGCAGGAGGGAAATCCATCGCGGACATCAACAAAGGTGGAACTGCTACTAGTAACATGCGCCTTCCACACATCTGGCAACAGGTGTAACATATTGCAGTGGAGAGATATGGCGGTTCTACAATAAATTGTTTAGTGTATATGTTACCACTACTTTATTTCAGCCCTCATACACCAGGCGTTTCACCCAAGAGATAATGGGCACCTTTCCTCTGGTGTTTCTCAAGGCATTTTAAATTGCATTTTTATTTTAATAAGCAGACAGAGTCAACCCAAATAAAGACTGTAAAAAACTTGAAAGTAGGCTTAAAAAAGTCAGCTCTTTAAGATTCTCTTTTCGTATTTACTTTTCGATGGTATGACTCTCATGAACAGTGATACAATCGGGGAGGGCAATTTATTTTTATTTCCCCACCTTACACACAGCATAACATTATCACACAATCATCAGAAAACTTTCCAGATATCTCGTTTATTCTAAGACAGAGTATACCAACACAAATAAATTAATAAGTAACGTAAGTTGATATATAGTGAAATTCTAACTTAATGTTTCTCACATCATCGTTTGCCCGAAGATACGTTCATCGTTCATTTTCATTTTTTTTTCATGGTGTACCATCTACTAACGAAGGTGGCGATCATCGTGGCTATTTGATATTTGGATAATACCACATGGAAAAGTTTACCCGTGGTCATCTGGTACCAGTCTATGAAGTTCTTAAACCAGGAAGTTCTTTGTCGGCCAGATCACCAATATCCTACAATTTTTTCCCTGCATCACCATTTGAAGGACCCTGCACTTGTCCATTTTCATTGGTCCCATAAACACAATGTAAATTACACTCCAGTTCAACGTATGCCAATTCTATATTCAATTTCTAAGTCCAAATTTTAGGACCGCTGGAACAAAGTCGTTTAATGTTTGTTCATGTGGTTCCAAACAACTTACAAGATGGACATTATTCCCCTGCTACAATACATGATGAAGCTGCTTCTCCTCTATGATGAGGTTAATATTGTTCACTTTTCAGTGAAATTTACAAAGTTCACTTATTTTTATTATAACATAACCTCTCACCTGTCATGTCATTCCATTTTTCTTCAATCTGTTCTTGCTAGCACGTGTTCCATGACACTGTATTGATTTCCGGAACTAATGTTGGTCACGAGGTTCATTTTCAGTTGGCCCCTTGCTCTGATTGGCCTCAGCAGTTTTCGAGAATTTTCCATGCTCTCGGATTGGCCGACGCCACCTGTCCTCATCACGCATTCCGCGTGATCTCCGGTATATAGCCTGCCCTGGCCTACATCAACTGTCTGTCTCCAGCAAGTCACAATGCCAGTCACTCGTCGTCAGCTGTCTTCACGCTGTTTGCACAACGCTTGAATGTGTCTCAACGCTGTGTGCTAATACATCGCAAAATGCTTCTAGTCAAACCAGCAGTGCATTCTAAAATCTACGAAATCTATATAAGTTAACATCGATACTTGGCCTACGTCAGTTTGTCGTGAGCAAAAAACGATAAACAAATTTTCTTCTGTGCTGGGCACGAAGTCTTCAACATTTCCAAGAAGGAAAAAAGTGATCAAAACCGAGTTCTACAAAGTCTATCTAAGTTTACATCGATGATTGGCCTACGTCAGTTTTGTGCTGGGCACGAAGTCTTCAACATTTCCAAGACGGAAAAAAGTGATCAACATGCTCTTCCTCTATTTATATTATGTGGAAATTCCTCTACACCAACGCCAACAAGCTAAGTGTTTATTATAACCTCAAAAATGTCTAAACCTTAAAAATATATATTTCTTTTTAGGGTTTGTTACCTGACTTAAACAACTTGTCAAACTATGCCAAACTCAACTTATTTCTTTCTATTAAGTGGTTTAAGCATGTATTATGCCTTTAAATTGTAGGCTATGAGAAAACGGCTGTTCTCTCTCTTTCGCATGTTAACTTTCCTTCAAAACAAATCATTCTTTTCTCTATTTTTGTACAAACTATTGGGCTTAACACCAGTTCACCTATCTGACGAAGTGAATGGCTTGTTCTTCATTTAATCTATCAAAGTGTTTTTGGGAATGCTCCCATTTCAATTGCAAACAACTTTGTCTTATAACTATCAAGCGACTAGCAGGATGTTATCCCTACTGGCATGTTAATTAATGTTGATTTTTTTTCTGTAAATAAACTAGCCTACTCTCTGTGTGCAGTCCTAGGCTAAATTTTAAGCCTTCATTTGAGCACTAAATTTAGCATAAATAAGAGTGAGATGGTGATCACAACAAGGAAGAAGGAAAGAACCACAACGGGAATAACAATTGGTGGGGAACAGCTGAAGAAAGTGGAGAGTTTTAAGTATCTGGGAAGCCTGATACAAGATAATGGAAGAAACGATAGAGAAATAAATGAGCGGGGGAGGCAGGCAGAAGCATTTCGGAGGAGTGTGAGAAGCATGTTATGGAGCAAGGATGTCCCTCAGAACAGCAAAAAGATCATATATCGGACGTACTATGTCCCTATCTTGACGTATGCCTCGGAGACCTGGGTTATGAAAGGAAGGGAGAAGAGCAAAACACAGGCCAGTGAGATGAGGTTCTTGAGAAGCAGTATTGGAGCTACAAAGATGGACAGAATAAGAAATGAGAGGACCAGAGAATTAATGAAGGAGGAACCATTACAGGATGGTATAGAGAAATCTAGACTTAGATGGTATGGACATGTAAAACGAATGGAGGAGAAGAGGATAGCCAGGAGGGTACATGAGACGAAGTGGGAAGGAAAGAGACCGAGGGGAAGACCGAGAGACAGGTGGCTGAAGGGGGTGGAAGAAAGCGTGAAGAAGAGAGGAGAAGACTGGACAAGGGTGGAGGCTGAGAGATGGTGGGAAGACAGAAGACGTTGGAGAGGCTTGTGTTCCAAACAGACCCGGCCAGTGGCTGGAAACTGTGCAAGATGATGATGATGATGAGTTACTCACTATTTTACCCTGCATAGTTCTACTTCAGACTAACTGGCCACAAAGTGGTTACTTATTCTCAGGGTTGTTGGCATTCAAGCTTATGAAATCTTGTTCGCTTGTTGTAGGCCTGTCAAAGGTCACATTTCCATTACATGTTTATATATTCATTTATTGTTAATCTTTTTCAAGCTTATGAAATCTTGTTCGCTTGTTGTAGGCCTGTCAAAGGTCACATTTCTATTACATGTTTATATATTTATTTATTGTTAATCTTTTGAAAGTTGTTTATGAATAAAATACCCCTGTTATTGGCAAACTGTTTCCATTGCTATTTACTCATCAATGTTCAATCTGTTCCTACTTAGTAAAGTTCATTTTCTTATTAGACTAGAAGCTTCACTTCTAGTCCTTCCCGAAAAAGGAGGTCTCGCATTGACAGATCCTAACCAAATATAAAGGGTTAAATCACACCACAATTGGCTGGGGACGAAAGAAAAACTATAACATTCAAGTTCTATTACGCCTGTGCAACAGGAAGACAAATTGCCCTTGAAGATGTAAAGAGCAGATATGCATGTATTTGTGGCCCTGAAGTTTCGCTGGTTTATTAACAACATTATTGCTTGGTGAATCCTCCAACAATCCAATCCACCCTCCACAATCCACCCTCTAAGCAGGGTGTAGGAGCTGATAATGGCAGACATCAGTGTCATAAACTAGGCCTGCTCTTTGAAATGAGACACCATGTTTTCAAAATGAAGCAGTAATATGATATCCCATATCAAATTGGCATAAGCCTATGTTAATCATACTTGGGAATAATTATACTCATGCACGAACACACACAAGATTATCAGAAGTACACATACAAGTACTAGACTACAAGTTACAGCATTATTTTGTTTGAAACAACTTGCAAGTTTAGCAAGGGCGGCATGTACCAACATCGAGTAATTTACTACGAATGTAGCAGTTACCACAGGAGTAGGAGAGAAGGAGAGTTGTTTAGTACGAGATTTAAGTTGGAGAGCTCAAATGTCTACTACTCTCTTAGTAGTAATTACAGAAGTAGTGGTCACTAATCCAGAAGTAGCACCATTTTACCTCTGCTGTAAGTCATGCCTGAGGTTATGTTGGAGAGAAAACATTCAACGAAAATAGTATAAATATCACAGATGGTTTACTATATGAATGTACATGCTTCAAAATACTTCCCTTATGTTCTGAAATCCATAGGAGAAAATTCCGCATAGGCCTCTCTATGCGGAATTTTTCCGAACAACGTGCACGTGCCGCTGAACTAGGTTGCTGTGATTGAAACGTTCTCATGTAGCACAAATATTTCACTCTCATGTAAATCACTTTTTTGAAAGAGTGACACCCTTACCAAAATAGTATAATTATTTTTATATTAGCTTTCAGTCATTGTCTTTAGGCTATGTAGACTGTTCACACTGTTGTCTTTATAGTCGATGTTTCCTGTTTATAAATCATGTCACACTATCTCAGCGTGTATGTATTAGGAACTTCGTATATTTGATAAGGTTAAGAATTGTGGCTGCTATCACACTCTGCTCTGAAGGAATTACGGCATATCTCCTCCCCGAGGTTAGACATTCATTAGCCCATCACCAAACTCGGCTTGACATTTTTAAGATTTATTGGGGGCATGGGTAGCAACTTGGATCGGTTGTAAGGTACAGAGAAAGGGCCTGGACGATTCTCAGGTGACCCAGTACTTTCTTCTGAATATTTGATAAGTGTGGAAATCAACATGACGACACATCTTAGGCGAGTTTCAAGCGTATTGTCAACACTGCTCATACCCAAAGTTTGACTTGAACTCGTGTCCTGCTGCTAACTACAATTTCAAGTTATGTAATTTACTGGGTCATGGTGCCTCACATCAAAAAATATAGCATGTAAAAAAAAAAAAAAACCCTACGATATTCTTCTGATGTCAAGCTTTCTTCGTATTTCGCAAGCGTTATTTATTGGCATGAGGATCCATCCGGTCACAGGCCACTTCGGATGCATACGAACATCAATTATTTATTACAATGTTACAATAAATAACAACAGTGCTCATATTCAACAAAATTCCATTATCTCCTGCACCCTTTGAACATTACTTGATAATTATACACAGCATTCTGGACTTTACTCTTGGCTTACTCCATGCTCAACACAAGAGTAAATTCTAACCTATATTTGCACTTAATTTACTTATTTAGTATACTAATATAATATACTACAGAATGGTGCTCTTCAACATTCAGTTCTGTAGTAATTAACTCCGCGAGTATCTACCGGGACTAAAATACAACGGAAGTAATTTGCTCACAGATGGAAGTCGCCAAAGTCCGACTACTGTAGTTATTTACTAAGGAAGTAAGCCTGACTCTTCATTGGTGCAGGCCTAAATGTGCTACAGACAAGATAAGTTTTGCCAAAGGAGGAGAGAAACCTGGCCAAAGCTTTTGTAACTTTGTGTTCCTCTGTAGTCTAAAACATTACAATATGTGTACAGACACAGAACATGAATATTTAGGGGATAACATTTTCTGCATATAACAGAACGAACAAACAAACACATGTTATACCAGGGGTCGGCAACCACAAAGCCTTCGCGATCTACTGTTTCATACCACCATATCAAAGTGATCTACTTCTTTTAAAAATATAGTAATTGCTACATTTTTTATTTTTTAATACTGTGAAACAACTATATTTAACAATGAAACTATTACATCTTCACTATTTGCTGAAAATACAAAAATTTACATTCAATGTGAAACTTGAGGAGATGTTCGTTTAACAATGTCTTTGATATTAGGTGTATACACTTAGTCGAATACACGAGTCAAGGTGTTCGTCAGTCAACCTTGTTCTGTGTTTATTTTTAATAAAATTCATATTTCAAAACAATGATTCACACAGGTAAGTAGAAGCAAACAAGGCCTTTATTTTAAGTGCAACATCAACTAACACAGGATATTTCTCCTGAGGAATTAAAGACCAACAGTTTTTAGGTTCCGCAATAGTTTTGAGATACAAATCATTTTTAATGATATGATTTCAAGTTCAAGAGCTGCCCCATCTACGTCAAAAACATTTTCAATGGAAGAAGATACATTCAATAGTTCAAGGTTAGCCCAAGTGAAAGATACAAACAGGGTTACCACAGAAATCTTTTGAAAATCTGAAAACCGATATTTGAAATCATCCCTCAAAGTGGAGATCATATTTACATAACATTCTCTATCATAGGGTATCTCACATTCTTCTACTTGGGTCTTCAGAGTTGGAAAGTGTCTTAACTCACCTCTCTTAAGGCAGGACTCCCATAAAAACAATTTTTTAGTAAAATAATTTACTTCAGATATCATTTCAGCAATATCTTTGTCCTTGCCCTGAAATTTCAAATTTAGTTCGTTAAGCTTTTCTGTTAAGTCAAATAAAAAAGCAAAATGCATAAGCCAGAGAGGATCTTCAATATAAGCTAACAGGCTATTCTCTTCTATGTCCTGCAGAAACAATTTGACAGCTGGTAAAACCTTGTGGAAACGTTCAAGTACTTTTCCCTTACTGAGCCAGCGTACTTCAGTATGGAGAAGTAATTCTCCATATTGCAGTTCCAATTCGTCTGCCAAATCTTTGAAAAGTCTTCTTTGAAGAGAATGAGACCTAATTTTGTTCACTATCTTCACAACAGGTTTCATGGTTTCATTTAAATTTAAAAACTTTCCACACAGAGACTGCTGGTGTAAAATACAGTGATAAGTTAATAACTGTGGAAAACTTTCATCTCTTTGGCACAGAGCAAGAAAACCATTTTTAGAAACTCTTAAAGCTGGGGCTCCATCTGTGGTAATGCTTACAAGCTCTTGGATAGGTATTTTCTCTGACAAGATTAGTTGTTTCACAGCAAAAAATACATCTTCTCCTCTTGTATGGCCTTTCAAAGAAATTACTTTAAAAAGTTCTTCTTTGACAGTAAAGATATTAAAAACCATCCTTACAAAAACTGCCAACTGTGCAGTACCTGTTACATCAATGGATTCGTCTAACTGCAATGAAAACTAACAACACTCCTCCAAGTCTGTTTTCAATTGAGAGAAAACATCACGAGACATTGTTTCAACTCTTCTTGTGACCGTTCTTGATGAAAGTTGAAGCAATTCGATGGCAGCCACTATTTCAGACTTGTTCTTGAAATTATTAAAACAACTCATAAGCAGCTTCTCGAAATGCTTCTTTTATGAATTCGCCGTCTTCAAAGGGTTTCCTCCGTTTCGCCAATACATTCGAAACACGATATGAAGCAAGGGTGGCAGCAACACTTCTATCCACTGGTTCAGTGAACATATTTTGCTGAACACTTAACTGATTTTTAAGTTTCTTGATTTTTTCTTTCCTCATTTCACTGCTTAAAGGAAACTCTGCATTCACACATGGGTGCATAGTTTCGAAGTGTCTTTCGATGTTTGCCTTTTTCACGAATGCAATTGTAGCTTGACACAACAAACAAATACATACGCCATTTCTTTCCACTACGAAAAACTCGTGTTCCTATTCGGAATGAAAATTATAAACTTTACGTTTTTTAAAATACGCTACTCATTATGCGCAAAGTGTCGTTGCACTACGTACGCAATTATGTTCTTGATACAAGCTATCTCGTCCACACACTATAAAAACACGAAAGTTAGCAGTTCACAGTAACGACACCAAAGAAGTAAAAATTGTAACCACAATAAACAGCACGAGGCACGAAACTCACCGCCTGTTAATTTGGAAGAAGCTTTCTTTCAAATTACACACCGCCTTCTCCAGACAGGAAGCCTCCGTGGCTTAGGCGGCAGCAGGCCGGCCTCTCACCGCTGGGTCTGTGGTTCAAATCCCGGTCAATGCTGGACAAAACGGAGGCAGACAGGTTTTTCTCCGGGAACTCCGGTTTTCCCTGTCAAACTTTCATTTCTGCAACACTCTCCACTATCATTTCATTTCATCATTGCCCCAGAGGAGTGCGTCAGGCCTCGGCAGCCGGCGCAGTCCATATCCTCGTCGCTAGATGGGGGCTTCATTCATTCCATTCCTGACCCGGTCAGAGATTGGAAGCAGGCTGTGGATTTTCATTTTTCTTCTCCAGATGCGTACCGAACCAATACAACACATTGCACAAAGATAAATGAAACAGTGTAGAGACAAGTAGCGGCTGTTTGAACTAATGCGAGAAAAACAATCTGAGGTTCAAGGTAGATGTTGCTAGTAGTTCTACAAACTTGTTTCGAACGATCTCGCATTTTATCTGCTACGAAAAACAATTGTCCATTTTATTCAATAATTTTTCTTCTGCACTCTCAGTACTCACGCGATCTACTAAATAAGCACTCGGGACCTACCGGTAGATCGCGATCGACGTGTTGCCGACCCGTGTGTTATACTGTTAGAGGTTTTAAAGAGGCAATGAAACGTAACGTTCGATTAAATGTTATTCAACCGATTTATTTATCACAAAATACAAGAACTGTTTAAAAGCGTCGTTGCAGTGAACAGATTAAAAACGAACTGAAGAAAAAGTTAGTTGAGGGCGCTAGTGCGCCTCTCGAGCCGGATGGTGGTCTATACCGACGGATGTCGATTTCACCAACACTTCCCCTCGACCAACAGCCGGAGTCATCATGGTGCATGTGATCTCAAGCCAAGGCTTTGAGCACATTTCTCGTGCTTGGGCCTTGACAATCCTTTCGTCGATATGTCGGCAGGCACCTCATCCGTTGGAGTGTAGTCCACCAAAACCACCATTTTGGCCACGGCATCTCGGATGAAATGGTGCCTGATGTCGATGTGTTTCGTCCATGAATGAAACATAGGATTCGACGTCAGCTTCTGCGCACCTACAATGTCATTCTTCGCTGGGAAAACATCTATTGGTTTTCCGAAGTCCTTCAAGAGTTTCCTCATGTGTAGAGCTTCCTTGGTTGCTTCTGTCAAGGTCATGTATTCGGCCTCCGTCGATGACAGGGACACAGTAGGCTGCTTCCTGGACTCCCAACTCACTGCAGCGCCGCCTAGGGTGAACGCGTATCCGGTGTACGATTTTCAATCCACCAGGCCGTTTCCCCAGTCAGCGTCCACATACATCACCGCTGGATTGCTGGATTTGGATCACATGAGACCGAGATCACGTGTGTTAGCGAGGTATCAGACATGTTTTGCAGCCTTCCAGTGCTGCTGTCCGTGACAGGCGTTGAACTGAGAGAGAGAACTGACTGCGTGGGATATGTCCGGTCCCGTTCCTACTGACAGGTACATTAGAGCTCCTATCAAATGTCGATAGGGGACGCTCTCCGCTTGTTCGCCAGCGTTCATGTCTTCCTTCTGCAGTTTCGTACCTGGATCAATGGGAGTGCTGAAAGGCCTGCACTCTGCCATTCCGAATCTCTCCAGGACCTCATCTATGTATCCTTTCTGGCTCAGTTTCATCTAGTTGGCGCTCCTCTCGAACTCCAGGCCCAGACAATATCGCACGTCCTCCAAGTCCTTGATCTCGAACTTGGTATTCAGGAAGTCTCTCACCTCATCGATCTTCTTGTCGTTTCGATCTATGATCATCATGTCGTCGACGAAGAGGATTATGTAAATCCTATCTTCGACCGGTCCAATGTGGTACATGCATGGATCTGCATCTGAACGAGTCGCCTTGAGATTTTTCATCTCTTCCTCGAGACGGTGATACCAAGCGCGTCCTGCCTGTCGCAGTCCGAACATCGCATTGTTTAGTGAACACACCACGTCACGATTCGTCAACTTGTCCAGCATCTCATCTGCGGTCTTTCGCACAGTCTCGTCAACCGACTCGTCTTGACGGTATGGGCAAGAACGTCCTCGAAGTGGTCCGGGGCCTCCACGAATATTTGCTCCTCGACTTCTCCATTCAAGTACGCCGTCTTGACGTTTAGCTGTCGGATCTTTGGATTATCCTGTACAGCTAACGCCACCGCAGTCCTTAACAAATTCACAAAGAAATTTGATACAATGATCCGGCTAGCTCAAAACAGTTGCCAGCGTTTCTCCCCAGTGTACCAATGGGCTCTTCAGTTGGTTATGGTACACCTCACCAAGACGCGTGGCTAGTACATACTGTGAAGGCCGCTGCAAGGCACAAATGTTGCCATGAGTAGCGCCAATGTACTACGGAAGTCAAAACTTCCTTTCAAAAAATAATGTTAGCTTACCTTGCTAATCCATATTGGAAATATCTGTTCCCGTAGGAAACAGGATGTAAAATTGTCCGATTGAGCTATGTACATTAACAAATTCACAAAGAAATTTGATACAATGGTCCGGCTAGCTCAAAACAGTTCCAATATGGATTAGCAAGGTAAGCTAACATTAAGTTTTGACTTCCGTAGTACATTGGCGCTGCTCGTGGCAACATTTGTGCCTTGCAGCGGCCTTCACAGTATGTACTAGCCACGCGTCTTGGTGAGGTGTACCATAACCAACTGAAGAGCCCATTGGTACACTGGGGCGAAACGCTGGCAACTGTTTTGAGCTAGCCGGACCATTGTATCAAATTTCTTTGTGGATTTGTTAATGTACATAGCTCAATCGGACAATTTTACATCCTGTTTCCTAGGGGAACAGATATTTCCAATACCGCAGTCCTTATCGTGCTCAGCCTTGCGACTGGAGCGAACGTGTCGTGAAACTTGATTCCTGGTCTCTGCGTGAAACCCCTCGCTACCACGCGTGCCTTCCGCTTTCTGATAGTGCCATCAGGGTTAAACTTATTCCGGAGAACGAATCTGCTGCCTATCACACGTTGCCCCTTGGGACGGTCGACCTGCTTCCAAGTATTGTTCCGAATCAGCAAAAGCGCCTCTTCTAACATCGCTTCTATCCACGCATGTCAGTCATCTCTGGAGATAGCCTGGTCACTGGGATTTCCGCTTCCCCTCGTCGATCACCGCAGTCCTTGCGGGGTCGCCCAGGATTCCCAGTTCTAATCAACTGAGGCCATCCGCCTCTTCTCCTAGGTGGTTCTGCTTGTTGCTCATCGGGTTGGATCTCCGGATCAACAAAGTAATCGTCGGCAGGAAAGCCTCTGAAGCCATCGAGAAATTCCTATTCACCAATATCAGGTCGGTTTTCTGCCAGCACTTCGTCTCTCGACACCAGCTCGAACTCCTATTCTTGGGTCGGATACTCTGGTTCAACACGATCTTTATCCGGAGAGTCATGAGGGAAAAGATCATCGACTGATTTCACAGGCGCGGTCATCTGCTCAAGAATGACATCATATCTCGTGATCTCAATCTTCTTTGTTTCAGGAATCCAGATCCGGTAAGCCTTCGACTGCTCCGAATAACCAACAAACATTCCCTCTTTTGTGCGAGGGCTAAACTTCTCCTTGTTTGGGGGTTTTGTCCAGGCAGAACACCTTGTCCCCAAGTCCTTGAAATAGTGCACAGTCGGAGTTCTGTCGAACCAGCGCTCAAATGGAGTCTTCCCGTTTAACTTTTTGGTTGGACATCGGTTCCTCAGATATTTTGCGGTGTTGATCGCCTCTGCCCAGAACGTCTTCGGTAGGCCAGATTGAAGGAGTAAACATCGTGCTGCCTCTTCAAGGGGCCGATTTTTCCTCTCGGCCACACCATTCTATTCAGGCGTATATGGTGTTGTGAGTCGGAGCTCGATCCCCTCAGATTTTTAGAACTTGTCAAATTCCCTGTTGACATATTCACGTCCATTGTCGGACTGTACGCACTTTATTTTCAGACCGTGCTGCTTCTCGGCGAAAGCCTTGTACTCTCGGACCATTTGCAATGCCTCGCACATCATCTTCATAAACCGTACCTCTGTCCATCTCGAGTAATCGTCCGTAAATGTGATCATGTACTTGGATCCACCGTTCGACACAACACCCACAAGGCCGCAAAAGTCTGTGTGAATAACATCGAGTTTACCAGTCACACGATTTGACTCTTTCAGGAAAGGTATTCAAGTCATTTTGCATTTCGTGCAAAAGTCACAAGTTAGATCTCCACATCTTCCTTTCAGTTGCACACCTCGAATGGATCCGCTCTTCACTGCCGCATCGAGATCATGAAAGTTGACATGACCCATCCTTCGATGCCACAGTTGCGCCACATTCTCGTCGCGCTTGTCTTCTGACACTCCGTTTTGACATTTTTCCAGTGGGGTGTCTTGCACGTAGTACAGATGGTCCTTTCGCTTTGCAACTAACCTTGTCAGTCCATTCTGGTCGAAAACTTCAGCCTTCTCTTTGCCAAAAATGACCGAGAATCCACGATCTGTCATCTTCGAGACCGATAAGTGATTAGTTCGGATCTCAGGAACGTGCAAAATCTCATTGAGAGTAACGTTGCAAGTCTTACCTTCTACACTTGTTGCAATTTTTTCAGTTACGGGCCTTTATCTCTGCGATTGCGCTGCTTGCTAACTTCAATTTGCCAGTCTCGCCCTTGTCCATCTTTGTAAACACAGTCGCATCGCCGCACAGATGAGACATGGACCCACTGTCAAGACACCACAGGTTTTCGACACTGCTCGTCGCGATATGACACGTATTATGTTCCTCGACTGATAAGAGTGATGCGTCCGACTGCTGGTTTTTGTTGACCTTGACATTGCAGTCCACTGCCTTATGTCCTTTGATTCCGCACTTCGAGCATTTGAACAGAAATGATTTCTCCTTGTCAATCTTACCACTGGAATTGCCATTGTTTTTGTATTGAGGCTTCGACTGTGGTTTCCTTGAAGGAACTTTCTTCTTCACATGCATAGCGCCTTGATTTTCCATCGGAGTCGACGAGGCAACTCGGGCATCGTGTTCTTTGATTATCTTCGTACGTAGATTCTCAGGCTTCGGTAGATCGTCCTGGCTCCCGATGGCAATTCTGAAGTTTTCAAAACTTGCCGGCAAACTGTACAGCATCATGATGGTAAGTTGGTCCGGGTTTTATAACTATCTCCATGTCAGCTAACGTATCGACACAGTCGAAGTAGTTGTTGAGGTGCTCACGGATGTCGCCACCTCAGTCATCTTTTACAAGGTTAGACTCTTCAACTACGTGGCCTTGCGAGCCGGCCCCTTCGACTGAAACGTATTCTCAAGTTTTTGCCATATCTCGTTTGATGACCTGCAGTTCTTCACCAACTACAGCTGGCTTGGTCCGATGGACAGGATTAGGTCTGACATGGCCTATTCATCCTTAGTCGTCCACTCGGTCACTTGGGATGCATTGTCCTCACCCGGCTAGGTTTTGACGATCTGGCGGCTGACATAACCCCACGCGTCATTCTTTATCAGTATGACATGCATTTGCATCTTCCAGGTGTCGTAATTATCGCACCCTAAGGCCTCGATGTGCACTACACCGTTTGAATTCATCGTCTCACTTCAATCAAGCCGCCTGTCAATGTCCGCAACACTCACGATTGTTTACAATAAATTTGCTGTGTTGCGTGTTATTGTTCGAAACACTCACAACCGGCCATACACTTTGCTTCGCATGCTATTGTCTGAAACACTCGCAAAAAGGCCTAAGAAATATCACGTCATGCCCTTTTGTACACAACTCTCACTATAAGCAAGTTTTCTCGCGTCGCGTGTTATTGTCCGAAACACTCGCGATAAGCCAAAACTCGCATCTCGTGTTATTGTCCAAAACACTCGCGATTGGCTTTTACACTGTCCACTCACGATCAAGCACACAATATTCGAGAATACGGTGTTTGTTCCTTCTCGCTTTGTCGATGTCCAGAAGCTTCCCGAGAGAACAAGATGTCTGCCGACCCGACGCGTTCTTCTCTTAGATCCCACTAAGTTACCTGTTTCCATTTTATTTAAATCCGCGCCAATTGCCTGGGCCCATAACCTGTTAAGAGGTTTTAAAGCGGCAATGTAACGTAACGCTCGAATAAATGTTATTCAACTGATTTATTTATCACAAAATACAAGAACGGTTTAAAAGCGTCGTTGCCGTGAAGAGATCAAAAACGAACTGAAGAAAAGTTAGTTGAGGGCGCTAGTGTGCCTCTCGAGCCGGATGGCGGTAGATACCGACGGATGTCGATTTCACCATCATACACAATCTTCTGTTACTTATGCCATGTAAGAATGGTCATTTTAAGTGACTGTAGGTCTGTAGTGATAGTTTTAGTTGCCAATAGGACTACAAGTAACTCATAATTACAATGTTTAATAAAGGCGATTTATTTATTAAATCAGATTTTCAAGACTTATTAGCATACCTTAGCGACAGAAAATATATATACTGTATAACTTATATATCCCATCTCTCGTGACTATATAAAAATGATTAAACCTATATTTTTAAATTAAAAAAAAATTAAATATCCAATTAAAAGCGAAAATTGGGTAAAATTTATGGCAATACAATCGTATTAACTCATCATAAAAAGGTGGTACTGTGCTGTGTTCACAAAACCTCTACTTAAGTCTGCCTCCATTTAAGGCTAAACACCACAGATCCTGAGACAAAGATTAAATTGGGGTTTCATCGTATGTACTTGTGGGTTAATATTGCATATGTAACTAATCTGCTTCATTTGTCATTTGGAGGTGTTGAACAGCAGTGGTTTCAGAATACTGACGTGGAGTAATTCAAACCCATTTGGCTCTTAAGACAAAGACTGGCAGAAGTATACAGGTCTGGGTGGTCCCTCAAGGCAGCCACTATCAGATCTATGGCTGATATTTCTTTCAAATCTTATTTACAGAATGGTCTGTTCATTTACTTGTAGTTTGTCTGTGCCGACATTGGCAGGTTGTACACAATACTCTCATAGTGTACTGTGGGATCAATAATATAGCCAGTGGAAAAATTTTCCTGAGTGGTCAGTCCATCGATTCTATTATCACTGCCATTTGCGGCTAGGCTATGCACAACTTCAAAATTTTTGAGACCCTTCCCTCTTAGTGTATCAGCTATTGTTAAGCGGATCCTTCGGTGTATTGCATTTCATGGAATCCATCCATTTCGGCAGGAACCATGGACATTTGCAAGGGCTTCTATCTATTTCTCTGTGGAACTGCTTACAGGTCTACCAGTAGAAACATTAGTATTACCTGCCAAAGAACTGCTTGCCACGTTGGCTGATGCAATAGGCCCCCATGTGCAGATATCGTAGAAAACAGAGTCTGTCCAGCCGACTTCCGAACTGCTGGGCGGGAATCAACACAGAGATCTCCTGAAAAAATTATAAAAGCAAGATTGCATCTCTCATGATGTTGCAGATGTTTTACTTTACTGAAATGCCAACTCCATAAGTAACTGAGCAAAAGAACAAGCACTAAGACTGGAATTTTAATGACCATGAACACACGACAGTCACGATGAAGACAAATGAAACTAGTTAAGCTTAGGACCAACGAACCAGCTGGATAGTGGGATTTTAACCTCACAACTTAGCTTATTCACCTGGCTCAGAGACTGGGTGTTTGTACCCCTTACTGTGGCACTCAAGACACCAACAGTCATCAACTCAAAATAATCTATCACCATGCCACTTGTGGTTGTCATTGTTGTTATGGGTTTAACATCCCTTTTAAACGCTTTGGCTTTAGAAATGCCCGATTGTCAGAAATTTTTAAGTTATAAGTTGCCAGTATAGTTCATGTAATAAGGCCTTCCCGAGACTTGTAGACTAGGAAGGAAGGAAGAAAGGAAGGAAGGAAGAGAGGAATACTGATATCCAGTATGCAAATAGTAGTAACAGTTTGGGTAAGTTGTTTATTATTATCTTCATTACCATTATCATAATCTTATATTTACAATAGCACAGGTTAACAAGGTTTATGTCACATAGCTGAAAAGAGGTGTAATAAGAAGCTTTATGAGCAACTGATATGAAAACACAATAAAATTTGTGGTTCGTGACATGCTTCAGTATTTATCTCAAACCAGTTTGCATATGAGTGTCTTCTCTTATCAATTATTCTTGAGGATGCATAGGAAACAGTTCATAGTTGAACAGCATACATGTTTGCTAAGGCATAAAGGATCATCATCATCATCTTGCACAGTTTCCAGCCACTGGCCGGATCTGTTTGGAACACAAGCCTCTCCAACGTCTTCTGTCATCCCACCATCTCTCAGCCTCACCCCTAGTCCAGTCTTCTCCTCTCTTCTTCCACCCCCTTCACCACCTGTCTCTTGGTCTTCCTCTCGGTCTCTTTCCTTCCCACTTCGTCTCGTGTATACTCCTGGGTATCCTCTTCTCCTCCATTCGTTTTACATGTCCATACCATCTAAGTCTAGATTTCTCTATACCATCCTGTAATGGTTCTTCCTTCATTAATTCTCTGGTCCTCTCATTTCTTACTCTGTCCATCTTTGTAGCTCCAATACTGCTTCTCAAGAACCTCATCTCACTGGCGTGTATTTTGTTCTCCCTTCCTTCATAACACAGGTCTCCGAGGCATACGTCAGGATAGGGACATACTACGTCCGATATATGATCTTTTTGCTGTTCTAAGGGACATCCTTGCTCCATAACATGCTCCCCCGCTCATTTATTTCTCTATCGTTTCTTCCATTATCTTGTATCAGGCTTCCCAGATACTTGAAACTCTCCACTTTCTTCAGCTGTTCCCCACCAATTGTTATTCCCGTTGTGGTTCTTTCCTTTTCTTTGTTGTGATCACCATCTCACTCTAATTTATGCTAAATTTCATCCCATATGCTTGTATTATTCCTTCCCACACGTCCAACTGTTCCTGTACCTCCGCCTCCTTGTTTCCCCAAATCATCAAATCATCTGCAAATACCATTGCTTTCATCTTTCCTTCCCCAATTACTTGTGCCACTCGGGTCATTATGTCATCCATCACCACAATGAAAAGTAACGGTGACAGTGCACTTCCTTGTTTCAGGCCGTTTCTCTGTTCCAACCAGTCCGATCTCTCTCCTCCCACTTTCACACAGCTCACGCTTCCCTTGTACATCTCCTTTATCCTCCTTATAGTCCATTTTTCTACTCCTCTATCCTCCAGGGACTTCCATACTTTGTTTCTGCATATACTGTCATATGCTTTCTCAATGTCCAGGAAGGCCATCTGTAGATCTGTTCCATAATCATAGTGCTGTTCTTGTAACTGCCTTACAGCAAAAATCAAATCCACTGTGGACCTTCCTGCTCTGAAGCCATGTTTTTCTTCCCTCATCCCTCTATCTATCCTTGTCCTAATTCTCCTTTCCAAAACTTTCTCAAACATCTTTGCACAATGACTCATCAGTGTTATTCTGCGATAGTTTCTGCATTCTGTTCTACTACCTTTCTTGAAGATCGGGACAATTATTCCCTTTTTTCCAGCCCTCTGGGGTCTTCCTTTCCTTCCATGCTGTCTTCATCACTCGGTACAACCATTGTATCCCCACCTCTCCTGCTGCTCTCACCATCTCCACACTCAACTCATCCACACCCGGTGCCTTCCCTCCTTTCATCTTCCTCACTGCATCTTCCACTTCTTTCCATGTTAAGTCCTTTTCTGTTTGCAGTCCATCTTCCTCTTCCCCGATTTCTTCCTCCTCGCCGTGATTTCCATTTGGGTTCAGAAGTTCTTAAAAATATTCTTTCCACATTTTCTTCAGTTCTTCCCTATTTTCTATCTCTTGTCCCCTTTTTGTTCACCATTCTAACATAATCCGTAGGATCCTTCCGCCTCTTATTTTTTACCATCCCATACAGGACCGTTTTTGTACCTTCACTATCCTCCTTCATCATCTTTGTCCACTCTTCCATCCACTTTCTTCTCTCCTCAGCCACTACTCTCTTTGCCTCCTTTCTTTCCTGGTACTCTTCGCTTGTCTCTACCGTCCTATTTTGATACCACCTCCTAAAGGCTCTATTCTATTCCCTTACTATATCTTTTGTCTTCTCATTCCACCATGGTGTTTCCTTCCACCTCTTCTTACTACTTGTCCTCCCACATACTGCTTCTGCTGCACCTACTAGTGTCTTCTTAAATCTAGCCCATTCCTCTTCCACCCCTCTTTCTTCATCTGTTGGAATTCCTTCATTTACTATTTTGAGGTACTCGACCCTTCTATCTCCTTCTCTCAGTTTCCATATCCTTATACGTCTTTCCTGGTTCTCAGTCCGTTTCTTCTCCTTAGTCCCTCTCAGGTTCATTACCAGCAATCGATGGTCGCTATCCAGGTTCTCTGATGGTATAACCTTGATGTCTGTGATGTTCTTATTTAATTCTTTCTCATACAGTATATAGTCGACCACCGACTTCCTGGTCAAGTCATCACTGTAGCATGTGATTGTGTGGCTCTCTCTTTTCTCGAACCAGGAGTTCCCAACTAGCAGGCTGTTCCTTTGGCAGAAGTCCAACAGTCTCTTTCCTTCCTCATTTCTTCTGCCTCAACCCTCTGGTCCAAGCACACTCTCATACCATTGTCTTTCTCTTCCTACATGGGCATTCAGATCCCCCATAACAATCATATTCCTTCCTACCAGCTGCTTCTGCAATTCCTCTTCAAACTCCTTCTCTTCAGAGGCGCAGCCTACTTGTGGAGCATACACTTGCACTATTTCTATGGTCTCTCCTCTCAGTGCTACTTTCACTTTCATCATCCTATCACTTATTCTCCTCACTTCTTCTTTTAAACCATCTCGTACTACTACTCCCACTCCATTCCTCTTTCCCTCTTCATTCCCACTCCAGTACAGTCTATAGCCTTTTCTCAGTTCTCTCCTTCCTTCCCCTTTCCACTTTGTTTCTGCCAATCCCAATAAATCCAACTTCCTTCTTTCCATCATATCCACTATCTCCTCCACCTTCCCCGTCAGCATTCTTATGTTTAAAGTTCCAAATCTTAGTCCGTGTTTACAGCCGTGTCGTCTATTATATCCGTCAAGTCCGAGGCTCGTTCCATTTTTGAAAGCATTTGGTTTCATCCACCTTCACTATCCTCCATCATCTTTGTCCACTCTTCCATCCACTTTCTACTCTCCTCAGCCACTACTCTCTTTGCCTCCTTCTTTCTTTCCTGGTACTACTGGCTTGCTGGGCCTATCGTAGCTTCACCAGATCCTCGTTAGCCATCACTTTTCAGGGTTCCTGTAGGACCATCACAGCTACCGTAACGGTCCCGGGGCACACGAAGTCCCCACTGTACTTCGCCCCTACAAGCAATCCCCTACTTTGTGCCGTTGCCCGTCTCCCACGACATGGACGAGGGGTTGGACTTATGGGAGAACGCATAAAGGATCAATGAATTTTATTGTTCTCCAGCTCTAGGTGCCAGGTTAGCAACAAATGACTGAGAATCACTGTGAACAATGCACATTTTAGGATCAATTTATATGTATGTGGCTTTGCCTCCGAGAAGTGGTTACAAGTGATTTTCTTCATCTGTAATTTTCTTTTTGTCACTAGAATGAGGAAATCTCGTTGTGCTTGTGCAAATTCTCATATAAATTTATGTTATGTACATGGTCTGTTGACTAAAAAGTCTGCATCAATATTTTACAGAAATGTTAAAAAAAGCTTGTTTGGTTTATAAAGTTGCTAAGTATGCTTGCCTGGCCATATTGAAAGGATGGAAGCCACAAGAATACCCAAGGCCATATATAGATCTACAATGAAGAGTAAACCGAGGAATCGATGGACTAATGAAGTGGGGGTAATGTGTGGTCCATGAACATGTGACCCTGGAGATCTGCTACCCAGGATTGAGACTGATGGAAATCCGTCAAATGGAATAAGCAAAGCGCACACTGGGCTGTAGTGTCGGGTGAAGAGAAGAAGTTAAAAGAAGCTCATTACAGCTATGTTGGCTGCCATGTTGGTAGTGATGAAAAAAGAAAAAACAAAATGCCCTACTGGACAGTTACCAAGAGCTAGGAAATAGAATGTATGTCTACCCCTTACTATTCTCATATCTGTGGGGTTAAGGAAGAGGCAAGATAAGATTCTATATGGCAATAGCTTTTTCGGCTGGATACCCTTCCTGACACCAACCTTAAGATAATAAAAATTAATGTAGTTAATTGAAAATAGATAGTGAGTTGGATGGAAGTGACTGTGGCCTGTTAGAAGGTACCATCTTGGAATTGAAAATGGGAAGACAAGGAAAAGAATTATTTCAATGATAGCTGACAGTCGGTAATGAGCCCACTCATCTTCCGAGTTCAGAGATAGCCTGGCCCCATGTCTTAATATTCGTAGCTACTGCGGTCGGTAGTTAGGATATAGAATGTCTCTGAAAATTCACTTATATCATTCCCACCTAGATTTCCCCTGACAACTTAGGAACTGTGAGCAGAAAACATGGGGAAAGATTCTATCAGTAAATTCTGAAGATGCAGCAGAGATACCATAGGCAGATAATGGACAACTACTGATGGTTTCTAGTTAGAGAAAATTAGATGCAATATAAGAGGAAGAAATAAAATAGCAAGTATTAAAATAGATCTAGCCTTTGTGGTATATTGTTGCATAGTTGAGTTTACTTCCATTACAGGTATTGTTGACTGTTAATGATACTTTTATTTTATTTTAGGTCACAGTTTCTAATTGATATTAAATCAATCCAAATAAGTGGAAAACCTAGACACACTTATTTCATGATATTGTGACAGAAGACCAGCCTTTTAACAGTGACGTTAGTTTATTGCAGTGGTAAGCATGTAACAATATTTTGGCTTTAATAGCATACTCCGTCTTGACGGAAGGAAATTCGTAGTTTTAAGTGGCCATTAATCTCGCGATAATGAGCCACGGGACCACCTTTTTACGCGGAGTCTGAACCATAGGACATGGCATTTCACTTTGAAAATCTCACATGCATAGACTGGGAATCGAACCAGGTCTGCCGTGGTGAGAGGCCTACAGCTTGACCGCTGGCATACTCAGTCTTTGGAACTTATGAAAGTGAGCGTTGATGTCAGCAGTCCTACAGCAGTGAACAAGCTCAGTAACGGATTGTGCACTGAGCGTGATAGCTGGCATATATTCGGCCTACTTATCTGTGTGAACAATTCTTTTAGTGGACAAAAATCTGCAATCCTCAACACAGGTACCAAATATCAAATTTGAATTTGAAAAACGTTCTTCACCCGGTCAACAGTGAATTGGACAATAAATGAATTAAATAAATCTCTTATAAACACCAATGTTGCGTGGCCTAATTATGTGTGGACTACTCATAACAGGGTTATTATGTTAACAAAGAGTCTATGTTTGATTGCATGTGTCTATGATACCAACAAGGCTGTATTTTAATGCATGTACTAATTAGACATGCTTATAGCCTACATTCAACAAAGTAAATGTCTTTTCAGTTATTCCCCAAAAAAGAAATTGGTACTAATGTTTGGACTTAATTATTTTCAACTGGAAAAGAAAATGTGTTTTTCAGTAATATAATACAACCTAGACTGCAAAGAAAGAAAGAAAGAAAGAAAGAAAGAAAGAAAAGATATTATGCACATCTTGCAATCATATGAATATCGAGTTCTCTTGGGCTTGTATTTGAGAGCAATATTGTGAAATGACTCCAAGTTTCTTGTGTGACAGTACTATATTACTAGCAATTCAGGCTGGAGGATTATAGGACAAAACATAAATATTCTAAATCATCAAAGAAATGGGTAATTGCTACAGTGTACGATAAGAAACAAGATCTGTGAAAGAGTAACATAATGGATACAGTTATAAAAGTATGAAAGGTGGGATGTTGTATTCGAGGATCCAATGTGTTCTAACACTTACACAAAAGCCAGAGGAAATAGAATAATAATAATGTTATTGGTTTTACATCCCTTTTAACTACACTAGCTTTTAGAGACGCTGGAGTGCCAGAATTTTGTCCCGAAGGGGATCTTTAACATGCCAGTAAATCTACTGTCACAGCTCCCTCACATTTGCGCACCCTCAAATGCCGGCTGACTGCGCCAGGATACGAACTTACAACCTTGGTCCCAGCAAGCGAGAACGTTACCGCTGAGCCACGCATCCAGTCAGAGGAAATAGAAACTCATCATTTGAAGTAATCAAGGTTCCAGGAGTTTTAAATGTATAAGTTAAGAAGTAGAAATATTACACTTGAAATAATAGTAATAATAAGTATACTTTGGTTACATATTCTGTACAGATACCTGAAACGAAATACAGTATATACAAATTGTTAACTTCACACAGTTGAAGCAGTGAAGTGTACAATTTGTAAGGTTGTATCTTATTTCATGTATTTGAGAAGAAACTGCCCAAGAAAATGTGTTGAACAGAAGGGGAGGAGCCCTTTCAAAATTGAATTACTGTCCATGAAGCTCAGGGACCTCTTTTCCAATGATTCTCACAACACAGGTGGAATTATTTTCCTTCTTTTCTTCCCCTGAATTCATCTAATATACCAATTGTTTATATGCCATATAACACAATTGTGTGCAATTTTAAATTCATTTCTTTGAAATCTAATTCTGTCCTCACCATCATCAAGTGTCTAACTGTATTATCATCATCATCATCTCATCATCTTGCACAGTTTCCAGGCACTGGCCGGGTCTGTTTGGAACTCAAGCCTCTCCAACGTCTTCTGTCTTCCCACCATCTCTCAGCCTCCACCCTTGTTCAGTCATCTCCTCTCTTCTTCACGCTTTCTTCCACCCCCTTCAGCCACCTGTCTCTCGGTCTCTTTCCTTCCCACTTTGTCTCGTGTATCCTCCTGGGTATCCTCTTCTCCTCCATTCGTTTTACATGTCCATACCATCTAAGTCTAGATTTCTCTATACCATCCTGTAATGGTTCCTCCTTCATTAATTCTCTGGTCCTCTCATTTCTTATTCTGTCCATCTTTGTAGCTCCAATACTGCTTCTCAAGAACCTCATCTCACTGGTCTATATTTTGCTCTTCTCCCGTCCTTTCATAACCCGGGTCTCCGAGGCATACGTCAGGATAGGGACATAGTACGTCCGATATATGATCTTTTTGCTGTTCTGAGGGACATCCTTGCTCCATAACATGCTTCTCATACTCCTCCGGAATGCTTCTGCCTGTCTCCCCCGCTCATTTATTTCTCTATCGTTTCTTCCATCATCTTGTATCAGGCTTCCCAGATACTTGAAACTCTCCACTTTCTTCAGCTGTTCCCCACCAATTGTTATTCCCGTTGGGGTTATTTCCTTCTTCCTTGTTGTGATCACCATCTCACTCTTATTTATGCTAAATTTCATCCCATATGCTTGTATTATTCCTTCCCACACGTTCAACTGTTCCTGTACCTCCTCCTCGTTTCCCCAAATCATCAAATCATCTGCAAACACCATTGCATTCATCTTTCCTTCCCCAATTACTTGTGCCACTCGGGTCATTATGTCATCCATCACCACAATGAAAAGTAACTGCGACAGTGCACTTCCTTGTTTCAGGCCGTTTCTCTGTTCCAACCAGTCCGATCACTCTCCTCCCACTTTCACACAGCTCACGCTTCACTTGTACATCTCCTTTATCCTCCTTATAGTCCATTTTTCTACTCCTCTATCCTCCAGGGACTTCCATACTTTGTTTCTGCATACACTGTCATATGCTTTCTCAATGTCCAGGAAGGCCATCAGTAGATCTGTTCCATACTCATAGTGCTGTTCTTGTAACTGCCTTACAGCAAAAATCAAATCCACTGTGGACCTTCCTGCTCTGAAGCCATGTTGTTCTTCCTTCATCCCTCCTTCTATCCTTGTCCTAATTCTCCTTTCCAAAACTTTCTCAAACATCTTTGCACAATGACTCATCAGTGATATTCCCCGATTTTTTCTGCATTCTGTTCTACTACCTTTCTTGAAGATCGGGACAATTATTCCCTTTTTTCCAGTCCTCTGGGGTCTTCCTTTCCTTCCATGCTGTCTTCATCACTCGATACAACCATTGTATCCCCACCTCTCCTGCTGCTCTCACCATCTCCACACTCAACTCATCCACACCCGGTGCCTTCCCTCCTTTCATTTTCCTCACTGCATCTTCCACTTCTTTCCATGTTAAGTCCTTTTGCAGTCCATCTTCTTCATCCCTGATTTCTTCCCCCTCGCCGTGGTTTCCATTTGGGTTCAGAAGTTCTTCAAAATATTCTTTCCACATTTTGTTCAGTTCTTCCCTATTTTCTATCTCATGTCCCCTTTTGTTCACCATTCTAACATAATCCGTAGGATCCTTCCGCCTCTTATTTTTTACCATCCCATACAGGACCTTTTTTGTGCCTTCACTATCCTCCTTCATCATCTTTGTCCACTCTTCCATCCACTTTCTTCTCTCTTCAGCTACTACTCTCTTTGCCTCGTTCTTTCTTTCCTGGTACTCTTCCCTTGTCTCTACCGTCTAACTGTATTGAAAAAAAATGAAAATCCACAGCCTGCTTCCAGTCTCCGACCGGGTCAGGATTGGAATGAATGAAGCCCCCCATCTAGCGGCAAGGATATGAACTGTGCCGGCTGCCGAGGCCTGACGCACTCCTCTGGGGCAATGATTAAATGAATGACAGATGAAATGAAATGATAGTGGAGAGTGTTGCTGGAATGAAATGTTGACAGGGAAAACCGGAGTACCCGGAGAAAAACCTGTCTGCCTCCGTTTTGTCCAGCACAGATCTCACATGGAGTGAGCGGGATTTGAACCACGGACCCAGCGGTGAGAGGCCGGCGTGCTGCCGCCTAAGCCACGGAGGCTACTACCGTCTAACTGTATTAAAGTATCCAAATTCAATGCAACTATTCTAAATGAATCGTGGAATGTCATGCATCTGCACTACCCTTTATATCTTTTATTATTTCACTTGCATTACAACAACAACATTCTTCGTTTGTTGCCATTAGGGCGCAGTGACCACACTCGCACCACAATCTATCTGAAGCTTTTCCATTATCGAAATCGTGCTTTCTCTGAAGTTCATTAATTCCAGATGATCCCTATAAACTAGGCATAAACTGTGGCAATACAGCACACACACACGCATTGCTCAAGCAGAAGTGTTTACGGTTGGTACTTGCTTCTGATTTGGCTAGCATGATGTCACGCATCCCCACGGCATAATATAAACCCAGTTGAAACTTCATTCTTACTGTAGTTACCTCAGTGATCTGTAGTTTTCATGATTATCATAGGAAAATGGAGGTTATAGGTACAAGCTTTTTCATTGTAGTGAACCTTTAACTAAAACTTTGAGATAGCTTTAGCCCATAACCCCAATGGACACATAATATTGTACAAGTATTATACTATATTTTCAATTCCAGTTTAAGCAGGTTAAAGGTCATTTGGTTGTAATGGATAACTTCCACTTCTCCTACCTCAACATTTTGATGTTGCACACTTAAGACATGTTCTTGGGAGGGAAATTCCTATGATAAGTCGACTGAAGATCGTTTATAAATTCAATAGCACAAGAATACTCATCCTGACTGCAGTAGTGTTAATGTGAACAACTGCACTAAAACTTTGCTTGCCAGGCTTCTCTAAATTGGTGTAATTGGTACACTTCCTCAACATTCACATCTGTTTGTCGATTTAGCACAGGGCTTCTAAATTCCACAACAACTGGTAAGGTATTCTAGACCTGTATAAAGTTATGTACACAGCAGTGCCCATTTAAACTGGACCAAGAAATGTTCAGTTGATCACAGAATGCTCCTCTTTAGAATTTTTGAGGGTTACATTATTGTGTGTTTCAGGTATTTGTGTATTCTTAAAAGCTATACGAATGTGCATGATTTATATCTGTCAATGCATAATAATAAAAATGTTATTGGTTTTACGTCCTTTTTAACTACTCTGGCTTTTAGAGACGCCGGGGTGCCGGAATTTTGCCCCGAAGGGGATCTTTAACATGCCAGTAAATCTACTGACACGGCTCCCTCGCATTTGCGCACCTTCAAATACCAGCTGACTGCGCCAGGATACGAACCTGCAACCTTGGGCCCAGCAAGCGAGAACGTTACCCCTGAGCCACGCAGCCAGCCTATATATCTGTTAATGCTATTCACACAAGTTTCAATGGGTATGTACTGTATGGGCATGTTGTGTTATCAAAGTCCTCTCCTCAAAGAGTTCCATTAAGAAACTATCCAGAATTACAAGAAAACAATCTTCCCTTAGCCAAATCATCCACCCATCTTCCTATCTAATGAGAAACAGCTGGAGTACATACAATGGTGGAATAATCCCATAACATCCTCAGAACCAAGCTGCTAAATCAGAAACACAGCTGAATCAACAGACACAAGCTGCTAGATCAGAAACACAGCTGAATCAACAGGCACTTTTGTGAACAGAGAATACACATCAAAGCTCTCCAAAATAGGGTAATATTGAAGGGAAGGGTTTGGTTGACAGTTTCTCAATGAAGTAAATGGTTATGGGACAAAAATGCCCCACGTGCACCTAGGAATCTAGAACTGCCTCTTGAGTTTAACTGTGGCATTGTACAAAAGAGTAGATTGGTCATTTATGCTAAGTCTATGTATAGGATCTTACAACAGTAAACATGATTTGTATCTATACTCTTCAGTGTCCCTCACCACTGTCATATTACCTCTGTCAGTAGGAAGAAAGCATATAACAGTGCTGAAGTTTCCTGAAGGGTAAATACTTTATGTAAAAAAAAAAAAAAAAGAGCTAGCATTGCACAGAAAGAGGTATGGAAGTACAGGAATACTTTGCTTCTTTCAGAAAATGTTTACTCACCTAGTCTGGCATAAAGACACATCCAAAGTTTATCAAATGGAGGCATGTTAGGAGTTCCTGGGAACTCAGGGAATACAGTGGAGTCAACTGACAATGATTGGCACAGTTTCTCTTGGTTCTGATAGAAGTAGTCAGATATATTCCACTGAAAGCACAAAGTTTTGATTGAATCAGGATATATATCGCACATTATACACACATCAAAAAAAGTTTTGCATCACCTCGGTTCCAAGAGTTCCGGAACCGTTAAATACAAAGGGAATAGAGATCAACACAAACAACATTTCAGCTCGTTTTATTGCTCATGAGACCCACACATTGCATGTTGTACCATCATACAGCTAGACTTTCAGCATTTGTGGTCCAGATTGCAGTACACACCACTACCTCTAATACCCAGTAGCACGTCCTCTTGCATTGATGCATGCCTGTATTCGCCGTGGCATACTATCCACAAGTTCATCAAGACACTGTTGGTCCAAATTGTCCCACTCCTCAACGACAATTCGGCGTAAATCTCTCAGAGTGGTTGGTGGGTCAAGACGTCCATAAACAGCCCTTTTCAACATATCCCAGGCATGTTCGATAGGGTTCATGTCTGGCGAACATGCTGGCCACTGTAGTCGAGCGATGTCGTTATCTTGAAGGAACGCATTCACAAGATGTGCACGATGAGGTCGAGAATTGTCGTCCATGAAGACAAATGCCTCTCCAATATTCTGCCGATATGGTTGCACTATGGGTCGGAGGATGTCATTCAGGTATCGTAAAGCCGTTTCGGAGCCTTCCATGACCACCAGTGGCGTACGTCGGCCCCACATAATGCCACCCCAAAACATCAGGGAACCACCACCTTGCTGCACTCGCTGGACAGTGTGTCTAAGACGTTCAGCCTGACCAGGGTGCCTCCAAACACGTCTCCGACGATTGTCTGGTTGAAGGCATATGCGACACTCATCGGTGAAGAGAACGTGATGCCAATTCCGTGGGGTCCATTCAGCATGTTGTTGGGCCCATCTGTACCGCGCTGCATGGTGTCGGGGTTGCAAAGCTGGACCTCGCCATGGACGTCGGGAGTGAAGTTGCGCATCATGCAGCCTATTGCGCACAGTTTGAGTTGAAACACGACGTCCTGTGGCTGAACGAAACGCATTATTCAACATGGTGGCATTGCTGTCAGGGTTCCTCCGAGCGGCAATCCGTAAGTAGCGGTCATCCACTACAGTAGTAGCCCTTGGGCGGCCTGAGCGAGGCCTGTCATCGACAGTTCCTGTATCTCTGTACCTCCTCCATGTCCGAACAACATCGCTTTGGTTCACTCTGAGACGCCTGGAAACTTCCCTTGTTGAGAGCCCTTCTTGACACAAAGTAACAATGCGGACGCGATCGAACTGCGGTATTGACCTTCTAGGCATGGTAGAACTACAGACAACATGAGCAGCGTACCTTCGTCCTGGTGGAATGACTGGAACTGATCGGCTGTCGTACCCCCTCCGTCTAATAGGCCCTGCTCATGCATGGTTGTTTACATCTTTGAGCAGTTTTAGTGACATCTATGAACAGTCAAAGGGACTGTATCTTGGATACAATATACACAGTCAACGTCTATATGCCGGAGATCTGGGAACCGAGGTGATGCAAAACTTTTTTTGATGTGTGTAGTTTAGAAAAAGGGAAAGTAACATCACTGTAATGATAGTACTACATTGAATAGATGAAAACAACTACAAAAGTAAGTAAGTAAGTAAGTAAGTAAGTAAGATGTAAAAACAGAAAAAAAGAAAGATATTGAAATTAGAATGAAGGATCTTAAAGTACACATTTCCTTTCTATTCAAGTAAACACTGCACAGAAATATATTCCATACCATAAGGCCAACAGCTGTAAGGGAAATATTCAACTCCTGTGTTTGGGACCCAAATTTGGCTGCAGTATCCACACACAGAGGCAAACACCTCCAAGGCATCACCGGCAGGAAGTCTGTGACCACCAATTGCAAACACTGGAATGCAACACGAATTAAATTTTCCCTGAAATTAAAAGGAGAAAAGTATTGCAGTAATACACTCATAAAGAATGAATAAAATTTAATTCTGCTTCCTCCAATTGGAGGTTGTCAAGTTGATATAGCTTACAAGATACTACATTAGAACATAATGTATCTTCTGCCTCGTTCATGGGTCTCCAGCTCAATTTCTGCCGGCTGGCTTGGGGCAACTAAACTGAGGGAGTGGACTAGATGCTTTGCTAGAGTGGTCACCAATCAGAGTAAGCCAGCACCCTGGAGAGACAAGACAGGAAAGGGGGGGGGACAATACAGAGCCAAGCACTAAGTCGTTGGTGGGTGCTCCCACCCATTGGGCACAAGCTGGAGACCCATACTCTAGTTCACAATAAAGAATAATAAGTAATTAATCATTCCTTGTGCTATAATGTACATAAACAATCCAAGCAAGTACACTAAAACCATACACAGATATTAAGAGCCACACATGAATAGTTAAACAGGTTGCTCCCAAAAATCTGGAAAGTAATTGGAGCATTGATAAGTACAGCCCCAACACAAAACTTCCTTAAGATCAAACAGTGAATGGATGATCCCTTACGAGTTACGCCTGTATATGTTGTCAATAGACTTTGGATGTTTAGGCACTAAATACACATGTTGTAGCTGGCTAAAAAGGAAGAGCTAAAAATGGAGCACATAGGCATGAATTTGTACATAACAGGCACTTAAATATCTGTACATTTGTGTTATATATTAAAAAGAGTAAAAGATTCCAGTTGCATCCAAAGCATTTTCAAACACAACACAATTATATTGTTACTTAGTCCACAATTACAGCAGTTTACCAATTAGTTTACTTGCATATTGTGAATCACTGGTCACCATTTCCATAGTTGGCAGCCCAATAGGTCACAAGCACCGTTTCCAAATTTTGAAACAAAACTGTATGTCACTCATCATAAGAAATTAATTTGTGGCCTGAAAATGAGTACTCTATGTCTACAGGTTGAACAGATGCAAACTGGAACAATAAAATCATTTGTTCATCGAAACCTTCTGGGTTGTATTCTTCATAGCCACTCAGAATGTACCTTATCCAGCAGTGCATTACATTTATGCTTTTACTTCAGAAAGGAATTACAATGACTGAATAAGAGTTAGATCTCTAGATTCAAGAAACTCGAAGGCACATACACCAAATCTTGCTTTAAGCCCTTCCATCCATCCTTTATATAAATAAAACGCTTTAACCACGACCTTGAAAGTAGGCAGTGATGTATGAAAACATGTCAAACAGCAACATTTAGCTGGAAAAAGTCTCTTAAACATGAGAATAGGCACTAATGTTGAAATAGACACTGTAAAACTGGTATAAATCACTTATATTATTTATAAACTGTACACATATAGAACCATTCTTTAGCCTACTTTCATTTATGAAAAAATAGGCTTACGAGATCATCTTTTGTCAATGTGTGTGTATGCATATGTGTGTGTCTGTCCCACCTCCTCCTCCCCCCCCCCCCCCCCCTCCTAATTAAATCTAAACAGCTGGAGCGATTTCAATGAAACTTGGTAAGGTCATAGTACTATTGTGTCCGACCCCGACCTTCAAATTTTATTACGTCTCACCAATCCTACATGGCAGCTGTGAGAAATATTTCACCGGCATTCTATATCCAAAACTATTACTGATACTCTGAAATTTTGTACAGTGGTAAAGGGCACTACTAGAAGTTCACCTATGTGACTTTCAAAAACTTCTTAAGTACAAAACGAACATGGCGGCCAAGCAAAGTTGAAATATTTTAATAGACTTTTCTCACGATTTAACCATGCGAGCTCAGTGAAAATGGTACAGCAAATATTTATACACATTGTAATGCACTGACATCTAATTTAGTTCAATTGTTTACATAATCTCAAGATGGCGGCTGTGCGAAATTTTAAAATCAGGTTTTGATTTCTTGTGTCCTAATCATGCAATCGAAGTTTAAATAATACACCTACTCAATAATATTCATGTAATAGTACATAACCCTATGGCCTACATCCATCCAACATGGTGACCATCCGAAATATTTAGACAGTAATAATAATAATATAATATCGTATGGCCTCGGGTGCCTGGTGCAAGCTTTGCTAATTGACACCCAGAGGGTAGCTTGCATGTCGAATTTCGTCGTTCCTTTGAACGCTATGAAAGTCAAGGAGGTTAGATATCTTAACTCCTTAACACTACAGCGCTTTCAAGTAGAGAATGGAGGAACTTTGTGTTGGCGGAAAATCCCGAGATTAAATTTTGCCGTTGAACACGGCCTACTGAATTCAAATGGGTTCTTTAACATGCCAACAAAGTATGACATGAGTGTCGAGATTTTTGTCGCCTTTCAAAAATCACTTATCATGGCCAGGAGCGAACCTGCAATCTAGGGGTTGGTAGTCTGACACTATAACCACTCACCCACCGTGGCAAGCATTTAGACAGTTATCAATATCTACGATTCTATTACAACAATCAAACTAGAATTTTGTATGTTGAGAGAGGCAATTAACGTAAGTAGGATATATGAAAATAGGCTGTTTAGTTCTTCACGGAAATACTTGTTTATATGACAGTTCAAACAAAATAGGCAACTACCTAAACATCCAATGCCTCGTTATCAGCTGGAAGGGGATATGTTGAAAAAGTTGATAAAGTTGAAAAAGTACTATTTGCTGACTCTGAATGTATAATAATGTATGTATAATAATTTACTCTAAATGTATAATAACTTACTCTTGTGATACCACATTCTTCCAATCTTTATCTTTTATGTTTATCAACACTAATTGACTCATAACTTCATACTCATTAGCTTATAGTCTCATTTCTCCAATTATATTATACCGCTTTGAATACACTTCTATTGCTTATTTGTATACTGTACTCTAAATGTATTATAATTTAGCATATGTATAGTTAGTCCGTCATCTATGTAATGAACTATGTACTGTTCCCCACGACAGAGCTCTGCTCTCGGGAATCTTTTTCTAGACAAATAAATAAATAAATGTTACATCATCAATTTTATAATCAGGAATTCTGTCTTGTTTCATAACATTTAATTTACCCTAGATCAATGACATCTTCTTTTCCTCCATGGCCAAAATAACATAAGCTTTTCTTGTTGATAATATCAAGTACAATTAACAACACTCAAAAATACACTATTCAGTAGCCAAAAAAAACATCAAATGTGCGACACAAGAAGGAAATCACAAAGTGAGAAATTCGACTACACTACTAGTGACTCCATTTACATGTGACAAATAGGCCTATTATTAGAGAAGTCTGTAACTTGTAAATGATTGACCTGACGAATGTTCACCAATGCCCTGATTACTTCTCACATTTTGGGAACACCTGTAAATTAAAACTATCACACTAAGAGACATACAGTTGAAAGTGTTATTCATTAATACCTCCATTAGCACCCATTGAGCATATTAATACAACAGGCATTGCCAAATCTCATGCAAGTAATATAATTTTTGAACTAAGAAGCAAATTATAAAGCAATGTACAGCACTTAAAGAACACAAAAGAGCATAATGAAGTAAGGATCTCTTTTCTGCATATGAGAAGCAACTAGTAAAATGTTCTAATTGCCTTAATGATCCAAAGCAAGCAGCAAGCCAACAGGTTGCTATAATGGCAGGCATGACACTGGAGCAGAGAGCAGATGCCAAGTTATATATGAAAGAAAAAGTAAAATTAAATAAAAATAGAAAATGGTATCATTGACTATCATACAGAACAATACAAATTATAAATTAACCACAAAAATAAACTAGGGCATAAAGGTACAGTACATCAGGGTATTTTTACACGTAGCAAATTTTGAATTGTGAAATAAATAGGACCTAAGAATGAAGCTTCTCTTTGTGACCAATCTGTTTAACATATTCTAACCTTGCATTTACTATTTATAACATAAAATTAAAAATTTGTATAGCAAAATCTCATAAAACAAAAAACAAAAACAAAAAATCATGTCAAAAATTTGCAATTTTATAAGAAAATGGGGAGTTTCTCTGAAAATAATAATTAATTCCCTTCTTAGAAATAATGTTACTATATTTGCAATAATTTAGGGGTGATATTCAGTCCAAAACAAACCTTACTGAAAAACAAAACATTGCATTTAAATAGAATTCATTATGAAGCAAAAACATTAACCATAAAGGATAATGTGTTTAATATATGCATTGACTTCATATTAATTTACTAAGGACACCTGATAATACTATAATGTCATAACATTTATTGTTGTAACATGTATCAACCCTTCAATGGGGCCTTCGTCTGCATGAATCGCTTTGCTCTAATTTACTAATACACTGTTGTTTGGAGTCTTCCGTCTTTTGACTGGTTTGATGCAGCCTCCATGCTTCCCTGTCCTGAGCTAATCGTTTCATGTCTACAAAACTACGATACCGTACATCTGAGTCAATCTGTTTAACATATTCTAACCTTGGTCTACCCCTACAGTTCATATCCTTGACCTTACCTTCCATAACTAACTTTGCTATTCCTGGGTGTCTTAGTATGTGTCCTATCAACCTATCTCTTCTCTTCATTAGCAGTCGCTAGAAAAATCTCTCCTCTTCCAATCGTCTTAATACCTCTTCATTTGTAACCCTATCTACCCATCTGATCTTCATCGTTCTCCTGTAACACCACACTTCAAACGCTTCTATTCTCCCCTTTTATGGTGCGCGAACAGTCCAAGTTTCACTTCCATAGAGTGCCACGCCCCAGACAAAAGCTTTCAAAAATTACTTCCTAATACCTAAATCTATATTCGATGTAAACAATTCCCTTTCTGTAGAAATGCTTTCCTTGCCTTTTTATATCTTCTTTGTTTCATCCATCACTGGTTATTTTGCTTCCTAAGTAACAGAAATCTCCTACTTCCTTTAGTTTTTCCCTTACAATTCGACGTCCATAGGGGTTTCTGATTTATTTCGGCTGCATTCCAATATTTTTGTTTTACATTTATTAATTTTCATCATGAAGACAGAATCCATACCATTTAAAAACTAATTCAAATCCTCTGGTGTGTCTGATAAGATGACGATGTCATCAGCAAATCACCGAGTTGAATTTATTTCTCCTTGAATCTTTACTCCCACTTTAAATTTTACTCCAATTTCCTTCATTGCTTTTTCAATGTAAAGATTGAAAACTATGGGTGATTAGTTGCAGCCTTGCCTTACACCTTTCGGAATACCAGCTTCTCTCTCATGTCCTTCGGCTCGAATAACTGCTGTCTGGTTTCTGTATAGATTGTAGAGCACCCTCCTATACATGTACTTTATTCCAATCGTTTCCAAAATGTCAAACAACTTACTCCAATAAACGTCATCAAAAGCCTTTTTCTAAGTCTACAAATGCCATGAACATTCTCTTATCCTTCCTTATTCTAGCTTCCAAAATCAGCCTAAGACTTAGTATAGCTATTGTTCCTACATTTCTCCTGAAGCCAAACTGGTCTTGACCCAACTCTGTTTCTATCTGTCTTTCCTTCTAGAATGGCTGTGTGGCTGTGGTAACATTCTCACTTGCTGGGCCCAAGGTTGCAGGTTCGTATCCTGGCGCAGTCAGCTGGCATTTAAGGGTGAAAATTCCAGCACCCCGGCATCTCTAAAAGCCAGAGTAGTTAAAACATTATTATTATTTCTTGTAAATTATTCTAGTAAGGATTTTTGAAGCTTGAGTGATCAAGCTGATTGTACGGTAATCTTCACATATGTCAGCTCCTACTTTCTTCGGTATAGGAATGATAACATTCTTCTTGAAATCAGAGGGTACTGTACCTCACCTGTGTCATAAATCCTGCACACCAAGTGAAATAACCTGATCAGACCTTCATCAGCTATGCAGCTTTGCAACTCAATCGGTATATCATCCATGCCAGGTGTTTTGTTCCTGCTTGAGTCTTCCAATGCTCTGTCAAATTCTGATCTCAATATTAAATCTCCTTTCTCGTCCTCATCAATTACATCTCCCCTTTCCATTACATGATTCTCAATCTCTTTTCCCTTATACGAACACTCTATGTAAGCATTCCATCTCTCAACCTTTTCTTCCCTATCTGTTCTAGGTTTTCATCTGAGTCCTTAATATTACAGCACTTACTCTTCCTTTCCCCAAAAGTACTCTTAATCCTTCGATAAGCTCTATCTCCTGTTCATAATTTCAAACAATTTTCTATACCTGCACATTTCTCTTTCAACCATTCTTCTTTTGCTTTCTTGCACTTCTTGTTAACCTCATTTCTCAGACGTCTGGAAACTTCTGTGACGTTAATCCCCTCTCGAGTAGTCCCCACCCGGAGATCCGAACGGGGGACTAGTTTACCTCTGGATTGGAATTTTACATGTAATTATGCATAGAGGTGTGCATTATCCTCGGGAAGAGCATTACGGCTGTAGTGTCCCTGTGCTTTCAGCCATGCAGCAGAATAATAAACAAAGTTTTTATGGTTCCGCCTAGTCAATACATTGTTTTATTAGAGATTTTATCGTGACATAATCACTTGTCTTTACGTATGTTGGGACATGTTTCGGTGTCTAGTGACATTGACACCCTCATCAGCCTACTGTTATTGGCAACACTCAATGACATTAAAATAATTATTAAAACAACACACACATGACTAAAATAACACTTTAAAAAGTTTTTAAAACACTGTCATAATGAAAGTTCAATAAAAAGTCTTAGAAAAAGGCTTGGTGCACTGTTTTGGTTTCCAATGTCCTGCTTCCGATAATAACCTCCGTAATCCAGCAAGAGGTGACCATACATAACTGGAAAAGAAAATCCCTGTGTGAACTATGATAAGTATTAAAACCGAAAAAGTGGAAAGCTAAACAAAGAAAAAGTGGAAAAATATATAAAAAAGGGAGTGTGGTGAACTTACGGTGTAGTTGTGGCAGCGAGAAATCGGGCCGTGCTGAGGCATACGGAGACTGTGCAGTACTGATATGGAATAGCTTGGGGGAAGCGGGCGAGGCTTCAGTCGAGAGGGGCGGGGGGAGGGTAAGAATACTGGCAATTTTGGAGGACAGGTGCGGGATGGGGGTATGGGGTTGAGGGGCGGGATGGGGGTATGGGGTTGAGGGGTGGAATGAGCGGATTTGTAGATCCTCGATTAAATGATAAAATTAAGGTGGTTTGTATTTAACTCTGTAATTAGTTAAGATCTCAAAGAGTACATTATTATTTTCAAAGTTGATCTCATTGATATTGGTTAGGGGGTCTGTTCTTTGGGCAAAATCTATTTCGATTTCTTCCAATATGTTCATTGTGGTACCTTTCTTAGCAAGATGCAGGATGCTCATGTCTTTGTTGATGTCAGTGAATTCATGTTTACTGTCCTTCATGTGGTTGGCCATAGCGGAAAATTTATTGTATTTTAGAGCGTTAAAATGTTCACCATATCTTGTAGCAAATGACCTACCGGTTTGTCCATAATAATTAGCTTCGCATTTGGTGCATTTCAATTTGTATATGCCTGATTTACTAAACTTGTTCGTGTGGTTCAATTTGTTGGTGTTAAATAAAATATCTTTATTTGTATTAGTTGTTTTGTAGGCTATTTTTAGACCGCGTTTCTTAAAGATATTGGAAATGCTGTAAGATTTGTTGTTAAAGTACGTGAAGACTGCGTACTTGGGTGGCTCTTTTTGTTCTGGCGTTAGGTGGGTGACCGGTTTGTTTTTAATTTTATTAATGATGTTGTT
The DNA here is from genome assembly GCA_946902985.2 of Meconema thalassinum. Classification (NCBI taxonomy): domain Eukaryota; kingdom Metazoa; phylum Arthropoda; class Insecta; order Orthoptera; family Tettigoniidae; genus Meconema; species Meconema thalassinum. The sequence goes on along the minus strand of OX336389.2, from coordinate 1,234,123,323 downwards.
AACTATCTGTGGTGCGAATCCGTTTATTTTAGCAACTTGCTTAATGATTTTTAGCTCTTCGTTTAGGCTTGCTTGGCCTAGAGGAAGGGAGAAGGCTCTGTTGATCATGCTCAGAAATGCGGCTTTCTTTTGATTACCTGGGTGATTAGAGTCCTGCCTTATGGTTGTATGTGTTTGGGTTGGCTTTCTGAAAATTTTGTATGTTAATCTATTATTAATCCGACTGACTGTGATGTCAAGAAAGTTTATTTTATTGTTTACCGCTGATTCTGCCGTGAATTGTATATTTTTATCCAGACTATTTAATTTGTGTACCAATCCTTCTATGTTCAGGGTCGTCTCATCTAATATTACAAATACATCGTCCACGTATCTTGCCCAAAAAAATATCCCATCAATTTTGTTTATGATTTCCTCATGCTCTAGGTGATCTAAGTATATATTGGCTACTATGCCAGAGAGCGGGGAGCCCATTGACAGTCCCTCTTTTTGCTTGAAGATTTTATTATTAAAGGTGAAAAAATTATTCATAAGTGTGAACTCAAGTAGTGTCATAAATTCACTGATTTCTACTTTCGATAACGAGCTACTGCTAGACAGGTTTTGTTCAATGACCTTGAGCGAAGGTTTGATGGGAATGTTTGTATACATGTCCTTCACATCTACACTGTGTAAGGAGTGTTTGCTCATTAATTTAAGTTTCATTGTTTCATCGCAGAAATGGAGTGTGTTCTTCAGGGATTTGTTGGCTTTGTAGGTGAAATGTTTTTCAAGAAATTGTTGGCAAAATTTAGCGGTTCTGTAGAGAGGGCTGTTTCTAAAATTGATTACGGGTCTTATGGGTGTACCTTCTTTATGGATCTTGGGGAGGGCTCTCAAGGTGGGTAATCCCGGGTTCATGTTGATTAGATTATTTGTTTGTTTATCGCTGAAGATAAAACATAGAGTTTTTCAGAATGCTTTTCAATTTTCTTTGTATGGACTGGGTGGGGTCTTTTTTGACTTCATCAAATTTAGAGTTTTTAAGGAAGTCATGGGTGTTATTAACATATACCTCCCTATCCATCAGCACGACCGTGTTCCCTTTGTCCGCTTTTGTGACAATTATATCGTTACTATTGATTTTTCTTTTTAATTTTTTAAGATGATTTAGGTTCGGTTTCTGGTTAGTATTGGTGCTGATTATTTTTTGGATTTCCTTATTTGCCGTGAATCTAACCTCCTTCTGCTTGTCAATTGGGAGTCTTCGTATAGCAGTTTCTGTTTCCGCTACTAAATTTGTAAGTGTCTTATCGTTAATTTCAACTTCCCAGTTATGTTTTGGTCCCCTGCCTAGTATTTCGAGTTCTTGACGATCGAAATTGACGCTTGATAGATTTTTGACGGGTGGAGAAAATTGTCCTTTGGTATGCTGTTGGTTGTTAAACTGTTCCTTAGATTCCCTGATTTTTCTGGTTTTATTCTGTACGAATTGTAAATTCCTAAATTTGTTATCCAATGACAACACTTTTTTGTTGATTTTCTTGAAAAGAATTTGATTAACTGTGAGAGAATATTCATCCCAGTCTTTTTTGCTGGATAGGTTTGCGGCTTCTAGATGCGTACGGTATAACTTATTATTAAGGTTGTTTTTCTTGATGTATAGGAATTTAATTTCTCTTTGGAAAACCCTGCTGTTGATTATTCTTTGCGTTCTAACTTCGTACTTGTTTAAAGCGCCCTTTTTCTGGTAAGCCTTGAAGTGTGAAGGGGTTATGTTGTGTTCTCAGCATTTCTTTAGAAAACTAATGTCCTTGATGGTGCTGGCCAATTTGACTTTGAGGTCTTTATATTTGTAACGCGGTCTTTTGGCGCAGTTAGCTTGGCTTGCTTCGTACAATTTTTGACTTTTAAAGTCGGACATTTTTCCGTATTGACAGAATGTAATAATAAACAAAGTTTTTATGGTTCCGCCTAGTCAATACATTGTTTTATTAGAGATTTTATCGTGACATAATCACTTGTCTTTACGTATGTTGGGACATGTTTCGGTGTCTAGTGACATTGACACCCTCATCAGCCTACTGTTATTGGCAACACTCAATGACATTAAAATAATTATTAAAACAACACACACATGACTAAAATAACACTTTAAAAAGTTTTTAAAACACTGTCATAATGAAAGTTCAATAAAAAGTCTTAGAAAAAGGCTTGGTGCACTGTTTTGGTTTCCAATGTCCTGCTTCCGATAATAACCTCCGTAATCCAGCAAGAGGTGACCATACATAACTGGAAAAGAAAATCCCTGTGTGAACTATGATAAGTATTAAAACCGAAAAAGTGGAAAGCTAAACAAAGAAAAAGAGGAAAAATATATAAAAAAGGGAGTGTGGTGAACTTACGGTGTAGTTGTGGCAGCGAGAAATCGGGCTGTGCTGAGGCATACGGAGACTGTGCAGTACTGATATGGAATAGCTTGGGGGAAGCGGGCGAGGCTTCAGTCGAGAGGGGCGGGGGGAGGGTAAGAATACTGGCAATTTTGGAGGACAGGTGCGGGATGGGGGTATGGGGTTGAGGGGCGGGATGGGGGTATGGGGTTGAGGGGTGGAATGAGCGGATTTGTAGATCCTCGATTAAATGATAAAATTAAGGTGGTTTGTATTTAACTCTGTAATTAGTTAAGGTCTCAAAGAGTACATTATTATTTTCAAAGTTGATCTCATTGATATTGGTTAGGGGGTCTGTTCTTTGGGCAAAATCTATTTCGATTTCTTCCAATATGTTCATTGTGGTACCTTTCTTAGCAAGATTAATTTTATCATTTAATCGAGGATCTACAAATCCGCTCATTCCACCCCTCAACCCCATACCCCCATCCCGCCCCTCAACCCCATACCCCCATCCTGCACCTGTCCTCCAAAATTGCCAGTATTCTTACCCTCCCCCCGCCCCTCTCGACTGAAGCCTCGCCCGCTTCCCCCAAGCTATTCCATATCAGTACTGCACAGTCTCCGTATGCCTCAGCACGGCCCGATTTCTCGCTGCCACAACTACACCGTAAGTTCACCACACTCCCTTTTTTATATATTTTTCCACTTTTTCTTTGTTTAGCTTTCCACTTTTTCGGTTTTAATACTTATCATAGTTCACACAGGGATTTTCTTTTCCAGTTATGTATGGTCACCTCTTGCTGGATTACGGAGGTTATTATCGGAAGCAGGACATTGGAAACCAAAACAGTGCACCAAGCCTTTTTCTAAGACTTTTTATTGAACTTTCATTATGGCAGTGTTTTAAAAACTTTTTAAAGTGTTATTTTAGTCATGTGTGTGTTGTTTTAATAATTATTTTAATGTCATTGAGTGTTGCCAATAACAGTAGGCTGATGAGGGTGTCAATGTCACTAGACACCGAAACATGTCCCAACATACGTAAAGACAAGTGATTATGTCACGATAAAATCTCTAATAAAACAATGTATTGACTAGGCGGAACCATAAAAACTTTGTTTATTATTACATTCTGTCAATACGGAAAAATGTCCGACTTTAAAAGTCAAAAAATGCAGCAGAACGCAGTGTAGCCATTCTATACACTAAATAGGGCATTTTCAGCCTACTTTTCACATTTTGTAAAAATTAGGAAAAAGTAGACTTATAAGATCGATCTGGGCAAATGTCTGTCTGTCTGTTCGTCCGTCTGCCTGTCCTTCTCTGTGTGTGTCTCCATTATTAACTCCTAAACGGCTGCAACTATCAAAACCAAATTTGGTATGAGTAAAGATCTATCTATACCTGAATATTTCACAGCCAAATTTGAAAATGACAGCAGTGCTACCAACTGCTAAAAAGTCACAATTGAAATTTTAGGTCTATGTTGGAGATCTCAGAAGTTATGCGTGCAAACTGTTCCAAAATTGGCACACACAGAGATAATGACTTTCCAGATTAATTTTCTGGAGCCCATATATGACAGTGTTTCCAACATGATTCTAAGCCTGCTGATAGGTCCAATAATTAAATGCATGTAACTTCTACACTATCAATAGTATTTCAACCAAATTTCGTATGTGCTCTGTGTACCATAACAGATATGACTAAGTGTATTCTTGAAAGCCAGCAGGGATGCCAGTTGTTAATAAATGCTGTCTCTATTTTTTTTTATCCTAATACCAATATATCAGAAAGTATGCAATCCAACAGCTCTAAACTCTAAACACGTATAGTACCTGACATTCTAGATTAATTTGGAGTAACTGATACACATCAGTGCTGCCAACATGATTCTAAGCCTGCTGATAGTTCCAATCTTTAAATACTTGTAACTTCTATACTAACAAATGGATTTCATCCAAAATTGGGACAATACTAGATCATAATATTTCAGATTAATTCTGAGCAACACAAACATGATATTGTTGCCAACATGATTTTATGTGCGCTGATAGATCCAATGTAACATTTGAGGAGGTGACACGCAAAGACGAACATGTCCACAAATGAAAAAAAATGAGATTCAATATGGAACGGGACGTACAAGATGAGCGGAATGTAAATAGGCCGTGCCATTTAAGCAAACTTGAATATGTCCCATGATACAAGCTTGTGAAAATGCATGGTTCAGTGCAAACACGAACTTGTCCACATCTACATTTCCTGCAAAGACGAACCAGTCCATACGGCCAGTAGGAAGCGCTGATTCATGTCACGTGATTTCCATTCCGCGCGAGACCAGAGATGCCCGCCCAGAGCAGCTGATATTAGCATTAGTTCCGTGCTTCTGTGCTCTGTCTTAATAATATTACATATTGCTACTAAAATTATTAATTCAGTATTGTAGCAGAATGGATGAAGAATGTGTTCGTGTGAAGATTGCAAACAAGGGTAGCAGAAAGAAGAAAATTATGATGATAATTGTTGTTTTAAGAGGCCTAACATCTAGGTTATCGGCTCCTAATGGTTTGGGTGATAGTGAATGATGAGCTAAGAATGAAATACTACAAACTTACATACTAGAAGAAAAAATTGTAAACAAATAAAGGATAAGGCAAATAAAGGACAGGAAGAAAAGGAATGCCCTCAACCCTCGAAGAATGAGGATTGAAGGACTTGGAAGGGAGGAGAGCCATGAAAGGCAGATAGGAAAGGGGGAAAGAGAAGAGGGCCCATCCCAAGGTCAGAGGAAAAAGAGGGCAAAACGGACCTAGCTCAGGAATCCCTCGGGGTCGGCAACTCCCAAACTCACCAGCCGTGAGCCCTTGAGGGTGTAGCATTACCCAGGGTGCACCAGAAGTGTTGGGGCTACATAAACCCTGCCTCCTTGAAGGCCTTGTGCAGAAGGCAGGAGATAACATGAAAAGAAAAAGAAGGCTGACACCTCGAAGAATGAGGGTATCAGGAAAGATGAGACAAGGGCCAATTAAGGCGGGAAAGTGAAAGACTTCCTAGGCCTTGGATACCCTAATGCCGTCGGGGTCGGTAAAGAACAAGAGTTGACCAAGGGAGGTCGACAGGAGAGAAGACGGAGAGGAGCCCGGCACAAGTAAGTGGAAGCAATGCCGGACACAGATGGGGTCCCGTGATCGCCAACCCGAGTCTCGAAATATTGAAGGTAAAAATAAACCGCGTAAATATAATGTCAATTACCTTATTTTGGTATCTTATGGCAACTATTAATGAATAAAATGTAAGCGATTCTAAAAAAATAAAACATCTTCCTTTTGAAAATCATTCAAAGCCGAACTTGTCCAAACGGTTCATGCAAAAGAGAACATCTCCATAATTAAACGTGCTTTTTAAACAAATATTTTCATTGTAGATTTATTTGCAGTCATGAATTGCCCTTTTTGCTTGAAAATTAAATTGTTTACATTTCAATATGTTATTTTCATTATCATGTATGGCTGAAATACGTTTTGTGTTGATTGTGAAAAACTGTATTAGGTGGACATGTTCGTCTTTGCGTGTCACCTCCTCATTTCATTTCTGGTATATAATTAATCATTGGTATGAATCTCGAATTTTAAGAAAAGTAGGTTCTTTAGTTTGTTACGGAACCCTACTTGTTTTGTACAAAAAAACACATTATAGTACATACAACTTAACTCTAAGAATAACAATTTTGAATTTACAATCCTAATAAAAATGCAAAAGCATTTATGGAAGTGGTTATTAATGTCATTAAAAAAAAAATCAATCTGTATGAAAATGTTATCCGATATACTGCACTAAAAATTGTATTATTTAAATATTATATCTTGAATTTCCAGGTAATGTCAACTAGTATATTAGGTCGTGAAGTGGTCTTGGTTTAAAGGCAATCAAATCTGCTATTTATGAAGTTTATTCAAGTTGGAGTTATTGATTAATATCATTTATATCTATATTGCTCTTGGCTCATGTTACGGTTAAAATTTATCTCATTTTGTTGTCTTCTACTGTAAATTCCATGTTGAATTTTGGTGGCTTTTGTTTATGTTGTCCTTAAATGAATGGAAGAATGTATTTAAATATGTCCTTTGAAGTTGAAATATGACGATATTATCACTCAGTTGTCCCAACTGTGTTTCGCAATAGCAGTCTATATGCAAGGAATATATGCGAAGCACACTTGGGACAACAAAGTGATAATATCGACATATTTCAACGTCAACGCACACATTTAAATACATTGTTCCATTAATTTAAGGACAACATAATCAAAAGCCACCAAAATACAACATGGCATTTACGGTAGAAAACAATAAGATTGTATGTTTTGTTTCTGGTGTCATGGCCTAGGGGTAAGGATAGTAACTTCCCCGTCCAGATAGCCTGGGTTTTGTTAGTTTTAATGTAAAACTTTATTTATCAAGTGAGAAATACAATACAAAATACAAATCATCTTTTGAGATGCTTGTCACATGTCACGCGAACACGCACAGACTTTGCACTGACTCGTCTTTTTTTTTTTTCTCTTCTTTATTGTACATGTCTATTTCACCAGGTGGCGCTACTGTGCTATTTTTCTTTCAAATATTAACACTTCCTCCAAAGAAAAATCAAATACAAATAAAAAAATAAACAAGTTGAACTATTGAACACTTTTCAGCCTCTAAGATGTCATCTTCTGCACGCCAATCCTCTCACGCAGCATCTCGAATCTGACCCTCTCCAGAGGTTTAGTTAGAAGATCAGCTAATTGATTGGTCCCGTCGATGTGCTCCAGCTCAAGGTCTCCGTCCAAAAATCTTTCCCTCACATAGAAATGACGTACCTCAATATGCTTCGATTTTCGATGGTACTCCGGATTTTTAGCCAATTTAACTGCACCAGCATTGTCGATGTAAAGCGTTGGAGGTTTGTCAGCAGTTCCCAGTAATTCAGAAAACAGTCTTTTCAGCCAAATCAACTCCTTTGCTCCTTCACTTGCAGACACAATTTCAGCTTCAGTTGTCGATGTTGACACAGACTTCTGTAACTGACTTCTCCACGATACAGCTCCATGATTGTAGATCGAAATGACACCCGTCGTTGAACGTCTCGTCCTCTTGTCACCGGCGTAGTCAGCATCACTGTAGACCTTCAAAACGTCCTCTTTCCTATAGACGATTCCATGGTTCACTGTGCTCTTTAAATATCGAAATATCCGTTTCACTTGACTCCAGTCTTGAACTGTAGGATTCTCCATGGCTCGAGCAGCTTTGTTGACCGCGAATGCGATATCTGGACGAGTAGCAGTAGTCAGGTACATCAAGGATCCCACCGCCTCACGATAAGGAACCCTGGCCGAAACCTTTTCTCCGTCTTCACTTTCTTCGCGTCCAACTGGGGTAGACACTCCATTTGACTCGGCCATCCCAAATTTTTCTAGGATTTTCCTCGTGTAATCCTCTTGACTGATTGCAATTGATCCATCATGGTTTTCTTGTATCTTCATGCCCAGGAAATTGTTGAGAGATCCTCTGGTCGTGTGAAATTCCTGCTGAAGTTTTTCCATGAACTGCTCGATGTCTTCTTCATTGCCAATTACCAGACCATCATCCACAAAGATTACAACAGCCAACCACTTTCCATTTTTGTTGCTGTAAAAGAGACAAGGATCAGCTTTGCTGTTTTTGAATCCAGCTTTCTCCATGAATTTCTTGAAACGCTTGTTCCAGCAGCGTGGAGCCTGTTTTAAACCATATAAGCTTCTCTTTAGATGACACACTCGGCCAGTACCGTCCTGATGACCTTCTGGCTGTTCCATGAACACATCTTCTTCAAGCTCGCCGTTCAAGAAGGCCGTCTTGACATCAAATTGACCAAGTTTCATCTCCTTTTCAACAGCTACTGCCAACAGAGCTCGAATGGTATCATACCGTGCAACAGGGCTGAATGTTTCTTCATAATCGATTCCTTGCTGTTGCGCATAGCCTTTGGCTACCAATCGTGCCTTGAAGCGAACTTCTCCACTGTCCGTTGTCTTCTGTCGAAGAACCCACCGATTTTTCAGGACCCGTGTACCATTTGGACGCTCAACCAATTTCCAGGTATCATTTTCCTTTAAGGACTCCAATTCTTCATTAATTGCTTTCAGCCACTGATTTTTATCACTTTGGTCGATTCATTCGTGTCTTGAATGGCAGTCGATGCATTTTTCCCAGTGCACATCCATCGCAGAAATCCTCTTTACACATGTCTACATTGATGTTCATCTGCTTCAGTACATTCTTGACATGCGCTTTGTGTTGATGACCAAATCGTTCATGGTAGATCTGCAGTTTGTCCGACGATGTAGCTAAATTCACTTGAATGGGTTGCGCCGGTTTCACGACGCGCATGTCAAGTACATACAGACCATGAATCACACGTCCAGCCATCATCGCCTTTCCAGTAACCTTGTCTTCAATTCTAACAGTTAGGTCGTCAAGTCTTGCACAAAAACCTTTCCTTGCAGCAGCTTTCACAGAAAACAGATGAGCCATTGCATCGGGAACATACAAAACTTCAGTCATCTCAGCACTTAACCAAGCGTTGTTCAGCCGCACTTGAATGTTTACAGTTCCTTTGCCGTGAGCTAGCATGCTCACACCTCGTTTTCCTAGCAAAATCTTCTCTGGAGCAGCAAACCTGACGTATGTTGTAAAATACTGTTTGTTCGCGGTGATGTGATTTGTGGCGCCACTGTCGCAGTACCACTCGTCGGCTTGAACAAAGTCGCCGTCTAACGCACTCATCGCATGTGTCAGAAACGAAGCATTGTTCTCCTTATTTTTGTTTCTAGTGTCACCCTCTTTCTTCTTCACTGGACATTCACTTGCCCAATGGCCCAATTCCTTACATTTGAAACATGGAAACTTCTGCTTTACTCGTTGAACATTTTTCTTCGACTTGTCATCAGCACTGCCTTTGCCACTGCCATACTGGGAATGCTTCTTGGGAGCACTACGTACCACAAACGCAGTTGATTCCACGTTTCCTTGGTCACGCAGTTCAATCGTGCACAATTTTTCAATCAACAAGTTCACAGTTTGATTTTCCGTCGGAATCGTGTCCCACACATCCTTGAAATTATCATATTCTTTTCCCAGCGTGGATAAAATTCGACCGTTCAAAATCCTTTCAGATAACGTGTTTTCGTTGTGCTTTTGTAGTTCGTCGTTCAGATCCTGATAAAGCTTCTGTAACTTCGCGACATGGGTGCTGATGTCCTCCTTGTCGTCACGTGTCACTCGGAAGAATGACTCGATCAACATGTTCAGTCGCTGCGTACTGCTTCGTTCGAACCGTGCGCTCAATTTTGTCCAAATTTCACTGGCATTGGTGCACGTCAACACGAGCTCGGCAACAGATTTTCCTAGCGCACCTGCTAGCAAACTGGCCGCTTTCGCGTCTTCTTTCAACCACTGCTTATATGCCGCTTTTTGTTGCGCAGTTGCATCTGCCGGCAACACAGGACACTTTTTCGAACCATCAACAATATTTTCCAGTTCATACGACCGCAAAACCATCAACACATGCCATTTCCACTTTGCCCAGTCTTCAGGTCCTTCAAGTTTATCCACTTGAACTTTGTAGTCACTGCCGGCTGCCATTTTGAGGTTATCCTTACTCACAAAAAATACAGCACGTGTTCCACAGGCGCTCAGCTTCGGATCCACTCACGAGATAATACCATTTACACGTGGCCTGGGTCCATAACCTGTTAGTTTTAATGTAAAACTTTATTTATCAAGTGAGAAATACAATACAAAATACAAATCATCTTTTGAGATGCTTGTCACATGTCACGCGAACACGCACAGACTTTGCACTGACTCGTCTTTTTTTTTTTCTCTTCTTTATTGTACATGTCTATTTCACCAGGTGGCGCTACTGTGCTATTTTTCTTTCAAATATTAACAGGTTTAATAGTTCTTAGCTCTGCAATCTGACATTCTACGGATCGGAGCGTGGAATGTTAGAAGTCTGCTAGACAGTGGAAGGTTAGAAAACTTAGAAAGGGAAATGGATAGGCTGAGGTTGGATTTGGTTGGGATTAGTGAAATGCGCTGGCAAGAAGAACAGGACTTCTGATCAGGAGACTATAGGATCATTAGCACTAAATCAAACAACGGCTATGCGGGGGTAGGCCTCTCATATTAAGTAGGAAACTTGAACAGCGGGTGGAATATTATCAGCAATATAGTGAAGGGATTATTGTAGCTAAAATCAATACAAAACCTACGTGCACCACAGTGGTACAAGTCTATATGCCTACCAGTCAAGCTGATGATGAAGATGTTGAAAAGGTCTACGAAAAAATAAATGAAATTCTGAGGTATGTCAAGGGTGATGAAAATGTTATAGTAATGGGAGATTGGAATAATGTGGTAGGAAAAGGAAGAGAAGGGAAGATAGTAGGAGATTTCGGATTAGGAGAAAGGAATGATCGAGGAAGCAGGCTGATGGAATTCTGCACCGAGCATGAGTTGGTCATAGCTAACACCTTATTCAATAACCACAATAGAAGAATATACACATGGATGAGACCAGGAGATAGGACGTTACCAAATAGACTTCATTATGGTCAAGCTGAGATTTCAAAACCAGATTTTGGATTGTACAACATATCCCGGTGCTGACATAAACTCTGACCACAATCTGGTTGTTATGAAATGCAGATTAAAGTTAACTGAAGAAAAGTCAAAAGCCAAAACGGTGGGCAATAGAAAGACTGAAAGAGAAGGATGTAAACGAAAGATTGAAGAAGAATATATAGAAAGGACTAACGAAAAACCCTAAACAAACTCAATTGCAGACGAATGGGCACTTTTAAAGAATGAAATAACAAAATCCACAGAAGAAAACACTGGTAGGAAAGAAAGAATAGGTAGAAAACCGTGAATCACTCAGGATATACTAGAATTAATGGATGAAAGGCGGAAACACAAGAATGTAAGAGATGAAAAGGGGAAAACAGAATACAGACATCTGAGAAATGAGGTTAACAAGAAATGCAATGAGGCGAAAGAAGATCAGTTGAAAGAGAAATGTGCAGGTATAGAAAATTGTCTGAAATTAGGAAAAGTCGACACAGCTTATTTAAGGATTAAGAATACTTTGGGGGAAAAGAAGACTAAGTGCTGTAATATTAAGGGCACAGACGGAAAGTCTCTAACAGATAGGGAAGAAAAGGTTGAGAGATAGAAAGCTTACATAGAGTGTGCGTATAAGGAAAAGGATATTGAGAAATCATGTAATGGAAAGGGAAGGGGAAATTTATGAGGATGCGAACGGAGATTTAATATTGAGATCAGAATTTGACAGAGCATTCGAAGACTCAAGCAGGAACAAAGCACCAGGCACAGATGATATACCGATTGAGTTGCTACGCTGCATAGGTGATGATGGTCTGATCAGGTTATTTCACTAGGTGTGTAGGATTTATGAGACAGGAGAGGTACCCTCTAATTTCAAGAAGAATGTTATCATCCCTATACCGAAGAAAGTAGGAGCTGACAGATGTGAAGATTACCATACAATCAGCTTAATTACTCATGCTTCAAAGATCCTGTCTAGAATAATTTACAAGAGAATGGAAAGCCAGATAGAAACGGAGTTGGGTGAAGACCGGTTTGGTTTCAGGAGAAATGTAGGAACAAGGGAAGCTGTACTAAGTCTTAGGCTGATTTAGGAAGGTAGAATAAGGAATGATAAGAGAACGTTTATGGCATTTGTAGGCTTAGAAAAGTCTTTTGATAACGTTGATTGGGCTAAATTGTTTGACATTTTGAAAACGATTGGAATAAAGTGCAGGGATAGGATGGTGATCTACAATCTATACAGAAACCAGACAGCAGTCATTCGAGCTGAAGGACATGAGAGAGAAGCTGGTATTCAGAAAGGTGTAAGGCAAGGCTGCAACTTATCACCCATAGTTTTCAATCTTTACATTGAACAAGCAATGAAGGAAATTGGAGAAAAATTTTAAGTGGGAGTGAAGATTCAAGGAAAAATCATTTCAACTCTGAGATTTGCTGATGACATCATCATTTTGGCCTACACGCCTGAAGTTTTGAATGAGTTTTTCAATGGTATGGACTCCGTTTTGAGGAAACAATTCATGATGAAAATTAATAAATGCAAAACAAAAATATTGGACATGAAATTGGCAGGTGAAAAGCTAAAGGAAGTAGGAGACTTCTGTTACTTAGGAAGCAAAATAACCAGTGATGGACGAAGCAAAGAGGATATGGAAAGTAGGTTGGCTCAGGCAAGGAAAGCATTTCTACAAAAAAAAAAAAAAAAGAGAGGAATCTGTTGACATTGGATATAGATTTAGGTAGCACTCTATGGAAGTGAAACTTGGACTATTGGTGCAGCAGAAAAGAGGAGAATTGAAGCGTTTGAAATGTGGTGTTACTGGAGTATGATGAAGATCAGATGGGTAGATAGGGATACAAACGAAGAGGTATTAGAACGAGTGGGAGAGGAGAGATGTTTCTGGTGACTGCTAATGAAGAGAAGAGATAGGTTGGTAGGACACATACTAAGACACCCAGGAATAGTAAAGTTAGTTATGGAAGGTAAGGTCAAGGATATGAACTGTAGGGGTAGACCAAGGGTAGAATAAGTTAAACAGATTGCCTCGGATGTAGGGTGTGGTAGCTATGTAGAGATGAAACGATTAGCTCAGGACAAGGAGGCATGGAGAGCTGCATCAAACCAGTCAAAAGACTTAAGACTCAAACAACAGCTCTGCAATGGAAAATTTTATATCCTGGTATTAAGGTGGGATAGGGTACACTCAGCCTCACGAGGACAACTGAAAAGGTATGTAGCTTCGAATCCCACTCTTGGTCATCCTAGAGGTATGTTTCCACTTGAGCTCAGACAAATGTCAGGAAAGTACTTAATAAACAGGCCATGGCTGCCTCCTTTGCAAATCACTAACCCATCCGTTGTAGAGCAAGGCAGCAGAAGGACATTAGGTCTTCAAAACCCCAGCAATCTCCAGAGCTAAGAGGTAAAGCTTGTAACATTGAGAGGCTAGGAAATAATAAGGCTAATAGAAGGAATACAATTAAATAATTTGCATTATACAGAATGTCCGGTACCATAGCCACCTATAACCAGGCCATGGCCAGACCGAATTGCAACACCGTCTCGCTGGCTTCATACGCCCGACCGAGCGCCTAGGCTGTCTCTTAATATTCTAATTTGATATCGGATTATTGAAAAGAAGTTCACTAATATGCAAGGACGGGCATAGTTACGTACAGGTGACAAATGGAGATTTTGATGTAAGTTATTTAACAATTAATCAAATACAAGAACATGGCAAGAGAAAAATATAGGCTATACATCGTACAAATGTTAACAGATTAAGTTTCTCAATTTGAAGTATTCAATGGGTCTGTCATCATTTTAGAGTAATTGCTGAGAAGAATCCAATTGTAATTATTGCCACAAATACACGTATCTTCAACGACGTGGCGAAATAACTGTGTCAAGAAAACACTTCCTCATGCAATAAACTGCTATGTAATTTTACTGACTAATTAGTATGCCCATATCAATAATTTATGTGAATTGTTTTACTTACACTGCTAAAATGTCAACGTAGACATGAGAAAAGTAGCTATCGTAGGTCATGATTGACTGAAATTATTAAATATTGACGAGGATTGTCAGCAGTGGCGTAACTAGTGTTGGCTTCTGGAGGGAGATGAGCTGAGTGAAAATTACATTGAGGGGTAAGGACTCGGACATAATGAAATCAAGTATATGATCTTGAAGTTTCAAAACCTCCTACCTACACTTTTTAAATGTTTTATATCTCCTTTTGAGATCACCTTTTGTCCGTGTGTGTGTCCGTAATAAAATCTAAACGGCTGGAGCGATTTCAATGAAACTCGGTGGGGTCATAGTGTAACATGTTTTTCTACGGGGTTTTATGCCACTAACACAAGTTAGTTGGACTATATCATATTTGTTAAACGCGGCAATAATCTGGCCAAGTTAAATTATTTCAGTTTATTCAATTTCATATTTCATATTATTATTATTATTATTATTAATATTTATAACGTCATTTTTTGGAGCTTTTAAATTTGGAAGATTACAGATAGGATTTCTACTAGTAGAAATCCGTATCTATATTGGATGATTCCAATATAATGTTGCACGGCAAATCATTTCATACGTAAAGTCGGGATTTTATTCATTAGGGGTAAGAGAGAGTGGTGTGTGTCTCACTGGGTATTTCAATACAAGAATAGATTGGAGTACAATAAAATTACGAAATCCGAGGGAACACTTCAAAGCAAGAAAACGTGTATGATCTACGTCTTGCCCGGATACGGAAATATAAATACGGGGAGGCAGCCTCATGGCGGGAATAGCCACGTGAGGTGACCAGCCAATCAAGGAAGAAGAAGCAACGAAGCACGGGCATGGCGACATACGTGACGCACGCGGATTGGTCGAAGCAGCAAGGCCGCGGTATTAAGCTGGACCCTGGTGGGAGAAGATTGAAGATATAGTGGACGCGCAGTGTGAGTGAAGACATTCATTAAGACATTACGCTTGGAGCAGTAAGGAGGTACTTTGTTCGTTAGTCCCAAGTGGGACAATTTTATTCACGCTGACTCCGCTGATCACATCAGATCATGAGTTCCACGCGTCTTGGAGTGTTTAGCCAGACGACGTGTTGTGGTTCATGGAATAGACTCCACCACAAGGTGTAACGATTACTTTTGATCAACGAGGAAGAATCTGACACCGTCAACACCAATGCAGAGCGTCCGACGCTGGGAGACTTCAACTACATGGAGACAATGTTTCCGTTGGTAAGCACAAGTGATCTACGACACACACTCTCTGTTTTTCAATAGGGCTATATAAATTCTTTAAGCATTAATTTGGAAATAAGTTAAATTCACGTTATTCTCCCGACCGGCTTATTAAGTAATTTTGTTCGTGGCAATGTTTAAAGTAGTGTGCTCTGTTAACAGTGTTGATTTTATTCATGTTGCCATCATATTTTCTAAGTGTATTAAATTCAATTATTACCAAGTAGATTCTTTAATTCCAGTAGGTAGCAATAGTTATAATACCCCATCCTTCTCCACAATCAAATGTTGTCTGGGTTGATGATTCAATCATCCCACGGCCTAGTCATTAAGAATCTCTCATATGTTCTACTCACGCTAGGGGTCGATATTAAATATATAAATTTAGCTTGGAACACAGTGTATCCAGCTTGGCGCCCAACATAGATCAAACTTAGCAGTAGTATTTTCTGGCGAATAGTCCGCCCAGGTAAAACACATTACATTTGTTCGCTCAACGTGGAGCTTAACAAATACCATTACATTTGTCGCTACCAACATGGGGCATTAATAACATTACAATTGGCGCCCACCACACTTTTTAAATGTTTTATATCTCCTTTTGAGATCACCTTTTGTCCGTGTGTGTGTCCGTAATAAAATCTAAACGGCTGGAGCGATTTCAATGAAACTCGGTGGGGTCAGAGCAGCATTTCGGCCGACCCTGATCGTGCCCTTTAAATTTTATTACGTCACACCAATCCAACATGGTGGCTGTGCGAAATATTTCACCTGCATTCTATATCTCCGAAACTATTACTGATATCACTCTGAAATATTTTACGGTGATAAAGGGCACTAGAAGTTTATCTATGTAACTTTAAAAAACCTGTAAAGTACAAAACGAACATGGCGGCCAAGCGAAGTTGAAACATTTTAATAGACGTTTCTCGTGGTTTAACCATCCGAGCGCAGTGAAACTTGGAGCGATAAATGCTTATACACATTTTAATCCACTGGCACCTAATTTATTTCAATTGATTTCATAACCACAAGGTGGCAGCTGTGCAAAATTTTAAAATCTCGTTTTTATTTCTTGTGCCCTAATCATGCGATTGAAATATGAATACTACACCTACACAATTATCTTCAGGTAATAGTACATAACTCTAAGATCTACATATATAAAAACCCAACATGGGGACCATCCGAAATATTTAGACGGTTCTCAATATCTACGAATCTATTACAGCTACCAAACTGAAATTGTGTATGTTGATAGAGGCAATTGGCATATGTAGGATATATGAAAATAGGCTGTATAGTTCTTCACAGAACTACTTGTTACTTAACAATGTACAAATGATCGAAAATTAACAGTTTTGTTGGTATTAAATTATAATGACCCGTGTTCTTCCCGTAATCATCTGGCCCTATTTCCCCACATTGTATAAATATTGATAAACTAATGTTTCCTACTAACGTTTAACACAATAATACCGGTATTCACTTTCCAAAATGACACTCACACTCGGATACCAACATGAAGGCAACTGACAAGTGGTGTATTTTTGACAAGGGATGAGGAAAAATACTGCTCACCCACCTCATTGCTTCCTCTCTGGCTAACTGAACAGCTGACTATTTTGCTCATTCAGTAAGTGTTAAGTTAGGGAGCGCTGAATATGTCAAACGAGTGAAAAAAAAAATATTTCAAATTTGTAAGCATTAACTTGCATCTTCCAATCATTAGTTATCAATCCAAAGATTGGTTTTATTCAAAATGAAAAACTTCAACAAATTTAATATTTTTCTTATTTGGCTCTGGGGGAGGGATAGATCCCCCTGATCACCTCCCCTAGTTACGCCACTGATTGTCAGACCCCACTAGTATCAATGAACGATTGTTATTACAGGGTTAAGTTACAATAAACAACACATTAAAATTTAGCAAGTGTCTGAAGTTTACAAATCATAATGTCAGAAGCTTCGGAACAATGCAGAAGAGCAACCAAGTGTAATAAGATTCGAGAGTTTACTAATATTTAATATTATAGAATAACAACGTTGAGTTAGGAGCTATACGTACGTTTACCAGATGATTAGCCTTCCTTATTGGGTCTACTTTAAACACTATTGTAAAATATGCGAGTTTTAAAAGAATATATGCAATTTAGTACGGAGTCGCACGTTCTGCACCATTCATCACCACGCTTAACGCTCCCCTCATATAGACGAGTGTGCGGTGTTGCCGCTTTGCTATGGGCAAGGTGTTCCTTATAGGTGGCTATGCCGGTACACAGAAGAGCAATCCAAGTTCATGAAAATGCTTGGTATGAAAGGTTGCTGCCATATTTATGAGTATTTAAACTGTTCTGTGTTGAGTGCATTTCAAGTACAGTGAACTGGCAACGTCACAAAATACCTACACAAGGCCCTGTAGTAAACAGTCCTGAGAAAGCAAGTATAGAGTGTGACTCATTTCATGACACAGGTAGCACAGAACTATGGCAGCTTCTTAAGACTGAAGCAACTGGAAGTTATCCATACTAAGTGCATGGATGTTTTTAAATCAGTACAGAAAGATAAGCCAACAAGAAACACAAATGAAACATGCAACAAAAGTTGGTGTTTCTGCAAAGTGTAATACAGTACATACAACAATAGTGATAATATTCTGCTGAAGTGACACAAATACAGTAACTTGAAGACAAATGAAAGTAATGTGAATTATGCACACCCTATGTGTAGAGACACAATTTCATAGTGAATAAAACTCAAATTTCAGTGTAAAAAAAATCAGTCAATTGAAGGATAGAAAAGGTTGAATAAACTTGAATATCTAAATTCTTTGAGTGGTCATTTTTACTGCAGCCCTTGTTAATAAAATGGATGTACTAACATGTGCAACAGATAAGACACAGGGTTAAAATAGACTGATGAAACACAATTCCGTAGTTAATTTTGCACCATGCTTAGTTGGGGCGTGGTGGTGCAGCGGTCAAGCTGTTCACATCTCACCAAGGCGGACTGGGTTCGATTCCCGATCAATGCATGTGAGATTTTAGGAGTGAAATGCCATGTCCTTTGGTTTGGATTCCACATAGAAAGGAGGTACTGTGGCTCATGACTGCATGATTAACAGTCACATAAAACTACAAACTTCCTTGCGCCATACTTAATTACAGTGCAATTCATCAATTTCCTTCATTAAGGCCTAATATTTGTGATCATGTCTACCTTTGAAGAAGTATATAAAATATGGCCCTTTCCGAATCAACATTAGTTATTGATATCTGAATGAGACAACGTGATACTGAAGTGATTAAGTCATGCTCCTGCAGTATTACTCTCAGCACTTCCACACAAGTGTCCTTTTGGATCACCAGTAAGTGATTGCAGCAACAAATGAGATTTTAAAAAGTAGCACTTGTTAAAATTGTATTATCAATGTGTGAGATATTCTTTGCAAGTGAAC
This sequence comes from Meconema thalassinum, assembly GCA_946902985.2. Classification (NCBI taxonomy): domain Eukaryota; kingdom Metazoa; phylum Arthropoda; class Insecta; order Orthoptera; family Tettigoniidae; genus Meconema; species Meconema thalassinum. The sequence goes on along the minus strand of OX336389.2, from coordinate 1,234,104,586 downwards.
TGATAAGTTATCTCCAGTGAATCCTAATAGAGATGAACACACTTTGAAAAATGTACTCGTGGGAATTTATAAAAGTTTTTGGTAATTTCATGCACCAAACCATTGTTTTGTGAATTAAATACGATTTTTGCAATGTGGGGAACATATCACAACATAAGACACTTAACTGGAGGTCAGGCAATATCTTCAATACAAAACAACCCTGTAAGAGGGGCATATTACCTTTATTTCACATTTTTGTGACAACAAAATCTCATGCCTCTACCTATGGGCTGTGCAAGAATAATAATAAAAATAATACTTTTATTATTATTCTTTAATTTAGGCTCACAGTTATCACAAGTGGAGAGAACATGAAAGAAGTAAGAAAAAATATGAAAGTTACCAGCAATTATTCAACTGTACTGTATCACAACACGTGTAACGAGGGAAGCCCTGATTACTGAAATCAAAACTCATCTCGTGCGAACTGAAAAAAAATTGAGAAACATACAGCACAGCATTTGCAGTTTAAAATAATTTATCAGAATGGTCACTGTTTTTATCAACACACAAGGTGGCTCACCTCAGTTGAGATGAACCATAGGTGTTTTATTGATCTTTTGACATTTTTTATTACTACTATTATTATTTTTGTTTCTCCCAACCAGAAAGATCGACTCTTCTACTGCACTTCCTGCTGTAAGTGGTGGTGTCGGCCCTGTTCAAACAAGAGTCAGGCATGTTTATTTGCAATCCACCCGTATATTTCCTGGGCCCATCGGGAAACAGGCTATTTCAAACTAACCTGTGTAGTCAAGCAGTCTGAGGTACGCTCCACACCTAGAATGGGTTGCTGGTGTTTGTTCCCAATAATGACAATGGCCATAGTAAGTGATTTCTCCTTGGGTTTTCGACACACATTACAGGCGAATGGTTTGATGGTTCCTTATTTCAAGTTTTAGGGTGCCTACCCCATCCTAGACTCTGACAATTATATTGATACAGTCATCTGATAAATCCTACACACACTCAAACACATGGGGCTGATGACCATGATGTCCCAAGTTCATAAGTGAAACAAAAACGAACAACAACTTATATGATACAATATGATACGATATATAATATGAGGTATGAACATGTCCTTGCTTGTTGTGTCATCGTAGTGCAATTCTTTTATAGCAAGCAATAAGCTTCATTTTTCTCCTGAGTCTGCATGGAGCATTAACTACAGGAATTCGGATTAATTGTATGCATTTTTCCCCATACAATAGGAGTACATCAAATTAGAATGTTTTTCGTAAGACATTTCAAATTTACAACATTGTATACAAAAATATTCTGCATAGCAAAAACTTTTAAAAACAGAACCCTCCACAAAAAGGACCATACAACTATCACATTTCGAAGTAATACAGTACTTACTATTCAATCAGTCTATGCCCATAAAGTTCAATAACATTACTTAAAAGTAGGGTTTTTGAAAGTGACACAAGAGATTAACTCTCAGTTTTTTAATGAATTTTTAACTGTCATTATCACATACCCAATGTTTAAGGTTCAACATTAAAGGTATCCTATTGTGTTTGGACATGCCTATGGACACACAGTGTATCAAGTTTCTCTCAATTTGTTAGTGTATCAATGAGGCTGTCCAACATGTCTCCAAGCAATGGTGTACCTCATATGTGCATGAAACACGGTGTTAGTATTGTGGTCACAAAACAATCCTTAAACAATGGGGACTGTAGAAAATGTCTGCCTTGTATGAGGGAATTGGTTTCAAACCCAAAAGGAAAAGCTGCAATCCATGAATGCAGGTCTATCCCAACATATTTCTGCAAAAACACAGAAAAGAGACTGCATGCAATGAACATTTAGAGCAAAGCACCAGCTCACAGAGCACTCACATCCTAGTTTTGCACCCGTAACAATGTGGTCCTCTTCCACATTCACTGGATCTGGCCCCATGCAACTTCTTCCTGTTTTCAAAGACGAAATTGAAGGAAAAGGGCAGCCAATTTGCCATGTGGAGGACATCCAATGCAGTAGGTGCTTGACAATCTTCAAGTTCATTACTTCCAGGAGGCATTCCAAAAAGAGTGCTGGGATCGATGTACAGCTTTCCAAGTGGATTACTTTAATAGGGTGGCAGCCAAATTAAAATAAGGCAATTTTGTTTCCGTATTTGTGACTAGTCTTGGATTTAATGACAGCATCTCATATAGTTGATACAATGAAAGTAGGTAGCAAATCATTTCCTTCTGAATATTCAAATACTTGACTCTCTTTATCCTGCTCCTTTTATTGTTAAAGCAACAGCTGCATTAAAAGTCCCTTAGCCCAAATTAATTAATTCTTCTGATGTACCTTGCTCATAGTCTACAGACATGAATGTCTTGTCTCCAATGTGAGTAAAGTATTTGATTCGCAAGGCACCGGTTTTTTTTTTTTTTTTTTTTTTAACTACTTCCAATTTTACTTTTACCACCTCAGCAGTAAAAACTTGATGGATCTCACAGTTAGGGGCTGTACACTACTATTGCTCGGCAAGTTCAACTGAAGCCCTGAGTGAGGGTGCTGTCGGTGCATGCGAGGGAGGGAAAGCACGTGGTGGGCCAGGAAGAGTGTAACACAACTGAAAAGTCATCCTCACGTGCGCGCTACCTAGCGCCAGTGATTTTACAAAGTTGTGAAACCTTCAGTTATTAGGACAAAGCGGCCAGCAATAATGCCACAATTCTTGCCTTATGAAGTTCACCATGTGGTAGCTGGCGATGGATTGACAATAATGAAACATTTGACAACGATGAATGGACTCTCTCCTCATTGGTTTCTGATGACATAACTGTGCAAGTCACGCCTTTCGTGGCAGTAAATTGTAGTAGATCCTACAACATGAAGACAAGAGGGGCAAGGGGAAGCCTAGTACAGTAGTTCGCATATTTTTCCGTTGCTTCAGATGAACTCGTTGCTCTGTACGAAGAACCACAGCAGTGTTAGATTCCTTAAATACTGAAGCTGCAGCTACAGCAGGAAAGATTTTCTGAAGATGACGATGAGATAAAGATCCAGTACATCCTCAACCAGGCCGGCCCCGTGGTGTTGGGGTAGCGCGCCTGCCTCTCACCCGGAGGCCCCGGGTTCGATCCCCGGCTCCGTCAGAGATTTTAGAAACTGACGTGAGGGTTGGAACGGGGTGCACTCAGCCTCGTGAGGACAATTGAGTAACTGTCTGACAGTGAGGCAGCGCCCCAAGATTAACAGCCGAGGAGACCCGATGCACTAATCACGCGTCACCCCAATATCTGCAGGCCAAATGGCTGGGAAGCGGTCGCTTAGTAGGCCTAGGCCCTTCATGGGCTGTAGTGCCAGGGGTTATTTTATTTTTTCATCCTCAACCACCCTTAAATAGATAGATAATGCCTTTATTGGTGGCGAAGTTAGGGCTCAAGGCCCTCTCTTACACTTAACCACTAGAAGAGTATACATCTACATGACTTATAATTACAAATATCAATAGCACAAATAATATTAATAGCAATAAGAATAGTGATAATATGAATAATGGTAGAATCATTGATTTCAAAAATACACAAAGTAAAGTACCCTTAAATGACGTAACTACAGTAATCCGATCATTCATTCATTCAACATTTATCCAGGAAGTCAGCGGGGTCCACCCAGCAAATACTCGCAGCAAGCCACTTTAAACTTGCGATGAGAGGGATTGTCTCTAATGTTCGCAGGTAGCAAATTCCATGACCTGGACGCAGAGATTATGAACGAGCGGTTGTAAACAGCAGTACGGTTTATAGGTATGGCAAGAGAGGAGCCAGATCTCGTATTGTGGTCATGATGGGACGAGAGGTAAGAAAACGGTGAAACAAGATAGTTAGGGGTATTAGTGGAAAGTATTTTGTGCAGTAGTGATAACACGTGGAGTTCACGACGCTGGTGCACTCGAAGCCACGACAGCTCCTTATAATAGGGTGATATATGAACATCATATCGCAGGCCCAAGATATATCTTACACAGTTGTTGAGGCACCGGTCCAGTTTCTTGTTACTGTCGCAGGTTATTTCAGTCAACACAGTGTCACAGTAGTCAAATATAGGTAGTATCAGAGAGCGAATTAGTTGTACTTTAAGTCGAACAGAGAATACATTACCGAATCGTTTCAGAGGATATAAGCATTTATGTACTTTATTACATGTGCTTATCACCTGTTTAGTCCAATTTAAGGTCTCAGTCATAATAATTCCTAAGTTTGTCACTGAAGTAGAGTAGGGTATGATTTTATTGTTTAAAATTATTGGCGAGATGTCACGTTGCTTGAGGGAATATAAGTTTTTACTGGTACTGATAATAATATTAAGAACAAAGTTCCAAATGGTTCCGCCTCGTCAATACTGTTTATTAAAATGTCGTGATACAATCACCTGTCTTTTAATACATGGAATACACCATGTATTCCATGTATTAAAAGACAGGTAAATTCAGTCAATACGGAAAAAATGTGCGACTCTCAGAGTCAAAAATACCGATAATAATCACTTGAGTTTTATTTGGGTTTATTAATAAACTGTTTTTATAAGCATAGTCACTAAGCTGTTGTAGGTCGAATTTATTTTAATAATTGCATTATTGATATCACTCGGTTTTGAATGATAGTAGATCTGTACATCATCTGCATACACTTGCAATTTGCAGAAATTAAGGGCTTTTGATATGTCATTTATTTGGATGATAAATAACAGTGGCCCAAGAACCGAACCCTGAGGGACACCGAGGGTCTTACTTTGCCATCCCGAACTCGCATTTCCCACTATCACACGTTGCCGGCGATTTTCGAGGTAAGAGGAAAAGAACCGGAGTGACACACTATTAAAATTTAGTTCTCGAAGTTTCTGCAGTAGCAACTGAGGGTTGACGGTGTCAAAGGCACTACTGAGATCTAATAATGTCAGTACAGTCACGTCCCGTTGGTCCATTGCACATCTGATATCATCTGTCACTCGTAGTAAAGCTGTCGCAGTGCTATGCCCCTTTCTGAAGCCAGATTGGAAGGGGTTGAGTAGGGAATGCTTTGTAAGGTATTCAGTAACTTGTGTATGAACTAGACGTTCAAGTACCTTGGATAATGGTGGTAGGATGGATACTGGACGATAATCTGAAGGAGAATCGAACTTGGAGCTCTTCGGGATAGGTCTAAATAGTGCATCTTTCCAAACATCTGGGAACACTCCGTTTGTCAGGCAGTAGTTAAATATATGAGTTAGTATTGGCAGAACAGCTCCCAAGACATCCTTAATCAGTGATATAGGAATGTCATCATTACCTGTGGGATTGGATGAAATAGAGTATATCACACCTTTAACTTCATTCGAGCTGACATTTCTAAAAGAGAATTGCTCAAAAACAGACTGCTGTTGTAACAAGGGTACCGGTAGTGAACTTTTAGGGAAGGAGGTAGAGGCTACTTTTGGCCGTGCGAAGTGATCATTTAGAGCCTCTAGCGATATGCTTGGTACATGTTGTTCAACTGTCTTACCTATCCCTAACGCACGTAATTTACTCCATTTTTGTCTAGGGCTGTTGGTTTTCATCAGTTCCTGAAAGTATTTATATTTAGAATTTCTAATTAGCTGCTTGGTTCTGTTTCTCAGAATTCTATATCTCTCAAAATCTACTGCATCATGTGTCAGTCTGTATTGTCTGTATAGTTTGTCACGACTGGCCATAGCAGATCTTACCTCAGCCGTTAGCCACACAGATGAAGAGCGGGTAATTCTTACCCGTTTCTTTGGTGCATGTTTGTCAAATATTTCTAGTACCATTAAATTGAATGTATTTACTTTTGAGTTTATGTTCTGAGAATTACGTATATTATCCCAAGGAAAGTTATATGCATCATAGCGTAGTTTATTCTGGTCAATATGTCGTAAGTCTCGTACTGTAATGTAGCGTGGTTTATACTTAGGTATTCGTATAGAATAACATACGTACAATAGATCATGTGAAGAGATGCCAGGAGCAGGGATCTGTCCGTGTTTAATTACTTTCTGAGGTTGATTTGTCACAAGAAGATCAATTAAGGTATGGCTCGTATGGTCAGAGTAATGAACATGATTAGTAGCGTTCAGGGGTAAAACCGTCATGTTTGTGGCGAGAAATAAATTCAGTAGGCTGTTAGCTTCACCAGTCTGCTTTAAAAGGTCAGTGTTAAAATCACCCATGATTATAATGTCGTCATATGCCGAGGCAAGACCTGCTAATGTATCTTCAAAATCAGCAGACTGTCTTATTTTAGGTGGCTTGTATACAATCCCTATTAATATCTTTTTATGGCAGTCTAATTCTACAAACATAAATTCTGGTCGCAGTACAAGTGTTGGGTCAGAAGTGGAAATTATCTTACATTTTAGGTCGTTTCTGTAATAAAGTAGAAGCCCGCCACCTATTTTGTCAATACGGTCATGGCGTAATATAGAGTATCCATCAAGGTTAGCTGCCGATGACGGCAAGTCTTTACGCATCCAACTTTCACCGATTCCAATAATATGTACATTGTTTACTTCAAAAATAGCCTCTACCTCCTCCAGATGTGCTAATAATGACTGACCATTTAGGTGGCAACAATGTAACGACCGTGGGTGGCTCTTAAGCTGCTCTTGCAACACAAGTCCCGTTGAAGCTGGTAGGGACGGGAGAGAAGGGGTGGGCGAAGTTAGTGGAGAGGAATGCAGGTCAATGGTATTGCCGTTGTCCTGGTCAACAAATATCTGAAAGTATGCAGAGGGAAATAAAATTAAGTAAGACATAAAATGAGCTTACCTGAGCAACCTGGTGAGCAGATCCACTGACTTTCACAAGCACACACATACACACACACAAATATAAGCTAATTACTATACACATAATTTCTTTCCTAGGTTCACTTGTTCATCCTACTCCCTGCCATGTTGTTTAACTGCATCATTGTGCATATTTGAATTTTGCTTCCATCCTCCCTTAAAACACAAATACGTCCATCATGAGTCCAGCATTTCTGCAATCCCCATATATCCCGTGCCTGATTTAAGATAGTTTTTCTCACCCTTGTGAGTGACTCAGTTAGCATGAGCCCACTGCCCTTAAAAGCTCACTTCGCACGCCACACACGATCTCGATCATGATACCGAAGAAACTTGATGATAATCGGTCGACTTCCTTGCGAGACCACCTCAGCAGACGTTCGATTTCGGCGGCCCAGCCTGTGGCAGCGATCCACATCAAGCAGTGAGATATCTACTGAAAGTTTATTTTTCAGTGTCTCGAGTGCTTTGTTGTAGACGTCCTCAGACGGCTGCTCAGGGACCCCATGCAACAAGAGGCAGTTTCGGCGACTGTACTGTTCAGCCTCATCCAATACCTCGTCTTGTTTATGAAGCCGGTTTTCCAGTTCCTTCAACTCCCCTTTAAGTCTGGAGATGTCATCACTGGCCTGTTTCTTGAACGCCTGGAACTCATCGCCAAGCGCTTGGAGCACGTTTGGTGGGTTGGCGGCACTGACAGCTGAATCTAGACGAGCTTGATATTCTTTCAAGGAATCTTCGAAAGCCGATACCTTCCTAGCTACTTCCTTTAGAGACATCGCGTTTACTTTTTAGTGAAGAGGATGCCTAATAATATAACTTAGTTCACACGAATCAGCACTTTCTGCAACTTAACTTTCTATTTAAGCAGGGTGTAGCAAGAGCAACTTCACTCAACCGTCACACTTGCCGCCATCTTATGCATCTTATGCACCCTTCTAAATTACCTGAAATTTTAGCACTGTCAGAGGTCCAAAACAATTATTTGCAAAACTTACTTTCTCTGACATATCAAGGTTTACAGCATGTGATATGAAATATAAGTGTCAAACAATTGGCTAAATGAACTGGGAGAGTATAAGAAATTAAGATGTGCTGAAAGAACTTGAAGTATAGCTGGTAATTGACTATATCTAAAATTACCAAGATATCGTAACTTGTAAATGCCATCTGCTAAGGATGGAGCCAAATGACTGCCCGAAGATATTCTCCAATACCACCCTAGCAAGAAGAAGTAGGACATCCGAGGAAAATATGGAAAGATGTTACAAGACCATAACAGGTCACGTCGCCTCACAAGTGTTGGGATGATGATGTATTGAGCAATAAGTGTGGTAACCAGCATCATAATTGCAATAGATATCTGTTTGTTGTTGTTACTTTATTTAGGTTTTTGGCACTGCTTTGTCATCAGTCCTGTGTACGTGCATGTGTACTGAATTTGTCATATAACCTGTGAGCTTATTGCAGTTATGTGTGTGTAACTGTAAGAATTTAGGACAAGGATTGGGGTTAGTGCTCCAGGACTTGAAGTAAGGTATCATCCAGGCTTTTGCCTGGAGTATGAAAAAACCCAAGGAAAAACTACACTTGGGATGGCTGCTGTAAGCACCAGGATTCAAACCTCTGATCTCCGATCCTTCACTCCCCACTGCAGTGGAGCATGATTAAAGAAGATTGGCCAAGCAGCTGGGTGATTTGTTTCTTGTTGGAAGAAAATATTACCACCCTGACATCTTCCAATTATGATAAGTAGAAATCTCATGTTTTAGACTATAAGTTGGATTGTAGCGAGAACAGAACATGAGAACGCCTATGCTTCAAGAGGCGAGGATGATTGACAAGAGGACGAAAACATACTTTCTCATATTTCAGTATTTTTATATTTTCTGACTTTAAAACAGCACTTTACTTTTTATCTGTAAAACCCATCTTTCATATCAATGTGTATGTATCTGCACCCATTTTTAAAGGCTCAGGGATAAGATGAGAACAGTTTCATGTGGCCAAATGCCCTTCCTGATGCCAACCTCATGAGAATAGTTAAGATTAATGACATTGGGCAAGGAATCATAAGGATACATCCAATTGGGAGGTACCATTCTAGCATTTGCCTGGAGTTGAAAATGGGAAGCTTTAAACGACAACCAACAGAGGGGTCCGCCAGTCTAGAGATGATCTAGCACCATAACACGTCTACCTAATTCAGTCGGTTTTCATATCATTAGCCATCAAAATAAGCCAATATGAGTAGGGAAAATCAAACGTTTGTGATGAAAATTTAAACATGGCAATAATTTAAAATTCCACTACCATCACCATCCATGTAACCCGTATCAAGTACTTCATTCACAAAGCTCAATGTTGAATATGCTACATATCGTCACTCCCACCTTAACTACATTTGGAAGGACTTATATAGATGATGTTTACAGACCTCACTGGGGTGCTAAAAAGTACTTCTTTTCTGAAACTGGGCTATATCTAACTAAATTATTGACTACACACCCTTCATCCCGCAAGCTTGGCAATCGGTGCATGACCATCTTTGTAAATGTAACTTTCTTAGTTTAACCATTATTTTGGGATTAATGTCCCAATATTAAGTACATGTATCACTTTTTATGTTTGGTAGAATTTCATTTAATTTCGTATTTCTTCCTTCAAAGTTTTATACTTTTCATATTTTAGCACATTGGTATGATTTTTTGCCAAAATAATCTTCACATAAATCTGCTCTCTGGTTATAAATAATACCTAGATAAAGAACGTCAAAATGCACTGCAGGCAAGCAAGCAGCAATACATTTGGTAGCATTTCAGACCAAAAGGCAATTCTTGCAAGTATAAAATGCAGAACTAACAGACCACAGTGAAAGTTACTACACTAAAGTAACCAAAAGAAGTAAATATATAAATACAATCTTCTTTTTACAGCTAAAAATTCATTCACAAATTTTGTTATTTATGTAATTAATTAGAAATAATTCCAAGCATACCCATGATGGTCAGAAACAGCACCAATGATCCCAAGGACTAATGGCCAGCCATGAGACAAGGTTTCTCCTGCACCATGCAATACGTGCAACACACACTCTAGCTGCCGTTGTCGAACATCTCCGTGAGGTACTGATGATAATTCCGACAATGGACCAAGCAAAAGTGTTTGCAACTTCTGTAATTAAAATTAAGCAGAACATAGAAGAGGAGATAGGATAAGGCTTCATTTGAAGACTGAAATGGCATGGAAAATTCTAAGCTATTCCCTTTGAAGTACACGGTATATGAAGATATACTGTATGCTATATGCTCACTGGTTTACTCTCAACTTTGGAATGTAACCTCTGAATTAATACAAAATTTAACATCTGGATGGCCCTTTCATATCAGTTTATGGGTATATACGAATACTACCCCTGCGTAAAATAATCCCCGCACCCTAATCTTAAGAAGGAAATCGTCATCATTTTAGTTTCGGGGCTTTCAGCGGCCGTGAGAGCATGTATCATGATGTTATGACACTACTCTTAAGTTAGTTGAAATTCTTAATCTCTCCAGGCCCCTTCCCTCTCAGAGTTACACATTCACAGTAGAAATTTCGTTCAGCTGTCATTAACAATTTGGCAGCCATGAGAGTAGATATGATATTATGACACCACTCTCAGTTAGTTGAAATTCTTAACCTCTTCCCACTCAGAGTTACATATCCACAGAAGGACTTTTGATGAGCTGGCCATCATTAACAGTTTGGCAGCCGTGAGAGTGGGTATTACAATGTGTGTGTGCACACCTGGTTAAAGGGTTGGAGTCACTCACCAACTGACTGCGATTCTTATCACCGCTTGACTAGTGAGTTCGCGGTATGATATGCATTCTACCGCCCATCATTAGTCACAGTTTTGGTGGCCGTGGAAGTCTGTATCATGATATTACAGTACACATATCCTCAAAAATAAAATAGGCATCAATCATGACCCTATGGTGAATTTCATCACCACTAATCCCTTGGACTTCACTATTATAGTTCAGTTCCAGCAATGCTGGAGTCTAGCTTCATGATTACTATACATACATGCTCGGAGATGCAGCCAGCATCTTTTCACCTTATATAGCAAGTAGCAGATCAATGATGTCATCAAAATCCGAATGGGAGGGGTTCGGTACTAACCTCGACTCAAAAATAGCCTGCAACCCAATCTTTCATTTCCAATTTTTCTAAAAATTGCATGTACTTATAGTATTCACATATATACCATATAATACCGGGTGAGTTAGCCGTGGTCATTATGGCGTGGCTGCTGGCAGTCGCTCACATCCGGGACGCGAGGAGGTTCGAATCCCCCCCGCCGGCAACCTTGAAGATGGTCTTCTGTGGTTTCCCATCTTCCTTCCAGGCAAATACCGGGTTGGTCCATAACTATAAGCCACAACCGCTACCTTCCAACTCCTCGTCCTTACATTCAAACTTTCCTCCCCAGACAACACTCCACATGTGACGGTACTTCTAGCTCACCCCATGGGTGTCCGCCTAGAAGCAGCTACAAACTGGCGAGCCGAACATGTCCTCGGACACTCCCGGCACTAAGGGAGAAAAAAGAAAAAAAAAACACCATACAATAATAATAAAATTAATAAAATACTCTATTAGTATTATTATTATTCGATTCGGCCATCTATGGACAACGTTACTTCAACCGCTTCCGTCCCTGAGCTTTAGTTCTATCCCAGTATTCCCAGATTAATTTTCTGTGAGCCTCCTTTCTTTTATCAGTCCACTTTTTTCCTGTTTTAGACTTAGGCTTTTCCGAGAAACGCTGGTGTGTTCCAAGTTTTCTCTGAAGAGGAGCACGTTCCTGGGTGTCTTCAAACGTGATCCCTACTTCTAGAAGATCTCTTTCAATCTCGGTGAACCAAGGTCCCTTCATTTTCTTGTTTACGAAGTAGGAAAAGATGAGAGTTCTTGTGTGTTATGTGGCACTATTAGTATTATTATTATCATTATTATTATTTGCATTTAATACCCCTTTGAACTGCTGTGGTTCTTTTAAAGCATAAGAATTCTCAATTATTCACTGGTATTCCCGATTACCACACAAGTCATTCTTATTCAAGCTATAAATATGCACTCTTGTATGATATGGTGTAAATTGTATATGATATTATGGTAATTGCAGCCATTTTTAGCCTATTTCCATTTATGAAAAAAATAGGTTCATGAGATCAACTTTTGTCCGTGTGCGTATGTGTGTGTGTCTCTCTCCCCTAATGAAATATAAACGGCCAAAGTGATTTCAATGAAACTTGGTAAGGACATACTACTACCTCGTCCAACCTCGACCGTGCCTTTTAAATTTTAATACGTTTCACCAATCCAACATGGCGGCCGCACGAATATTTCACTGACAATCTGTATCTCCACAACAATGACAGATATCACACTGAAATTTTGTACAGTGATAATGAAGCGAAAGTTTGACGCTTTTCAATCGGTCAACATGATTGTACCCAATTGAGATGGGTTATTCCCTAATCCTGAAAAATGTTTACATGAGATTAATAAATCCAATAATAATAATAATAAATAATAAATCCAAGTGTATTTATTAATCTCATGTAAATTTTTTTCAGGATTAGGGAATGACCCATCTCCTTTGGGTACAATCGTGTTGACCGACTGAAAAGCATCAAACTTTTGTTTACTAAGGCAACACTGAAAATGGCTTCAAACACCATAATAGTGATAAAGATTACAACAAGAAGTTCACCTATGTGACTTTCAGAAACTTGTCAAGTACAAAACCAACATGGCAGCAAAGCAAAGTTACAACATTTAAATGGCCTTCTGTCGCGATTTAATCATCCGAGTGCAGTCAAACTTGGTATGGTTTACGTATATACAAACTTCAATCTACTGGCATCTAATTTAATTCAATTGTTTTCGTAATCTCAAGATGGCAGCTGTGCGAAATTTTAAAATTATTATTTTTATTTCTTGTGTCCTAATCATGCGATAGAAGTGAATGTTTGAATAATGAACCTATGCAGCAATCTTCATCTAATGGTACATAAGTCTATGGCCTAGTATAACAATCCAACATGGCGGCCATCCGAAATATTTAGATGGTTCTCAATATCTACGAATTTATTACAGCAATCAAACTGAAATTTTGTATGTTGATAGCGGCTATTAACACTAGAATTATGGCGGCGGTCATTTTGACCGCTTTCTTATTTCTAGATACGATTTTTCTTAAATGGGTTATCTTAGACCATTGAAATTTCATGACTTTTCTCAAGTTTATGAGTTAGTTATAACTATACATAGAATTACTGATTTTGTTCTTCTATCGCCCCAACCATATCTCGTAATTTTCCTGCTGTTTTTCTTCCGAAATCATAAATTACCCACTATTAGTCCATTCCTTTCACAAATGTTTATAAGTTCCTCTCCTTCCCGGTTCTTATCTCCCATGATCACCACTTCTACATCTGAAATTACTCTTTCTACATCATCCAGGAATACTTCAATATCTTCTTCTCTGTTCTCAGTCTGTGGTGCATACACTTGTATGAAGTCCATCACGTCATTTTTCATCTTCAATCTAATTTTCATTATTCTGTCACTCACACACTCGACCACTTCAACATACTCCTCCAGTTGTTTCGAGGTTATCAGTCCCACGCCATATTTTGCCTCTTGGCCACCACTCCAGTATAATGTATATCCTTTCCTCAATTTCTTCCTTCCTTTACCTTTCCATTTCACTTCGCTCAGCCCCATTAATCCAACATTCTCCCTCTCCATGAAGTCTACCACCTCCTCCACCTTGCCTGTCAGGGTCATGACATTCATGATTCCCACTTTCATTTCGGTTACTGGTCGCCCATTTCTCACAGTTCCCCCAGTACCAAAAGAACTGCGCATCGCCTGCAGGGTACGCCCTAACCTTCTCCGAATCATTTGAAGTGCCATTTCCATTTTAGGCTATTATTACGATGGGGTCGCCACTCCCAAAGGCATTTTATGAAGCTACTGCCAGCTATGGTGGTCTGCATGAGAGAATAACTTTCAAGCTGCCTTTTTTTTGGTAAAATTAGCCGAGTCCGCTGCAGTCTTAATCTATGCTCCACTCTGTGCAGAAGGCATCTGGATACACGTCACAGGGCAAATCTATTTTATTCCATAAAATACTGGCCATCATAAACTATGGCATGCATGACATGACACTCCTGTGGTGCAGGATTTAACTTTGTCTGCACATTACCATGCTGTGGTGTGACATGTGCAACTACATAACAGTGTACATGGCATCTATTGAAATGTACACAGCCAAACATAGGAGAAGACAGATTGAATGCCATGAATTACCAGATAGTAGCATTATTGAAATACAAAGGAATGACATCTCATATTTAAAATTTTTGGATGGTCCCTCTTTGATGGAGAAGAGGAAGAGAAAATGGTGTTCCTACCTGGTAAACCTCTGCTTTTGTTCTGTCTTCTCCCATGGTTGTATTATACTGCTTCTTGTTAGCTTCCCCACTTGAGTATTTATTCATCTCATTACTGTCGACCAAAGTATTATGTGCACTCAAGTTTGAAGGTTGTTTGTTAAGTAACCAATAGACTTACATAAAATCCAATAACATCATCATTTTTGTCGTTCTATTTTACGTTAGTTCATGTAGGTTTGGGATTTTTAATTTATATTTTAATATTTTTTATCGCAGTTGGAACACAAAAAGTGCCCGTTTTTAAGCGTGTTTCAACCATGCGTCACATTTATTTTCACAAACCCGTCATCAGATCGAATCCAAATTTTAACGCAATATACATTGGAATGTTGTATAACTGGTTTATTAATTTCAACATTTTGTGTGTCCAAGAAACAAAGTTGTTATCATTTTTGTAAGGTAACTTTTTCTCGGCTCGGGGTGGTTGGAAAATGTAGTTCTTGGTCGCGTTGTAATCCTTATACATCAAAAAGTTATGCTGTATGACTGTGAAGTACGTAAATTAATTCACTTATTTTATATCGGTATGTATTTGTTCAGGGAAATAAGGCATGGTTCACCAGGTAGCCGCTCCGGGGAAAGCTGTACAGCGTTGCTGAGATGGAGCCCATCACTTCCGAACGAGGCGCGCCATGGCGGGTGATGGGCTCCATCTTGGCACCACTGTTCAGCATTCCCAGAAGCGACTAGCTGGTGAACCATGTCTTATTTCCCCCGTACAAATACAAACCGATATAAAATAAGTGAATTAATTTACGTATTCACAGTCATACAGCATAACTTTTTGATGTATCAGAATTACAACGCGACCAAGAACTACATTTTCCAATGACCCCGAACCGAGAAAAAGTTACCTTACAAAAATGACAACAACTTTCTTTCTTGGACACACAAAATTTTGAAATTAATAAATCAGTTATACAACATTCCAAAGTATATTGTGTTAAAATTTGGATTCGATCTGATGACGGGTTTGTGAGATAATAATTCATAAATGTGACGCATGGTTGAGACACGCTTAAAAACGGGCACTTTTTGTGTTCCAACTGCAATTTAAAAAATATTAAAATATAAATTAAAAGTTCCAAACCTACATGAACTAACGTAAAATAGAACGACGAAAATGATGATGTTATTGGATTTTATGTAAGTCTATTGGTTACTGAACAAATAACCTTCAAACTCGAGTGCACATAATACTTTGGTCGACAGTAGTCTCATTACCTGCCATGTTTGTAGTACAAAATGTAAATAATTGACAACAAATATATGGGCATATGCCTGACTAACTCACAAAATATTAGAACACACAAATTTATTTTTGATTTTAAAGAGTTAAAATAGGTTTGGTATGAATTCAGTAAAGAATACATGGTAAAACAAAAAAACAAAAAAAAAAGGTGTTTGTATTAACTGTTACTGTATATCAAAGATAGTACCAAAATGTCAATATACCGGTAATATTTTTTGCTGTAATAACTCACTCAAAACATATGATCTTATTATAATTCATGTCAATACCACATTATCTTTGACATGTTTAATAATGAAATTCACAGTAGAGAATGGGCATGATGGTGCA
The DNA here is from genome assembly GCA_946902985.2 of Meconema thalassinum. Classification (NCBI taxonomy): domain Eukaryota; kingdom Metazoa; phylum Arthropoda; class Insecta; order Orthoptera; family Tettigoniidae; genus Meconema; species Meconema thalassinum. The sequence goes on along the minus strand of OX336389.2, from coordinate 1,234,088,650 downwards.
GCGGTCAAGCTGCTTGCCTCTAACCAGTTCCTGGTTTATGCATGTGAGATTTTTGAGATCAAATGTCACATCTGGTGGTTTGGATTCCATGTAAAAAGGAGGCACCAGGGCTAATGATAGCGAGATTGTCATTAAAAACTACACGCTTCCTTACTTTCAGTTTACGGAGGTTGACGGATCAAATCCACTGCTGAAACATCACCTACCTTCCTTGGTGATGCAAGTCAACTATCACCTAGTAATACTTCACAGAAGCAGTCTTTTACTCTTACCTGATTGTCACGTAGAGGAGGTTGATACTTGTGCTGAAGAGCAGCCTTCACCAGATAAGTAACAGCCTCCACACCCCACTCTCTCATTCTTATATGAGGATGCTGGCAAACTTCCAGTAAGTGATTGGTAAGGGGACGCCACAGGACTTCAACCCTCGGCAAGTTGACCAAACCAGTCTCTAGTAATTTGGCAACAGCAAACAATGATGGTTCCTGAATTCAACATAAAGAATATTCGCATATTAAATTAGGTAGAACAAGAGATATAATAAAAACTAAAATTTAAAACATGCACTGATGGAAATGCATTAAAGAAAACCCATTAAGCATCATCCTATTTGAACAGGTTCCACAGCACAGAATATATGTGTAGAATAATAATAATAATAATAATAATAATAATGTTATTGGCTTTACGTCCCTTTTAACTACTGGGTGTTTTAGAGATGCCGCGATGCTGGAATTTTGCCCCAAAGGGGATCTTTAACGTGCCAGCAAATCAACTGACATGGCCCCCTTTCATTTGCACACCCTCAATTGCCAACTGGCTGCACCAGGATTCGAACCTGCAACCTTGGGAACAGCTGGCGAGAACGTTAAAGCTGAGCCACGCAGCCAGTCATTTGTGTAGAGGGCATACTGATCATAGTTCGAGGTTCACAGCACACCCCCAACTGTTTGTAGCCACATGACTGAACCACTTATTGAAGATGGTCCGACGGCATAAAGAGTGTAGATGGGTGTAATATTCCATTGTGTGTGCCTTCAACCAAGAAGATGGCAGCAAACAACCACTGTATTATTATCCAATTAAGTGATTTTGAGCATGTGTATATAAAGGACTAACAGGAGGCCAGCTGGGCATTCTGCAGAATTGCAATTCACATAGATCGTGACATACTGGTGGCTAGAACCTAGTGAAGTCCATGGCAGACACATTTGATGAAGCTGTTATTCACAAAAACATTGTCAAAGGCAGGTTGTATCTCTGATGAACAGTGCCACTAGGTAGTGAGAGGTTTATTAGGCTTGAAAGGTCAATTCAATTTTCAGGATCCTATATTGAAGCACTGCAGACTCAAGTTCCAAATACGGTAATGACAGTAAAAAGGTATTCCTAGCTTATGGGAACATTCTTAGATTTAATATTAAATCTGAAGCTTGAGAATTTGGAAAAAGATGTTATCCCTAGACTTTGGCACAGAGAAGAATATAATATAACTTACATTTTTAATAATAATAATGTTATTGGTTCTACATCCCTTTTAACTACTGTGGCTTTTAGAGACAGTAGTGCCAGAATTTCGCCCCAAAGGGGATTTTTAATGTGCCAGCAAATCTACTGACTCGGCTCCCTCACATTTGCGCACCCTCAAATGCCAGCTGACTGCGCCAGGATTCGATCCTGCAACCTACTTAGATTTTTAAAAGTTATTGTCATTAGTGAATGATTTCCTATGTTTAATGATAGGACTAAAACTGCATGACAGACTATGTGTTTTGTACTTAAAACACATTTTCATTTTCTTTTCTTTTGCCACTTCAACTACAGTACCATATATATTATTTTACATTTCCCATATTACCAGTTATTTTTTATTTTAAAATAAAATCTTTTTTATAAACAGAAATGAGTGGCTGTTGCCATGATTATTAAAACCCAAATTGAAATGATTTAACATTAATATCACATACTCTCAAATGGCAAATTTAAGGCATCTACTTATGAGAAAGCACTAACCCTATTGGAATATGCAAGTTCCATTGCCTCATGAGACAGCTTGCACAATGCATCAATGAGATGGTGCAGTGCCACATCGTCTAGATACTGACTCGATTCAAATAACTTGCTCAACATGGCTGATAGAACTGGAAGGTCTGCCATAACTGCTGTTGTAATAACAGCATTTGAGTCTGCTGTTGTACGCCCAGCCTTTAAACTTCCTCCTGTTGATGGCTTCAAGCCCAGTATCCAAACCAAATGCTGAAAATAAACATATCATTGTTAAAATAAAAATCACAAACTTTATGATGCACATGAATTAAGACTTAAATAGTGAAATACGGTATACCTGTAATGTAGTAAGTACTAAATGCCAGGCTGTGCCTAAAATAGTACCATGACAGTGAGCCAAGCTCAGAAGAGCTCGCATACACTGTAAATTCTTTGCAGTCAGCATTACAGGCCCTTGCTGAGCACCTAAAAACAAACAAAATTAGCAAGTCAAAATTTAAAATATAACTTTAAAAATAATCAGGAAACGATAGAGCAATTTAATGAAGAATAAAATATTCTACACATATCTTTACATCAGAGGAATGAAAACCTGAGACAAATGGTACAACGAAACTTCCATAATAGTATGGCACATACCAGAAACACAAAACTGAAGAGGAAAAACAAGAAGAATGTTTTAGCAGTAGCTATGGTCAGAGAGGAAGACACGATGGCTTGAACTCGGGGTCAGCTCAAATATGTGTGCAAATGACATGAACAAAAACTGTATCATGTGTTGAGATCAGGCGGCTGAAAATACTGCAGTAGTACCTTTTGGGCTACTTCTAATGTTTGGGTCTATGATACGTGTGACAACTGGTCACATGTTAATCTACCCTTGGTCTACACCCCTCCTTCCCCTTGCCTATGACTTCTAACCCTACCTGCACCATGCCTTGTCTTGGCATGTCTCTGGGACTGTATAACCTACGGAATTCATCTTGATACCTCATTAGAAATGCCTGCGGGCTTTATTCCATATCCTGAACTTGTGACAATTTGTAATGTAACACAATGTACCAGTATCCTCCATGGAGCCGGAATTTTTTATTTTGATCTATTTTGGTCATCCTGGGAGAATACTATGAGCCACAACCTGTGAGCTCAGAATTTTCCATCATCATCATCATCATCATCATCATCATCATCTATCTACATTTCCCCTTTTCCAGCTGACACCGGGTGGGGGCAAATATGGTTCCTCTCCACTTTGTTCTGTCATTCCACCATTCCTCTTCCGACACTGTGTTCCAAACCAGGTTTCGTTTCCTAATGCTATTCTTCACCAAGTCCATCCAATGCATTCTTGGTCTTCCTCGTCCTCTCTTCCCTGCCATCTGTCGTTCCAGTGCTCGTCTTGGTAGCTTTACTTCATTCATCCGTTTGACATGTCCAAACCATCTTAATCTGTTTTGCTCCAGTTTGTCATTTAGTTTCTGTACTCCCAGTTCTTTCCATATATCTTCATTTCTCGCTCTGTCTCTCCTCGTTTTCTGGACCATACTTCTCAGGAATCTCATCTCAGCTGCCTGTACTCTGCTCTCATCCCTCTTAGTCATTGTCCAAGTTTCCGCTGTATATGTCATTATAGGAACATATATGCTTTGTACATAACTTCTTTAGCCTTAATTGGTATATCCTTGTTCCATACTAGTCCCCGTACCTGTTGGTAGAAAGCACTCCCGAGTTGTATTCTTCTGCTAATTTCCAAGTCTAGTCTTCCAAGTATTTGAAGTGTTTCACCACTTCCAATTCCTTATCTCCGACTTTGATTATTCCTTTTCCTTCTTTTTCACCTCTACTCATCACCACTGTTTTACTTTTCTCCACATTTATCTTCAATCCCCATTGCTCAATCTTTTCATTTATTACGTCTAACTGGTCTTGTACCTCCATCTCATCCATTGTACTGACATGACTGAGTTATTGCTATGCCTTGTGTGAGACAACAAGAAGATGGTGATGTTGGCATGTCACAGCATACTGGTGTCACCCCAGTTTCGGATCTTCTAGTCACCGGCTAGGATGCTGGGGACCCTCGAACAGCAAGAATGAGGGCTTGGAATGATACATGAGTTTCTGATCCAATATTATATACATTTTGGGGATGCAGTGACCAGCATATGCAAACTCATCTGTGGACTGACCAACGTGTGTGAACATTATAACAGACAACTCGGTGTGGGTGGCGTGAGCAGCAATACCGTATGTCCGGGGGTCCCCATGTAAAGTGCTGTTATTTCTGTCAGGAGCTTGGTCAATATGATTTAATGTCTCGTATGAGTATCTTTCTGATTGGGGTGGTAATTTGATTGGGGAATTCGCATCTCTTTATTTATGTAATCATATTCTGCCTTGTAGTGGGAACTGTTGGACTAAGTTACATTGTCGAGTTGAGATTGTAAATGACCTTGGAGTACTGGGCTTTCTGGGGGTTCGTGTTGGCTTGGAAGTATGGGAGGGCTTGTTTCGAGGCAAGCTGAACCAAATGTATTTTGCTTCCTCCTCACACATCTTCTCAACTATGTAGTACGTGAAATTGGGACAACTCAGATTCGAGACATGAAAAGAGTGTGACTGTGACCGTGTCCATAGGAGGTCATGCTGGTTTTAACTCCAGCCTTCATCTGGTTTCTTAAAAAGCAGTCAGAGATTAAATTAAAATTTATTGTGAATAATGATTTGTGATTTCGTCATGGTGAAATGCACAACCTAACAGTCAGTTTAATGTAACACTCTAATTGTTTATTATGTTACTGGTAATATATATGTAGGCTCCATTGGATACAGGTGTGCTAAGAGAAAAAGGTGAAGGGCAGTGAAGGGAATATGTTTCTAAATATCGGTGTTTGAAGGTGAAATTAATTACCATGTGATCAAGGAGTTTTAGGGAGCATAATTTGAATATTGCAAGTTAAAAAGCCAGGAACCAGCTAGACCAAAGTAGTTGTCTGTTGATGCTCCCAAGTATGTACCGAATATGATCTCACCATGTGGACAAATGGGGTGAGTAACTTGTTATTTGATGTATTTTCTGATGTATAACCCATCGTTCCCACCCAAGGAGTTACTGTAACCCTAAGTCTTGTTGTAAGTGTTTTCTAAATACATCATCTTCTTTTTAGCTGGGTTTGGTGGATTTTATTTGGTAGGACATATTACCAGGTTTCTCAGGAAACTTCCTATATCAGACCACTTCACCTATTCCACTCCCCGAGCATGTCCCATCTGCTCCTCCTCCCCTCCTTCATCTTAGCAGAGTAAATTGGGTGCTTTGGGGGTTCGGGTGGGGTTTGGGGTGGGGTTTGGGGTGGTGCAGTCTTGAACTCTGTGTCACAGCTTAAATGTGTGTGTAAAAGACATGAACAAAAACTTAATCATGTGTCGAGATCAAACGGCTGAAAAGACTGCAGTAGCACCTTTTGGGCTACTTCCTATGTTTGGGTCCATGATAAGAAACAGTCTCATATGTGTTTTTTTAATGTGATTTTCTTGCATAAAGAAAAGGGTGAATGATACATGCCATTAAGAGAATGACAGTCATTGAGGGTATGTTCTACACAAGATTCTCTCTGTGAACAGGCAACTATGAGGTGTGAAAAAGACTACTGGTATTTCAGCATAGTAACTAGGCAATAAGGGAGGAAACATTTCATGCAAAATGCATTAACCCTGCGTAAGTGTGGCATGGTCTCTTGTTCCGGGCCTCACAACAATGCTATTTAAATTTCCGACTGTTGAGGCTAAGAAGCTGTACTTTCTTGTACCTTCCTCTGTTGCGACCCCGCACATGCAACTCATATTGCCAGTCGTGGGAAATTGACCATTGTGACAACTCACTACGACACGGTTCCTGAGACCAGCAACACTTTTTGCGTTACGTTCAGTGTAGCTATGAGGTAATTAGTATATTTTTATTATGGCTTATTTTTTGTGATAATAATAATATCGTATGGCCTCGGGTGCCAGGTGCAAGCTTTGTAATTTGACACCCAGAGGGTAGCTTGCATGTCGAAATTTTTTGTGATGCTTTTTACTTCCATATTGAAGAATTATCGAACTATTTGTTCAAGCCTATATTTTACTATATTTTAGGTAAAATGGACTATGAAAGAGAACAAAAACGATTGCAAAGCCTACTTGAAACTGTTTCCACTGATTCTGAACCGGAAACACGATGATTCTTCAGAAGATGGCGAAGAGGACGTGCTGGAAGTTCGAGAAGAGAATTCGGAAAGTGAACAAGAATTGAATCCTGATGAGGATGCAGAATCCTTGCGACGGCATTATTATCACGGAGGTGAAGACTCTTACTTTTATTATGGCAGGGATGAGACGAAGTGGAAAATTTATCCCCCTCCCAAAAATATTAGAACACGTCAGAAGAATATTATAACACACTTTCCAGGTGTCAGAGGATCAGTTAGAGGAAAGACCTATCCTCTCGAGGTTTGGAGACATTTCTTTGATCGAGAGATAATTGAAATTATTGTAAAATTTACAAACCAACATATTACCACTCACGCAAAAGAAAATATAATCAAAAATATCACGTTTGTGAGGTCGACTGTAATGACATACAAGCTCTCTTGGGCCTTCTCATTTTGAGTGGAGTAAAGAAGTCCAATCCAATAGGTTAAATTGAGAAGAACTGTTCTCCACAGATGGAATCTTCCCAGGAATCTTTCGGCTAGTTATGTCTCAGCAACATTTCTCTTTCCCACTCAGCCATATACGTTTTGACAATATTGAAACCAGGCAGCAGTGGCTACTGTCAGATAGACTGGCACCAATTCGTGATCTGTTCGAATTTGTTCACAGGTGTGTACAATATTTCAGCTTGAGTCAGTTTGTTACAATTGATGAAATGCTATTAGGTTTCAGGGGAAAGGCTGCTTTCCGGAAGTACAGACCTTCGAAACCTAACAAATACGGCGTCAAGGTATATGCCTTGGGTGATGCAAAGGTATTTTATACTTCAAAAATGGAAGTCTACGTTGGAAAACAGCCAGAAGGATCACAATATGCTGTAAGTAACAGCCCGAAGAATGCAGTGGAGAGACTAATACAGCCATTTCCAGGAAAAGAAGGAACGATACAGCGGACAACTGGTTCACCAGCGTTGAGCTCTGTGAAATGTTGACCAGTCAGTACAAACTCACGGCCAGACCATATCTTTCAGTACTTTCTCCTTTTCTTTTGCTGCAATGCACTTCGTACAATACGCTGACCGATGCTTTGGGTCATTGTCCTGTTGTAATGTAAAACCTTTCCCAACTAAGCGCAATCCACATGGTATTGTATGATACTGATGTATCCGGTGGTAGTGCTTCTGATGCATACATCCTACTATTTTCACAATGTCTCCAACAACTCTATCGCCTGCAAAACAACCCCAAACCATAACAGAATCTCCACAGTGTTTAACTGTAGGTAGAACACACTGCTGGGCCACCCTTTCTCCTTCATATCGGCGAACAAAATATCCTCCTTCTGGTCCAAAACATCTTGAACTTCGATTCATCTGTGAATAACACTTTCTTCCACTCTTCAGGTGTCCAATTACGACGTTTTCTAGCCCATTCGAGTCTCCTACTTTTATTTATGGGCTTCAGAAGAGGTTTCCTTGCTGCCACACATCCTTTCAAGCCGGCTCCATGCAGTCACCTTTTTACTGTTGCAACGGATATTTGTTTCTTGTTCATGTTTACCAATTCTGCGTGAATATGTGGCACTATTTTGAACTTATTTCTCTTACTAGTAATTCTGATTAATTTATCGTCACTTTTAGTTGTTTTAAAAGGTTGTCCTGGTCGTGGTCTGTCCTTATTGCTACCTGTTGTTTGATGGTGAAGGATGTATTGCACTCCCCCTATGGAAAATCTGCATTGTTTTGCAATTTGGCGAATTGATTTTTTAGTGTTGTATTCAGGTAGTGTAGATAATACCTCATCACGTGACTTTGGACACATGTACTCCAGTGCTGGAGGTTTGCTGATGCATGTTGATGTGAGCTATAAAAGGCTTTAAGACAAGGCATGCAGTCATACCATATTAGAATACCTTATGGGAGAAACAGCGATCCATATATTAAAAAAATTAATCCAAATCTTTTCATAATAGTAAAAATATTCGACCATACCATACTATCTTGAACTATTATTTTTATGTTTACTATTAATATGACTACAATGTTTTGATATTGAGTTTTGATTTTGAAATTGTTGCCCTATATTTAATAAAAATGGAGGTCATGCATCAAAAGCTATTTAGTCTACTATCATATGGATAATCTATTTATCTATTTATGGAAAGGACCAGTAGAATATACAGTAAACTATTTATTTCTTCATGTAACCACTTGTTACGTAGAGAAATAATTTTAAGAGTAACATTTATTTGTTTCAAGTATTTTAAGTAGATAATAGTTAACTGTCCAAGATAATTAGGCACCGGTCTACATGTTGACTACCTTAAAAATAATACAGTACATAGAATCTAACAAGGCAACACACAAAAAAAAAAAAAAAAAAAAGAATAGGATCTTAATTTTTCTATGATCTTATGATAAGACATTGACAGCTAAGAGATGAAGAAAGTCACCAAAGAATGCATAAACTATATGTGTACATGTTAGAATACCTTACGGAAGAAACAGCAATCCAAATCAAAAGAATATTAATCTAAATCTTTTCATAATAATAAATCAAAATATTCAGCAACCATACCAATTGGTAAAGATGCAGTCGGCAAAGGCGTTCCAACCGCAACAACTTGCTGTCTATAGTCACTTTCCCCATAAGAACTCAAGCTGTATTGAGAGTTAAGGTCCTGGCTTCCAGCGCGAGAATGACCTAAAGAGAGAAGAACGAATTGCTTTAAACAATTAAGACAAATAACATCAGTAAGAATTAGATGCCATTCATTTATAATACAGCACCTTTGAAAACTGTTATATTCTAGGAACCATGAACACCGGGCACTGAGAACCTCACAAATGAAACACAAATTTTAAACATTCGGACTTACAATTTATTAAGAGGGCACTGAACCTAAACCACATTGATTGCTTACAATGCACGAACACTTTTAGCAAATTAGAAATGCACTGCAAAAATTGAAAATAAATGAAAATAATAAGTTCATTAATTATTAGGGGCATCAAACTCAGACTTACATAATTCTCATAAAATGTGTTCATAACGTTTTAGGCAATCCGTTCCACACACACTCAACATCTAGTAAAATGTATGCCTTAAAAACATTTGAAATACAGTTGAACCTGCTTTATACGTAACTCTGTTCTGCGTATTTCGTATTTGTATGTAATTTCTCTTAGGTCCCGGCAAAATGTAATTTAAAAGCTTGTTAATTTAACCTTATTTATACGTAATCCATTTATACCTAATTCGCTGTTATACGTGTGAAGTGTCAGTGAAATACATCTGAGTTTTGTGTAGCCTGATTGTAATTTAATGAGCACGTGTTGTTATAAAAGAAACTACAGTACTGTATATATGTAGTTTCCTCTTTGTCGGCATAGACAGAGCGAATTCACTCATAATGGGGTAAGGGGACTCCGCCCAATCAAACTGGAAAACCTTCCAGTTAATTAATCTTATAGACAGAGTGGTCGGGTTTCTGTGCTGAAACAGAACACAGAGTTTCTGTCTCATGTGGGACATGCTCTAGATTGTTCACACGAAAACAATTCTCATATTCAAACAAATTTATTTTCTTTTGTTTCCGCGATGAAACCGCCGACTCGGCTGGTAACTTAATCTTTTGCGGCATTGTGAAGGTCAAAAACGACGCTGCTAGAGGAGGAGCGACATAGAGAGCGAAGGGAACTCACTCGGTTGGCCTTTGTTACGCCTCCAGTAAGTAAGGGTCTACAATGTCACTCTGCAAAACTCTGCAAAGAGCCCAATAGCACACCGGGGCGAAACACTGTCATCTTGTTGAGTTATGCCGGAACATTTAGCACTATTTGTTTTTAAATATATTATGGCTCAACAGACAATGCATATTTTCTTATGAAACTTGTATATTCAATGCCAAGGTAAGGTTATAATTGCTTTGGAAAGGAGTTTCGACTCCCATAGTGCACTGGCTTGCTCGTGACGCGGATACACATGTATCAAATACGTCTTGCAATGGCCTTCCCAGTGTGCACTAGACAGTGTCTTGGTGAGGTGTGCTTTAACCAACTGAAGAGCCCATTAGCACACCGGGGCGAAACACTGTCATCTTGTTGAGTTATGCCGGAACATTTAGCACTATTTGTGTTTAAATATATTATGGCTCAACGGACAATGCATATTTTTTTATGAAAATTGTATATTCAATGCCAAGGTAAGGTTATAATTGCTTTGGAAAGGAGTTTCGACTCCCATAGTGCACTGGCTTGCTCGTGACGCGGATACACATGTATCAAATACGTCTTGCAATGGCCTTCCCAGTGTGCACTAGACAGTGTCTTGGTGAGGTGTGCTTTAACCAACTGAAGAGCCCATTAGCACACCGGGGCGAAACACTGTCATCTTGTTGAGTTATGCCGGAACATTTAGCACTATTTGTGTTTAAATATATTATGGCTCAACGGACAATGCATATTTTCTTATGAAAATTGTATATTCAATGCCAAGGTAAGGTTATAATTGCTTTGGAAAGGAGTTTCGACTCCCATAGTGCACTGGCTTGCTCGTGACGCGGATACACATGTATCAAATACGTCTTGCAATGGCCTTCCCAGTGTGCACTAGACAGTGTCTTGGTGAGGTGTGCTTTAACCAACTGAAGAGCCCAATAGCACACCGGGGCGAAACACTGTCATCTTGTTGAGTTATGCCGGAACATTTAGCACTATTTGTGTTTAAATATATTATGGCTCAACGGACAATGCATATTTTCTTATGAAAATTGTATATTCAATGCCAAGGTAAGGTTATAATTGCTTTGGAAAGGAGTTTCGACTCCCATAGTGCACTGGCTTGCTCGTGACGCGGATACACATGTATCAAATACGTCTTGCAATGGCCTTCCCAGTGTGCACTAGACAGTGTCTTGGTGAGGTGTGCTTTAACCAACTGAAGAGCCCAATAGCACACCGGGGCGAAACACTGTCATCTTGTTGAGTTATGCCGGAACATTTAGCACTATTTGTGTTTAAATATATTATGGCTCAACGGACAATGCATATTTTTTTATGAAAATTGTATATTCAATGCCAAGGTAAGGTTATAATTGCTTTGGAAAGGAGTTTCGACTCCCATAGTGCACTGGCTTGCTCGTGACGCGGATACACATGTATCATATACGTCTTGCAATGGCCTTCCCAGTGTGCACTAGACAGTGTCTTGGTGAGGTGTGCTTTAACCAACTGAAGAGCCCAATAGCACACCGGGGCGAAACACTGTCATCTTGTTGAGTTATGCCGGAACATTTAGCACTATTTGTGTTTAAATATATTATGGCTCAACGGACAATGCATATTTTCTTATGAAAATTGTATATTCAATGCCAAGGTAAGGTTATAATTGCTTTGGAAAGGAGTTTCGACTCCCATAGTGCACTGGCTTGCTCGTGACGCGGATACACATGTATCAAATACGTCTTGCAATGGCCTTCCCAGTGTGCACTAGACAGTGTCTTGGTGAGGTGTGCTTTAACCAACTGAAGAGCCCAATAGCACACCGGGGCGAAACACTGTCATCTTGTTGAGTTATGCCGGAACATTTAGCACTATTTGTGTTTAAATATATTATGGCTCAACGGACAATGCATATTTTCTTATGAAAATTGTATATTCAATGCCAAGGTAAGGTTATAATTGCTTTGGAAAGGAGTTTCGACTCCCATAGTGCACTGGCTTGCTCGTGATGCGGATACACATGTATCAAATACGTCTTGCAATGGCCTTCCCAGTGTGCACTAGACAGTGTCTTGGTGAGGTGTGCTTTAACCAACTGAAGAGCCCATTAGCACACCGGGGCGAAACACTGTCATCTTGTTGAGTTATGCCGGAACATTTAGCACTATTTGTGTTTAAATATATTATGGCTCAACGGACAATGCATATTTTCTTATGAAAATTGTATATTCAATGCCAAGGTAAGGTTATAATTGCTTTGGAAAGGAGTTTCGACTCCCATAGTGCACTGGCTTGCTCGTGACGCGGATACACATGTATCAAATACGTCTTGCAATGGCCTTCCCAGTGTGCACTAGACAGTGTCTTGGTGAGGTGTGCTTTAACCAACTGAAGAGCCCATTAGCACACCGGGGCGAAACACTGTCATCTTGTTGAGTTATGCCGGAACATTTAGCACTATTTGTGTTTAAATATATTATGGCTCAACGGACAATGCATATTTTCTTATGAAAATTGTATATTCAATGCCAAGGTAAGGTTATAATTGCTTTGGAAAGGAGTTTCGACTCCCATAGTGCACTGGCTTGCTCGTGACGCGGATACACATGTATCAAATACGTCTTGCAATGGCCTTCCCAGTGTGCACTAGACAGTGTCTTGGTGAGGTGTGCTTTAACCAACTGAAGAGCCCAATAGCACACCGGGGCGAAACACTGTCATCTTGTTGAGTTATGCCGGAACATTTAGCACTATTTGTGTTGAAATATATTATGGCTCAACGGACAATGCATATTTTCTTATGAAAATTGTATATTCAACTGTATATATAACATATATGATAGTCATTGAGGATTCTATCTATGAACAGAAAACTATGATGTGTGGAAAACATATTTATGTTTTAGCATATTAAAAGCAACAAAGAGAAAGTTAAAAATGTAAAAAAATAATAACAATAATTAATATGGTATGTCTAAGTGGGTTATAGCTAAGTCATAGTGTGTTATAGCTAAGTCAATGAAGAATAAAGAACAAATTTCCAAGTGTCCAAACAGTCACTATTCCCTTAAATCCAACTTTATCTGTAGGCTACATCTGTGATTTTATTAATAAAGGAATAGAAGCCTGTACTATGAAATATACGAATAAGGAGCCAAGTGCCCCACCAATAAAACCCTGGATCACACAAGATCTTTTAGCACTAATACACAGGAAAGATAAGATATATACAAAAACCAAAGTTAAAAATCCATCTGCAGAAATTTTAGAAGAATATAAAATTATTAGCAACCAAGTTACAAAACTTAAGAGAAACCTACAAAGAAACTACTTTGACCAAAAAATTCAAAATGCAAATAATCAGAGGGAAGTGTGGAGTGTTGTTAATGAGATGTTAAATAGACCAAAGAAGGGGAAAAATGAAATTGTCAAACTTATAGTCGACGGCACAAATGTCGAAAAAAAAGGAAAATATATGTGATGAAATTAATAAATATTATGTCAATATTGCTAACAGTATATGGGAAAATCAAGGAAACGGTTCTACCTCGGGCATTACAAGCTATAAAAATACTACTAGCACTAAGACAATCTTTATGTTACCTACTGATGCTAATGAAATACAATCAATTATAAACTCCCTAAAACACAAAAACAATATAAGTGAGGACAACACTACTAATGTCATGCTACAATTGTGTCTTGAGGGCCTTACACCATATCTTGTCAAAATAATAAATCTTTCACTGATGACTGGTATATTCCCCGATGCCTGTAAAGTCTCTAGGGTGGTCCCGATCTACAAAAAAGGGGACAAAACCCACCCATCAAATTACAGACCCATTAATATTATATCTGCCATCAGCAAGGTTCTAGAAAGCGTTGTTAAACGAAGACTTATGAATTTCTTCATGAAAAATGATTACTTTGCAAACTGCCAATATGGGTTTATTCCAAATAGAGGAGCTGATAGTGCTATATTTGAAGTAGTAACTGATGTAGAAAAGGCATTAGATGAAAACAAACTAGCTGCTGGTGTACTAATTGACCTTCAAAAAGCCTTCGATCTGGTTAACCATAAGATTCTCCTTAATAAACTAGAATTTGCAGGCATCAGAGGAGTGGCACATGATTGGTTCAAGAACTACCTCACTAACAGAAAACAATATGTTGCAATCGATAATGTAAAAGGATCTCAAATGAGAATTGACACAGGAGTACCTCAAGGTTCTGTCTTAGGACCAATTCTTTTCTTGGCCTATATTAATGATATAGTATTATTAGAATTGAAAGGCAAGCTTAAACTATTTGCAGATGACATTTTTATACTCTATCTGGGAACATCTGAACAGGAAATTATGCTAAATATTAATTATGATCTCAATAAGCTGGTGGATTGGTTGAGAGCACACAAAATGGTTATCAATATCACTAAAACAAAATATTTGTTCTTCCATAAACCATCATACAAGATTGAGACCACAAACATAGTCAACATAGACAACAAAGAAATAGAAAGGGTTAAATCGGCAACATACTTAGGTATCACACTAGATAGTACACTAACCTGGGAAAATCATGTAGAAAATTTAAAACATAAAATCAGCCCTTTAATTGGTATTATTTTCAGATTAAGATATAGCTGTCTTACTAGCCAACAATTGAAAAATATATACTTTGCTCTGATACATTCACATCTAATGTACATGAATTTCATATGGGGATATTGTAAGAAGGAGCTGATAAAAGAACTTGAGATACTCCAGAAACGTGCTATAAAATCTATCTTTGGATTACCTTGGCTCACACCCTCAAATGAATTGTACTCAGGAACTAAAATTATGCCACTGCAAAAACAAATAGCTATGTCAGCAACAGTATTTGTATACAAATTAGAAAACAAATTGATACACACACACATCCATTTTACCCATGCAAATGACATTCATCACTATGCAACAAGAGGAGTAAATCAAATATTCACCAGCCATTCCCAATCCATTAAATTTGGAACTAAAGGAATTATGTCCTCTATAATAAAAGAATACAACTCACTACCATTAGGCATAAGGGAAAGTTTCTCTATAAAAACATTTAAGAGGAAAACAAAAGACTTCCTATTAAGGAATGAATAGCCAATGTACAATAGCCTTAAGCAATGCAATGTATCATACTGAATTATCTCTGTAAAGTTAGTCACTAGCAATCTAAGTTACTATTAAACTAAACAATAATGTTACAAAAATTATATATATGCCATGCTGTAACTATGTTACTTGATTGTCCCTAACACGAGCTCAGGCTCATTGGGACCTATGTAAATAAATAAATAAATAAATAAATAAATAAATGTTGAAAAAACATGTATAAAACATGGTTAAAAACAGATCTGTGTTTTGACCTGTTTTTAACCAAGTTTTTATACATGTTCTTTCAAGGTTTTCATGTCTTTTATGTGTGTGAGATTGTTCTCTAAATTCATTATGTTGTGGCTGATGAAGGACTGTATGTAGTGGCCCGAAACATGTACCACTGGTAAATATATATGATTTAAAGTATTTATCGACTAATATATTTATAATAAACCCTCAAATCCAAACCAATTGGGGCTGTAGCCTGTTCGGATTTCAATTTGTTCGGATTTCAATTTGTTCGGATCAGCCAAAAAATATCCATAACATAATAACCAGCCCTCATTACGGTATAGGACTGTACATAGTGAGTCTGGTCCAAAGTCAACAGGATGGCAATGTTATAAAACAGTGAGAAAGAATAAACTTCGACAGACAATGTAACTTATACTGAAGCTGCATTTGCTCTTGACATCGCATTGTGCTTCGTAGAACAACACACATCAGCCACGCCAAACGGTGCCATGTTCATGAGATGCTGGCGCACAATTGACCCCGCGGGAAGGTTTTCATCACTTCAAAAATTGAAGATAACTGATTTCAAGAGAAAGATTAAGTGTTTTTTTTTTTTGTGTTTCTATTGTTATTTCATTGTTTTTGCAAAGTGATTAACCTGAGGAATTACAATAACCAACTTTTCCATTTTTCAATCCTGGATGAGATCAGTACCGTATGTAGGCACATTTACACTTGACTGTACTTCTTTGTTAACTTTTCAACTAATTATGTAAAATAAGGTTATAATGTACAATAAATTGTTTTATAACTAAATAAATAAGTTTCTCTTTTCTAAGTTTTTCAGGCTTAAAATTGTTGAAAATAAACTCATTCGGTTTACCCGGGATTTTGGATTCCCGGAGTTCGGATTTGAGGGGATTCACTGTACTTCGATGCAAGAGACCTGTGTTGGTATTTTCACTGACACACTAAAACCCCTTCTAGAGCAAAATTCCAGCAACCTGCTATCTCTAAACCTACAACAGTTCTACAATATTACGTCTCCTTCACTTGATTTTGAAGATCAAGTACAACAGATTGTAACAGCCTGAGTGAGCATAGTTTATCCTTCTACAACTTTATATTGTATCAAGACCAGCTTCCTTTTCATGTTTCATGTTGTCTTCATATTGTAATTTCAAATTAATTGTCCAATTATTTCTAATTTTAAAATGCAAGTTTAAATTCAACAATATATGAGAAAATAAATATATGAAATCAAAATACAAGCATTCAACAGCATTAATGAATTTGACATTTGCTTCAAACTCGGGGACGAAATAGTTTGGGGTGTGAGAAGGTAAGGAATGATAGGAAAGAGGCAGCCGAATGGAAGTCTTGGGCTGGTGATATATAGTTGCTACCTGCTATCTCTTTCAACTACAGTTCGGTGGCAGCTCCTACAGTCTACTTCAATCACTATGTACCATTATTCCACAACTACTGAAATACCGGTAACTTTGTTGATTTGGTATACCTGATTCCTATGTTGCTGAAACAAGGTGAAGAAAATACAAAAACAAGCATTTATAGCTCTTATCCACTCCTTACGCCAAGCACACACACAAGGCTGTGACAGAGTTTGATCACCAAACTGTGCTGTCAATCTCTGCAAAATTTCCACTGGTTTCATGCCTTTGTGAGTTAGCAATTTTATGATGATGAAGTGTTGCACAGTCAAGGGTTGAACCAGCTACTCAGACATCATGAACAGTAATTTCAAATAGGTCTGTGGAGACCACCCGCTCACTCTCCCCACTCCCAACATCCCCGTTCAATCCGTGTAAAGCAGCCACCAGCTCAGTCCAATATGACAAGCTCAAAACAGAAAGTCATGTTTATTTTTGATCTACCTCCATAGTTTATATAATAATTTAGCAACCCTTTATACAAATCATCTATCGCATGCCACATCAGTACTTCCTAAAGATAGAGTTAACTCAGAAGGCATAGTTGAATAGTTTAGATCGAGGCCATTCTCAGTGGAGTTCTATAGGTCTTCTGCATTTACACATAATTTCTTTTTTAGTTTCTGCTTTGGAGGATTGCCTGTGCTCTTCTTACTGATAACACATTGCACCCTTCCCACACATCTTCAAGAAGGGGGCTTCTAGCTATGAAACTGAACCAGTCAAACTCCACAAGGATGCAAGAAGAAGAAGAAGGAGAAGGAGAAGAAGAAGAAGAAGAAGAAGAAGAAGAAGAAGAAGAAGGTGTTAAGGATTTGGAGAGAATGGAGCAAGGAATTATCTGCTATTTTAATACAACAATGGCAAAGTTATTTTCTTTTTTTAATACTATCTGGCTGCCAAAATTCTGTGGGATATATGAAGAGCAATGTTTCCTTACTTCTGATTGAGCCAGCTCCTTGAGGTGCAGTATTCAGAACTGTAAGAGCATAATGAGGAGGCAAAGAAGCTTTGCATATTGCTGTTATAAAGGCATCTCTTGGTATCTGAAGATCTAAACATCCACATAAACTAGCAAATGTTTGGATGGCTTTGAGTACATTTTCAGATGCTGATTCATCAGTGCTGAAAGAAATAAACATCAACTATTATGCATTAATACAACACCCGGGAATATAGCCATTTTGACAGGAAATTTATTAACATTCATAAGCATCTGGTTTTAACTGCCATAATGAAGTTCTCCTATTTGGAGCCTATCTACAAACAATAATCCAAATACCTAATTACAGTTGAACTTTGTTATAACACCATCGGTTTCAGCGTCAACTCTGCTATAACATCAAATTTTCTGCGGAACGGAAGTATTCCTCATAAGGAATATGTTTCTCAGCCTTTTCCTTAAGATGACAAAAGTTCTTGCATGTACATCACATAGCGTTCCTTTCAGCCTCAGTTTGCAATAAGATTTTCCAAGAACAAACATACAAGGAAATCTGTTGTTGAAATCTGGCAATGAAATTGTTGCCTAAACCACTTCAGTAGCGCTTCATCCTCATCGCTTTATTCAGGTTTTCGTAACCGCTTAGTTTTCGATCCATTCTGTTTAAATGCAGCAACAATTTTATTTCTGCTCTTCTGTCATTAGTGTGCTACCTCCTGTGAACACAACCTGCAAAGCGCCAGGACTGCTTCAAGGCCAAGATCATTACTGTAGATTCCCCACCTCATTGTAAGCCTTGAGCATTCCACAGAAATCATTGACAGTATGAACCTAAAGTCAGTTTCCATAGCATTTTATTCACCAAGTGCACACATTTTAGCACAGCATAGCCAGTAAAAGAAGTTTTAGCATTGGAAGAAAATTTTAAATGATTCATGAAATTGAGAATGGAATGCAAAAAGTTGATGTGGGTTGTGAATTTGGCCTAGTTAATTCCATATTCCAAACAAATTGGTAGAGCAGGGATGAAATTGCTGCTGCATTTAAACAGCATGGATCGAAAATTAAGCGATTACGAAAACCTGAATGGAGCTTCTGAAGTGGTTTAGGCAACAATTTCACTACCATGAACATGAGTTTACCAACCGCTAGAGTACTGTACTTCCAAAAATTCACACACAAACTAAACATTCCAATGAGACACATCATCAACACAAGAAACAGTCCCACATACAAAACAGCTAAACTTTAAAAAGATTCCTCAAAAAAATACATTTCCTTCACCAACACAAAAGATTTTGTATTAAAAACCAAAAATTTGTAAATATCAGATCACAGTACAGAGCACTATTTCGATACAAAGGATATGTACTCCAACATCCCAGTAGAAATAACTGAAAACATAATAGAAAATAACCTTTTTGAACACAGCAACCTCAGTAAATTAGAATTAGATGAATTCATATCACTTGTAAAGTTCACTATAAACAACAATTATTTTCAATCCATCAACACAACATACAAACAGACAGGCGGGTTAGCTAATATCTATATTGATATCTAGAGAACAAAAAAAGAAAAAAATCATCGAAATTCCGGTTATTGAAATTTGGGGAAGATATGTCGAAATTTTCATCGAAATGTAGACTTAAGTTGAAGAAATTGAAGAAAAGTCAAAAGCCAAAAAGGCGGGCAACAGACAGACTGAAAGAGAAGGACGTGAACAACAATTCAAGACAAGTATAAAGAATGAAAAACCCTGAACAAACTTCAATTGCAAATTAGGAAAAGAAGATACAGTTTATTGAAGGATTAAGAGTAATTTTGGGGAAAGGAAGAAAAAGTGCTGTAATATTAAGGACTTAGATGGAAAACCTCAAACAGATAGGGAAGAAAAGGTTGAGAGATGGAAGGCTTAAATAGAGTTGATGATGATAATGATGATAATTATTGTTTTAAGGGGCCTAACATCGAGGTTATCGGCCCCTGATGAAATGAAATGGCGTGAAATGAAAGGATGAAGATAAAAACAGCTCACTGCTATGGATGAAACGAAAATGGTTTATATAAAATAGACAGTAAGCCCCAACAATTATGCCTTAATTGAATAAAAAAGAATAAAAGGTGGATGGTAAAACACAATAAAACAAATAAGGCATAGTGAACAATAAAATAGATGAACGCAATAAAAAACATAAAACAGACTTAACCTGAATTAAAAGTCTTAACTTACATTAAAACCTAAAAAAGTAACCACTCTCCCTCATAAACCGGATGACGAGGTCTACTGACGGCCCGTCATCACGGAGAATAAGGGAGAGAGTATTAGGCAGTTTAAGAGTCCTTCGCAGATCGGCCAGATCCACACACTCCAAGAGAATGTGTGCCACAGTTAGATGGGCACCGCAAGTACACACTGGGGGATCTTCTCTCTTTAGCAAGTGGGAGTGCGTAGCAATCCCATGGCTGATCCGGAGTCGACAGAGTGCCACAGCTTCCTTCCGGAGAGATCGGAAGGAAGATTTCCACACCTTCGTTGTCTCCTTGATGCTTCTCAGTTTGTTGGGTGGAGGCGTGGCACGCCACGCTTCCTCCCAATGCGACAGGATCGAATGCCGCAACTGAGAGCGCACATCACTAGCAGGCACCTTATACGGTAGCGAGGGCAGTGCGACTGCCTCTCTCGCTGCCTGATCAGCAAGCTCGTTTCCCGCAATACCCATGTGCCTAGGAAGCCATACAAAGGTCACCCCGGTTCCAGCGTTACACGCACTGACGAGCAGATCGTGCACATGCTGGACCAACGGATGCTTCGGGAAACACACCGATCGCTTGCAGCACACTCAGAGAGTCAGTACATACAAGAAAGTGCTGGTGATCATCTGATAACGTGTACCGCAGAGCCTCTAAGATGACATAGAGCTCCGCTGTGTACACGTTACAGGCCTCGGGAAGTGAAAAGAGAAACCGACGATCCTCTACCACAAAAGCACAGCCAACTTTCTTGTTTACCCTCGAACCGTCCGTGAATAGAAGCCCTGATCCTGGATACTGGCTCACCACGGACTGGAACAGCCTCCGATGGACAGAGGAGTCCGTGTCCGACTTGGGGCCGGTGTGCAGATCCAGGATGATATCAGGGCGAGAGACCATCCACGGAGGGGCCTTGCTAGGTACTCGGACGATACAGGAGACAGCAGGAAATCGGAACTGCCGGTATAAGTCATCCAAGCGAATCCCCGCCGGCCGAGTGGCTCGGGCAAGCGCATCATACAGCCGGCAATTCGGATTGGAAAACAAACATGGATAGCTTGGATAAAGTGGCATCTGGCGAATAGTGCTTACATAGAGTGTTTGCATAAGGGAAAGGATATTGAGAATCATGTTATGGAAAGGGAAGAGGAAATTGATGAGGATGAGAAAGGAGATTTAATATTGAGATCAGAATTTGACAGAGCATTGGAAGACTCAAGCAGGAACAAAGCACCAGGCATAGATGATAATCTACCGATTGAGTTGCTAAGCTGCATAGGTGATGAAGGTCTGATCAGGTTATTTCACTTGGTACCGGTATGTAGGATTTATGAGAGAGGTGAGGTACCCTCTAATTTCAAGAAGAATGTTATCATCCCTACACTGAAGAAAACAGGAGCCGACAGATGTGAAGATTACTGTAGAATCAGCTTGATCACTCATGCCTCAAAGATCCTGACTAGAATAATTTACAAGAGGATGGAAAGACAGAAACAGAATTGGGTCAAGACCAGTTTGCTTCAGGAGAAATGTAGGAACAAGGGAAGCTGTACTAAGTCTTAGGCTGATTTTGCAAGCTAGAATAAGGAAGGATAAGAGAAAGTTCATGGCATTTGTAGATTTAGAAAAGGCTTTTGATTACGTTGATTGGAGTAAGTCGTTTGACAGGTATAGGAGGATGCTCTACAATCATGGTGGCCACTCAAATCGGTCAACGATTAACCAGGAGTTTTCCAGGAATTTTCCAGGAGTAATTCTCATTTTTCCAGACTTAAAAATAAGTGCGAGTCGGGGGGGGGGCTTTATCGGTTGCCTACTTCAAGACCAAAATAAAGCAGTTTTGTTTGGTTTACTTATACAGATGTTGACAAAAATTGCGTTATTGATACGCAAGCCTACATACAAATGATTTAATTGTTGTTTTAAAAAAGCCTTTGTGACTGAAATATCCACATTAAAAAAAGTGAAAAGAATGCCGCCTGCAAATTTATTGCGGTGAAGTTGTCTATACTCAATATGCTTTACAAAAAAGACTATCGCGTGTTCTCCCACACGGAAACAGGTAGCCTGAGGATCTCTTTCGTTATCGATAGAGTGCTCACCCAAAACCGCAGTGGGAGTATGATTTAGGATGGAAAGAATTTTATAATTAATTAACAGTGGCTATTTTCCAGGAGTTTTCAAATTTTTCATCATTTTCCAGGAGTTTTCCAGACCTAATAAAAATCCAGGAGTTTTCCAGGATTTCCAGGTTTTCCAGGAGTAGTGGCCATCATGTACAATCTATAGAAACCAGACAGCAGTTATTCGAGCCGAAGGACATGAGAGAAGCTGGTATTCAGAAAGGTATAGGCAAGGCTGCAACTTATCACCCATACTTTTCAATCACTACATTGAACAAGCAATGCAGGAAATTGGAGAAAAATTCAAAGTAGGAGTAAGGATTCAAGGATAAGTAATTTCAACTCAGATTTGCTGATGACATCGTCATCTTAGCTGACACACCAGAGGATTTGAATGAGTTTTTAAATGGTATGGATTCTGTCTTGAGGAAAGAATTCATGATGAAAATTAATAAATGTAATACAAAAATATTAAACCAACCAGTCTGGACCTTGGGTAAGGACGCCAGGCTCTGCCTGTCACAAGTCAGGACCAATGGAGAGTGACAGAGGAGTAACACCTCTCAATTAAAACCATGGTTCGCCTGCCCCGGGCGCTAGTACCTCGTAAGGGGCCCTAGCCAGAGTGACGGTGAAGATCCAAATGGTAGCAAAGGCAGAAATAAAGTTTATTGGTTTGGGGCAACATGCTTACTGAGATTAACAGTGGGAACCTACTGCCTTGTAGGTAGATGAGGGATCCTTAAAGGCCAAGGGACCATCCCTGACTGAAAAGGCAGCCAGCCAACAGGCTGTGAAGGGGCAACCCCCCTGTTGGTAGTGCGCAAGGGACACGAAAATGTCGAACACCATGTGGAGACCGGATGGCCTTAAGGATGACGACCAAGCAATGGATAGGGACTGATCTAGTAATGGCTACTTGGAATGTATTGAGCCTCAATAGAGCAGGGGCATTCAGGAACCTAAAGGACCAACTGAGAAAGTACAAAATAGAAATAGAAGGAAACATGTATGATGGACTCTGGCGATTACACGATGTTTTGCAGCAGTAGTGGGACAGCCAGTTTTGGAACTGGATTCCTTGTACACAGGGCATACAAGTCAGCGACACTTAATTTTGAATCAATAAATGGCAGGATATGCACAATGCGAGTTAAAATGAAATTCTTCAACTTGAAGCCGATTTGTGCTCAAGCCCCAACAAAGGAAGTGAACAGCTTGAAGGCAAATATGATGCTGTAGCAGATAATGATGTGAAAGTGATTCTAGGGGATATGAACGCTAAGATTGGAAGGGAAGTCGCTTTTCGACAAAATGTGGGAAAGTATAGCCTACATGAAGTGTGCAATGGAAACAGATTAAGACTGGTTGATTTTGCTGTAAGCAAAAACCTCACAATGAGTGGCACCATATTCCCACATAAGAACATCCATAAAGGGACTTGGAAATCTCCGGATGGGGCCACAGTCAACCAGATAGACCATGTACTTACTCAGAGAAGGCATGGCTGAGACATTAGGGATGTCAGGGTGTGTAGGAGGGCAGATGTAGACTCGGACCACTATATAGTGATGGTTAAGTATAGACAGAGAGTATCAACAACAACCGATAACCATGTAGAAAGGGATAGGAAGTATAACTTGGACTCAATAATCACTAATGAGAAGGAATGAGTGGAAATTCAAAATGAAATGGATAAAGCGATGAGAGCGATGGCTATAGATGATGAAGCAAGCCCTGAAGTACATTGGCAAGGAATGGAAAGAGCAATACGACAGACGATGAAATCCAAGCTGGAACTGGAAAACAGAGTTAGGCGAAGTGAGTGGTATGATGATGACTGTGAGAAGGCTATTGAAGAATGGAATAGTGCAAGGAGAAAGACGCTTCAGCGAGAAACACGGACCACTAGACAGAATTTTCAAGAAAAGAGGCATAAAGCAAAAGCCATTTGCAGAAGGAACAGGAGCGAATTCGAGAAAAAGAGACTGAAAGAACTTGATGAATGCAGAAATGATAAGGATATTAAAAGAATGTTTAAGGGAATTAAGAAGATATGGCAGCCTCGTACAACGTTTTTCAGAGATACTGAAGGGAATCTGATTGGGGACGAAATCAGAATCCCAGAAAGATGGGAAGAACATTTCAAAGAACAATTGAAATCGGGGGAAATCCAGGAAACAGAGGAAGAGGAACAGGAGGAACAGCATGACAGGAATGATGACGAAGAGGAACCAACTATGAAAGAAGTGACTGAAGCTATTAAGGAGATGAGAAACTACAGTATGCAGCTTCAGGGGAAGATAGGATAACAAGTGAAATATTCAAGTCTGAAGGTATAGAGCTTTTAAAGGAGATGCATAGATTGACTCGGAAAATTTGGAGTACTGAAGAAATGCCAAAAAATTGGAACACATCCATTGTAGTACCAATACATAAGAAGGGTGATAGAACAATTTGCAACAATCATAGAGGAATAGCATTGGTTAATGTTGCCTACAAAGCCTTGCTAAGATATTGAACAAGAAATTACGACCATTTCCTGAAGACACTATTGGGAAATACCAATGTCGGTTCAGAGAAGAACGAGCAACTACGGATCAGATGTTCACTCTTAGAGCAATAATGGAAAAGTGCTACGAGTACCATGTAACGGTACATCAGCTGTATGTGGACTTCAAAGCAGCTTATGACAGTGTGCATGAAAACAGCCTCTTCACGGTGTTACAGGAGCTGAGGGTACCTTCAAAGTTTATAAGACTCGTGAAAATGACTGTAAACAACACCAAGTGCAAACTAAAACCTAATGGTAAATATTCCAATGTTTTTCAGATCCATCAAAGACTTAAACAAGGAGATTCTTTGTCACCTACTTTATTCAATTAGGTTCTGGAGGAAGTCACACGAAAGTTGCCACGCAAACAGGAAAGAACTATTTTCAACAGAACAACCCAGAATATGGCTTTCACGGATGATATAGCTATGCTTGGGAGGAATAGAGGATATCTGCTGGAGAACTATGCAGTTCTGGAAAGAGAAGCAGCCACCATCGGCTTGGTCAGACATAAAGGAAAAACTTAATATATTATCAACACCAGAAACAAAACTAGGTGGAGAGGTACCAAGCAGTTTGAAGGATATGAAAGATTAAACCAGTTTAAGTATTTGGGAGGAATGATCACTGAAGATACTATAGTGCCAACTGGGATAAAGGCAAGAATAGCTGCAGGCAACAGGTGTTATTACAGCTTTCTTAACATGCTGCACTCCTCAAATATCTCAAGGCAACTGAACTTGACAGTGTACAAAACGGTTATAAAACCTGTTGTGTTGTATGGGTCTGAAACATGGACGATAACACAGCAAGTTAGAAATATATTGGGTACATGGGAACGTAAAGTGCTGAGGAAGATATATGGGGCATTATGTGAAAATGGCATGTGGAGAATCCGAACAAATGCAGAACTGTATGAACTCTACAAGAACCCATCAATCACTACGGATATTAAGGCAAGGAGGTCGCGGCGTTCGTGACATGCACAGCGAAAGGATGACTAGAGATTACCAAAGAAGGTGTTAGGTACAAAACCAGAGGGCAGTCGGTCAGTGGGACGACCAAGATTAAGGTGGTAGGATGGCGTAAAGGCAGACTTGAGAAGATTAGGAGTGCGGAATTGGAAAAGGCTGGCAAAATCAAGAGACGACTGGAGGAGACAGGTGGTCGAAATGGCCCGGGCCCTACATGGGCTGTAGTGCCTGATAACTAAGTAAGTAAGTAAGTAAGTAAGTAAAACAAAAATATTGTAATGCAGCCGAAAGAAATCAGAAACCCCTATGGATGTCGAATCAGCAGGGGAAAAGCTAAAGGAAGTAGGAGACTTCTGTTAATTAGGAAGCAAAATAACCAGTGATGGACGAAGCAAAGATATAAAAAGTAGTTAGCACAGGCAAGGAAAGCATTTCTACAGAAAGGGAATCTGTATTAGGAAGTAATTTTTGAAAGCCTTTGTCTGGAGCATGGCATCCTATAGAAGTGAGACTTGGACAGTTGGAGCTGCAGAAAAGAGGAGAATTGAAGAGTTTGAAATGTGGTGTTACAGGAGAATGATGAAGATCAGATGGGTAGATAGGGTTACAAATGAAGGGGTATTAAGACGATGGGAGAGGAGAGATGTTTGTGGTGACTGCTAATGAACAGAAGAGATAGGTTGGTAGGACACATA
The DNA here is from genome assembly GCA_946902985.2 of Meconema thalassinum. Taxonomy (NCBI): domain Eukaryota; kingdom Metazoa; phylum Arthropoda; class Insecta; order Orthoptera; family Tettigoniidae; genus Meconema; species Meconema thalassinum. The sequence continues at coordinate 1,234,062,369 of OX336389.2, read as the reverse complement.
CTAAGACACCCAAGAATAGCAAACTTAGTTATGGAAGGAAGGCTCGATGATAAGAACTGTAGGGGTAGACCAAGGTTAGAATATGTTAAACAGATTGCCTCGGATGTAGGGTGTGGTAGCTATGTAGAGATAAAACGATTAGCTCAGGACAGGGAAGCATGGAGAGGTGCATCAAACCAGTCAAAAGACTGAAGACTCAAACAGAAGATGAAAATATATTAAAAGCAGACATCCTACTAACTCAACTAAACAACCTAAACCCTAATATCCAATTCATTCAACTGTAGAATCTCAAATAAATAAGTCTTTATCTGGAATGTAATAAGGGAAAAGAATAATTTAATACAATATTTACCGGAAGCCCCAGTCAAACTGCTAATATTATCAAACATGATTCTACACAGTACAGCCAGGATAGCTGAGTTAAATGGTTACAATAAACAAAATGTAAACAAGATAATAAAGCAAATCAACAACAAACAAAGACAAAATTAAAGAGAAATACCAAAGAAAACAAAAAATACATAAGTTTCCCATACACCAACGACAATAAACACAGGTTAACCAATGTTTTCAAGAAATATAATCTATAAGTTATTATAAGAACTTCTAATACCAATAATAATAAAAAATTTAATTCCCTCACAATTAATTAAAGAGAAAAATATCAAAAATCAGGAATTTAAAAATTGACCTGTAACTCATGTCGATACTCTTATATGGGTCAATTAGGAGGAGATTTTAGAATTCATTACAAAGAGCATACAAACGCAGTAAAACATCGAAGGTATTTGGCAATGGGAGAACACATGCAAGACTCCAACCATCAGTTTACCAACATTGAACAAGATCTCAAAATTTTCCATACAACAGACACGGGCAATTACATGAACACATTTAAAAAAATGAATATTTATATAGATCAAAAACCAAACCCGGATAGAAACATAAATGAAGTTACAAATGAAAATAATCTCCTTTTAGTTTTGTAAAATGATTACATAAAAAATAAAAAGCATTTAAAGAAACTGCCATGAAACCAGTTGACATCCACTCTCAATTCCTTTCTCATTCCCCCCGAATAACTTGTCCTCGCGCATGCGACCTTCGCCAAGCCGTTCAATCTCTCTATCATCCTTCATCCATCGAAACTTTGACACAGAGATTGCAGTGCTAACTGAGCAGAAGCTATCTAACCAGCCCAACTACTCTACCGCATAGCTTTAATGGGATAAGACATTTCGCAACAACACATCTTAGCATTCCTAACGATCTTTCTTATATTTTAACACTCTTTCTTCTACTATTACAGAATTTAATATTCCAAATAAACCAAGTTCTCCATACCATTAAAATTTCAACAAAGAAGAAAGTTTCAAACCTAATTATTATTATTGAAACAGTGCACAATGTGCAAAATACAAAACTGAGTAACCTACTGTACATTATTCCAATCCCAATTGGGTTATTGATGAATGTCTTAGTCAGCAATATTTTGCATGATATCGAGAACAGCATTCACTGCATAGATCACACATTCTTCAGTTGGTTGTTGGAATCTCATTTTCCGGCAGAACTTGTAGTGAAAGCCATATATAGCGTATCGTGTCATTACGTGTCAGAGTTCATAATTTACCTGTTTCCATTCGTCAGTCATTATTGCGTCAGTTGAGTACAAATCGTCCCAGATAGCGTTTTGCTTTTCTTTGAGTATTTGAAGGGCACTCTCATAGGCCTCGGTGCGCGGCAGTAGCATCTGCAGTCTAATGTCTTCTATGAAGAAAATTTCCTTTGTGAAGACATGTCACTCTGGACAGCGCTGTCTTCCCTTTTCATATAGCGGGCTTTGACTTCCTCTAATTTAATAGGTCGTTTTCTTTTAGTTTGTCCCAAATTATATGGATTCAGTAAGTCGCTATTGGTGCTATGGCCATTTTAAATAATGTCATAGCCGTTTTTATTGAGAGTTTTTGAGGCTGTTGAATGTGGTAAATTGCTTTTATCGCTGTTGTTACTCTTTCTTTCACATGAATGTTGAATGATAATGTTGTTTGGAGAGTAACTCCAAGATATTTGAATTTTGGAACTACTGTACTTCTAGGTGATTATCTTGAAGGGTCAGTGTGTCCTTTGGGGATAATTTTCCACCTCTTCTGAAAATCATTTGTTTAGTTTTGTTGTGATTTATTTAGAAGTCATTTTCCAGAGCCCACGAGGTGAGACTGTTTAGTACCGTTTGTAGCTCTTCTTTATCTTCTGAGCCTATTACCATATCATCTGCATAAAGTACGAGTGTTGCTGAGCTGTCTGTAATGATCTTTGTAATGTCTGCTGTCATGATATTGAATAGGATCGGGCTTATCGGATCTCCTTGTAGTACTCCGGTAGTTTGGGTTAAAGTTTTGGACAGGGTTATATCATCAGATATTTTGATGTGGTTGAGTACCTGAGGATATCTGAGAGTATTCTCGTTAGTTCATGTGTGTCATCAATTAACAGGCTGAGTTCTCGGAGGAGTGTTTGCCTGTTGATAGAGTCGAAAGCCTTGCTGTAGTCTATAAAGACTACAAAATACTTTTTCCTTCGATGACTGAGTGTATCCTGAACCTGCTCTAGTAAGCAGTTCACAGTTTGAAGGGTACTTCTTCCCTTTCTGAAACCGAATTGGTTGTCTGGTATATGGGCATCTACTTGTGCGGAAAGCCTAGAGCTTAGTATTCAAACCTAATAATATTCAACAATTCAAGATCTGTCTCCAACCTACTTCTTAATTGGTCACACTGGATGTTCCAAAATTTTTAACAGGTAATAAATTATTTCAACTATCTTATACACAGGGGAAGTTGACCTCGCTGTTCTGCCCTTTAAAACAACAACTGTCTTATACACACTGCTTTAATTTCCCACCAATAATATCTAATAAGTTTTTTCATCTCTCATTTCAGACTACAAATTCATAACATGCCAGAAAGGATGAGTCCATATTGACAAAACTCCAATGTCAATAAGATTAAGAAAATTCACTCTACATCAAGGCCATTATGAGACACATTTAGGAGAAATGTCCATAAAATGATTTATTCAACTGAACAACAAAAGATATGTTAATATAAAGCAACATTCCAATAATTTGCAATAAGACACCAATGAGTTTTGACAGTTATCATAGTTTCTTGACTAAGATAAATTACACAGTGCGAGTGCTGATATATAAATGCTGCCTGCATCTTACTTGCTATGATAGGAGGGAAAACTGTAATGGCTGGTTCCCCTCAGATTCTCAGATTCGCTGTGGCAGATGATGTTCATGTACTATTACAATCATGAAATTATAAATGGCTCATAAATCTACCAGTCTATCTACCTATATCTACCTGTATATAAAAAATTCAAAGTTTCTTGCGAATTAATCCAGAATTTATTGTTTTATGCATTTTGGAGTATTGATGACTAATGCACACAAATGGTTTTTGTCCATTTGAACATTTGTAACATGAGAACTGCTGGAAGGATTAGAGTGATGTTTGGTATATGTACCCATTACAGATGCGATTCAAATTACAGTACTGCTATATTCTTTTCAAAGTATCAATTATTAATACGGGAGGTTATGGGGCCGCCACCTTCAAAATTAACAGATTTTAATCGAACAAGGAGTGGTTAAAGCGTCTAGATGCAAGAAAAAACACTTAGTGGTACTGATGAACCCAAAAACTACATTTTGAGAGTGTACAAGGCACCATTTCTTTAAATATTTACACTACGCTGTCATCGCTTTGTGAAGAAGTTAAACAAATTTCCTGCCATAACCAAGGTAATAAGACACTTGAAGGACTACATTTCACTTGCCATTTATCTCTGTAAAGTACAATTTATGTTTGTTTATTACCCAAAGTACATATAATGCAAAAGACAGAGATTTTCACAGACAAGAATTCAAGGAGCCAGTTCACCCGTGCAAGGCTGAGTTTCATTACATTTCCTAGTATAACATAAATAAATTTTACGAGAGTTTTGCTATTCTGCAGCTTCATCAATTTATGTCAGCTTGCAAAGTGAAAATGGTGGTGACCTCTGTTTATATGAAATGTGTGTTTACAGGGCATGTCTCTGACAGGAAAGGTACAAAACAAGGCAGACATCAGGCTCCATGTGAATTACCATACAACTGAAGCTGTATGTATGACTCCCTACAAAGGTCACTCTGAAATGAATACACGATGTACGATGTCCACTTTCTCTTTTAAAGTTAAACTTTTACAAGGAGCCATTTCAAATGCACTCGCTTGCTACTGTAACGCACAGGTCCTACAATAGATTTCAGAAGTTTCACGGTAAACTGACAGTGAAAGTATGAATTCCCTTATCCCAACCATTTCAAGTTCAAGAGAACCATGAAAGCGATACCGTTAGGCCTAGGTTTATTTTTGGAGCAGTCCAGAAGATAGGGGATGAGAAGGTCAGAGCTAACTGGCTTCCAGGAAGCACAGGATGTGTCGAAATTACAGTAACACAACAGAGTGTTCATACAAGAATAATAGACCTACAGAGATGAGATTTCTTTTCAAAACAAGTGTCCGCTAAGAGATTTTGGTTGATATTTTTAAATGTCCGTAATAGCGAGTGTCCGCATAAGAGTGATTAATTACTATTATACGTAATAGGGGCTTGGTCACGGACCTAGAAGAACGTTCGTTATGAAGGGGTATCCGCCTTAGAGGAGTGTCCGTCAAGAGGGTTTTCACTGTATATAGATACATCCTTTCAGAACAAAATGTCATTTCTCCACATAATCCCTGTCCTTTTCAACTGCCTTACACCACCCTGGAACGAGGTTGTTGGTCTAAACCATGTTGTTAACATGCTCCACACTAATAAAAAAAAGTCAGCATACTTTTTGATGGAGAAAACCCCCGGATCTAGTAGATATGAATCCCAGCTTGCCCACTGCTAGAGCCTTCCCAAAAACCTACAAACCGGGCAACCCAATTAGAGCCATCATGAATTTCAAAAAAAGTCCGACCTACAAATTGGCAAAGTACGTACAAAAATTTTTGAAGAGACATATGAAATTTGAAGCTAACTCCACCATAAGAAATTCAACAGATTTCAGTCGGAAAACAAAAGACCTAATTATTGAAGATAACTATTCATTACATTCATTTGATTCGAACATTCCCATAAAAAAACATAAAAATTATCCAGAACAACCTATAAAATATGGTAACCTCAGTAATTTCGAAATAGATGAGTTCATATCTTTGCTATCCTTCCTCCTTGAGAACTCATATTTTACTTTCAATGGCAAAATATACCAACAAAATAATGGGCTAGCCATGGGGTCTCCAGCTTAAGGCATCATAGCAGATGCGTATGTGGACTTTTTGGAGCATAATAATAAGGAGTAAATAGTTATGTGCCTTCAATGTTAAAACGAGCCTCGGAAAGAAGAATACCCAAAATGGACAGCTCACACGCCTTACAGTTGACAGGAATGATGGCATCCAGCCTGATGTTATGCAATGTAAGGCTGTGGGAAAAAACAGAATAAAGAAAGATAAACCCAAAATGAGAATAGGAACACTGAATGTAATGACATTAACTGGAAAATGTGAAGAACTTGTATATCTGATTGAAAGAAGGCAACTGGATGTATTAGGTCTGAGTGAAACCAAATGGAAAAGGAAAGGGAAGAAAATTTTAAGAGGCGGATATACCCTTTACTGGTGTGGTAAATGGAAAGGGTCACATAATGGAGTGGGCTTTATTCTAAGTAAGAAAGTAGATGTTGTTGCAGATATTAAATACCGTATATTAGCGACAGAATCATTAGATTAGAGGTACCATCAAACGAAAAAATCCCAACCCTAGTGCAGGTTTATGCCCCTCAAACGGGGTGCAAGGATGAAGAGAAACAGAAGTTCTTGGAACAGCTTGAGAACCAATTGGATAAGGAGAACATTATGATAATAGGTGACTTAAATGCTCAGGTGGGATGCAAAAGGGAGGGTGTAGAAAGAGTGATTGGCCCATTTGGTTATGGAAACAGAAATCTAGAAGGGGAAGACCTGCTTGATATGTGCAGTCGAAATAGTCTTCAAATTCAAAATACCTGGTTTAAGAAGAGAGAAAGCCATAAAGTAACTAGATACAGCTGGGATGGAAGACATAGATCAATGATAGACCTTGTAATAACATCGGGAGAAGCAGGAAAACAAGTTGTGGATGTCAAAGTCGTTCCCAGTGAAAGTTTCGACAGTGACCATAGGCTTGTTCTAGTTAGTGTAACTGGTGTTAAACTGATTAATTATAAGATGGAAATGAAATCTGATAAACGTGAGGAATTTCAGAGAAGAATTTTAGGAAAAGTTCCAAAAACTGATACCAAAAGTGCAGAGGAAGAGTGGCAAAATTTTCGAAATGTCTTAGTTGAAGAAGCTAGAGAATTATGTGTCGAAACAAGTAGTAAAGTTCAACATAAAGAGACTGCCTGGTGGAATAAGGAAGTCAAGACAATAATTCAATTAAGGAACAAAGTAAAGAGAAAATTAGAAGTGGAGAGACAAAAGAATGACAGAAATGAGGATAAAATCGGATCACTTGCTCAAGAATATCGAGAGCACAAATTAAGAGTTAAACACATAATTAATGAAGAGAAGGATAAGATTTGGGATGAATTTGCGAAAAAACTGGAGGAAGATACACAAGGTAATAAGAAATTACTATATAAAACTGTGAAAAACAATAAAAGACATCAGGAATCAGTTACAGCTTTGGAAGGAAATAATGGAGAAGTGATAAGAAGCATACATGAAATCAGGAAATTAATGGGACAGTATTTTGATCAACTGTTAAATGATGCATCTAATAATGACAGTGGGGACACGAACATCAATTTAGGGGCCAATGATGAAAACCACCAAGAACCACCCCCAACCTGGTCTGAAGTGGAAGAAGCTTTAAAAGCCATGATCAAAGGGAAATCCACTGGAGTTGATGAAGTAAGTTCAGACATGATAAAAGCAGCAGGAATTAATGGGATACATTGGTTGTACAGAGTATTACATGCTATATGGAAGGACAATAAGATCCCTGATGACTGGTCTAAAGGTGTAATAGTGCCATTGTTTAAAAAAGGAAACCAGAAAAAGTGTGAGAACTATCGTGGAATTACTTTGTTATCCCATGGTCTAAAGATCTTGGAAAAAATAATTGCGAAAAGACTTACGCAGACACTTAGAAAAGGCTTTAGAAGAAGAACAACATGGCTTTAGACCAGGAAGGAGTACTATTGACTTGATCTTTGCTGCAAGAATGCTTATTGAGAAACATCTTGAAAAAGGGAAAGAATTAGTAATGGTATTTCTAGATATAGAAAAAGCTTATGATAGCATTGCAAGATCAAAAATTTGGGAATGTTTAGAAAGGCACAATGTCCCAAAAGGCTTGATAAACAAGATCAAAATGCTGTATGAGAACACAAGGGCATGTGTAAGAATAGGTAATGGGGAAAGCAGATGGTTCACAACAAAACAAGGAGTCCAACAAGGAAGTTCACTGTCTCCATTACCATTCATCACAGTGATGGACATAATCCTGAAGAGGATAAAAGAAGAACAGGGTAATGAAACAAATGCCCTTGTCTTTGCAGATGACGTCATGATTTGGGGAGGAAGTGCCAGAGAGGTACAAGAAAAACTGGATTCATGGGACAAGCTGTTCAAGGAGTATGGGATGAAAATAAGCCAAAGTAAGACAGTAGTGATGACAACAGGACTGTCTAATGCAACCATTTGCCTGAATAATCAGCCTCTACAAATTGTTGATCAATTTAAATATCTTGGTAGCACAGTGTGTAAGGATAACAACAACAACAGTGAAGTAACAAATAGAACTAGTAATGCAGCCTCCTTCTATGCACAAGTTAGAACACTACTGTGGGATAATCAAGTGCCCAGGAAGTGTAAACATATACTGTTTAAGACATACTACATCCCAATTCTAACTTACGGAGTAGAAACATGCACCCTGTCCAGAAGAGAAGAAAGTAGGATTCAGGCATCCGAAATGAAGTTTATAAGAACAATGCTTCAAAGGACAAGGAGAGACAAAGTAAGGAACGAAACAAACAGGACAGAGGCTGGCATAGATATCAGTGCTACAAAATATTTGCAGAAGCAGCGATTAGGATGGTATGGGCATCTTCAAAGAATGGGAGATGAGAGGACACCAAAAGCTTATTTCAACAAGATTATCCCAGGAAAAAGACCAGTAGAAAGACCAAAGAAGAAATGGTTGGACCAAATCAAAGATGATCTTGAAGACAAAGGGCTAGACTGGAGAAGGACTCATGAAGACCAACTATTCATGGACAGGAAAAGGTGTCGAGGGCTCGTTAACAGCACCCGGGCGACTGGAGCTGGAATTTGATGATGATGATGATGATGATGAATAACATTATCAACCACATCCAAGGAATCAAATTCTGGGGCCGATATGTAGACGATATTTTCGCCATAATCGACAACAGTATAATAGAGGCAGACCAATTATTGATCAAACTCAACAAAATAGACGACATCAGGTTCACATTAGAATCAGAAGAAGATTGTTCTATTAACTTCTTGGACCTCAAATTAACCAAAGTCCACAAAAAACTAGAATTTGAAGTACTGTATATAGAAAACAAACACAAACAAACTTAATCATAAAGAGCTACATTAACCATCCAGACAGGCAAAAAAGAGCGGCTTTCTAGAGTCTTTTAAATAGAGCTTTGAAAATCCCGTTAAAGGAAGTAAGTCTGAGCAAAGAAATGAAAATAATAGCTGACATAGCAAAGAATAATGGTTACAAACCAGAATATGTGAATAGTATCAAGAATAAGATACCTATAAAAAACATAAAGTCGCCTTTAAAACTAACAACAGCAATATATTTTTCAATTACAACTCGGTTAACAAATCAGAAAAATACTACAATTCAGGCATATACCAACTAAAATGTAAGGAATGTGGGTGTTGCTACATTGGACAAACCGGTAGGTCTTTTAAAATCAGACATAATAAACATACCAACACCATTAAATATAAAAAACTAGCAACCCGGCCCGGCTTCGCCTGGGAACACTTGTGAATGCATTACGTGATAAGCGCTTCTTTACGATGTCAATCTATATCCCTTTTACGTCTCGGCATGATGGGTTAAAATCACCGACTGGACTATTAAACTATATTATCATGGAAATGCATGTGCAACAAATTCTTGTCAGACGTAATTTAAGAATGGTGAGGTGCATGAAACACAAATCCCCCTTCCATCCAATCTAAGAACACTTATAGGGGACGATATATTGAATACAGAGATGTGCTCTCGTGTATGTTTTTGTAGAACTTTTCATGCTGAACAATTCTTACACTCATTGTATATCGATATTTTTAACGGTTTGCCCAGCGTAAGCTTAAAAAGCGCATGGACGCCAGGATTTTTTTTCGACTTTTTCTCTGAAATCGTTACTGCTTGGCTTCCTTTGATCATAAATAAATTATTTTCTACAGAAACTTTCCTCGAGGTATCCTTTACAGAATGGTGAAAACCGCATCAAAATCCATGCAGTGGCTCTTGAGATTACCCGTGACATCCAAGAATCGGGTACTTGGTTTTATACCAAGTAGAGATTATAAGGTGGAAGGAGAGTTGCAAGAGGAACAGTATGGCTTCAGGAGTGGAAGATCCACATTGGACCCAATCTTTAGCTTGAGGCAGGTGATGGAAAAGAACTGGGAATATGGAGAGGATTTGATCATGACTTTCATAGATCTAGAAAAGGCATATGATAGTGTTCCCAGAGAGAAGGTATGGGAAACCATGGTTAAGAAGAGACTGGGAAGAGAAATGTTGGAAATGGTGCAAGCAATGTACAACAACTGTGTTAGCAGGGTACTGACCCCAGTTGGAAAGACAGATTGGTTAAGGAACAAGACTGGACTAAGACAGGGGAGTGTGCTGTCACTAGAGCCGGGCAAAAAGCTCTTGAGTTCCGATCGGTCTCGTTGGACGAGAATAAAAAACGGAAATGATGGTTCCGGAACTGGCATTACCGATAATGTGGGCTCGATAACGATTATTCTCGACATTATCGCTTGTTCTCGCTTGGGCAATATGGCGCTGCCTGAAGGCACTGAGGCTTGTTTGTGTAAGGATTCAATGGAAATTATTCATTCCGTTGACTGGAGTCTGCGAATTGGAAGAATCCACTCAACTTCAACGATATCATATTAACAGACTACCCAATGTATATTGAGCATACCATCCTAATAACATATGGAAGGAGATTTTGATCGTCAGTCGGTATTTTTTGGTCATTAAATTTCAGCAAAAGAAAATTCTATTTGACGTGTAGGCTATATATTAAGATCTTTTCGTGTAGTGCCACATTCAAGCACTACCGTATGAAACTTTCTCGTAATGTATGTATGTCTACCCCTTATTATTCCCGTTTTTTCCAACGGGGTCGGGGATGAGATGCGATGGAAGTCTTTGTGGCGATGGTTTTTACGGCCGGATGCCCTTCCTGACGCCAACCTCATGAGAGGAGTTAATGAGAGATGAAATGAATGACGGTGAATGAAACTGGGCAAGGATGTGGAAGGAAGCGGCCGTGGCCTGTCAGAAGGTACCGTCCCAGCATTTGCCTGGTGTTGAAAATGGAAAACCATTTCAAGGACGGCCGACGGTGGGGTTCGAACCCACGCGTCTACCGAGTCAGCAGAGAGCTTGGCCCCATGACCTAATGCTGCGCTTTAGCCAGCGTAGCCACTACTGTCGGTATGAAACTTTCTCGTAATAAAACCTGAAAATTCATGCACTCGCTATATTACTAAAGCCCCTGTGATGCAACTGTGTTCTGTCGTATGATTTTTGTAGTAAGATACTGGTAAAGTGGTCGTCATAAACAATAAAACGTAACGAAACAAAAATTAAAATTACTTCCCCTACCGAGTATCGAGCCCCGGCCCTTCCATTCGTGAGTCCAGTGCGCAACCAATTCAGCCACTGAGACTATTATACACTGCGGGAAAATGGTACAAACATACACAGTGAAAAGTTTTGCGTTGGATACCTGACTCTTGGAGGCTTGGAGGCCTTGGAGGCTGGATTTAGACAGCTCCTTAACCCGGTCCATGAGTCAATCCTAATTGGCTACATGGATAATTCTTGCCAGGCGCGTCCACGTCGCGGGGGTGGGCAACGGTACTGTAATATACCATGGAACTACAGTACCGGCTAAGTTCTGGTGAGGACCCAGTCCTATGGGGTATAACATAGGCCCCGTGCACAGGGTTACGTGCGAAGACCTCAACGGAATCTGCAGCGGAGAAGATGGACTTCGGAACGGTGGAGATTGCGGAAGAGGCAACCCAGTACTCGGGGAATAGTATGAGTACAGCATCAATCGGCAGCGTCTGTTTCCCATGTTAGGGGCGGCTGCAAGGGCGTCTGTTCTCCATGTTAGGGGCGGCCTGAATAATAGCTGGCAGTAGCTTCATAAAATGCCTTTGGGAGTGGCGACCCCATCGTAATAATAGCCTAAAATGGAAATGGCACTTCCAATGATTCGGAAAAGGTTAGGGCGTACCCTGCAGGCGACGCGCAGTTCCTTTGGTACTGGGGGAACTGTGAGAAATGGGCGACCAGTAACCGAAATGAAAGTGGGAATCATGAATGTCATGACCCTGACAGGCAAGGTGGAGGAGGTGGTAGACTTCATGGAGAGGGAGAAGGTTGGAATGATGGGGCTGAGTGAAGTGAAATGGAAAGGTAAAGGAAGGAAGAAATTGAGGAAAGGATATACATTATACTGGAGTGGTGGCCAAGAGGCAAAAAATGGCGTGGGACTGATAACCTCGAAACAACTGGAGGAGTATGTTGAAGTGGTAGAGTGTGTGAGTGACAGAATAATGAAAATTAGAATGAAGATGAAGAATGACGTGATGGACTTCATACAAGTGTATGCACCACAGACTGGAAACAGAGAAGAAGATATTGAAGTATTCCTGGAGGATGTAGAAAGAGTAATCTCAGATGTAGAAGTGGTGATCATGGGAGATATGAATGCACAAGTCGGAAATGAGAGACAAGGAAAGGAAGAAGTCGTTGGACCATATGGATATGGGAAAAAGAACCGGGAAGGAGAGGAACTTGTAAACTTTTGTGAAAGGAATGGACTGATAGTGGGTAATTCATGGTTTCGGAAGAAAAACAGCAGGAAAATTACGAGATATGGGTGGGGTGATAGAAGAACAAAATCAGTAATTGACTACTTCCTGGTGGAAAGGACAAATCGCAGAAAGCTGATGGATGTGACAGCTTTACCAGGAGAAGCATTTGATGGGGACCATAGAACTGTGGTGGCAAAATTTAGATGGGGAAAATTGGAAAACCTAAAGGAGATCAGAGAAAGTAAAATAAAAGTATGGAAATTGAAAGACAAAGCTGTACAGGAAGATTTTCAGGAGAGATTGAAGCAACAAATCCCAGTTACTGAAGTGGAAAATGTAGAAGAGGAATGGTCCCACTTTAAAAAGGCATTTGCTGGTGCAGCAGAGAGTGCTTGTGGTAGGACGTCAACAAGAGTGAAAGAGAAGGAGACACCGTGGTGGAATGAGGAAGTGAGGAAAGCAGTGAAAGAAAAGAAGTCTGCATGGAAAGAATGGAACCGAGATCAAACAGAAGAAAGCAAAAGGAAGTATCACGACAGCAAACGGAGGTGTAAGAAAGTGGTAGGAGAAGAAAAGAAGAAAAGTTGGGAAGAATTTACACGAAGAATGGAAACAGATGTAAGTGGCAGTAAAAGGATGCTGTATGGGCTTCTAAGAAGTAAGAGGAAAGAAAGGGTTACTACAAAGCTGGTGAAAAAGGAAGATGGAGAGTTGTTAACACACCCGGACAGGGAGGCATGGAGAGCTGCATCAAACCAGTCAAAAGACTGAAGACTCAAACAACAACAACACACCCGGAAGAGATAAAGGGACGATGGAAGGAGTATTTCGATAAGCTATTGAACGTGAGCAATTGTACTGGTGAGATCGAAGTGACACAGCCTGACGACTCTATAACAGAAGATGATATAACAATGCTGGAGGTAGAATTAGCAGTACAGAAGATGAAGATGGGAAAAGCAACAGGGGTGGATGAGATCAGTGTAGAAATGATAAAGGCTGCTGGACCTGTTGGTATGCAATGGCTGTATCGACTGCTAAAGTGTGTGTGGAAACGGAAATGTGTACCAGAAGACTGGGTGAAAGGGCTAATAATACCAGTGTTTAAGAAAGGGGACAAGAAAGTGTGTGATAACTATAGAGGGATCACCCTCATATCACAGATAGTAAAAATACTGGAAAGGATATTAGAAAGAAGAATGAGAAGAAAGGTGGAAGGAGAGTTGCAAGAGGAACAGTATGGCTTCAGGAGTGGAAGATCCACAGTGGACCCAATCTTTAGCTTGAGGCAGGTGATGGAAAAGAACTGGGAATATGGAGAGGATTTGATCATGACTTTCATAGATCTAGAAAAGGCATATGATAGTGTCCCCAGAGAGAAGGTATGGGAAACCATGGTTAAGAAGAGACTGGGAAGAGAAATGTTGGAAATGGTGCAAGCAATGTACAACAACTGTGTTAGCAGGGTTCTGACCCCTGTTGGAAAGACAGATTGGTTTAGGAACAAGACTGGACTAAGACAGGGGAGTGTGCTGTCACCTCTTTTATTCATAATGGTAATGGATGAAATTGTAAAGGAAACAAAGGAAGCATATGGACATAAAGAAATGAAGTTACTATTATTTGCAGACGATATTGTGGTCTGGGGAAGGAACACCGAAGAAGTGCAAAAACAACTAGATGCACTGAACGAAAATATTCAGAAGTATGGCCTGAAAATCAGTATAGAGAAAAGCAAGACCATGGTGATGACAAGAGGGGAAAGACAAGGAAAGGGCATTGTGAAAATTGGAAGTCAGAGTTTGGAAATTGTGGACACGTTCAAATACCTAGGAAGTGAATTGATGCAAACTGGTAGGTTGGACATGGAGATTGGCAGGAGGGTACAGCAGAGCAATGCATTCTATCAAAGTGTAAGAAAACTTGTTTGGGATAAGGAAGTACCAAGGAAAAGCAAGGAGGTAATGTATAAAATGTACTATGTACCCATATTAACGTATGCAGCTGAGACTTGGACCCTGACGAGCAGGCAAGAGAGTAGAATCCAAGCCAGTGAAATGAAATTCCTAAGAAGTATGATAGGTAAGACAAGGAAAGACAGAGTGAGGAATGAAGATGTTAGGAAGGAAGTTGGGATGGGAAAACTAAATGAGAGAATTGAGAAGAATAAACTAAGGTGGTTTGGACATGTAAAGAGGATGGAGGAAAATAGAATACCAAGACAGATGCTGGAGGCGAAGTGCAAGGGTAAGAGAGCAAGGGGAAGACCTAGAACAAGGTGGATTGATTCAGTGAAGAACAGCGTGAGAAAAAGAAATCTGGACTGGGACAAGATCGTGGAAGAAGAATGGTGGAAGGAAAGAGGAAAGTGGAGAAGTGCCATAAATACCCCGACCCGGCAGAAGCTGGATAAGGGGAAATGATGATGATGATGATGACCTGACTCTTCTCAAATGCTCCTACCAGTTTGAATAATATTCTCTAGTCGTCGGGCATACGAAAAAATAATGTTCACTTTCAAGAATAATATTAAGATTGATTTTGTCTTTCGTCATAATGGCTTTGCCATATGCTTAAATCACCGCCATTACAATCGCGTTCCTACGCACGTGCACACACGTTGCATCATGGGTAGAGAGAGCAACGATATTACCTTGTGATCGAACGAGACTTTGGAGTATCGGACGAAGTGACATTCCCGCGGTAATGAGTTGTTCTCAGTGCAACTCCCGTCGCACTATTCTCACTCAAACTGTCATATCATTGGCATTTATGGACAAATCAGTGAAGTGTTTGCACTGACATGATTAATACACCGCATGCCACAAACTGGTATTGTTTTCAAGCAAAAAATCAGAGTTTTTAGTAGATGAAATTAGTTGAAACTTTTCAGCGTAATATTTTCCAAGTGTATTTTCACCATCGCAGCCAATTTTTGCACTATAGTTGCCTCTAATAACAACCAGTTACAAGGTGGAGAAGAAGATTGAAAGTATTCTTTAAAGCAAATTGCTAGTCAGTAGGGCTAAAAATTCATGAGTCATACGCGAGAGACTTTCTTGTAGCTCTTCTCTGCTACGCCAATTATTTGAGTTTATTTTACTTTAGGGGCTACAACATCGTGATCATTTTTGTGTTCTTGTGTGTCAACTTTGTCTAATAACCTGTGTTATTATGGTGTCTGTAGTAGTGTGTGTATATTTGTAACTGAGGGTAGGAGTGGTAGGGAGGTGGCAGATGCGAACTCAGTTCAATGTGATCTTCCTGGGGTGAATCACTTCATACTGCTTTAAATTTGTCAAATGTAAGAACGAGGAATGGTTCACATTCCGGAGTTATTACAGACGGCTTTGACTTTACACGTGCAGCGGCTTGAGTGATACGTGCTGCGGCGTGAATGGGTCTGCTTTTTCCTTTAAATAGATACTGTCGATAACGCCGAGAAAAAAGGAGTTCCGGTATTATCGAGACTCCCACTCAGTACCGGTATTATCGAAACTGAAGATTCTCGTTCAGCGGAGAGACCTGGCCTTGAGTGCGCTTGGTGGGGGGCGATACTAGCCATGCGGAAACTTACGATCCCGATCGGAACTAGAGCAAATTTGCCCGGCTCTAGCTGTCACCTCTTTTATTCATAATGGTAATGGATGAAATTGTAAAGGAAACAAAGGAAGCATATGGACATAAAGAAATGAAGTTACTATTATTTGCAGATCATATATCGGACGTACTATGTCCCTATCCTGACGTATGCCTCGGAGACCTGGTTTATGAAAGGAAGGGAGAAGAGCAAAATACAGGCCAGTGAGATGAGGTTCTTGAGAAGCAGTATTGGAGCTACAAAGATGGACAGAATAAGAAATGAGAGGACCAGAGAATTAATGAAGGAGGAACCATTACAGGATGGTATAGAGAAATCTAGACTTAGATGGTATGGACATGTAAAACGAATGGAGGAGAAGAGGATACCCAGGAGGATACACGAGACGAAGTGGGAAGGAAAGAGACCGAGAGGAAGACCGAGAGACAGGTGGCTGAAGGGGGTGGAAGAAAGCGTGAAGAAGAGAGGAGAAGACTGGACAAGGGTGGAGGCTGAGAGATGGTGGGAAGACAGAAGACGTTGGAGAGGCTTGTGTTCCAAACAGACCCGGCCAGTGGCTGGAAACTGTGCAAGATGATGATGATGATTGTGGTCTGGGGAAGGAACACCGAAGAAGTGCAAAAACAACTAGATGCACTGAACGAAAATATTCAGAAGTATGGCCTGAAAATCAGTATAGAGAAAAGAAAGACCATGGTGATGACAAGAGGGGAAAGACAAAGAAAGGGCACTGTGAAAATTGGAAGTCAGAGTTTGGAAATTGTGGACACGTACAAATACCTAGGAAGTGAATTGATGCAAACTGGTAGGTTGGACATGGAGATTGGCAGGAGGGTACAGCAGAGCAATGCATTCTATCAAAGTGTAAGAAAACTTGTTTGGGATAAGGAAGTACCAAGGAAAAGCAAGGAGGTAATGTATAAAATGTACTATGTACCCATATTAACTTATGCAGCTGAGACTTGGACCCTGACGAGCAGGCAAGAGAGTAGAATCCAATCCAGTGAAATGAAATTCCTAAGAAGTATGATAGGAAAGACAAGGAAAGACAGAGTGAGGAATGAAGATGTTAGGAAGGAAGTTGGGATGGGAAAACTAAATGAGAGAATTGAGAAGAATAAACTAAGGTGGTTTGGACATGTAAAGAGGATGGAGGAAAATAGAATACCAAGACAGATGCTGGAGGCCAAGTGCAAGGGTAAGAGAGCAAGGGGAAGACCTAGAACAAGGTGGATCGATTCAGTGAAGAACAGCGTGAGAAAAAGGAATCTTGACTGGGACAAGATCGTGGAAGAAGAATTGTGGAAGGAAAGAGGAAAGTGGAGAAGTGCCATAAATACCCCGACCCGGCAGGAGCTGGATAAGGAGAAATGATGATGATGATGATGATGATGATGATGATGATGAGAGATTAGACGCCAATCAGTATAATTTAATATAACATAATCCCCCTTCCATCCAATCTTACATTGACTGTGAATTTTGGGGAACGAAACGTTCACAGGCGAAATGAGAGTTGCACTTCCAGGGAATGGTGAGATGAATGAAACTCAAATCCCCCCTCCATCCAATCTTAACTTGACTGTGTTTCACAGGCGAAATGAAGAAAACCCGAGTTGCATTTCCAGGGAAACTCCAAACACAACCACCCTTCTCAGAAGTCTTAACTCAACACGACTCGACGGTTTGCTGCTGGCTGTATCTGGGGCAATAGGTTCGCCCGCTAGCTAGGCTGTAACAAGGATGATAGACTCGCCCTTAGCTAGCTCGTAAACTGTCGCCTCAGTAGTTGAATGGACATGGTTGGAAAAAATTAAAACGTAAAAACACTTATAGTGGGCGATGTATTGAAGATAGACTTATGCTCTCGCAGACTTTTTTGTAGAACTTTTCATGCTGAACAATTCTTACACTCATAGTATTTAGATATTTTTAACGGTTTGCCCAGCGTAGCTTAAAAAGTGCTCGGACGCCAGTTTTTTTTTTACTTTTCCACTGAAATCGTTACTGCTCGGCTTCCTTTGATCATAAATAAATTATTTTCTACAGATATCATCCTCGAGATATCTTTTACAGAACGGTGAAAACCGCATCAAAATCCATCCAGTGGTTATCGAGTTTACCCGTAACATCCAAGAATCGGGGACTTCGTTTTATACTAAGTAGAGATTTTCAGCCATGGCAAACCACATGGACAAAGAAAAACATAGTTTTGGCACTATAGAAGAGGACCTCAGAATTCTCCACACACAAAAGAAAGGCAAGGCTCTCAGTATACTAGAAAACATGGAAATTCATATAAACCAAAAATTGGATTCCGTAAAAAATGTATACGAAATTACGTATAACGATAACATTTTGTTTAACACAGTAGCACGCATCAGAAGTAGGCCAAGGTCGAAGAGTTGTCATATGTCACACATTAAAAACGCGAGGCCAAACCCAGATGACACAGGCCAGTAGTGAGGCAAGATGCCAGCGAGTCAGTCTCCCACATGATCGGCCAGACTAAAAACACTAACCCGTGTGCAAAATACGGCAAAAACGAGACTTGAAGTTTTTACAGCTTTAGATTTTATTTCTCTCATCTCCAAGCTCAGTGTCATAATCATCTTCCATCATCACGCAAGTCATGAAAGGTTTTCAGTTTCGTAATTTTTGAAAGAATTTTTATTTATTTTATTATTAATTTAATGACGTGCACTGGCATGTGTGAACGTACAGTACATACACCAAGATTTTGCTGAACCGGCTGAAGATGGCTCGATAGACGAGCTGAAATATGTCCCTCAAGTTGCCTCAAAACAAAGT
Organism: Meconema thalassinum; assembly: GCA_946902985.2. Classification (NCBI taxonomy): domain Eukaryota; kingdom Metazoa; phylum Arthropoda; class Insecta; order Orthoptera; family Tettigoniidae; genus Meconema; species Meconema thalassinum. The sequence goes on along the minus strand of OX336389.2, from coordinate 1,234,043,736 downwards.
AAATTGTGTTGAAGAGTGGACATATCTTGCCCTACATAGATGATCCACATCGTCAGGTGATTGAATGGTACGTGGTCTGGCACAGCAAGGAGAATCTTGAATTCTGACATGCCTATTTTTTTCCCGATAACCTCTACGCCCAGCAACTTACTGTAGTGTGATCAACAGCGTCATCCCCATACACATGTTGAACCTCTTGTGAATGATCTCCACTGTGTCATTCTCACAGCACAGGAACTCTATATAACAGCACATTGCTTTTGACGGACATCATGCAATGTGGCCATATTGAACAAGTTGATTACAAGTCGGATGGATGCTTCTATATTCCATACATGTAGCAAAACCACAGAATAAAAATTAGATTAAAAAAAAGTGGTGCATTAATTCTAGAGTGACCCCCATATTTTCAGTTCCCATGGCTGGAAAAACAAGTGTATTTTGAAATAAATGTAATGAAAACTTGAAAGCACAAGCATTCAGTATTATTTGTTCATGATGATTAACTTGGAGGCTGGGGACACCTTAAGTTATCGGCCCCATCTACTTGGATGCATGAATTAGTCTGATAACCAATGTTATTGTACTGACTGTAGCAGTGTGTGTAATTGAAATTATTTGGGTTTAGGATTAGGGTAGGTGACCCAGGACTTGAAATAAGATACCACTCCTGCATTTGCCAGGAGGCAGTGCGGAAAAACCACAATCAGTCCAGGATTTGAAACTTGGGTCTCCAAACTTGCTGTAGCTGTCATATTGGGAAAATTAATGCGCATGGCTACACCATAGGGGTTATAAACATTCTGATAGAACTTGATACCTAGAACTTCTGTAAACAGTGGAGCTGTATGTACACTACAATATTCAGTACAGCACATCATATTGTTTCACTTACCGATGCAGTAGGCTTAATAAAAGTTTCACTGCCGCATAGCAGCTTATCAGGCAATCCATTACAATTATAGTTATTAAAAACTTGTAAAGTAAGACGAACAGGTGAAAAACATGAAGAGAGTTATTGAACATGCACACAAATTGCTTATTTACTATACTAAAGTGGAATTCAATAACATAATAAAAATGTAAATACCTTGCGTCAATGAGGGGACTTAAAGCAGCCAACAAACCACACCAGCTAGACATTATCAATTGTGAATGTAATTTTCTTTCCTCCTCAGTTCCTTTATACACCACAGCTGCAGGTCCCTCGTCTGATGCAGGAGGAACTCCTTCAATAGTTAGTGCAATAGAACGAATGATATCCAGCAAACAGGCATATGCTACTGATATGCCATATCCATCTGGTATTATTGGAGGTTCAATCTTATCCAACATCTCCAAACTACAAATAAGACACATGTATATGCACATATATCAGCACCACAAGAAACCTGTGTGCAAAAGAAATTATATACACAACATCATACACACATCATTCACAGGGTTTTATCCATCTGGAAGTCATTAAACAGGCTGAGGATAGGCACTGGGAAATCAAAAGACAACCTGGCAAAATTGGGCTACTTGAACAAACCAACATGATGTGACCAGACAAGACCAAAGTGAAAAATCTTTGCTTTGAAGGGAAACTTGAAATTTTGCACCCAGATAAAAGTACTAATTCACAAAAAATGTTTTTCAGGCATCTCAATCTAGCCACCAACATTTTGCCTAGATGTACCCAGTTGGTATGGTACACCTCACCAATATGCTGGCTAGTACATACTGAAAAGGCCACAGCAAGGCATTTATAACCACTACCAGTGCCAATGTACTATGGGAGATAAAAAGCTGCTCTATCGAAATTGCCTGTCTGGCAGTTTAAAGTGAAAAATCCTTTTGTCTCCAATGAAAACTAGAAATTTTTCACGGTGAATGAGAGTATTAATCCAAAGACAACTCAAATCTACTTGCTATTGTTTCACCCTGGATTATCATCGAGCTCATTAGCTGATAAGAAAGGGCCTTATTTTTTGGTGAAATAAAACTGTTGATTTTGGTGTTATAAGTGACACTATTTCGGTAGGTATTTCGCGAAATAAATTGTCATAATGATCGATGTATCTGCTGAAATTTTCCTTATAGTATGGGGTAAATCTAACAAATTATGTGATTTTTCAACTTCTTTGTGATGTGTAGTGTATCGCCGATTGTTATTTTCCGTTTACAATGATGTTCATTTGCTCCCTTCTTCTTCTTTTTATGTGTTTCTGAATTCCTGAATTTCTGAATTTCTCAAAATCATTTAAACGTTTATCGGAGAGCTTTTTCGGTAATATTTAGCATTTATCGTACCAAGTGGAGTATATTTCATGATTATTTGCACAATTTGTGCAATACATCTGATTTCGTGATATTTCGCGAGTTCATTTTGCTAAAATACGGTACTTTAAGTACCTAGAAGTTCATATATAGGCAAGAGGAAAGGTATGAAAAAAAATTGCGCGTATCGCTATTACCAAAAAATACGGCCCCTACTGATAAGCTATTTGAATACAGTGGACCAGACTGCGAAACATTGGAGTCAATATCCAAAATGCCATGGATCATGCAATAAAGAGGAAATATTCAAAACTCACGAGAAAGTCAATTTAGTTGCCAAATTCAAGTCAAAGATCATTTGATGTTATCCAGTTTCCAACCTCCTTTTGTGGTGAACTGTTTATTTTGTCTATATTATCTAATCAACTTACACGGGTGGTTGGAAAATTCATTAGACTAACATGACATCTCTTTTCTGAAAATGTTATTTCACATAGTCATTACTAGAATTTAGCAAGCATCTCATAGCCTGATAGCCGAACTGTGCCTACATGTCACACATCCTCATCCAATGTAAAACTTTTCTTAAAGGGTCCGAAAATATGCTAGTTGCCAGGGGGAGAGGGTCAGACTTTAGAATGGACTGCCCTTGAGAAACATAGCACAAGAACACATTTGGCACGTGTACGGGGTCTGGCATTAGAGAGAAAAATCATACCACTGGAACCCATGTTACTCTTGGTATCAAGTAACATTTCCCTGTAACTTCCAGAGATAATATTACTCTTGGGCAGCTAGTCGATGTGCAATGGCCCCCAAACTAATCAAACCATGATACTATAACAGTACAAACTAAGGCTTCAGGGTTTCCACTGTAAAGAAACGTGACTCTGTGAAATGAAACTTTCAGAAAAGATTCAAAATTAGGGGCCATGTCCCTTAAAACAACAATCACAATCACCATTACAAGTCTAATGATTTTACAAACCAATGGCAATGGAGCCAGGCTATATTGGGACTCAGAAAAAGAGCTGTTTTGAACCCCACCATTGACCATTGTGTGATTTCTCATTTTCACTTCAGTACATTCTAATAGGCCTAGGCTGCTTGCCCAATATAATTAATTTTGTTCCTCATAATCCCTTTGATGATGATGTCACCAGGAAGGGCATCTTGCCAGAAAAGCCATTTGCTATACAAAGACTCATTTAGCCTCATACAGGACCTCAAAAAGTGGAAATAAACAGTGGATATTATACATTAATACAGAACAGTGTTTTTAGTAACAGATCACCCATAGGAAAGGGCTCAGAATGGTCTCAAATTAAAGCTCTTGGTTTTGAGATGTCAATAGTATCTTTAAAAGAGAAAAAAAAAAGTACAACTGTATACCTTAATATCATCAAGAGTTCTCAATGATAAAAACACCACAGCCATCTGAACCAAGCCCAGTGCTCATTTCCCGAACTGACGTATTTCCTCCACTTGACACGCTCCACACGTTTCCTGAACAGGAAGCTTCAGCGTTCTCATTGGCAAAGAGGTGAAATAAGGTCATTATAACTTCTCAGTCCAGTGTTGAAGGTTGTTATGTTGTGCCTGTTATTTTATTCAACATGAAAGCTTCTAGGAAAGGTGGCATTCATTCCAGGTTATACACATATAACCTTAACTGATCGTGTCAAACATACATCATCATTTCCCCTTTTCCAGCTAACACTGAGTGGGCGCACATATGGTTCCTTTCCACCTCATTCTGTTTCTCCGCCATTCCTCATCCAACAGTATTTCAGACCAGGTTCTGATGTCTTATGCTAATCTTCACTGAGCCCATCCAACGTAATATTCATCTCCCTCATCCTCTCTTCCCTGTCACCTGTCTTCCGAGTGCTTGTCTTGGCAGTTTTTCTTCATTCATCAGCTTAACATGTCCAAACAATTTCTATCTATTTTGTTCCAGTTTGACATTTACTTCTTGCATTCTTAGATGTGTTCATTTCTTACTCTATCCTTCCTCGTCTTCTGTACCATACTCCTCAGGAATTTAATTTCAGCTGCCAGTACTCGACTCTCATCTCTCTGAGTCATTGTCCAGGTTTCTACTACATACGTCAATATAAGGAGAGTAAGTAATAACCCTTGTGCATTACTTTTTAGCCTTCATTGGTACATCTTTGCACCATATTAGTCATCATAACTGATGGTAGAAGACACTCCCAAGTCGTTGTTTACCTCTACCAATTTTCATATCCAGCCTTTTATTTTTTCACTGGGAGCCAATAACCTAGATGTGAGGCCCCATCAAACAGCAATTATCATCATCTTTCATATTCTGTCAGTTCACTCCCCAAGACTTTGAAGTGTTCCACTATTTCTAGTTCCTTGTCTCGATTTTAATGGCTCCTTTTCCTTCTTCCCTTCTTCTACGCATCACCATGTTAATCCTCAATTCCCATTGTCCAATCCTTAAATTCACTACATTCAGCTGTTGTACTGTTCTTTTGAAATAGGTTTAGTCTGAATTGGTCTCAAAATATACCACTGAAGATGGCTCTGAAATAGGCCTTCTTGACTCCACAACACTATCCCCTTCAAGACAGAAGATCTCGTTGAACTATTCTGAGTGACAAAATAAGTGGTTGCTGCCCACCCTCCTGATGAGACTGGAAGGTCAAAGCAAGCTTGTTGGGAGCTATAGCATTGAACAGTTATTGAGCAAAAGAATTAATTTTCAGTCAGTCGACATAATATGCTCAATTAATTGGGCAGGGAGTAAGTGTATCTACTCACACCTACTATCCTGGAAAAATTACATGGATTGATGGCATGTATGCCCACCTCTGAAGATGATGGTGTGTCCAGCTGTGGAGGTTATCCTTGTTCTTTCTTGGTTGCTTCTCCCTCCACCCACAACTGCCTGTCTTCATAGTGTTTGTGCTTTTTTCATGTTTCTATCCTTATTTTACTGTACAATGAGTGATTATATAAATATACCTATTAGTATTTTCCCTTATAGATTTATTAACTAACATGGTTTCTTTCTCCTTCCACGTTTGTCTGGTATGTTTATACTTTATTCCTTCTGTTATTCCTTTTTACTTTGCCTGTCCTCCTTTCCTGAGTTTATCTGGTTTTCACTCTTTCCCACACAATTCTCTTCAAGGTAGAAGATCATGTTGAAAAATGTACCCACCATCCTGATTAGACCAGGAGGTCAAAATGAGGTCAGTGGTGGCTATAGTATTCAAGAGCTATTCAGTGGACTGGTGGGATGAATGCCCACCTTTGAACTCGGTGGCATGCTTGGCTGTGGAGATTGTCCCAGTCTATTTTATGTGTACGTTCTTGTTCTACCATTTTATATCCACCCCGCCCACACCTGCCTCTCATTGTTTTCATGCTTTTTCCAACTTTCTATTCTTTTCTTCCCTGTCCTAAGAGGAATTTGTAATTAGTTAACAATATAAGTCATAATACAGAACTGAACTGTACCCTATTCCTTTCATTGCTTTTAATCCCATTACTTCTGAACTATCGGGCTAATATTATCCGCAAGATGGAAGCTAACCATGATACATTTAGTCTACCCATATACAGTATAGTGTGCAGTAGTTCAAACAACCACCACACATACACTAGTGTCGCGATCACTCAAATTGGACCAGCATAGTTCTCTAGTATGAATCATATGTATATTCGATACTCATCATCATCATCGGCTTTAACTCGAATCCGAGTATAAATCTTCTTCCTTCAGTCCAGTTTGTGGATGTGTTTACGGTGACTAAAGAGTCCAATCCTGGCATGGAACAAGCGTCCACACAAGTCACATAGTATTGCTGGAGGAGGACGTGGTTGGGCTGCTCGAAGTTTCCTAGCTTGACGCTTGGCCTCTTCATGTGTGCGTCGATTCCTTTCAAACGTTTTTACAGTATCCGAGATGGTACGGCGCCAAGTTGAGCGGTCTTCAGCCAGTATGTCCCAGGTTTGTGAATCAAGACCTGTCAATTTCAGGGTCTGCTTAAATTGGTCCTTGTAGCGCCTCTTAGGACCACCATGAGGTCTGGTGCCACAGCATAACTCACCATATAGCATTTGACGAGGTAATCTCACATCATCCATCCGATGGACAAGACCAATCAATCTAAATTGGTGACCTATTATGGATGATTCTATGCTGATGATTTGAGCCTTTTCCAGAACAGCAATATTGGTAATGTGGTCTTCCCATTTAATCCTCAGGATTGATCAAAGTTTTTGTAGGTGGAAGCGCTCAAGCTTCCTAAGATCACGTCGGTAAAGGGTCCACGTTTCACAGCCATACAACAATGTAGAAATGACTACTGCCTTGTACACCATAAGCTTTGTACTCATGGACAGATCTTTATTCATGAAGACCCGGTGCACTAATCGTCCATATGCTGCATGGGCTGCGCCAATTCTCTTATCCACATCCTGCTCACAGGTACAGCTCACAGAAATGGTACTGCCCAGGTACTAGAAGTGGTCTACCTGTTCTAATGGCAAATTTGAGATGGAGATATTGAACTGAGGAAGAGGTGTGCCTGGTGAAGGTTGTGCCAAGACTTTGGTCTTATTGACATTTATGGTAAGACCAAAGCGATCACATGCACTTTTGTAACAATTAACTGACTCTTGCAGCTCTTCTGGTGTGAGAGTTGGCGACGCAGCATCATCTGCATACAACATGTTAGTAACATTAGTAACCCGAGTTTTCCACAAGGAGCGGAGACGAGTTAGGTTGAAAAGCCCTCCATCAAAACGATACTTGACCTCCACACCTGGGTTGTTTGTGGGTGAATCATAAAGCATTGCAGCCAAGTACAGCGCGAAAAGCGTTGGAGCCAGTACACATCCTTGTTTCAGTCCATGGGTAATAGGAAATTCATCTGACATCTTATTCTGATGGCAAACCTGACCTGTCATGCCATCATGGAGAGCCTTGATTAGATCTACAAAACACTGAGGGCAACCAAATCGCTTCAGCACCGCCCACATGGCTGGTCTTGGAACCGAATCAAATGCCTTTTCCAAGTCATAAAAGACTAAGAAGAGTGGATTCTGTTGTTCTCTACATTTTTCTTGTAGCTGTCTCACACAGAAAATCAAGTCAATTGTGCTTCTGGAAGCTCTAAATCTGCATTGTGACTCTGGGAGGATCTTCTCAGAGATAACCTTGAGGCGGTTAAGTAGAATTCTTGCAAGAATCTTCCCCACAATTGATAGCAGTGATATACCACGGTAGTTGCCACAAACACTGCGATCACCCTTTTTAAAGATAGTAACGATAGTGGCATTCATTAGGTCTCCAGGTACCTTCCTTGATTTCCATATTCTGAGGATAAGGGTGAAAATCCTTGTTTTGCGGGAATGACCTCCGGCTTGAATTAATTACAGAGGGATGTTATCTGGGCCAGGTGCCTTTCTTGGTTTCAATTGGGTGAGAGCTGCACTGAATTCATGATAAGTAGGAGGTACTGCCAACCACAGTTGTTCAGGTTGTTGCGGCACATCACAGAGGAAGTCTTCAGCAGCTTCTGATGGACGATTTAGGAGATTGGAGAAGTGCTCCTTCCAGCGTTCCAAGATTTCTTGACTATCAGTAAAGGTAGTAGAATTATCAGCGCTTTTCAGTGTACCTGATGATGAGCGAGATGGTCCATATATTTCCTAGAGTACTGCATAGAAGTTTCTCAAGTCTCGAGCATCCGATAGTCTCTGCAGTTCCTGAGCCTTCTGTTGCCACCAAGTATTTATAATCTGCCTTATCTGCATCTGACATTTACCCTTGAGTTCCAGTAGTTTATCTCTCTTTGTGTTGGAATTTGGGTCTTGAAGATGGGCAAGATAGGCATTTCTTTTGGCATTGATGAGAGACAGAATTTCTTCATTGTTGTCATCAAACCAATCTTGTCTTTTCCGCACTATAAAACCAATGGTTTCCTCAGCTGACTGTGTGATGATCTTCTGTAGTGTGGCCCATTCTTGCTGAATGTCATTCGTTACTGGGTTTTCTGATAACTGGGTGATGATCCTGTTTCCAAAATGTTTATAGATGAATTCATCCTGAAGTTTGGATGTACTAAACTTCTTTCTTGGCAAATTTTTGATGTTCCTAGGTGGTTTAGGTCTGACGGATATCCTGAGCTTACATATAAGAAGTTTATGATCTGTCCAACAATCGTCTATATTCCTTGCTGTTCTGGTAATAAGAGTGTCCTTATCACATTGCCGGGTAATGATATAATCAAGAATGTGCCAATGTTTGGAACGAGGATGCATCCACGTGGTTTTGAAGCGGTTAGGTAGCCGGAACTGCGTGTTGGTAATGCAAAGTTCGTGTTCTGCACAAAGACCAAGAAGCAACAGACCATTGGGATTACATTTTCCAAGTCCCTGTTTGCCCATCACATTGTTCCATAGCCTGTGATCTTATACTATACTATCTCAGCAAGATTAAACAATGTATCATCTTTTAAGTCTATGAAACTGGAAATGTAAAATGAAAACTATTTACATACTATGTTGATCTGGCTTGGCCACATGAAAATGTTGCTACAACAGGAAGCCAAACGCCTCTCGAGAAAAATCCTGGCTGAGGAGACACTCCCGGTCCAACTGGCATTCCAGCCAGAAGGGCAGGCGGCTGACCTTGAGCCACAGGAACTGCAGCACCTGGAACAATTATGCTATCATAGCTTCAGTAATACAAGAAGTACCGAACACTGCATTTGGTGATAATGAAGTTTAAAGCAAAATAGCTCAGAAACTCTCCATGCATACTTGTAAACTGTGCTATTACCCCTACCAATTAGAGACATGCTCAACATGTAGGCAAATCTCCTCCGATATTTCTTCACCCAGAGCTAAAAATACATTCTTGGTGAGGTAGCCATAAAATGTTTCACCAAGCTGCCAGTAAATCAGCAAATGGCACAAGCAGATTATTGGATAACTGATGTGTTACAGTATTTCATTTGCAAAGAATCATCAACTCATAAAATTAAGAAGCAGGAAATTTCACAGCAATCCTGCAGTTTATACAAGGAAAGGAAAGCTAGAAAGGGAAAAACAGAGAAGATACGCAACTTGTCAGGGTAAATAGATGATAGATACATACATAGTATAGCACGGCTAAACAAATAACACTAATATTTCAACGTAAGTCTTAGTCAGAAATGGAAAGAAGACAAAAGAGTGAACAATACCACTGTCAAATGGTGGTTAATGTGTGGGAGGAATAGTGAAAGGAGAAAAGATTGTATCAGAGGTCTGGAAGCTATCTTATGTTGTTCGCTAAATAAACACACCAAAAATTAATATAAATCAATTACCTGATCTAAAATGGTACTTGGCTACAATAACAATGAATTGTATAGTTTTAAAATACCGGATGTCCTGTATATCCTGTATGTGTTGTGGTGATAGAGCTTTCACTCAAGAGTGTACTCTTCACAGTAAACGATTCTGTGTTCCGTGCAGACGAGTTTGTTGGAACTGCTTCACGATGTTTGAGTTTTCCTGTCCTACCTTTGAGGGCAAGCATCACAGTGACCGGAAGTTATCATTTATTTTTTGCAATAACAAAGACAAACACACGAAAAAAATGCCAGTGTTGCTTGCAATTCTTCTTGGTGTGATTAATTTTACGTACACAAACACACGCGTTGGGGTGGAATCCACTCCAGCCAGTAATTACGACGTGCTCTGCCTAACTGTCACACAGGAAATGGTGGACCTTGGATGAACGGCTAAGAAGGCCTGGCCGGAAAGGTACATGGACGGAGAAAGAACTGAAAAATTAATTGTACATTTCATAAGGAAATGAAATGGCCTGGGGTGGATTCCACCTCAACGCATGTGTTTGGGGGGTTAAGGAGCAGAACAGCTAGGTCATCTGTCCCTGTGAAATACTCATCAAGGCTATGTTACAGATTGGGTTCGAGTGGAAAAGGGGAGGTAGCTGCTGTGCCATTTGCAAATACTTCTGTGTTGTTTATATATGATGATGATGATGATAATTGTTATTTTAAGGGGCCTAACATCAAGGTTATCGGCCCCTAATGAAATGAAATGGCGTGAAATGAAAGGATGTAGATAAAAACAACTCACTGCCATGGATGAAACAAAAATGGTGTTTATAAAACAGACAGTGAGCCCCAAAAATTATGCTTTATTTGAATAAAAAGAATAAAAGGCGGATGGTAAAAAAAAGGATAAAACAAATAAGGCATAGTGAACAATAAAATAGATGAACACAATAAAAAACATAAAGCAGATTTAAACTGAATTAAAAGTCGTAACTACACATTAAAACTTAAAAAAGTAACCACTCTCCCTCATGAACAGGATGACGAGGTCAGCTGACGGCCCGTCATCACGGAGAATAAGGGAGAGGGTATTAGGCAGTTTAAGTTTATATATGAGGACAGGGAGGTAGATGAGAGGCCAGAGCAGTTCTTGCATTCCACCTGGCAAATAACAGTTGTGTTAGAGCAGTTACTGTGACCTTGGATGGGATAAGCTCTATCATCACGAGCAGTGGATATCATCCACAGACAATCACCCAGGGTAGACTTCTCTCCATAACTGACAGTGACTTTAGTCAAACTACAGTTATGGTTTTTAGGCTGGGGGTCAAGCCAGAATTTGTGATACAGAAAGTGTGTCTGTCTACCGCACATCTTGCCCCTAAGTGAGTGTGTGCAGATACTACCCGCATCTCACTACCGTGCGAAACATATTCATGATTCAATGTTTCTTATTGTAGTGGAGAAACATTTTCACAGGGTGTCGAGCAATGACCTGTTTTTAAATTCCCGTATATTTCCCGTACGAAAATCCACCAAATTCTCGTACATTTTAGAACTCTCTAACACTGGATTTCGGATACCGAATGGCTGTAAAATGAATCTTAAAGCGCGAATCAAGATTTTCTAGCATGTAACTGCATTTTTGGAGATACTTTCGCAGCCCACGGTTGATGGCGAGATTTAGGCCTAATCCGAAGCGTGAGCAAACTCTCTCGCATATGAAATGAGATACTACGAATACAAATAAAATACCGTTTACCTGAGGAGAGCTGATATAAATGTCTGTTTTACTGAGGAGGGTTGAGAGAGTGGAGAATAGGAGTGTCACATAATAAATGATTACGGAAAGTGACTGAATTGTATGGTACCATAACAGTATAGAGCTTCCACGAGTTAAAATGGCACCGAAGCTTATGCATAACGAGCTTCCGGTCCGCGAATATCCATTTGATTTTCATTGGCAGTGAATCGTTCGTGATTATTTTCTTTATTATTTCGGATTGTGGTTTTGTTTTTAGGCGTTCAACTTATGAAGTAAGAACTAGAGGGTTGGTCTTACATGAATATTCCAAAGACAAATGTCTCCTAAAAGAGTAATTAGTAAAACTTCGCATCAGAGACAACCATAACAAACAGCTTGCGATTTGCACATTTCAAATGGCAGTGATCTAACATAATAGACTACAACTGTATTACGTTGGTGCCAATTAAATATGTTGGGCTATATGTGAGAATATTATTATAATTTGCTATCCGGCTGTTATATTAAGCATTATGCATTAACGTGACCCGTTTAAATGCTAAATTGTGACGGAAGCTACGAGTTACAGGCTATTCGCCGTACCGGTAGGCCTAATATTTACTAAAAACGCGTCGTTTCTTCTTTAATATTTATTTAATCATTATAATTATAATAGCCTATCTATTAACACTTATTTAACCAATAATCATTTTATAATTATATACATATTCCAGGTATTGCAAGAAAGCGATATTTGATAGCACATGCGGTTCCACCTTAAAATCCAACCATGCCTAGTTTTCAGTACCGTACTTATGGCAAATATTACCGTAAGTTAATACACGAAACAACTGGCGACAATTTAAAAAAAGAATGCTCATTTACATCTTCACCCTAGTCTATGTAAAGTACCATATGGTAATCACTAAAAGGGTAGGGGGTTATGACCTCAATTTCACAAACGAACCTCATTTTGCATGAATTATGGAACCTGAATCCTAATGGAGGTATGGCTTGTCTGCATTTAGAAATATTTCAGTGAATATTTTAAAACAAGTTGCCAGAAAACTAAATACAAAAACCTGCATGCCTGCTACGGTGTAAAGTTTCTCTGTGAAAAAAAAAAAAAAAAAAACACCTCGCCAAGATTATACGACGTACATACAGTTAAATACAATCATCCAATTGGAAAAACACTTTCTTTGTCACGATCTTAAAAGGAATTCAAACATAATCTGCTGTAAATTTAAGGGAAAATGTGCAACATTTAGAGACTACGAATGTTGTATGCGGCACAACGTTACCTGACATTTCGCATCATTAATACATAAGGAATGTCACATACAGAGCTTTCTCATTGTACACAGCTGAAGATCATATCATTCTTGGTGCATTTTACAACTTTTATTTCTCCTAACAGAAGCCTCCGTGGCTTAGGCGGCAGCACGCCGGCCTCTCACCGCTGGGTCCGTGGTTCAAATCCCGGTCACTCCATGTGAGATCTGTGCTGGACAAAACGGAGGCAGACAGGTTTTTCTCCGGGTACTCCGGTTTTCCCTGTCAAAATTTAATTCCAGAAACACTCTCCACTATCATTTCATTTCATCTGTCATTCATTTAATCAATGCCCCAGAGGAGTGCGTCAGGCCTCGGCAGCCGGCACAGTCCATATCCTCGCCGCTAGTTGGGGGCTTCATTCATTCCATTCCTGACCCGGTCGGACACTGGAAGCAGGCTGTGGATTTTCATTCATTTCTCCTAACAACAATAATTTGCTTAATTACATGCAAGGAAAATTGCAATACACAGTTCTCATTGCTTCCATTACCTGACTTCTAAACCGGAAGCTGGTAATGCATAACTACACGCCGATGGCACGTCCTATGGCAAGTAAAAGAACAAAAGAAAGGGGAGCCCGGAACAAGGCGATACAATTTTCTGTACTACTGAAAATAGTCAAAATACCCGTTGTAATAATGAATAATAATTTTGGGGGGTCATGCAGTAGTAGATGTTACCCACCCACTATCCCTTTTTAGATCACGACTTGTATAGTAAAATTGGAGGTGTGTCCGCCATTACAAGCGTAAATTATGGGACAAATACAGTATTGCTAACCCCGCGCATTCGGTACTGACAGCCTTCCTGTCCTTTTGCCCCGCCTTTCCTCTCCGCAACCCACGGTCGCCACATAACAAGGCCCTACGTCTAACCACCACACGGCAAGAATTCTGAGCATGCTTCTCACCTACACCCTGTATTTCGAAGGAAAGAACGTGAAAGATATGTCAGGAGCTTGGAACAGCTGAGCTGTGTTGCCAAGTTCTTAGTGTTGTTGTAAATCAACTGATTCGAATAATACACAGCGCTACACTTCAGACATTATTTCTGTACAATTATACGTAATATATTTTGAAAGTCGATCCTGAGTCGACGCCGGGGACATTCAAACAGAGAAATACGGTACTTAGCTGAATAAATAAATTACACACTGAAGCTATGATACCTTTATCATCGGTATTCAATTCAATAAATACGACAAAGAGGGCAAACACTCTACAGCTAATGAATATAAAAACACTCACCATGCCATGATTATCCTTTAACATGAAACAAGAGTTTGGGTGGAGGTCGTTCATGTGAGTTTGCATTCACAAATTCTCATAGTGTGTTTCTTTTGTTTTTGTATTTCTCATAGTGTTCTTCTTTTGTTTTTGTATACCGTACAAGTCAAATGTACTTTTTGAATATAACCGTCTGTTTCCGGTTGTGACCAATGGATGTCGGTGTTTGTTTCTTCTCCCATCAATTTGGAGTTTAGGACTGTATTTAGTAAACCTTTTTGCTAATTATTTTATGACAGGTTATGAGCCCAGTTAAACGCTTATTGCTGTTAATGTGTGGACTTTGTGATGGGAGAATGTCGGTCGTTAAAAGGTGTTGATATGTGCGGCGCACATGTGGACAGTTAAGTGTGCATCCAAGATAGTTTTTGGTGAATTTTGTGGACGATTTTTCTATTGTGAGGACTATTTGTACGCTTTATTTTAAGTATACATACTAACATGGATTCAGCTACGGGAAGCAGCGAGCGAGAAGTTGCAATAGTGAGGTTACAGGACGACAATTGGGAAGCGTGGAGCACCCGAACAAAGGCATTGCTTCAAACAAGGCGTCTGTGGGACGCGGTTCAAGGTTTCCCACGAAAGACCGATACAGGAGAGGTAGAAGATACACCCGTTGAAGAGTACTCCGAGGCCCAACTGGGCAAAGATCAAGACGCGAAAAACTTGCTCATAGGTTTGGTCACCGACCCTTTCCTAGGTGATATCAAAGAAGCGGAGACAGCTAAGGAAGCATGGCAGAATCTTCTGACTTCATGTTGCGATACCGGAGTCCTTCAAATTGTGACGATGTTAGAAGAATTGTGTCTTTTTAAGAAAACTAGTGACATTAGCATGCGTACATTTGTTGATCAAGTGCTTACTTGGTGTGCACTGTTGGACGATGTAGGTATAAAATTTACGGATAAGGCCAAAGCTGCTTTTATTCTCAGAGGACTGGAAAAGCGGGAGTACGAAAATTTGATACGTTTATTGGAGAGCAATGAAGAAAACTTAAGTGTAAAGGTAGTGCGAGCCAAACTTTTGTTGGAGGAGAGAAAGAACAAGTTGGACAAACTAAAGATGGAGCGAGAACAGGAGACTTATGCAAGGCTGAAGAAGGAAGAATCTGAGGGTGAAAGCGTGAAGGCAATGGTGGCAGCCATGCGCTTAAATTCCAAGGAGGTCGTCAACAGCAGCAAAAGTGTCAACAAGCCAACAGGTAGTGGTGGATTCATGTGCTACAAGTGCCAAGAACAGGGGCATATTGCGAAGTTCTGTGATTTAGTTCATGAAGCAAGAAAGAAAGGTTCAGTTTTGTGTTTTAATTGTGCCAAGATAGGTCATACTTCCCGGAATTGTAGTAATGGACGCAAGGAAAATGTTAAGGTTAAGAATCGTGAGGTTATTGCTACGGTAAAGGACGATGAGGCGGCAAATGAATGTGTTCAGGTTAATGCTAGTAGTGTTAAGGTAAAGGCTTATGTGACAACTGAATGCAAGGATGATGCATCTGATTGTGTATGCAGGTGGTATGTAGATTCAGGAGCCACTGAGCACCTGACACCTTATAAGGATATTCTGTATGATTACACCCCAAAGGTTTCTGGTAGTGTAGACACAGCTGATGGATCCGTAGTTAGTGTATGTGGTATGGGAAGTGTGCTTATGAAGCTATCTGACAAGTGTGGAGGTTCTTTTCTGAAACTGAAAAGAGTGTTGTATGTCCCAGGTCTTCAAGACAATTTAATATCTGTAGGTCAATTTGACAGGAAAGGTGCAGTCGTAACCATTAAAGATAGCAAAGTTGTATTGTCAGATCATGAGGGTATATTCCTTACGGGTGAGGCTGTTGGAAATATGTATGAGGTAAATTGTGATTATTTTATGGTAGAACAAGGGAAAGAATTTGCTTGTAATGACGAGGTGGAGGTTGTGTATGCTAAGAGCAACAAAACTGTAACTAGCGGAATATGGCATCAGCGTTTTGGCCATGCTCTGAACATTCCATATCGTGATTTTATACCCAAAGAAAAGAATCTTGATTGTGATACTTGTAAACAAGGTAAAATGAAAAGACTTAAATTTAATGAAAGAGATCATGTATCTCAGAAGCCATTAGATGTTGTGTTCTCTGATGTATGCCAGCTAGAGCACCCATCGATTGGAGGTAGCAAATATTTTATTACATTTACTGATGATTGTACCAGATTCTCATATGTAAGGTTCCTTAAGCATAAGAGTGATGCATTTAATGAGTTTCTCAAGGTTAAAGCCCTAATGGAGACAGCACAAGGGACCAAGTTGAAATCTTTCCATTCAGACAACGGTGGAGAGTATTTAAGTACAGAGTTTTGTAACTATCTTGAAAAGGAAGGTATTGTTCGTAGGTTAACAATGGCTTACTCTCCCCAACAGAATGGCGTTGCTGAACGCCTCAACCAGCAACTTCTCACCACTAGTAGGTGCATGCTCATTCAGTCAGGCATGCCAGTTCAATTTTGGGGGGAAGCCATCAGCACAGCCTGCTATATAAAGAATAGGTGTGTGTCATCAACTGTAAAGAACATCCCATTTGAACTGTGGACGAGTAGAAAGTTATCAGACCAGGAATTGCTTATGTTAAAATCATTTGGTTGTAAAGTTTGGATCCATACACGTAATGTGGAAAAGTTAGTGCCAAGGGCAAATGTTGGTGCAATGCTAGGGTACCCCGATGACTCGAGGGGCTACCGTGTATGAGACATCGAAAAGAAATGTGTCATTAAATCCAGGAATGTAGAATTTGTTGAAGATGTATTTCCGTTTTCTGTAAAAGCCCAGGAAAAACCTGTAACTCAGATAGATTGTGAACCTAGAACAGTTGGAGAAGTGTTTGTCGAGCTGAAAGATTGTGGAGGTGACGTGTTTGAACACGAAGTAGCCGAATCAGGAAATGAAAATTCTGTAACAAGTGATAGTGATGCCTCTTTGTCAGATTCTGATGTCGTAATAGACGCTCCATTACAGCCTGAACACACAGTATTACGCAGGTCGAGTAGAGAGAGAAAACGTCCCAGTAAGTGTGTGTGTTGTAATGAAGTCAAGGTCAAATGTCGCATTGTCATGTTAAGGTCAGAATATAACGATCCGGTGTCTTTTCAAGAAGCCACCTCACGAGATGACAAAGATAAATGGTTTGAGGCAATGAACCAAGAGATTGCCCTCTTGGAAAAACATAATGTGTGGACATTTGCAGAAGATTCAGGTGGCAAGACTGTCATAGGCACCAAATGGGTGTATAAAACTAAATGAAACCAAGAAGGTGAAGTACTTAGGTATAGAGCACGTTTAGTAGCTCAAGGTTTCAGTCAGATAAAGGGTACTGATTTCCTTGAATCCTACAGTCCTGTGGTAAAAAGGAAAACTATTAGGACCCTTATAGCCATAGGAGTAGAGCGTGAATGGGATAATTGTCATTTGGACATTGTATCGGCATACCTTAATAGCAAAATTAAGGAAACTGTATTTGTAAGTCAACCAGAAGGTTTTCGCAGTGTAGAATACCCAGACTATGTGCTAAAACTCAACAAGAGTATTTACGGTTTATGTCAAGCTGGTAAAGATTGGCACAATTGTATCACTGCACAGCTTGTCAAGCTTGGCTTAAATCAAAGCAAATGTGATCCATGTCTGTATTTTAACCCAGATCATGACCTGTATGTTGCCCTTTGCTACCATACAAGGAATGATATGCAAATGTTTGTTGTTAGTGTAAGGCTAGTTATGTATTTTTTTTTTGTTTTAAGTTTTTTTTGCAATTTGTGAATGGGGGGAAGTGTGAGTTTGCATTCACAAATTCTCATAGTGTGTTTCTTTTGTTTTTGTATTTCTCATAGTGTTCTTCTTTTGTTTTTGTATACCGTACAAGTCAAATGTACTTTTTGAATATAACCGTCTGTTTCCGGTTGTGACCAATGGATGTCGGTGTTTGTTTCTTCTCCCATCAATTTGGAGTTTAGGACTGTATTTAGTAAACCTTTTTGCTAATTATTTTATGACAGTTCACAGCTTACAGTACAGTAGTTGACAGATAACACCATGCACACTCACTGATTCGCGACTCTCTACGGTTAATATTAGCTTTCGTGATAATAAAAAAAGTAAAGTTAAGGTAAAGACATATTTAGCACTGAGCACTCAAACAAGCCGCTCTGTGGCGATATTATTGCCGTGATTGTATATTTTCGAGTTGTAGGCTATTGAATGACAGGCAGTATTTTGAACACTATGACGGGAAACAATAGCGTGTGCCATCGCCATCTACAATTCTCAAGCCGAGTCATAAGGTTGGGCAACACCGCTCATCTGTAATCTGGGAGGCCTAGTGCAATCACATGGTAATTGCTAACACTAGGTAAACACATCGATTTTGACGCCAAATGTTTCCAAAAATACAACAGAACATAACGTCTGCTAAATCTACACACAAATATCACAAATAAAGGATACATATTATCATGCTATGTACTGTCGATTCCCGATAAGGTAATAATAGAAGGCTGTACTGTACCTCAATGTCCAATGTCTGTAGTTTCCTTTCATTGCTGCTATGCTCACTGCTGTCATTGATGCGCTCAGAAAAAATATTTAAGACTATTCATACGAACTTAAAAACTGCCTTTGATAATAAATTCTTCACTTTTTGTCCACACATGCACTCATCATAGTCACAATAGGTCCCCAAGCTTAATGCTGACAGTCTAGCAATAATGCTCCACTGATCACTTAATTTAAAAATAGGTAGCGTAGCTTTCTAATGAAATCTACCTAAGGCAGTTGCCAACTGAGTACAGTTCATAATGTACTGGAATATAGAAGCCACATGAAGATACATACCAAAACTAAATTACTAGGCACTGAAAGTCCACCTCGCTGTAGAGATCAAAACGTAGTGATATAACCAGTTATTTAAATAGTGCTGCCATAATTTGACTAACAGTCAGGCACAAAACACTTCCTAGGCATCTGAAATAGTTTAATGAAATATTAGTGAAGAATTTGTTGGTTAAATTCATTAGTAGGTATTAATTACACATGCAACTTAATACGGCAAATACTCACTTCTACAACTTTCAGCAGGTCTGATTTACCACGAGGAATTTCACAGGTGTTGAAATAGTTAGTACGAAGTTCTCTTAGATGCTGTCGTATCAAAATAAATGATATTTATGAATAAAACATAGCAAGTGGTCTTACGTGTTTATAGAACTTACGGACTGTACTAAACGATGCCAATTCTACCAACAGCGTGGCTTGAGAATTATAGACGGCGAGGCTTGTGCTCTATTATCGTCTGACGCAAGCGAACTGACACCAATAAATAAATTATCCTCAGTCACTTGGCAAGGGTTTCTTTGACACCCTCCATCCCTTCACTGTCCCTATCATCATCTCCACCATCATTGTCTTCGTCAGAGCTTGATGAATTGCCAAGGTTAATCATCTTTTCATCCACCGCGATATCCAGAACGCCTTCAGTATTTTTTTCTGTACATGCTGTACGGCATGTGTCCAGTCCTAGGGACGGACTTCGGCAAAGTAAAAGTAACGAAACAATGACAATGAAAGGAAATCCGACGCAGAGAGTGGTTAACAAGCGACTAAAACAATGCCTGCCCATACGACAAGAATTCTGTCACTTGTGTGGTGTATTTTGTAGCCACATGTTGGAGACAGGTGTTTGATAGTAAAATGTCGAGAGCTGTGAAATATTGTTTGAAGTTTTTGAAAATTATGCATGTGTGATGCATTTACAGTGAGTGATTACATGGACTTTAAAACAATTTGGTATGTGCATCCCCCCCTGCGAAAGAAGAGCCGTATGTTTTCCCCAAAGAAAGACTAAAAACAGTAAAATTCCACACGCCGCGAATACCTTTTAATTTAGATTTATTTTATCAAAGTAGGTAATAGAAAATAAAATAATGTAAAATGAAATTAAATAAGTCACTTTGACAAAGAAGATTGTTACTAGGAACTTTAGTTATACACAACACAAAATTAAGTTCTTTTTTGACAGTACCAATTTCTGAATAGGAACTGTAGGCTAGTGATACACAAAATAAAATGTCACTTTGTCAATACTAGATTGTGGTTAGGAACTTAAGTTACAAAAAATAAGATAAAACAATAATGAAGGATTTATTAATTTAAAGGTTCTCTAGGGAACTCGTCTGCTCTTCAATTTTCTCTGCTTCAGAACAGGCGTCGTTCAATATCATCATCATTTTTGCCAATTCCTGCAGATCTTTCGTGGCTTTTCTTTCGACTGCCACCTTAGCCGACGCTTCCTTTTCCTCCTAGCTTCGCACCTGTTATGCTTCTTTTAACACGGGGTAGGAGTTTCGTGCAGTATGGTCTCTTGCTCACGGTTATCTTTTCTACACCACCAGCTGCCATCACAGCGTCCTGCAATCCGACTAGCTTCTTTGTGATTGACGATCATGCACTCCTTGTTCAGGGAGAAACTTCTCTCTAGAGCTGCATTGCTGTGATACAAAATCAGTATCATTTTAACAAAGCTTGTGTGATCGTTTTTGGCAGGAACTGAGGAATGTGCTGAAGCCACTAATTCAGACCACAGCACGTCGAGCCGTGGCTCTATTCCGTTGAACTGCTTCAAATGCGCAGTGCCGGAGGGCAGTCTCAGAAGTGTGGAGTAGCTCTTGATGCAGTCAGCCATTAAGCCAGAAAGCAAATTCTTCTGATTACAAAGAATTTCCAGGGCAATGACGATCCTATCTTCTGCCAACTTAGGAGTCTCAGCGACCACTATAGGGTCTAGGCAGGAAATAGCACGGGTCATCTTGTCATCTCTTTGATTTTTTCAGCCATAGGATACGAATGTACGAGTTTCGGCAATTGGTGCGAAATTGCAGCATATCTGCGTCTGGAATTTTCTGAGAGCTTGAGCTGTTAGCTTCTTTAAGGGCTGTCGAGAAACCCAAATCAAAAAAACAACTGGTCTCCTATGTGAATAACAATGCGGACTGATTCCTGTCTGTCATTGTCAGCAAAGAGCACGGCGCGCGCAGCCCCACGCGGAGAGGTTACTGCCTGCGGTCGGCCAGGCAAAGCATACATTCGACGTTGGCTGGGTTCTCATCCCGTTTAGCACTCTATCGGGGGTGCAAATTGCGGATGGCAGCGAGGTCTGCAGGCGAAGTAGAAGGCTGAGCGGGAGGACTCTACCGAGCGTTCGTAGGCTATGAAGTCGGGCATTATGAGACTTTTCAAGATTTCCAGTATCAAATGCGAATTTCCCGTATATTTCCTGCATTTTTCCCGGGTCACTAAATTCCCGTATATTTCCCACATTTCCCGCATCGCTCGACACCCTGTTTTCATCTACTTACCCTGATGAGTCGCTTTTTCAACCTATTTATCTTCCGCTAGCTAGATAATGTTGCCTGTTTTTCTTTTTCCTTTTTGCTGGTGATGAAAGTAATTTACCTTTTTATTATAATTTTTCAAGGGAAGGGAAGGGGAAAGGGAAGAACATATCAGATTCTAAAACTCTTAAATAAACACAGGATGTCACTTTTAGACTTAGTTCTATATTAGTTGATAGAGTGACTAGCTTTTTCATTACCTGTCATTTACCGGTTTATAAGGTAGGATACTTTAAATTCCTTTAACTTCAATACTTCCACGACTGGCACTAATAGGTGAGCCATGGCCAGACTGTTGGATTCAGTGGACCCTTGTTCAGCTATCACCCATGTGAAATCTTAGTTCCTAACCTGCATCTAGATTTGTTCACAGAATGGTGGTGATTAAAAGTATTTTGAGTCCCAGGAGAGCCTGGCCCCATAGCCTTGCACATTAATCAGCATAATATCCCCAGTCTGTTAAAACTTTCTTCAGTGTATCCCAATTGTTTGCGGTTGTCGGAACCACCCTGGCCCTTATTGGTTTTGATCGGATGCCGTTCCTGACACCACATGATTTGTCAGGTGAAAATTCCACTTTGCGGTCACTTGTGCATGTAGGCTCTGTGAGAATTGAATAATTTATTGCTGTTTCACTTATGTCATTGCAGGTGTGGTGTGGAGTGAAGAGCAATAATAGTGACCAGTTGCTGCTCCATTGAGTTTGCTGAGTTATCCAACCCTGGACATATTTTATCGCATTATCTCAGCGAGGGCGGGGCTTCCTCTTAACCCCCTATACCTTCGGACTATGTTAATAATTTGTAGCTTAGTTTTATGAAATTTGATGCTTTGATGTATTTATTAATATCATGTACATTTTTTTCACGATTAAGGAATAACCCATCACAATTGGGTACAATTGTGTTGACCGACTGAAAAGCATCAAATTTAGTTTACTAAGGCAACACTGAAAATGGCTTCAAACACCATAATAAAGCTTAGTTTGATTTTACAGATTCCCTTTAATTAAATATGAATATTCATGCCATGCACTCCAGTAGTTTTGATGTCAGCCCATAACAAACAGACAAAATTAAACTCAGGGTATATTTGGTCATTATACACTCATCTGGGATAATTACAAAGTTTCAGCCGAAAATTCACAATTTTCAGACAGAATGCTCACTTTATTTATAGAGATAGCACTCAGATTTACTCACCGACAGCAGAAGCTTGCCCCATTAACTGTGGATTTACAAATAAAGACTGGACGTAGGCACCTAAGGAGTTCACTATGTCTTGAAAAATGTTTGTAGCATGGGGTTTTAAGTCATAGCATTCACAAAAGGATTTCAGAAGTTCAGGCTGGACAGTCATTTTATGCAGAACTTCAAGAGCTAGAGAACGCTGCCATACCGGTTTGTCAGGATCCAGAAATTTAACTATCAATGATAAAAATATTTCACATTCGGTAACCTAAAAACAAAACATATAAATGTTAATGGAATCGCCCATCATTGAACACTATAAAGAAATAATCAAAAGATTCAGGGAGAAAATAAAATTCTATCACCAATTACATATAACAGCTAAGGCTTGCACGGCTCACATTCATAGCTACAGTATGTACAAGTTGTCCGGTCTTGTAGGCCATGGTCCAGGCGTCATGTTTACTCCTGCCATTTCACTGAAGATTGTGTTCAGCATTATCAAGTGTCTGCTTCCTCTGTTGGTCAGCAATGTTGGGAGCAGACACTTGATAATGCCGAACGCAGTCTTCAGTGAAACGTCGGGAGAAAATATCGTGCCTGGACCATGGCCTACAAGCCCAGACAACTTGTACATAGCTACTAATTACATAATTCAATTCCAGCACTCAATCAGAGTATATATATACTGTAGCAACAATATAAGTCATCAAATACCAAACTATTCCAAAAACGAAGTAGAACGCTCTCAACAGTAATTATAAATATGCATACTGACAAATAAAATAATGCACTGAGGAAGAAACATTGAATTACAACAAAACAGAGGAAACTGATAGGTTGGAGTCAATGCAAATGATTCCAGTTGTGGTATTATTAGACACGGGATCCTGCCACCAAAGTACGTTGAAGGCAACCCCTGTGTAGAGCTTCTTATTACCAGAGTAGCAACACTGTCTTCCCAGCCACTTGTTGACAACTGTTGTTCTCTCAATGGATCACATGACTTCGCTCACCATATTTGACCCAGAAGCCAAAGGACAGTAGTACACAGCAACATTTGGAATGCCAGTGTATGGATGAGGCAATGATTAGTCATAATATTGTGCTCTTTGTAATCCCTCAGAGAGAGATGGACAGAAGGAAAGAGGAACCGATCGCCTAGTGAAGATAAACTGTGTGAGGTGGATACTGCCCATCATTATTCCCGCCTACTCCTAATAAGTCAAATGAGAGAAAACACCTTATCTCCATAATAAAATTGACAATTAATTTCTGTGTTACTTGTTATTTATATGATTTATTGTGTCGGTGGATCATATATATAAACCCCAGATCACTGTTGTGAAAAGAATCATTGTATGAGTGTTTTATTTCTACCATATATAACATACATCCCCATGTGTTAAAATGTGTCATTCAGATCTGTCATCTGATACTTGTATCCTCATATGGTGAAGAAACGTCAATGTCACACATTCTCCAACATGTTATTTAATAAGGCATGTCATAAATCCTCTTGCAGTGACAGCTAACTGATTAATATGCTGATTTCAAATAATTATGTATGTCTGGCTTACATTGAGAATAAAGTATGAGTGCTATTTAAAACAATATTTCAGTAGATTCAGTTGTTGCCTTTGTTAAGGGCTAGGGACCTCTTGGGCATCAGTCCCATGTCCTTGTAGACTTTTGGAATTTGCCTGATCTGGGTTAGTGTGGTGACTGTACCAGTGCCAGAAAATACAGTAGTATAAAGCAGATGTTGGGATATAGTGACTGAAAAGCACATTGAGAACACCCACTAACAAAACTTACCTCCTTAAGGGTACTATTTAATTTTATTACCGCATAATTGTTTTTAATGTGGGTATTGCACAATACAGTGGAAATGCAAATCCCTTTGTTGATATTGACAGGAATGATGGTCCTCTGGGTTTCCCTATTCTCACTCCAGGTAAATGCTTGGTGAAAATCTCATAACACTGAACCAATCCTAAACTCTTTAAGCACACTACAGTATTATAGACTCCACAACAATACTGCTCACCAAATGGTGGGGATGATAACCAAGATGGCACTAGCCTTATATCAATCAACATCAACAACAAAATTCCATGTACAAATAGGTAACCATCTCTTGTTGTATCATAGATCTAGGAATTCCATCCTAATTATACTACACCAACTGTTGTGTTCGATTGTGTGGTTAAGCTGTTAGAACCCTAGTCTTTACTCTGAAGGGTCCCAAGATGATTCCTGACTGGACCATGGGATTTAAACTCCATATGGTTAATGGAGCCAAGTGGAGAGAAAATTGAGAGAGGAGCAGTATGGATTCAGACCTGGGAGATCAACAGTGGATCTCATATTTTCAGTGAGACAGCTCCAGGAACACCACTACGAATTTGGAGAGGATCTGTTGATGGCCTTCCTGGACATCGAAAAGGCCTATGATAGTGTGTGTAGGGAGAAGGTTTGGAAAGCAATGGAAAACATGGGAGTGGAAAAAGGGACTGTAGGCAGAGTGAAGGAGATGTATTGTGGAAGTGTGAGTTGTGTGCAAGTTAGAGGGGAAAGAACAGACTGGTTCAGACAAATGAGTGGCCTGAAACAGGGTAGTGCGCTGTCACCCCTTCTCTTTATTGTGGTTATGGACGAGGTAATGACACGGATAGCAGGAAAGATAGGAGAAGATAAGATGAAAGCAATGGTGTTTGCAGATGATCTCATGGTCTGGGGAAACATGGAGGAGGAAATTCAGGAGCAACTGAAGGCTTGGGAAGAAACAGTGGGAGAGTACGGATGGAAGTTCAACATCAGTAAATGTGAGATCCTGTTAACGACCAGGAAAAAGGACAGACCATGAGTGGGATAACACTTGGAGGGGGACAGCTGAAGAAGATGGAAAGTCTCAAGTACTTGGGAAGTATAGTGGAGGAACATGGGAGAAATGACAAAGAGATTACGGAACGTGGCAGACAGGCAGAAGCATTTCTGAGAAGCATTAGGAGCTTAGTGTGGAATAAAGATGTCCCACAAAAAAGCAAGGAAGTGTTATACAGAAGCTACTATATCCCGATACTGACCTATGCTTCAGAAACGTGGACAATGAAGAAAAGAGACATAAGCAGAATACAGGCAGGTGAAATGAAGTTCCTGCGAAGTAGGATCGGAGTAACAAGAAGAGACAGGGTGAGGAATGAAAAGGTCAGGGAAATGGTGAAAGAGGAGCCCTTGCAAGGTAGGATTGAGACATCAAGACTGAAGTGGTATGGACACTTAAAGAGAATGGATGAGAAGAAGATTCCCAAGAGGATACATGAGATGCAGATGCAGAAGAAACGACCAAGGGGAAGACCAAGAGATAAGATCGTTGAAAGGAGTGGAGGAATGTGTCAAGAAGAGAGGCGAGGACCGGACCAGAGTGACAACAGAGAGGTGGTGGGAAGAAAGAACTAAGTGGCGAGGCTTATGTTCCAAACAGACCCAGCCTGGGGGCTGGAAACTGTACAAGATGATGATGATGATGGTTAATTCTGAGAAAGGGACTATGTGTTAGTGACGTATTCATCATCACTATGTTATTTTAAAGCCTGGGAAAAGATCGGATAGTCCTGCAGATTATCATCCAATTGCTCTCTTAAGCATATGTTACAAACTACTCAAAAGAATGGTTTGGAACAGAATCTCAGTCCAAGCCTTCCAATACATACCAGCCGAACAAGCCAAATTCAGATCAAATCGAAGCTGCTGTGATCAGGTTTTGGCACTTACAAGTCACATTGAGAATGTACTTCAAGACAAGATGAAGACTGTTGCAATTCTCGTGGACTTGACCTCAGCCTATGACACAATATGGTGACAAGGAATGATTCTGAAATTCTTGAAGATTATTCCTTGTAAGACCCTTGCCACTCTACTCAACAACATGCTATGCAGTAAAGCGAATAAAGTACATTTAAACTACTGCCCATTCATTGGGCACAATCCGGTTGACCGACTGAAAAGCTACCAAAAAAGTCAAGGGTGCTCATGCGAGAGCCAAATGTTATAACTCTTTCAGGATATGAATGACTCGCTAGACAGGGGAGTGCAAGTTGACCCCATAATTATAGATTTTGCGAAGGCATTTGATGTCATCCCATATGACATACTACTCCATAAATTAGCGGCAACGAAGATTAATAAAAAGAGTAATTTTATGGATTCAAGAGCTCTTGACAAATTGCTCGCAAAAGGTTAAAATAGGTAATGTATTCTCGGAGGACATTTTGATAACGTCAGGTGTCCCTCATGGTAGTGTGATTGGGCCTCTGTTATATCTGGCACTTATTAACGAACTACCGAATGGGATTCAAAGTGACTGCCGATTGATTGTTTGCGGATGATTGTGGGATATACCGAAAAATTCATAGCTCACAAGACAACGCTCAGTTACAAACTCACCTCAACCTGGTTCACAAATGGACGGTTGACAACAAAATGAAGATAAATATGAGTCAATGTAGTCTCATGAGAATAGGGAGAGGGCGAAGGCATGATTCTCAATATAATATCAGCTCGGAAATACTCGTAAAAGAAGACTCGTGCAAATACTTGGGCATCCATGTAAGGAATGATATGAAATGGAGTACCCAAGTGGGTTGTGTCATCTCCAAAGCATACAAATCGCTTCATTTTGCAATGCAGGTATTAAAAGGCAGTAGTTCCACCACAAAAGAATTAGGATATTTAACCCTGGTGAGGCCAATCTTGGAATAAGACTCAGCAGTTTGGGACCCATATCAGGTAGGGTTCACCAATGAGCTGGAGACGGTACAAAGGAAAGCTGCTAGGTTTGTGCTCAAAGATTTTAATCCTAGAGGAAGTGCAACTCGAATGATAGAAAACTAGGGTGGGAATCTCTGGAAGATAGAAGGACGAAATCCAGACCATACGCTATGTTTAACCCTTACACTTGTCGGCCAGCATGGGGAGAACTAAGCAAAGGTCTGGGAAGTCCCATCTACCTGAGCAGGGCAGAACATCCACATAAAGTTAGGCAGAACATTCACATAAAGTTAAAGGCCAAGAATAAGATCATTAACAAATTTAAAACGACTTTAGAAAAAGATCGCAAAAAGAACAAAAATTTCGCTACTTTCACGTGCGTAAACCCAAAAGCACATACTATAACAAACTCAATTAGTAAGATTAATATGAACATTGCGTACAAAAATCAAAACAATAATAGCAACATCTTTTTTAATCACAATAGTGTAAATAACACTAATAAATTCAGCAAATCGGGAGTGTACATACTGAAATGCAAGGCTTGCGATGCCACCTATCTGGGACAAACGGGCAGAGCGTTCAACGTAAGATACGGGGAACATACCAGCGCATTGAAATATAACAAGTTCTCGGCCATGGCGAACCACATGCCTGAAAAAAGCATAATTTCAGTTCGATTGATAAGGATTTGGAAATTGTACGCATCAATAAAAGTAAAATACTTAACGTGTTAGAAAATATAGAAATTCACAATGCACAAAAAGCAGACCCTATAAATAACTTGAACGGTTTAACTTTCAACGACAATGTTTTATTTAACACGATCTCAAAATTAAGGTGAAGAGACCGATATAAACAGAAAGCCGCCCTCCCTCCTCCATAACGTAAGTTTCTGACGTACGTTTTGCCTCCCGCGACTCTTGCCCTCCCACTTGCAGTACCAAGGTCAGTCAGTTAGCCAGTTATCATAGGTAGACAAGTAACGACAGACATAGACACATTCGTTGTATTTCTCTCAATGTGCGATGTGACAGTTCTGGTCTCCAAACTACGATTTGTAAACAACTGGTCATTTTTACGTGGGTTATAATTTAGTTTATTCTCTCAGGTTTTCAAATATTTTTTCACTTTACAGGACGATGAACACAATTTATAAAAGTTATTAACCAAGTAACTCCCGTACTTTCGTCTCTACCAGGATAACAAACACACGATTTTATACAAGACGTCTGTACAATGGGGTAAGTTAATGCCCAATCAGAGTTATAAGTTCAGGCTCCAAGTAAGAAATGTAGATTGTCAGGAGCTTTTTGTTGTTACAGATCCCTTATTTGGAACTGATGATTTCAATGACGATGAATTCACGACTTGAATTTTATACAGTTTTTAAATTCTTTAAAGCCTCCGTGGCTTAGGCGGCAGCACGCCGGCCTCTCACCGCTGGGTCTGTGGTTCAAATCCCGGTCACTCCATGTGAGATCTGTGCTGGACAAAACGGAGGCAGACAGGTTTTTCTCCGGGTACTCCGGTTTTCCCCGTCAAAATTGCATTCCAGCAACACTCTCCACTAACATTTCATTTCATCTGTCATTCATTTATTCATTGCCCCAGAGGAGTGCGTCAGGCCTCGGCAGCCGGCACAGTCCATATCCTCGCCGCTAGATGGGGGCTTCATTCATTCCATTCCTGACCCGGTCGGAGACTAGAAGCAGGCTGTGGATTTTCATTTTCAAGCATTTTATTTCCAATGTATTAATTGCACATTCGATGTGAAAATCTTATAAAAATTTTATAACAATTTTTTTTTGAGAGTTCACACTGATCAACTCTAGACTGATTTGTGAGAATTTCATTTGTGCTATTGACTGAAGAATGTTCATTGCTTGTAATCTTTATTCAAATCTCCTTTCTGCTTCCAAATTTATTCAATTTATTCAATTATGGAACTGATGACTCTTTATTAAAACAACCAAGCAACATGTATCATAGTTCATAAGGACATTGTATGATAAAAATTTGTATTGTCAAGTGGATATCCTTATAATATATCATAATCAATACGGGAAAATTTAGAATTATGTCTAAAGTCATAGATATTCACAAGATGCTGGCAATACAAAATATTTGGTCACAGTGCACGGAACGACGACTACCCTCTGTATCACCCCCAAAATGATCTCATAAGCCTATTACAATTTTATGAAAGGACACTAAAAATTGTTTGATGATCATCCTGAATGATTGATACTTATTTTATGGGGCTATTTTCTTTATCTCATCTCTGTTAGAGAACAAACGTAGTGCCCGTCTATATGAATATAGATTTCATTTTTGTGTGATAAGAAATAGAATAAACATTTTGTAGGCATTGTGCAGGAAGGCAGCCAGCCCAGCATTTGCTAGGTGTGATTTAGGAAGAACCCCATTTTAATGTTCATTGCTTGTAATCTTTATTCAAATCTCCTTTCTGCTTCCAAATTTATTCAATTTATTCAATTATGGAACTGATGACTCTTTATTAAAACAACCAAGCAATCATCTGCTACATCATTTCAATATGTGAGCTACATCTCACCACTTGGCATTGCAAAATAACAGAGAAACTCGTATTGTAAAATGCTAGAATAAAATAAAAATATAGTTACACTTACCAGAAGACTGTGATACTTCTGAATAAGAATAGACACAACTCTTAGAAGTCTCATGCTGATTGGAAAGTATGGTTTATCCAAAGGCGTGGCTTGTTGTATACTTGCAGGTACTGAACTTCGATACTTGATATTAGGAGAAAATAATTTTATGACCAATGCACATACTCGTTCTTTCAGCAGAAAACTAAATTCTGGGTGCTTGTAAAAAATAAGAGAATTAGGGATTATAGTATCAATTCTCAAATACATGAGATATTTGAAATTTCTAATGGATAGCTGAAAATTAAGTAAGAGAATTTTCTTACCTGGAAGAACACAGATGAAAAGTTCGTGAGCACTGATTCTAAAAGTTCCAGACCAAAAGTCCGTGTCATTTCTGTCATACCTATCAGCCAATAAGGTTGATCAGCATTCACTAACTGGACCAAGTCCTAAAACAACATGTAAAACAAATGCATATTCAAGTTCAAAAAAATGGTTGTTCTCAATTACCTGTACAAAAGCCCTCTTAAAATCTGAATCTGATGACTCGACAGTTTCAGAAGTTTCAGAACAGTAGATAATGTTCCAATTTTACACTGACCAAATTCATCATACATCTCAATATATTTGAATTCCATAACACAACAAACCATGAAAGGGATATTATTTGCTTAGTTACCATAAGCAGGAAACAGAAATCCACAACCTAGTTTTTCAATTATACTCCCAAGAAGCATGAATACCATACAATATACAGCCAATGAATAGTTCTTGTCTTCGGAGATGAAAACTACCCGGTGTGAAACTCAATAAAGTCTAGAGTGACCAGATTTTCAAAATGAAAATATGGGACATCTATACTCAAAATAAAATAAAGTCCTCGATCCCATCTATCTACCTGCGTGTTTATTTGGATTAATCTCAACAACCAGTGGACGGATTTTGAATCGCTTTTCACAATTCTACAGAGAATTTCTTGAGAAAGGTCTTTGTGTAGAAGCATTCATCTATGACCACAGGAAGTCGAGCAGCAACGATTTAAGTGAAGTAAGTTAAAATTCAGAAAAATGCTGTCCGTGCCCCTTTTTTTACCTTATGCTGTCTATAGATACTGAATATGAATGCTATGGCAGTAAGAACTACTCAGCAATAAAGTTCAACTGAATAGTCCATGAAGACTAAAAACAACTTTTTAAGATTATCAATTATCTGTCTCAAAGATAAATTATACAGCTAAGCGGATGATAAGTGTACTGATTGGCCACAAACAATCCAAGCTGAACATAAGATCAAAGAAGTAGCAATACTGGTGTGCCAGTGCGAGTTTTGTCAGCAGATAAACACAGGACCTGACACGGAAACAAGGGACAATTCTGTTAAAAATGGAACTTTTGGTCATCCTAATAGACAGTACTGTTTGTAGAAAGTGAAACACCCAGAAGAAATGGTCGGAGACACTCCCAGAACAGGGGTCGTGTAGGCCTGCGGTACCATACTAAGTGATTGAAATCGCAGAGAGATGGCGTGGGTGCCCTCTGTCGTGGGACCGGACAGGTCAGAGTTCCGCACAGCTCTGTCAGTGTGGGGCCGTCATACCAAGCGGAAACATGTAAGCAAGTGCAACGATGCCTCGCCGACATCACAGGGGTGGACTATCAGCATGTGAGTGCGGTTGAACGGGGCAGAATGCTTGGGCTCCGGGAGGCAGTGTAACGTGTTTTTCGAGGGTATTTTACGCCACTGACATAAGTCAGTAGGAAGCCATTCAATATTTATTTACGCGGCAAATTGTTCAGCCAAGAGAAGTTTTCATGTAACTTATTATTATTATTAAGGTATTTTTTGGAGCGTTTTTTTAATAAAATTATAAGTATACAGATAGGTTTTCGATGTTATAGAAAACACTATCAAGCGAATTATTATGAACAACATTATCGCGGAAAATTATATGATTACGGAATTTTACGGATTTTTGTCAGTTAGAGTTTGTTGAGAGAGATGAGTCACTGGGAATTCGGCTACAGGCTTATTCTTGTCGTGAAGCGTGACGCAAGCAGGGTTGCTGCATCAAGAAAAGGCGAAATGGCCTGGACCGGTAATCGACATCTTCGTCGCGCCGAGTGTATTGACCCGGAGGAGGGGAGTATCGCGAGGTGGCTCAGCCAATCAGTGAAGAGCGGGCGAGAAGAAGACGGTACCAGAGAGGGGAGGCGAGGAGTGCATATATGTTTTGCGCACCGAGGAGGCAGGGCGATTATCTTTGTGAAACTTGACCATTGTGGTTGCTCGAGTGGTTGGTTCCGGTGTGACCGGACCATAATATAACATTTCAACAAGTATCTCTTCAACTAACGAAGAAGATGACGATGTCCAGAAGGCTGTGGGAAGCTCTCTTCAACATCCAGTACGAGGGAAATGCTACGGCAACTTCCAATGGTAAGCGCGAATGACTCAGAACTACATAATCTCTCGTTTCTTTGTTTCATATTCAGTATTTCAGTAACTTCATAGCTTGGGAATAATAGTAAAATCAGTAATTCATCCGACTCCGTTTTCACGTAATTCTCTAGCGGTAAGATTCAAATCGCAACGCTCCAATTTAAATTTAAAATATATTATTATTATTATTAATTTTGCCGTACTTGTTTTATATAATAAATTCATTTCTTTTAACCATGCAATCTTTGCTTTCAGTAGGTAGCATTAGATATAGACCAAATTCCTTCTCCTGATACAATTGTTAGTTGGGTTAATGATCAAATCATACCACGATCTGAGTGAAAAGATTCTTGAAGGTGTTCTACCAGAGCTAGGTGTTGTTAAATATAAATTTAGATTTCAACATAGCGTTGAGGTCTTGGCGCCCATTAATACAACATATCTTAGTCAGAGTAAACATTACATTTGTACGCTCAACGTGCACTAAGGAAACAGTTACACTTGTACACCCCAACAGTGAGGGCCAGTAAAACCGTTTCACTTGTCGCTACCAACATGGGGCCGAAAACCTAATAACATTTGTGGAAGGAGAAGGGTATATATTTCTGTGCCTGTATTTTGGGGGTTTTTCATTTATCGGTGTGTATCAGCATGGGTAGTGTTGAGGAAGAGATGAAGTTGCGTAGTGGTCACCAGTTGGATAGTGAAGATACGAGCAGTATGGCTAGTCTTGGAAATGAAAGCAGTACAGGGATGTCGGAGGTAAATCCCGATACTGAGGGGGGTAATCAAAACAGTCAAGCAGGGTTAGAGAGTTTGCTTCTTCAGTTTATGCAACAAAATAAAATTAGCACAGACGCTTTAAATGCTAAACTCAAACAAAATAATGCTAGACTTGAACAAAATAGTAGGGAAAATAAAGAGAGTACTGAAATTCTAAATGCTAAACTTGAACAAAATAGTAGGGAAAATAAAGAGAGTACAGAGGCTTTAAACGCTAAATTGGAACAGAGCAGTAAGGAAGTGAGCAATAAATTAAATGTGAAATTTGAAGAGAACAATCTAAAATTAGATATGAAATTCTAACTGATTAGAGGTGAGATCAGAGGGGTGATGGAAGAGAAGGCTAAAGAGATTATTGCAGATGTAGACAGAAAATTAGGAAAAGTTCAGGAGGAGTTAGAAATTAGAATCAGTACACAGGCTGAAAATTTAAAAGAACTAGTGCAACTTGAAACACAGCAGGTCAAAAAGCAATTGGGGGAAGAAATCGACAAAATTCAGGTAGCAACTAAAGAGGTTAAAGAACAGCTGGGGGGAAGAATTGATAAAGTACATGCAGAAATAATCACTGAAGTTAACGCTTTAAGGGAGAGGAATAAGGAAAGCATTAATGAAATTAATGAGAAACAAGCTAAGTTAAGTGGTAAAGTTGAAGCATCGGAAGGGAGCAATAGGTTAACTGTAACTAATATTGAAAGAAAAGCTGAGGAGAAAATTGCTGAATTAGAACAGAAGTTGAAAGCTAGAATTAGGCAGGAAAATAGTCAGAGTAGGCCAGTTTATGTGAATAGCACACACAGGGAAATAGAACTAGGCAAATTCAGTAATCAGCAGGGTTGTCCAATGGAGTTCATGAATACAATAGAAAATAAATTCGGGGAGAGGTTGGAAGATGGTAGTATTGAGTGGTGCCAGGTAGTTGAGATTTTAGAGCAAGCGTTTGTAGGGGAAACAAGAAACTGGTTTGCTGTCTACAGAGACAATTTCGAGAATATTTCAGATTTAAAGTTAAATTTTGTGAGAAATTTTGGGATGAGGTAATTCAGTCTCAGCATCGTGAGGGAATTGTGTGTGGGAAATATAACCCGAGAGGAAACTACACTATGACCGAGTACTTTTTAGGACAGGTATTGACGTGTAAATATCTGGATGGTTTGAAGGAGGAAAGTGATGTAGTCAGGCTATTACTAAGACATTTTCCATATAGAATCAAGGAAGCTGCCTGTATCCAAAATGTTAAATCTATTTCACAAGTGGAGAATTTATTAAGTACATTCGATGCTCTGGGAAGAGGTGGTTACGAGGAGAATTTCGGTAGGAACCAGGGTAACCATAATAACAGGCCTAATGAGAATAGGAATCAGGAAGTTCAAGGGAACAGTGGCGAAGGGGCCAGCGTCCAAAATAGGGGAAACCAAAATAATAATAATAATAATCAGCAAAACCAGTACAGAGGAAATGGGTATGGTACGAACTACCAAGGTAGGAATAATGATTTCAGGGGAAATCAAGGCCGAAATAATGATTATGGGGGTAACCAAGGGAGGTATAATAACAATAATAATTATAACCAGAACAGGGGTCAAGGAGGGAATCAGCCCAATGGTAATAACGGACAGAGAGATACCGTTAACACAACCCAGAACAACCAGACCAGTGCAGTAGTAGCCATATTTTAAACATGAACCAGGCTGCGATGTAAGGTCAGAATCTCAGTCTGTAACATGCCCAGTCCATACACTTATACAGGAACCCTATGACCTAAATGTAAGAAATGAATTATTACGTGAACTAAATGATGAAGGTATTATTCAGGAGGTGGTCAGTAAGAGCCCCATAGTTAAATTTAACGTGTCCGAGGCGTACACAGATGTTTTAATTGATAGTGGTTGTATGAAGAGTTGCATAAGTAGTGCATTTTATGATAAAATGAAAGGAACTGGAGTAAATTTTGAGGAGATGCCAATTAAAAGCACTTTTGTTATCACAGCTGTTGGGAAGAGGTCTAAAGTAATTTCTAAGCAAGTTTTAGTAGACATTAAAATTAATAATCATGTAGAAAAGCAGATTTGTCTTGTAATTCCAAATTTAGTATTCAGTGTTATCTTGGGTTCAGAGTGGCTAAGTAGAGTGTCTGGTAACTTATGTTATGATGTAGGGAGTTTGAAATTTAAATGGGGTGATTCTGAAGTAGAAGTAGCGTTCAATGACCATATTCAGAGAAGTAGTGTTGTAGGTGTGATTTGTACTTTAAATGAGATATCGCCAGCCGTAGAGCGGGGTTCTCCATGTTTTGTGGGCAGTGTGATTACGAACGGTAGTCTAGAGGACTCGTTACGTGATGCTGCATTTCAGGGAAATATAGAGGTGGAACAGTGTGTTCGGCTCTATGATGTGTTATTGTGTAATAGGAGAGTTTTTGAGGATCGCATTGGTATGGCCAATTGCTATACACATTCATTGAACGTTATTGATAGGTCAGTATTCACAGGACATAGATATCCTGTACCTTTCGCTTATTAGAGTGCAGTTGAGGCACAAATTAACCAGATGCTTGAAGATGGGATTATTGAGCACTCTAACAGTCCACATGTTAATTCTTTGATCACGGTACCCAAGGCCGACGGCACAGTTCGTATTTGTTTAGACGCTCGTTTGGTTAACAGTAGAATTAGTTCAGATCAGCTGAAATCTATGTCAATAGAGGAATTAATGCAAACATTTGAGGGGAAGAAGTATTTCACTTGTGTAGATTTGAGTTCCAGTTTTTGGCAAGTGCCACTTATGTACGAAGATAGACCATTTACAGCTTTTAGTCATAAATATAACCTTTATCAATTTTGTAGAACACCTTTTGGGTTAAAGAGTAGTTTAGCAGCTTTAATTAGGGCTTTAAACATCGCATTAGGGGATGACACAGGAGAGTTTGTAACCATTTACATTGATGATATGGTAATTAGTTCACGCAGTTTTGAGGAGCATCTACGTCATTTAGATATAGTTTTTCAGAAGTCAGATCAGGCAGGGTTCACTTTGAAGCTGTCTAAGTCGTCATTCTGTCAATCAGAAGTGACATTTTTAGGTCATAGAGTGTCGAGTAGAGGTGTGACACCAGAGGAAAGTAGGGTTAACATGTGTGGACAGTAGCAACAGGGCATCGTTACAGACGCTGAGAAATATGCTAGTGGAGCAACGTGATGACGTTAAGTTAAGGGAGCCACTGGCTAGGTAGGAAATAAGCTAGAGAAAGTCATGTCCAAGTTCTTTTATCTCTACGAGGGCCCATTTAGAGTTTCCAAACGTATTGGCAAAACAGCATATGTGCTAGAGGATAGTAACGGAAACAGATTATACGGGACGTATAATATACATAGTCTACGAAAGTATGTGTCATAAAGTAAGTGTGTTTAGCTGGCGAGCCAGCCTATCAAATGAGTAAGTGTGGTATTTGGTGCGTGGAAGATCTGGTCTTCCAGGCAGGCGTATCAGAAGTCACACAGGGGGGTAGTATGTAAGTAATTGAGAGTTTTAAGGTACAGGGAAATATGACGGGATTGTCGGATGCTCTTGAGCACTAAAATGTCTCGATACACCAAGGCCAGAATTTGGTAGCGCTGGTGAATTCCCATTTGTCTCCTAGAGATGGGTAAGCGCTTGAACAGGGTATTTTTGCTTAAGGCGTCCACGAGACAAAAGATGGGCCACCAGAAGGCGAGACAGTCCTTCATGAAACTCATACATAACAGCACACGTGATTTCTGTTTACGGCCTCGCCATGTAAGAATTATAAGTGTGTAATTTAAAGTAATTAGTACAAAGGTATTATTTGAGTGAGGAGAACTGGTCTGAGTTGTGAACTAGTATTAAGTAGAATTTGGTCTACGGGAACTTAAGAAGGCACGGCACAGAAATATTTGGTGTTATATGAAATGCGCACTTACTGTTTTTTTTTTCAGAAGTCAATATTAATTTAATCTTATATACAGAGAGATTAAGTATTATGGTCACGATGCGCTGCCACAATAGTGTGATCGTGTGCTCAGTGAGATCAGTGAGACTAAGTTTCACCAGATGGAAGCGACCTCCCGTGAAATTAGGAAGTTCTGTGGTGATATAAATATATCAGAACACCTTTGATGCGTGTGATGTGACATCATATATACACAGTGCTCACACATTATTTATGTATATCTTTCCCAACATAGAGATATTTGAGAGGCGGAAATATCCGTGGAACATTGATCTAAGTGAAAAACATTGGACTGATTGCATAGGGCAATCCAAAATGACCACAGACTTTGACGCAAAGTGCGTAAAGAAAATTATGAGTGTATATATATGTGATTTAGGGTGATTTAATTTAGGTAATATGTATTTTGGATGGGGATTTATTAACGTGTCTGGGATAATCGCATGATGGACCGTCGTCACGGTAAATCATCCGATGATCCGAGGCGAATATGTAACGTGTTTTTCGAGGATATTTTACACCACTGACATAAGTCAGTAGGAAGCCATTCAATATTTATTTACGTGGCAAATTGTTCAGCCAAGAGAAGTTTTCATGTAACTTATTATTATTAAGGTATTTTTGGAGCGTTTTTTTTTTATAAAATTATAAGTATACAGATAGGTTTTCGATGTTATAGAAAACACTATCAAGCAAATTATTATGAACAACATTATCGCGGAAAATTATATGATTACGGAATTTTACGGATTTTTGTCAGTTCGAGTTTGTTGAGAGAGATGAGTCATTGGGAATTCGGCTACAGGCTTATTCTTGTCGTGGAGCGTGACACAAGCGGGGTTGCTGCATCAAGAAAAGGCGAAATGGCCTGGACCGGTAATCGACATCTTCGTCGCGCCGAGTGTATTGACCCGGAGGAGGGGAGTATCGCGTGGTGGCTCAGCCAATCAGTGAAGAGCGGGCGAGAAGAAGACGGTACCAGAGAGGGGAGGCGAGGAGTGCATATATGTTTTGCGCGCCGAGGAGGCAGGGCGATTATCTTTGTGAAACTTGACCGTTGTAGTTGCTCGAGTGGTTGGTTCCGGTGTGACCGGACCATAATATAACATTTCTACAAGTATCTCTTCAACTAACGAAGAAGATGACGACGTCCAGAAGGCTGTGGGAAGCTCTCTTCAACATCCAGTACGAGGGAAATGCTACGGCAACTTCCAATGGTAAGCGCGAATGACTCAGAACTACATAATCTCTCGTTTCTTTGTTTCATACTCAGTATTTCAGTAACTTCATAGCTTGGGAATAATAGTAAAATCAGTAATTCATCCGACTCCGTTTTCACGTAATTCTCTAGCGGTAAGATTCAAATCGCAACGCTCCAATTTAAATTTAAAATATATTATTATTATTATTAATAATTTTGCCGTACTTGTTTTATATAATAAATTCATTTCTTTTAACCATGCAATCTTTGCTTTCAGTAGGTAGCATTAGATATAGACCAAATTCCTTCTCCTGATACAATTGTTAGTTGGGTTAATGATCAAATCATACCACGATCTGAGTGAAAAGATTCTTGAAGGTGTTCTACCATAGCTAGGTGTTGCTAAATATAAATTTAGATTTCAACATAGCGTTGAGGTCTTGGCGCCCATTAATACAACATATCTTAGTCAGAGTAAACATTACATTTGTACGCTCAACGTGCACTAAGGAAACAGTTACACTTGTACACCCCAACAGTGAGGGCCAGTAAAACAGTTACAGCAGGTATGTCGTTCCGGGACATTGCGGCTCGTACAGGGCACGCTGCGTCAACAGTAAGAAGTACCGTATATACTCGAATACCACCCGCACACTTATAAACAAATTCGGATGTGAGAAATTGGGGTGCGGGTCTTATTTGAGACATCCAAATTTGAAAGATCTAAATTGCCCGCCGCGCGCGATATCGGGTGTT
The DNA here is from genome assembly GCA_946902985.2 of Meconema thalassinum. NCBI lineage: Eukaryota > Metazoa > Arthropoda > Insecta > Orthoptera > Tettigoniidae > Meconema > Meconema thalassinum. The sequence goes on along the minus strand of OX336389.2, from coordinate 1,234,004,615 downwards.
GCGAGTATCCGCTAGATGGTGCTAGCCTTCTTCTGGCTATAACTTTGTTTTACCGTAAGCACGCGGCGTCATACAGTCACGCGCACGTTCTCCGAGTGGAAACATGAATGCTACGAAACGTTTGCGGTCATTTACTGTGAGTGAGAAATTGAAAGTTGTGAGGAAAGCTGAAGTTATTGGAAATCGTGCCCGGTAGGAAATATGATATTGACGAGTCATATATTCGTGATTGAGCGGGATGACGTCTATGCTACAACCACTGGATGTCTGCGTGAACTGCCCGTTCAAAGCAGCCTTGAAACAGTTGTATACGGAGCGGATGGCGGCCGATAAGCACACACCGACTCCAACTGGTCGTATTCAGCACCCGAAAGTTCAGCTGCTGTGTTCGTGGATTTTGACGGCATGGAATCGTATCTCTGGAGATCTCATACGGAAGAGCTTCAAGAAATGTAGTATTTCGAATGCTATGGATGGCAGTGATGACGACATTTAGTGGGAAAGTGATGGTGATAAAAGTTCCGAAGTTGGTACTTCTGATGACAATGAATGAAGTGTTTGTGTACTTTTATTTGTATTTTTAATCGTTTGATGTGTGTTATTTTAGGACGACTTCAGAACTGTTGGAAACTATTTTGGATAAATGCTATTCTGTTTATTTAGTTAAGATAGTAAATAATTTTGAGTAAAAAATTTATTTTTTTAAATTTTGTTCTTCATAATCAGGGTGCGGGTCTTATTCGGGGGCGGGTCGTATTCGAGTAAATACGGTATGTGGATCCAGTGGAGACAGGAGGGCCGTACACAGCAACGACAGGGAACAGGACGATGCAATGTCTCCGCATGTCCGTATCGGTCAGAACAGCGTCGTCCTCGGTGTTGGCTCGACGTTGGAGCACTGCAACGGGGATGGGCATATCTGCGTCGACGGTGCGGCGCAGTCTTTTGAGGGCTGGACTGGTAGCACGCATGCCACTGCGTCGGCTTCCTTTGACTTGGAACCACCGACGCCTCCGACTACAATGGGCATGTGCACGCCAACACTGGCAGGCTGAGTGGCGAAATGTAGTGTTTTCGGACGAGTCCCGCTTCAACCTGTCCGACAGTGATGGCCGCATACGTGTTCGACGATGCCGTGGAGAACGCAATCAGGCAGACAGTATTGTTGAGAAGCATAGCAGACAAACACCAGGTGTAATGGCTTGGGGCGCAATTGCCTATAACAGGCTGGACGAAAATGTGAAAATTGTATATTCAATGCCAAGGTAAGGTTATAATTGCTTTGGAGTGGAGTTTCAACTCCCATAGTGCACTGGCTTTGTTCGTGACGCGGATACACATGTATCAAATACGTCTTGCAATGGCCTTCCCAGTGTGTACTTGACAGTGTCTTGGTGAGGTGTGCTTTAACCAACTGAAGAGCCCAATAGCACACCGGGGCGGAACGCTGTCATTTTGTTGAGTTATGCCGGAACATTTAGCACTATTTGTGTTTAAATATAACAGGCGATCGTGCCTCGTAGGTTTTGCGGGCAATCTGAACAGTGACCGCTACGTCAGGGAAGTTTTACAGCCTGCGGCACTGCCCCGCTTGAGGGCCGTTCCACAGGCCATATTTCAGCAGGACAATGCCCGCCCGTATGTGGTGAGGAATGTTCAAGCCTTCTTCGCCGAACGACGGATACCTCTGCTTCCCTGGCCTGGCCGTTCGCCCGACATGTCGCCCATCAAACATGTCTGGGATATGGTCGGTCGGCAACTTGTTCGTTCAGGTCCACCTGCCGCCACTGTTGATGCTTTGTGGATGTGCCAACAAACCGCGTGGGACGGTATTCCCCAGCAGCATATTCAAGCGCTGAATGATTCCATGCCACGACGTCTTGCGGCTCTGAGTGTAGCACATGGTGGCACGACGCCGTACTGAAGATCGACCGTTAGCATGTACCGGTCTGTCCTTCTAATCAGTAATGTATTGTCATGTCCCTAATCTGTGGTTTAAAGTGCAATGTGGTCACATCTCTTGTTCTTGGTGTTTCACTTTCTACAAACAGTAGTGTACAGTAGTTAATTTCTAAGTGTCATCCTAAGCCAAATAATAAAAATCATGATTACCGTATGTTGATGCTTATTTCATTCTAATCACCACAAATATCTACGCCCTTGTTATTTTTTTGTTACTATCGGACCAATGAGAAATTGAAAACTTTATTGCAATGATAACCACTTACACAATCAAATATGTGACAAGCAGGGACAGACTAATATGTAGGCATGCCACACCTCTGTACAGCACAACAGGGAAAGCAATGTTAACTAAAGGGAGGAATGATAAGAAGATATGAAGGGAGGAATATTATAGGGTCTGGATCCTGTATGTTGTGATACCTGGGGACTTTTAGGTCTATTTTAATGGATGTTGATACCAGCACAGAAGACCCCTTTTCATGGCTTGTGAAAACTGACTTATGCTCAATGTTCAGCTAAAGATTTGACTGTAAAATATCACCATATAGAGGAGAAATTGCTGCTCTCAAAACATCATGAACAATGCAATAACTCACCTGGAACATGAGATATGCATCTGCAGCACATGGCCGTAAGCCCTTTGGTGCAACATTGCTAGGTATCTTCAGTTCTTCCAAATTAACATCTCGTTTGACAGTGTCTCTACTAAAATAATCATCCTCAGCTATTACTCGCTCAAAAACCAATGAGACCAACTGCCTCACAGTAGCTCCTGCAGTGTTTATGGTGGTCGAATCCTTCGTGAAATGCAGTCGAAAGCACAACACAAGATTCTGAAAACAAATTTATCTAACATGAGTGAATATTTTAATGAATCACAGCACAATGTTATCATAATTATTGTTTATTTTTATTAATTTCCATTATTGGTACTTTCTTTTTTTGGGTCATACAGTTATTTGTTTAAGTGATATCTTATTAAATATAATATATGTACAGGGTCTTTATATTTGCTTGGCTAGGACATTCTTGCTCACGCACTCCGCCAGTGACGGCTCAGTTGCCGGCTGCCGTGCGCTCGTATTTACAGCAGAATACGGTGCTTAAAATCAGTATTATGCATTTTTACTCATCATGCTTACAGTAGATGCTGAAAATGTTCCCCATCCACTGCCGAACACAACCGGCATCTCCTTATGAAACTTCCGGTTAATCCGGTTAATTTAGCTTCAGTGAGGAAATAACGACATTAACGTCTATTTTTATTGTTTACTGAACCTGTACGTTTGAATCTCAAATTAGCCAGTTGGTTTATTGTCCGATTTAGAGGAATGGGTCTCCCTGGAAATTTCACTCGAAACTTTTGTCTTGTTCTAGCGCACGATTTCCTGCACTTTATGTATGTATTATGCAGATATACACGTTCAAGTAATGAATATTTCGCATAAGGCATTACAGCACTATACACAATCACAATAAAATAACTGGCTATAAGAGATTCAAACGTACAGATTCAGTAAACGATAAAAATAAGAGTCGTTATTTCCTTACCGAAGCTAAATTAACCGGTGTAACCAGAAACTTCATAAGTAGATGCCGATTATGTTTGGCAGCGGCTGGGAAACATTTTCAGCATCTACTGGAAGCATGGTTAGTAAAAATGCATGATACTGATTTTAAGCACCGTATTCTGCTGTAAATACGCGCGCGCGGCAGCCGGCAACTGAGGCGTCACTGGCGGAAGGCGTGAGCGAGAACGTCCTAGCCAAGCAAATATAAAGACCCTGTACTATTCACTTGACAAATTTAGAGAGTGTTGCCAATGTTGCAGGATATAATCCTGGTGCAGCCAGTTGGCATTTGAGGGTGAGCAAATGCGAGGGGACCCTGTCAGTAGATTTACTGACAAGTTAAAGATCCCCTTCGGGGAAATATTCCGGCACCTCGGCGTCTTTAAAAGCCCCAGTAGTTAAAAGGGACGTAAAACCAATAACATTATTATACCTAGGTATATTTAGAGCCTGCCTTGAATTAATGAATTTGAATAAATCAACTTTCAATTTAGACTGTTTTTATATCAATGACTTGTCATTTTTATTTTTGTTGTCCGTATTTAAAAATTAACATTATCAAATAACAAATATTGAAAAGTGGAAAAATTTGTTAATGTTATTCAGACTGTTACCAGGGAACAACCTGGTAAATTGGAGTTGCAACGTGTTGTTGCTGATGATGATGAACCAGACAACATTGATAAGCATGCGTCAGACATTTTAATTCTCTATCTTCAATCTGTATGGTTGGCACTTTTTGTACAATACACAACCTAATAGCTGAAAGTACTCTTGGTCTTTGATAAGTATGGCTTCTAAACATTTCATCATTCACTATGCACAAGTAGCCTTGGAAAATGTGAGAATTCAATTGTGAGTATAAATATATGCACACATACACAGAGGGGCAGATAACCTTGCTGTTCCACCCCGTAAAAGAACAAAAACAAACAACACATACATGGAGACTTAAATGTCATGGCAACTATGTTGTATTTTCCGAAATAGCCAAATTGTGGTTAGTTCAGCATATACATTTGAAAACCTGTTTTACACGACATGGAATACCACCAGATTGCATCTGTGTGCATTCGTAGCCAGTTGACAGCAATTCCATTTTTTGGTTAATTTGATAATATATTAAATTTTGCACCAATTTTCAAATGTCCCTCTTGAGCAATCCAAGCTTGACGATTGTTGTTAGTGACATCAAATAGCATCGGCAGCAGCACGCTGGCCGCGTTGCTTCACTTTACTGAGTGATAGGGGTAGTTTCGCTTCTGTTCTTGCTCACAGAATACGTCAGGAACGCGTCTCACACTGCGACCACCGGGACCACGTGTGGAGCAAGTTATGTGTTTACTGTATTGTTTCTTGGTAAGTGTATTACAAATGGAAGGAAGAAAAAGGAAGACAGATATTATTAGTGAATGTGCGAACAGTAAAAAAACAAAGGAGGCTACAACAATATATATATGGGAAAAAGATTATCCTGGATTGAGGCCAGTTCAAGGAAACCCAAACAAGGCAATATGTGTTCTTTGTGTTGGGAAAGCCGGGGAAGGGTTCTCTATGTCCCATGGCAGAATTTGTGATGATAAACAGCACTCCAGTAACACAGGTCACAAACAAAGACAAACGTCTTCTCTGCATGCATCACTGAGAAGATACTTTATGGAAGTGAATTCTTCTGAAGCAGATATGGTAAGTACTCGAAATGTTTCAAATAACATTATTATTTTGTATGAATATATTTATAGTGTATTTATAAATCACTATTGCTAGTATAATTCATATACTTTCTCTCTGTAAATTGCAGGAAACGGCATCTGAACTTGCATTAGTTTACCACACTGTAAAACATAACCTAAGTTATCCCAGTAATGACTGCAATGTAAAACTACAGTCCAAAGTGTTCCATGATTCACCAATTGCGAAGAATATTACATGTGGAAAAGCAAAGTATGAAGGATTGGTAAAAGGCGTCTTAGGACCAATTAGTTTAATTAATATAAAGGAAAAACTAAAAGTAAATTTATCTTTTGGGATAGGATTCGATACTTTGAATAAGGGAAATAGAAAATGATTTCCCATCACAGTTAGGTATTTTAGTGAAAAACTGGGAGTGGGCAACAAGCTAGTTGATCTTTATGAAGATAGTGACGAGAGTTAATTTGCAATATCTGACCAAATATTTTCTCGAATTTCAGATCTTGGATTGAATATGTTTCAAGCTTCAGAGCTGACAACACAAATGCCAACTATGGGAAAAATAATTCAGTTTATGTCAATTTGAAACTGAGAAATACCAATATAATCAAATCGAACTGCTGTGCTTAAGTCGTGCACAATGCTTATAGAGCCGGCATGAATGTCATGTCATTTGATGTTGAATTGTTAATTATTAAGGTCTACAATTATTCTTCAATTCAGCAAAAAGGGTTGCCTAACGCCTTTTTTATTTTGTTTATTTGGAATATAGCAATTTATTGAGACATGTTACTACACGTTGGTTATTTTTAAAGCATAGCATTGAGAGATTCCTTCAAAATCTTACTGCTTTAACATCGTACTTTACCAGCATAAATGACTGCCCAAATACCATTCAGAAGCACTAGTTGGGGACAGACTTAGAAAAACAGAAATTGATTACAGAGTTGCATCTTCATTTTTCATTGCATATAGTAGAGTTGTTCCACAAAGCTGTACTAAATTAAGAAAATAATGAGCTAGCAGTTTGTTATGTATTTCATGTTATGAAGGACCTATAAAGTGTCAGTTAGAACACATGATGAGGGACAGTTTTTTGGCTACAGAGTTCATCAAACATTGGATAAATTGAAGAAGGATTACCTAATGAAAATAAGATGTGTATCAAAGAATTGATAGAGTGTATGAAGTATGTCTGAACTACTTACACAAATGGTTTGACTTCAGTGAAAATAACATTTTCAGTATTATGGATTGCATATCACTGAAAGATTCACCAGAGTTCCAGAAAATGTTGCAATTGTCAGAATCAATAGGAATTATAGATAAGTAAATGCATGTGAAATGTATTCAGAATTGATTGTAATATCTAGCTTGTTTTCTGGTGATACAGGTGCAAGTTTGAGAGAGAAATTGATTTCTTTGTCTGTGTCAGATAGATGGGTAGCCTACATGTTATAGATCTATTAGGGGCTACAAAATTAAGGAATATCTTAGTTCATATTCAGCATTTTCCCCTCCAAGGAGAGAGTCTTTTCTGTAATGAATATCAAATGGAGAGATGATAGAAACTGAAGCTCTGTTAGTTTGATAAAACAAGAATTGTTCACATATTTCAATTATGACAAAAATTGTAATGAATTTTAGCAGAAGGTATTTTACAGATAAAAAATTCTTGCAAAGGGTCGTTCAAATGAAAAGTATTGGTAAGTTGCTGGTGTCATAGGACTATATGATATGTCAGCAATATATAGTTATAATTTTGTGTATTTGATTATGTAATGTTTATTTAATACATATGTGTATTATTTATGACAACATATAACGACCTTGATTAAAACAGAACAATGTTTTGGGACGTGTGTTATGTTTTTCCATTCTTGAAATCTGGCAACCCTACTCTTAGCTGATGGTATTCACCGCCTACCTCAACATTAGCAAAGATATTGTGTGGAAGTCTTGGGGAATTATTTTGAATAAACTTTTTTTACTTTGGTGAATAATAGAACACTTATTTATTTCTATTTTCCCTGCTACTAGCAGCAATAATATTTTATTATTTTAAAATAAAAATTGCAAAACCATCTAAGTATCGAAAATCCTTCCTGAAGTATCACTCGATGTCGACCCCATGCAAGTATCGGGAGTATCCAGGTTCTAAAAGTGTAGAGGACCCATCCCTACTTTTTAATATTGCTTAGTTTCAGTCTATTTATGAGTTCTCATTAAATATAAAAAACATTGAGTGACACAACTACTATTGCTTATAATAAAGGTGTTAGCACTTTATGTTCTTTAGGTAAATAACTGGCTGTGTAGCTCAGTGATAACATTCTTGACTGCTGAGCACAAAGTTGCAGGATTGAATTCTGGTGCAGTCATTTGGCATTTGATTGAGTGCAAATGCGAGGTAGCCATGTCAGTACATTTACTGGCACATTAGGAAGAGAGCATATTGTAAACATCAGCACATACAATAGGAAATGAACAATAGATAATCACTGAATTTAACACTTAGTCCATTATACAAAAGCAAAGCCAACTCCGTACAGGCCATGGAGGCCCTGGGAGTAGTGGAAGATAGAGGCTTCCACTCTTTGCGACATCAGCACTAGATGGGATGGAGTTGTCAGCTTCACGCCCGGCCATCTTTGCTCCCTGGAAATACCCTGGTACTCATTTCTGGTGTAGGCTGAGTGAACCCCAGGGCTTAGTCCATTATATGAACATGATAAATCTCATGATTCAGATTATCTTTGGCTCCATATTAACTTGAAGTAAAATTTATTTCAAATTATATGATGACTCACCACCTGTCCTTACTTAAAATACACTGTAAAAATTGTTTTGAACAGTTATCGGTGCTCACCTCGCCCTCAGCCAAAAAAAAATTTCACTTTCTTAATTTTGTGGTTTACAAAAATGTTAAAAAGAATCAATAATATGCTCAATGTAATGCATTATCTAGAGATTAATAAGCTTTTCTGACATCAAAACAATTCAAAACATTCTCATCAAAAGCTTATTAACCTTAAGAATCATTTTATTCAGTTAGATTCAACAATTAGGTCAGCGGCGTCAAGCCTTTGCACGCTCTGCACGCTAACTATGCTGCGCCACACCGGCAGACTGGCTCCTGCCTCTCTTGCCTTAGCTGACTGCCAGCGTAAATATCCTTTTTGGGGTGAAATCCCGGCATCTCAGTGTTTCTAAAAGTCGCAGTAATTAAAAGGAACGTAAAACCAATAACATTATTTCTCTAAGTTAAATACAGTTCTATTTTAAGATGTGAAGTTTCTCTTGTATGTGATAATAGAGCTATTCTCTCAATCTCATTTGGGCACTTTTCAAATCAATATATTGAGAGATTGAAACAAAACAATTAGACTGGCATTGTGTAACCACAACCAGCCGCGGTGGCCGAGAGCGCTGAAAAAAATACGGGAAAATTTACAGTAATATCTTCTCATCGAATCTCGCTAGGATTCTCATTATCCATCGACATTATCCTTTTAACATTTTCTGAAATCATAATCTGTCTTATTTGACAATCAACAAAGTTAATCAAACGTAGTGTCTCTCAAGTAAATTTCAATCGTAACTTCATTTAATTACAACATCATCATATTGTAATGTAATGTATGTCTACCCCTTATTAGTCCCGTTTTTCCTACGGGGTCGGGGATGAGATGCGATGGAAGCCTTTGTGGCGGATGATTTTTACGGCCGGATGCCCTTCCTGACACCAACCTCATGAGAGGAGTTAATGAGAGATGAAATGAATGATGGTGAATGAAACTGGGCAAGGATGTGGAAGGAAGCGGCCGTGGCCTGTCAGAAGGTACCGTCCCAGCATTTGCCTGGTGTTGAAAATGGGAAACCACGGAAAACCATTTCAAGGACGGCCGACGGTGGGGCTCGAACTCACGCGTCTACCGAGTCAGCAGAGAGCTTGGCCCCATGACTTAACGCAGCGCTTTAGCGAGCGCAGCCACTACTGTCGGTCTTACAACATCATCATATTATTTCCAATAATTGTTTCACACTGGATATTCGGGAGAGCGTGGGTTCGAATCCCACCTCGGCCGTCCAGAAAATGGTTTTCGTGGTTTACCATTTTCACCACCAGGCAAATGCTGGGACGATTCCTTTCATTAGGTCCACGGCTGATTTCCTTCCAATATCCCTTCCCTGACCCGTCCTGAAAAGAAAAGTACATGGCCATTGGCTGCATTAATAAAATTATTATTGTGTAACCACAAGGCTATTGACAAAGCCCTTACCTGAGGCAAAAACATGCATGGCCAATTTATCAATAATCAATACAGCATTTAGGTAAATTGGAAGAAAAAAAAATGTAAGTAAATAATATAATCATCAGGTCACAAGCAGATGAACACAACAATAGGCTATTGAAGACTGTGAAAGAAACTGTAAAGAGTGACAGAACATACTTTCCACAGCCAACAATCCCACCTCATAGCTTCTCATTCTATCATACCAGTCTGTTATTGTGCATGTCCTCCTCATGTATCCATCCTTCTTTCCTAGTATTCTAGGACATGGAAGATGCAACCCAATAATATAATCCAAGAATTCAAAACCTCAATAACTAACTACTGTACCTAATTCAAATTTTATCAGGAAAAAGGTAACTTGCAAATTTTGTATTACAATGATCCAAAGCAAATAATAATGTGTTTAAAGACAATGCCAAAGGCATGGTTTGAACCTTTCTGACCCTGTGTTAACTGGTAATTACTCTGTAGTGAATGACAGAGAAATATTACTGCATATTTAAGGTCTAGAATGAAAATCACACATGTCATACTTGTTTGCTATATGGATCCAAACTGAACCCTGTGGCGCTACAGCCCATGAAGGGCCTAGGACTACCAGCGATCGCTGCCCAGCCATTTGGCCTGCAGATTATTGGGTGACGTGAGGTCAGAACGTCGGTTGCTGAACGGATATGTTCTGTAATTCCATCACATTTTGCAAATATTTCCACAGAACAATCAAATATGTGATATATGATTTCACTCTAGGTCATCGATATATATTGAGCTTACCCTTGCTAATGTGTCTCCATGTACCACTGCGTTAGTTGTCAATAATAACGTGACACTCTGTAATACTTTCACTTCTTCTATACCTGACTCCATTAACATCCACAAGGTATCAGTAATATAACGGGCACCTTTCTGATCCACAGCTTGCTGGGTCATTAACTTCTGCATCATTCCCAAACAAATCTGGAAAGAGAAAAGGAGCACTGAGTACAAAATGTCTCAAGAGAACAACAAAGTTAAAAATTATCACAACCACTACCATGATCATCATCAATGATATTTAAAGAATGCCATCATTCAATTAGAACAGGAACATGTAACAGTACAATCAAGAACAAATCTGATGCAATTCAATATTGACATGGAATTTTGCTCAAGCAGGTATGTGTAACACATTCCTGTATTTCAAAAATATTCTGAACCAGCAGTAGTGCCCGGCTTCGCCCGGTGGATTTATTTGATTTATGGATGATAATGAACACTACTACAGAACTGGCACATGATACTTAAACTAACAGAAAAAAAAAAGTATTTTAAAAAAATAACTTCTTGTGGTGGTGGTGGTAGTAGCAGATGTGGTAAGTACCGTAGTAAAGTATAATGGACGCAACATTCAGGTCATCTTCCCGTAATGATAATGATAATAATGAATAGGGAAAGGGCTATTTACTAAATACAGTACTGACACATGTAATTTACAAACGAATTGAAAAATATGATTAGAAAGAGGAGTAAGTGAAATAAAAGATACTGCCTAGGGCCTATATCTCATTGGCTGTTAGAAAAGTAGAGACCAATAGTGTCGTCTTTTGTCGCATAGCGCCGTAGGAAAATAATTAGAGCACTTAGAAAACTTCGGCTGTCCCGAGCTCCTGAGGTAGAAATAGTGTCATTTATCGCCACATAATGCTGAAGGATAAGGATCGGAATAAATGAAAGTAAATTTGAGAGCACCAACGCCTATTTCGCCCCAGGATGCTGCGTCTTTCGTGCGCACTGATCTATAAGAAGTACATCCAATCCTCTTCGGCATATGTGTTCGGACGATGAGTTGTCCGGGAAGTCATTTCGATTAGTGGCAACCCTAACAGCTCGTCTGACGGACTCATATACATCAAATTTAAAATGGCGCCCAACGAGAGTTGCCGATTTTGGACAAGGTAGCCATCAGCACCTGTCGTTTTCTTTTTAGAGGATGATAACACTATTCAAAGGCTAGTTGACTGGACTGGGACGAATTTTAGAAGGTCGTACTGCTGTTCAGCAAGCCGTGTGGCATTATTGTGATCCAAGACCACGAAGGTGAAGTGTAATTAGCTTATTAAAATCAGAGTAGGATGTTTCTTTGCCTACACTTCATCTTAAGTAAATGTAATACTTTGCTTTGCTCTTTGTGATGTCAGTAAATGTAGAATCACTTAGTTGTGTACTCCAGCTGTACTCGGGTGATTTATTGAAGGAAAGCAAACTTTCTACCACAGTAATTCCCTGCCTTAGATGTAAGCTCTCTTCTGATGGATATTTCTCTCTGTTTCTCACATATTATCAACTTGTAATGGATGAGACGATGATCCGCCGTTTTGAGGAAATGTTAGTTGGAGTAAATGCTAATCTCCAATAGATTAGGGAGGATTTAGGAGCTAATACTGTCACATTGAACAACGTTATGGGTGATGTTAACGTTACTAACGAAAGACTTAACAATGTTAGAGAGGATCTTGAAAACAACACCGCCGCTCTTAGAGGCGACGTAAATAATGTCAATGCTAACTTAGCTGTTGTCCAAGGCGACGTAAATAATGTTACTGCTAGTCTAAACAATGTAAGACAGGATGTTAATAATGTAAGACAGGACGTAAATAATGTCAATGCTAGTTTAGCTAATGTTAGACAAGATGTAAACAATGTTAGGGCAGAAATGGAAGTTAACCGGGAAGCGGTAAACAATAACATTACTGAAGGCTTAGTTAATGTTAGGGCTGACGTTCTGCGACACCAGCAGGATTCCGACACTAGGCTAGACGCACTTAAAGACGACATCAACCGTGCAAGGGAGGAAATGCAAACTCGCATTACAGAATTAGACGAAACCAACGAGACGAGGAATACTAGATTGGAAGCTACTATGACTAGGATTCAAATCGACATGAGGGCCGATCTCGACCATACTAGGGAAGAGTTGGGAGGTCGAGTTTCTCACGTCGAGGGATTCATCCAACAAGTCAATAGTGAGGTGGCAACAGTAAATGCAGGATTGATATTGATGCGGGGAGCCGCATACGCAGTACACAGAAACCTCAGTACTCGCCTAGTAATCAAAGCAACGTGATGATTATTAGATAACGAGAGGAACAACCAGTGAAATTTACGGGGACAGGAAGTGGCGTCACTCCCGTAGAATTTCTCGCTAACGTGGAAAGTTACTTGAGGGACACAATGGTTACCCCTGAAAGGGAACTGAGAGTTATTGAACGACTTTTGGATGGTCAAGGCAGTACGTGGTAAAGGGCCTTCCGGTACTCGTTTACCGGGTACCATGACTTCAAGGAAGCGCTCCTGAGGACATAATGGTCCAGCGACATCCAACAATCCATCCAAGCCGAAATGTACACTAAAAGGTACAGCTCAAACTTGCCAACTCGCTATGCGAACTATTTTGCTTCGTAGTTAGCTAAGTTGAGATGCCTTAAACCCCCGTTATTTGAAGAGGACCTGATCAACACGATCGTCTGGCAATACCCTGCCGATGTACAGAAAGTACTGATCGCCGCGGGAGCGAAGACTTTCTGGGAGTGTGACCAGATCTTGAGGAGATTGGACTCTAGCGCCGAGCAATTCACTCCACACAAGCCGACCAGGGGTGAGACTAGACATGTCAACCTGACGACTGTTGACAAGGTCTCACAGACGTCTAAACCGACGCAGTCAAACGGGAATAACAGTGGAAATGACGGTGGAAATAACAGACAGTACCAAACTGGGAATGCCAACTTCAACAGACGCCAATGGAGTGCAACACCATACTCCAGAGACGACCGTCGAGGGAACCAGGGTTATTAGAATAACCGGTTCAACCAAAGGGAAAATGGTAACCGAGGTTACGAAAATCAGGACCGTCGAGGAAACCGAGACACACCTCGAGCACAACAGTCTGGTGGCTTCAGACGAGACTACCGATACGCTGGAGGATATAAGAGAAACCGTGACCCCAGGTAACAGCACGACAGAGATTGGCGAGGACGCGCGGACGACAGCCGCGAGTATATCCAACAACTACGAGCGCCAAAGGAAGAGGCGGAAAGAAGCCAAACGCCGCAGGACAAATTACCACAACGAGGGAACAAGAGGACCGTCATCGCTGACATACACCAGATCGATGTAGTGCCGACGATGTCTAACGAGAAGTTCCAGGAGAATGGACACTGCCCGAGAGCGCCGTCTCGAAAGAGAAAGAGCTGACAGAGAAGGATGGTGAGGAGAAGAAAAGAAGAGGATGACGAAATACGATGACGAATGACGAACAACGAATTAAGACAACTACCTCCGAGGGAACGTGCAGAAATATCACCAAGCACAGATTAACTGTTGGGTAAATAAAAATGCATCCCTACATTTTTATTTAAACCGACGGAAGAGCATATCAGCCCGCCTGAGCTCATGGCTCGGTGATATTTAATGGAAATGATGAAGAAGGAAGGAAGATTGTAGTTTTACGTGACCGTGAATCTTGTGATTATTAGCCACGGGACCTCCTTTTTACGTGGAATCCGAACCACAGGACATGGCATTTCACTTCGAAAATCTCACATGCATAAAATGATGAAGAACATGCCATGCATTGTGACGGAACGCGCCCTGGAGCAGCGCGCGGCATGCGATGAAAATTGGATGATGTCTTGACTCTGGACACTCACCTTGATAATTTTTTCTGAACGCTAACTATTACATTTCTTGCTATTAAAAGTCACAGATCATTCCATGAAGTACCGTAACTCCGCATAAAAGAAACATTACGATGTTTGCCAATTTTCATTTTAAGGTAAAAGGTACTAACACCGCAGATTGGCGGGAGGAAGTAGACTATCAACGACTCAAGTGTGTGTCCGCACACTGCAGCGAAGATTTATGCTCACTGACTACCTGTTGAAAAGCCGTCGTGACCGGACGCGCTTGTATTACTGTCCGTCCTAGGGACGAGGAAATCTACAAGTCCACCCAAAGGATGAAGGAAATCTGTTAAAACAACCATCGTCGTAGTGAAGTATATTTTGCACGAAGTGTGCAGTACTACGAATGTGAAAAGTATTTTTACATTTGTGAAAAGTGAATTATTAGTGAATTTCCATCTGCAAGGCGATGACCACACTATTCCGTCCACGAGGCGATGATGGAATATACAATCATCAACAGTGAATTATTAACAGAAAAGCGCACGAATGTGCATAACATAGATTTACATTAGTGAAACAAACATGTTACAAAAGAGTTAATTAATGTGAAAAACATCATGATCCATAATCATAATCAACAGTGAATTCTGTGTGAATTTGATTTGTAAATGCAAATCTGTCTAGATAATTGTTCACCAAGTGCACGAGTGCAAGAGCTAAATGTTTGTGTGAATTTTGACCAATATTTTCAGTGGATTAGGAACACCACATTTCTTCGCGTGGCACGTCAAACTAACGTCCACGAGGTGCATAAATAATTGTAATTCACAACCATCCGCGAGTGAACATGCACGCAATATTCATAATAATCTTCGATGCACGTTATCTGTAAATTTCAGTGCAAGATTACTGTGATAAAGAAATAACCACTAGAATCTGTGATTACCGACACCGCATGTCGGATAGCATCAGCGAAGCAGACCAGTGAAGGCCAATTTATAACAGTCTGCAAAATTAGAGCCAGTGAATATTTCCAATACTGTGCTAACGTAATAGGTTCTGTGAAAACACGTGTGAATTTAATCACTATGCACTATAACGTCAACCACGTGTACGTCATTATTACCACACTGATATCAGTCAGTGTCATGGAGTAAGAACCCCATCATGTGAGAGGAATATTCTACGAAGACCACTACATCATGGCTGGAGATCTGACCATCCACTTTTGGGGAAATGGAACCCAGCAATCCATCAACCCAGTAGCTGACCATGAGGAAGAGATCTTTGTTCGTGAGACCAATAGCAGAAGCAGAAGACTGGAACGAGGTAGACTCGATGTCCGAGTCATTTCTGGAATGATTGCCAACCATCCAGGTCTCTGAAACACTATGATTACCTTGGATTTACCATAATGGTGACTGCAATGTGAGTCCATAATTCTCTTTCTTGTAGGGTTGATCTGTGGTAGAGTAGTTATTAGAATTTAACCGAACTAGTGACGACCAGATAGGTAGGGATTTGTAGTTAGAATGTTGTTTTTCTTCGCAGTGAATGTGAGACACCAAGTTTTATGGTGCATCTTGGAGGTGTCCGCAGGATGTTATGTCCTAGATTTCTTTGATAGACATGACCACGAACCACTTAGGTTTGGTTTGGTCGACCCTTCAAATGGGCCAAATTAATTTTGAACGATGGACAACCATCATTCCGTCATTTTATTGTGACCCCTTTTAGCGACACTTCCATTGACGCCACTGTTTTATTTTGGGCTTATTTATGGCCGTATCATTTAATGACCAACAGTAGTCATTACCTTTATAAATGTCATTAATTTATGCTGTTAATGTGAGCTCAGAAGCCACATAAGTTCGAGTAAGAACAGAAGGGGAAATTATAGTAGAGATGCTACTCTAGCATCGAAACCCAGATACACTTCGTATCGTTTCCGACATCCTAGCAGTCTGTAGGATTGTCCAATGTCATTATATTTTGTTTGTGTCAAGTCTTAAGACACATCTCTCCACAATACGAATCTCTCTATCCCTCGCGATATGGTGTCCAATAAAGTGATCCTGTAGGCTTCTTATGAATTCTATGGGAGATAGACCATCGATGTTATTAAATTTTCTAACCTTCTCCTCATAGTTCCTGATAATGGTTACATTGGATCTATCCGTAGGGGTTGATGTCCTATATACCCTTGTGCTGACATCAGGAATATGCATGCTCTGGGTTTCCGGCCTGAAACGTGGTTGCTCGAAACCAGTTGCCCCATTAGACCGCGTCAAAAGGTTCTCTAGTGGAGACCTCTCTCTCTCATGGGTAACTGTTCTAGATTCATTAGAATCAAGTGACATCTTTAAAAGTTTCAATCTGTCCCTTAAATTCCTCCCTTAACTTGTTAATGTCTAAATGATCTCCTAGGTTAAATTTACTGAGTTCCTTTCTGATTTCGTTTAGTTCTGAAGTTTTCTTCTCCCTTTCAGAGTTAACGTCTAATTTAACTTGTTCAATCTTTAAGCTAACGTCATTAATCTTGGAATCTAGATCCTCTCGCAAGTCAAACATACCTTGAACCAGAGAATTTTCGACTGAATTAACACTCTTATCTGTATCCTCTTTAGAATTTGAGGTGTCTCTATTTAGTCTAATTTCAACCTTGGATATTTTAGTTTCTAAATCTGACTTAATGCCTTTCGCAATGTCTTCGTTAATCTTTGTGATCTCCCCTCTCAAAACATTAACTTGATCATTTACAACTGCCCTTAAATCTATCTCAATATCCTTTCTGAGAACTTTATTTTGGTCATCAACTTTTTCTTTCAATGACGCAATGTCTCCCTTCAAATGAGACAAAGTGCCTCGTGTCGCAATTGCCTCATTCGTAACTTGCAATTGTAGAGCATCTAAATTATCTCTACTTTCCTTTTTACTGTTATCCAGCTACAGTTTAATATTCCTAACATCCTTCTTTATGCTAGAAATATTAGACTGTATGCTGGTTACATTAGTCTGAGTTTCATCTACATTGGCCTCTGTTCTATCTACCTTAGATTGATTACTAGTTACATTGGACTGAGTTTCATTTATCTTAGCCTTTGCTGAATATATCTTGGCCTCTGTACTATTTATCTTGGCCTGAATACTAGTTACATTAGATTGAGTTTCATCTATTTTGGATTGAGTTGTATATATCTTGGCTTCAGTGCTATCTATTTTAGCCTGAGCCGAATCTATTTTGGACTGTATAGTGGTTATATCAGCTTGTATTACATATGCATTGGAACGCACGTGGCGCACTGCCACGTAAATGATGCTAATATCTAACTGGGCAAGTTTAACTTCACCTTGGACTCCATCTACACTTGTCTCGACATCACTTATCATTTCCTTGATCTTTTTAGACCTCTCAGATATTTTCCTGTTACTATCTTGGAGACGCTTAAGGGACAAGTGCATCTGAGCTATGTCTCCCTTCAATCTCTCCCCTACTGATTCCTTAACCAAGTCAATATTCTTATTAACTATTTCGTTAATGTTGTCGAAGCTCTGTTGGGAATTTGACCTAATATCTGCCAAATCGTTCTCGTGTATGCCCATCTTCTCTTGCATACTAGTAAGAAGAGCAACAATGTCCTCGTACGCTGCTGGACCAGACGACATGGTAATTCACAATAATGAGAAAACAGGAATACAACACAATAAAAGCAGAACTGAAATCGCTAAGAGTAACCCTTTTTCACCAAAAATGAGCATTATAATTAGTTTTGCATTATACCTTAATAAC
Organism: Meconema thalassinum; assembly: GCA_946902985.2. Lineage (NCBI taxonomy): Eukaryota > Metazoa > Arthropoda > Insecta > Orthoptera > Tettigoniidae > Meconema > Meconema thalassinum. The sequence goes on along the minus strand of OX336389.2, from coordinate 1,233,986,635 downwards.
TATCATAAATCTAATTAAAAATAGGAGGTATATGGTTGTCGTGATTTATAATAAAATATTTTAAATTATTATTAAAAGTGATTATCGTTAAATTAATATTAAAGAAAGTGATTCTAACTTTACTGATGATCTTCCAAATATCATCGCCGGTATCAAGCATAAAATGGACGACATGCATGGAGTGTAAAACTGGGCTCCATCCAATGCCCCATATGACTACGCCGATCAATAACAGTTTCCATGTAATTCCTTTTATGATCTTGTCCTGATCATTAACAATTACATTTGAAAGGCTCTATCAAAATATCTAACAAATTGAAATAATGGCATTAATTCTATATGTATAACATACAGATTGAGAAAACCTCATATTCACGTTTCGAAAAACGCAAATTCCCAACGAATTTCGATCTGATTAGATGGACGATATATTTCTGTTGCCGAACCACTCAATCATTCAAAATCTCCATTCGAAAGCCATTTGGTTGGGCCGCCATATTAATGTGCATCCGTATCCACATGGTATTACCTGTTGAAATCCGATGGAACAGCTGGATCGTAGAATCTGGAAGTACCCGGCTAAAATAAAAAAGGAAAAGGAAGCTTGTAGTTTAACGTGACCGTTAATCTTGAGATCATAAGCCACGGGACCTCCTTTTTACGTGGAATCCGAACCACAGGACATGGCATTTCACTTCAAAAATCTCACATGCGCTAAAATAAACCCCCAAAACTTCTACCAACATGGATCAACCTGGGATAAGGACACATCAAGAAAATAGAATGGGTTAAGAAAGCCCCAGTGGAAAAGGAAAAAGAAAAACTAACTCAAAGTGAACTCGAAAAACTCTAAAGATATTCTCGGGCATATGGCTAACGTTGGAAATATTGCCCCCACTGGTCCTCCTAACACATCCTGTTCTTAATATAAATCAATAAATCATTGAATATTTAAAATGTATGACTCAGTTTACTAACTGATAACGTAGTATGTAGTAGATCAAAAGTCTACAATCTGCATGACAAAATATAACGGTTTCGTCTCATCTCTGACGAATATATCAAGATATTGCAACAATATGCAATAATCCTATTCATAGAAATGCTGATATACGATTTTACAATATCGCATAATAAATATGAACAAATACACTAGAAAAATATTAAACACGAATTATATACAAAAATTTACAGTAGTATCTTCTCATCGAATCTCGCTAGGATTCTCATTATCCATCGACATTATCCATTTAACATTTTCTGAAATCATAATCTGTCTTATTTGACAATCAACAAAGTTCATCAAACGTAGTGTCTCTCAAGTAAATTTCAATCGTAGCTTCATTTAATTACATCATCATCATCATCATATTATTTCCAATAATCGTTTCACACTGGATATTGGTTAAGTTTAACTATCTAATTCAAGATAAATAAATTTCCCTTTAATAAACATTTAAATGGTGGGTAATATTTAAACTCCAGCATTGTGACTTCAATGATCGTGCTCTATTCACGAATAATACTATTATATAATTCAGCGTCTGCTTATCAGCTTGGATAATTCACAAAATTCCATTACATAAATGGCAATCTCTCCACACTAGAGATTCCTTATAAAAACTTCATACTATTTCAGGATATCCACTGATATCGAAATATACTCAAAGAACTTCATTAATACCTGTATTGGTTCATTCAATACGAAAATAGCGTTCAATAGCTGTATGTAATTTTCCTCACCTAAATTAAAGTTATATAAATTCCAATTAACTATCAAGAAATACCATGCTTCACAATTAACATGTTTATCATAGCGTTAATCCACTCTTGGAAAAATTATCACACTAGTTCCATTCTTCTTCAATTTCATTCATTTCATGTATGAACTCCAACTATGTCATTTATTCATGACCGAATATACTTTACTTGATATCGAGATTCAATCCTCAACAATAATTCATTTCAACTATGAATTTCAACAATCTCAACAATATTTATAAGAGAATTCATTTTAATAGATATCGAGATTAAATTCAGATCCGCAAAATAAATTCAAAATAATGTAGGTCTGCCTCTTAAGAAATTCGTACAACTCTACACCATGGAAAAATGCCTAATATTAATAGGATGCAATATAAACCATTAGAATTATACGAAATCAGAAAAGACTAAACCAAATCGAACCATCAAAATCGAAAACTGAACTTACTCTAATCCAACAAAACTATCTCTACTCAATTAACTATACTCGAAAAATGGCTATAATTGCCTAATCCAAAAAAATGTTGCAAAGATCCGCTTTAAAAATGTTACTAGATTTCAATGCGAGTATCTAGCTTCACGTAGAATAATACAGTCATTCGAAATGCAATACTGTATAAAATGACAAAATAATTCTGTTCTGTAACCCATGAAGTAACAGAATGAAAAATGAAAATCCACAGCCTGCTTCCAGTCTCCGACCGGGTCAGGAATGGAATGAATGAAGCCCCCATCTAGCGGCGAGGATTTGAACTGTGCCGGCTGCCGAGGCCTGATGCACTCCTCTGGGGCAATGATTAAATGAATGAGATGAAATGAAATGATAGTGGCGAGTGTTGCTGGAATGAAATTTTGACAGGGAAAACCGGAGTACCCGGAGAAAAACCTGTCTGCCTCCGTTCTGTCCAGCACAGATCTCACATGGAGTGACCGGGATTTGAACCACGGACCCAGCGGTGAGAGGCCGGCGTGCTGCCGCCTAAGCCACGGAGGCTTCGCGAAGTAACAGAATAAATGTTGTAAAATTTTCATAATATCGTTGAAAATCTTGTTCTTCCTAATATATATATATTGTTATACAAAGATATCATAGTCTTCTTCCTAAAAACGCTTCTTCTTGATAAATATTTCTGCTCAAGTAATTACAATGCCCGTATTTTAATTTCAAAAATTTAATATCAATGTTGCAAAACTAAAATAACAAAAGTGACTATCTACACTAAAATTGACTCCGTAGGTGCATTCGTAGTCGAATCAAAACCTAAAATAGACTATCAGACAAAAATGACAGAAGCGTCAAGTTTAATCTTCAAGACCATTTTCAACATACTAAAGAAATATGGTGAAAAAGGCAATCTACAGATATAACATGATTCATACTGTCTACTAATAACAAAAATCTCGCAGCTACCTTATGATGTCTTGAAGTAGGTAAATGCGTGTAAGAACACACATTGTTCCTGGGATCGAACCATCATCCTGGGTGTCGAGAGGTTGAAGCCTGGTCTGGAACTTAGCGATCGAACCCGTGTCCTCTCCTATCCGAACATCTGTTTGCGACGCAAGACCTGTCTCACGTACATGCCTGGATGGGCCTGAAGCGAAGAGATTGTAAACACCTCCTCTCTTATTTGTAGATTCATTATATAGTAGAAGTAATTATCTCAGAATCATTTCTAGAGAATCCTACAGTCTCTTCTTATATAGACGTCTGCTTAAGTATTCCATGTTCAAGCATCGGTTACTATTAGATTCGCAATTCTGCTTTGTGTTGCATTCCTTCTGAATGCTTAGCAACTCATTACTACACGCAAAAATGACTGGTTGGCAATTCCTCTCAACTCAGTAACGTATGACATGGCAGTATACTTTGTAGAAAACACGATGATAATGTAAGTTCACTTGTTATAGTAACCAGCTTTCTAAGAGTTTATCAAAAGCACAAAGTTCATTCGCGACACTGTTATATTCCGTATCACGCCAACATCGGGTTACGCGACCGACTCGTGTTCTCGCGGTTGTGTCTGCTTGTATGCAGTGTAAACACTACTCCCGAGCCGTTCTCATAAAGCGCACTATTTAAATATATATTTGAGACTTGTTATGCGTACAGTTTCAAGACGTGAGTGAGTGTCCTAATCCAATGCTCGGGACAGCTGTACTGGATTCTTTCCATGATGCACCGCTTTCAGATCGATAAAAATCGAAGCTGCATGCCGTTGATGCGATAAACAAATATTAACTGTTATAAATGCATATATATCTCCATAAATGTATTCAGAATACTCCTTATTATAATTCATTATGATCCCATGTTGTAGAACCTCTCTGTGATCTCTGTAAATATCAATATCTGTTGGTTTTATGTCGCGGTTGTGCCGCAGTCATCTCCTGCACAAGTTCGTCCTTCGAAAACATATGTGAGCAGGGTCATAGTGGACGGACTAGAACGTCACTGCTTCTGCCAAGCAGGGTTGCCTAAGCGATTCCCCTAAGCTCACGTCTTGCTTGCTATAATTCACAACTTGAAGTTGAACTCTCCACATTGAAGTGGAATAATCGCTTCTTATAAATACATGTAATCTATTGATACAGAAAATACTGATACAGTTCTAAATTTGATGATGTATTTATTACACCCAATGGCCATAGAGTACAACATACAGTGTGGATAAAATGAATTGCTCCAGAAGAAATGCGATAGGAAACTGGAGACCCCAGAAAAAATGGCCCAGATTAATGAGTTTCTTTGTAAGAAACTGACCAGACATTCCAATTTCATGTAGACTTATAAGGAAGGCTCATTTTGTTTGAAACTGGGATTTCATTCGGGTTGAATGTGTAGCTGGATGAGGTGGTGCACTCCTCATAAAACAGCTTTGGCAATGGGCTGATTTGAAGCGTTCAAGTTGGAGCAGTTGCACTGCGGCAACTACACAGCAACACGAAATTAAGAAACAAGGCTGGCCATTCCTATTCACATGTTCCCTTCAGGTGCCAGGCCCAATGTCACCTGCTTCATCTTCAACTAAATCTCAGTTTCAAACAAGTTGAGTGCTTCTTGTTAGTCAGATGTCCTAACGTTCCGAGATCACTTTAAGAGACGGCAAAATATCCATCCAAAATCTTCCAAGTTCATACAGGCTGATGAACAACATGGTTTCTTAAAATACAGTGTTCAATTTCAGCATTAATAAATAACAAATGTGAATATTAGTAGTTAGTTTGTTAGTTCCTCTTGTCCCTCGTGGAACATAGGGCATCAATGAAGCATCTCCATCTGGTCCATTTTGCTGACAACCTTTTCACCTCGCTCCAGGTCTTACCCTCCTCTATAGCCTCCAAGTAGACAGATCTGCGCCACGTTTCCTTGGGTCTCCCTCTCCTCCTCGTACCCTGTGGGTTCCAAGCCAGTGCCTCTCTCTCAATGGCTTCATTTCCTTTCCTCAGGGTATGTACGATCCATTTCCATTTCCGTCGCTTAATTTGTTTGGCCATCTTCGTTTCACCCGTCCTTCTCCAAAGTTCTTGGCTGGGGATTACTTCCGGCCAGTAGATGTTTAAGATCTTTCTTAAGCAGCGGTTGACAAAGGTCTGCAGCCTGGAGGTGATTTCCTTAGTTACCTTCCAAGTCTCAGACCCATATATCAGAACGGACCTGGCATTACTCAGGAAGATACGAAGTTTGGTCTTCATGGATATGTTGCTGTACTTCCACACCGAATAGAGCCGCACAAAGGCACTGTTTGCTTTTTGGATACGTTGGGAGACATCCTTCGCCGCTCCTCCATCTTTGGTCACCACACTGCCCAAGTAAATAAAGCTATCAAGATCCTCTATAGGTCCATCCTCGAAGACAAATGGGTCAATTCTGTTGGTGTTAGTTCCTAGAGCCTTGCTCTTTTAGTTTATCGTTAGCCCCACCTTTTTCCCTTCTACAACCAGGTCTTCAAGCTTTGCTTGTATTTCGCCGTGTGACTCAGACAGGAGACACAAATCGTCAGCAAAATCCAGATCTTCCAGTCTATTGGTGAATCCCCATTGGATACCACGTTTCGCATTTCTAGTCACATTTCGCATCACCGAATCAATCACAATCAATAATAATAATAAGGTTATTGGTTTTACGTCCCTTTTAACTACACTGGCTTTTAGAGACTCCGGGGTGCCGGAATTTTGCCCCGAAGGGGATCTTTAACGTGCCAATAAATCTACTGACACGGCTCCCTCGCATTTGCGCACCCTCAAATGCCAGCTGACTGCGCCAGGTTTCGAACCTGCAACCTTGGGCTCAGCAAGAGAGAACGTTACCCCTGAGCCACGCAGCCAGACAATCACAATCAAGAACATGGTTGGCGACAGGATAAAACCTTGGCGTACTCCTGAACATACAGATATACGCTCGGATACACGGCCCTCGTGAATGACTCTGCATGTGTACTCCCGGTATGTTTCTTGAATGAGACTAATGATCTCCATAGCACTTCACTTCCTTCCACATGGTTTCTCTATTGATCGAATCGAAGGCTTTCTTAAAGTCAACAAACACTGCATAGAGGCGAGATAACCATTCCGCACACTGCTCCAGAATTATCCTCAAGGTGTTTATTTGGTCGACACACGAACGATTTTGACGAAAACCTGCCTGTTCTCGTCAGAGCCTTCGGTCAACATATCCTTTGATTCTGTTCAGCAAAACCCTCGTAAAGATGTGAATATGCTGCAGAAATAAAGCCATGGCCTACCAAAGTACGAAGACATTAAGTACAAAGATATTATGTATGTCCGAATTGAGAAATTCGACAATCTAACATTCCATATTAGCTGATAGGATTCTGCGACTTCAAACCTTCATTTCTGAATGTCTTGCAAATCATTAATTAAAGCTGTAATATCACAATTTCATCAATTTGGAGTCTATCTTAAAATTATTTGATGTTGCATCAGGAATTATTGCATGTACTGTATTTCACTATGTAATGTAGATTAAGAAAATATAATAACAAATATCTGGCATATGTAGATATAGAAAGGCAGACAATCCATAAAATGCGGGACTTCAAGAAAACTAATAAAGTTGAAATGTGAAAAATATTAACTGTGGTAGCCTAGAGGAGAAGCCATTACCTAATTCAATTTTCCTCAATTGTGTGGGTATATTTAAGTGTTTTAATGGCAATTTTTCACACAGTTGTCACCATATCAAAGGTTGGTGAAAAATATGATATATTGAAATTTATATGTCTGAAGCATCTGAATAAATAAATAAATAAACTAAAAGAATTAAACTAGGGACAGAAACAATGAAGTAACCTGTAGTTTTTAATCTACTGATCAAATCTTTGAATGGAAGTACTGTTCAAGTGTACACACATTTGATTGAAGATAATAACACATTTCTGGCTGCCATATCCATTAAATTGAAAGTTGATTAGTTTTTATTTATATACATATACAGGGTGTAACAAAAATGTACGGCACAAAATGCAGGACACATTCCTCACCCGTAGATGAAGAAATTATGATAAATAAACATAGGTCCGGAAATGCTTTGTTTCCATGTTACACCTCATTGTCTCCAACTCATTAAGCATGGGAAACACACAAGAACAGAACGTTGGAATCATGGGGAACATGCACTCTTGGTTACATCTGGTTACGTTGTCATTATCGTAGGTGCACCGCCAGTGATTTGCTTTACATGGCCCTGTTGCCATGTGACTTAGCAGATGTGCCTTTAACTGTGCGACAGAACATGTACTTCATGCACGATGGAGCACCTCGTCATTTTAGTGTTAATGTCCGCCGGCTTCTAAACAGATTTGGTGATGGATGGGTCAAGGTGGACCAATTGCCTGGCCTCCACGCTCTCCGGTCCTAAACCCACTGGACTTTCATGTGTGGGGACATTTGAAAGCTCTTGTGTATTGAACCCCAGTACAAGATGTTCAGAGTCTCCGTGCCCGTATTATGGAAGGCTGCGAAACCATACGCAATACACCAGGGATACATCAGCGCATCCGAGATTCACTACGACGGCGGGTTGATGCATGCATCAATGCGCACGGAGGGCATATTGAACATCTCCCGTGAGAAAGAGTTGCATGTGGTATGCTGGTACGTTCTGTTCTTTCGTGCTTCCCATGATTAATGAGTTGGAGAAATGAGGTATAACATGGAGACAAAGCGTTTCCGGACCTATGTTCATATCGCATAATTTCATCGTCTAAGTGTGAGGAATCTGCAATTTGTGCCGTAATTTTTGTTACACCCTGTAATGTTTTATTCTTCCCCTACTTGGGGGTTGCCTCCTGAACAAAGATTAGCATACAATTAGTATTAGAAATTAAAGTAATAAATTTTAAAACAAGATGTTCAGTAAAGAACAGAAAGCCAACTTTCTCCTAAATCTATGGGTATAGTTATAATTCTTTGTCCTTATCAAGGAGTATAATTATTGAATGTTCTTGTAATGAACGTTAAGTGTAGTATCCAATTTAAGACACCCCGTTTACTAAGGTAATTCCGCTTTTTCATCCAAAGGAATAGATTTAAACATTAGAAAAGTATGTCTATCCACCATCTTGAATGTATTGAATCATTTATCTTGCACCTTCTGCAGAGAAAGCCTTTTATGTGAGACTACATATTTGCTGGGTTTTGTCATTGTAACTGTAATAAATAGTGGATTGCCAATATAAAAGTCTTATATATTGAAGATGGCAGCTGAGTTCCGAATGCAGTTTCATATTAATTGCACAATTGGATCCTGAGTTATTTATTTTGAAGTTTCATAGAATGCTCAGCTACCAACTTGGATATATGGCGAGGGTGTTCTTTTGTCCTTGGCATACAATGGCCATATACACTGAAGAAAATGGAAATTGCAACACCATGAAGGCATTGGTCGTTTGTGTTGATTTTCAAGATATGGAACGATGCCATGTAGGTATGTAAACGATCAAAGTTTCAGACACATTGGATTGTTGCTACAGGTCTCCCCACGTGATTGGTCGCGGAGGAATCAACTCCAGTATACGGACTCCGGTGTAGCGTAGTTGATTTGCAGTCTGTGCAGTGAAGTGTTCCCCGTCAAACATGCCTCGACGACAGAGAAGAGCACGCTATCAACAACTGTCGCCGTTTGAGAGGGCTCAGATAATTGGGCTGTGTGAGGCTGGATTATCGCTAAGGACTGTCGCTGCACGTGTTGGGCGACAGGCATCTACGGTACAACGTGTATGGCAGCAGTGGTCAAATGAAGGTACCCACACTCAGGGGCGGATCTAAGGGAGGGCGACCGCCCAGGGCCCCGCGGTCTGGGGGGCCCCGCGCTATGGATTGTTTTAAATATTCTCTAATTGATTAATTAAGTATACTTTTCAAACTAATTTATAATTTATATTCTTTTTTCAGTGCAGCTATGACCTCCCGTGACCGTTTAGCAAGTTTAAATTTCAGTGAAATGATGGAACACTTCAGCCGGGAAAAAAGTCGCAAAGTAATCTATCTATATATATAAAAATCAATGTTACGAATAGTTTGTCTGTATGTATGTCTCCTATGCGTTCATATACCATTCGTCCGATTGCGATGAAACTTGGGTGAAATGTTGAGTACACTCCAAGGAAGGTTTCTGACTTGGTAAATCCATTTTACAATAGGTAGCGCACGCGTAGATTCAACAAATGAGCGACGATGCGCGAAGCGTTTCAAGAAAGTCCCGTATGTGTTCATATACCATCCGTCCGATAGCAATGAAACTTGGGTGAGATGTTGTGTACACTTACGTGAAGGTTTCAAAATTAGTGAATACATTTCACTGTAGATAGCGCACGAGTAGATTCAACAAATGAGCGACGACACGCAAAGCGTTTCAACAAAGTCCCGTATGCATTCATATACCATTCGACCGATAGCTATGAAACTTGCGTAAAATGTTGTGTACACTGCAGGGAAATTTTCTGGCTTAGTACATCCACTTTACAATAGGCAGCGCACGAGTAGATTCAACAAATGAGCTACGATGCGCGAAGCATTTCAACAAAGTCCCATATAAGGTCATTTACCATTCATCCGATAGCGATGAAACTTTGGTGAGATGTTGTGTACACTCCAGGGAAGGTTTCTGGCTGAGTACATCCATATCACAATACGTAGCGCAAGAGTAGAATCAACAAATGAGCGACGACACGCGAAGAGTTTCAAACAAGTCCCGTATCCATTCATAAACCATTCGTCCGATAGCTATGCAACTTGGGTGAGATATTGTGTACACATCATGGAAGGTTTCTGCCTTAGTAAATCCACTATACAATAGGCAGCGCACAAATAGATTCAACAAATGAGGGACGACGTGCGAAGCGTTTCAACAAAGTCCCGTATAAGGTCATATAGCATTCTGCCGTTAGCGGTGAAAATTGGGTGAAATATGGTGGACACACCAAGGAAGGTTTCTGGCTTAGTAAATACATTTCACAGTAGGTAGCACACGAGTAGATTCGACAAATGAACGACGACACGCGGAGCGTTTCAATACAGTCCCCTATGCCTTCATATCCCATTAGTCCGATAGCGATGAAACTTGGGTGAGATGCTGTGGACACTTATGTGACGGTTTCTAACTTAGTAAATACATTTTACAGTAGGTAGCGCACGAGTAGATTCAACAAATGAGTGACGGGGTGCGAATCGTTTAAACAAAATCCGGTATGCATTCATATATTATTCATCCGATTGCGATGAAACATTGATCAGTTATTGTGTACACGCCAGTGAAGGGTCTCGACTTAGTAAATCCATTTAACAATAAGTAGCGCAAGAGTAGGTGCACCAAATGGGTGACGACGCGCGAAGCGTTTCAACAAAATCCCCTATTGCGTTCATATAACCTTCTTCGATTGCGATGAAACCTTGATGAGTTATTGTGTACACGCCAGGGAAGGGCTTCGACTTAGTAATACATTTCTCAATAGGTAGCGCACGAGTAGATTCAACAAATGAGTGACAGCGCACGAATCGTTTTAAGAAAACCCCGTATACGTGCATATACCATTCATCCGATTGCGATGAAACATTGATGAGTTATTGTGTACACGCCAGGGGAGGGTTTCGACTTAGTAAATCCATTTCACAATAGGTAGCACACGAGTATATGCAACAAATGGGAGACGACGCGCGAAGCGTTTCAACAAAATCCCCTATGCGTTCATATAACCTTCTTCGATTGTGATGAAACCTTGATGAGTGTACACGCCAGGGTAGGGTTTCGACTTAGTAAATCCATTTCTCAAGTAGGAAGCGTATGAGTAGAATCAACAAATGAGTGACAGCGCACGAATCGTTCAAACAAAATCCCGTATACGTTCATATGCCATTCATCCGATTGCGATGAAACTTTTGAAAGTTGTTGTGCACGCTCCCACGAATGATTCTAAATTAGAAAAACCATTTTACGATAGCTTAGAGGCAGTGAACGGAAATTGAAAAACATGTTGTGTATCCAAAATCACTTCAAGAAACAGAATTTCAACGCCAACACTTCCTTTGATTGGCATTGCAACGCATGCCGGGTACAGCTTGTATTTTAATATTTCATAGTTTGCATAATCTTCTTCGAGGGGACTTGAAGGTTTCTTTTATATTATTAAAAAAATGTACATTAGTGTATTCAAAATATTGTAACTATTGTTCTTTTTATTATTATTACAAAATTATTTTCCATTTGATTTTTTATTTCCTATTGTTGTGGGCCCCACCTTATCATATCGCCCAGGTCACCGCAAGGGCTGGATCCGCTACTGCCCACACTCGCAGACCTGGCACAGGCCCAGCGCGACAGATAACTGTGAGAGAGGATCGCCGCATCATTCGGATGGCCCGGATGGAACCCCCATGCAACAGCAGCGCAAATTCGAGCAGCTGTGGCACCCCACGTTACACAACAAACAGTTGGTAATCGCCTGCGTGCAGCTGGCTTACGATCCCGTGTCCCTGCAGAAGGTGTTCCATTGACCCCACAACAGCGACGTGTAAGGCTGGCCTGGTGTCGAGAACGATCGACGTGGGTCGACGAATGGCATAGGGTCGTCTTTAGTGATGAATCGCGCTTCTGTCTTGCCCGCAGTGATCGCCGGAATCGTATGCACCGACGTACCGGGGAGAGGGGCCGCCCAGACCTTATTGTCGAGAGGCACACAGGGCCAACACTAAGCATTATGGTCTGGGGAGCTATTGGCTTTAATGTGAAATCACAATTAGTGCTTGTTGAGGGCACTATGACTGCTCGACAGTACGTTGATAGGGTACTCAATCCAGTGGTTGTTAAACCATTAAAACCCCTTGTGGATGTTACCTACTGGCACAATCCCAATAAGCTCGTCCAGCGGCTACAGTTGTTGCATGCTTCACGTCAAGCCGGCCATACCGGTCACGATTGGGAAATTCAAGAAATTGAACAAGAACTTCGAAATGCCAAAATTATTGTTTAAGCCATCACCCATTAAAATGGGTATTGCTCACGAGTTGCATCGCCCAGCTAGGCGTCACTATCGGCGACTCAAGGTGATTTCACGAGGTGTGGATGAACTTTGGCAGGCTGACCTGGTTGAAATGATACCCCTATGCTGGCGTCAACGACGGTGTACGCTATATGTTGACTGTCATTGATGTCTATTCCAAAATAGCCTTTGTTGAACCTGTGCGTCGCAAGTCTGGTCCACTAGTCACCAAGGCCTTTCAACATATTATTCAACACTCCAAACGTTAACCTCAGTTGCTACAAACCGACCAGGGGAAAGAATTTTTCAACAAGGATTTCTCCAATTTTCTCAAATCTAAGGATATTCACCATTACACCACGTACAGCAATCTCAAAGCCAGCGTGGTCGAGCGGTTTAACCGAACATTGACAACCCATATGTGGAAAGCGTTTACCGCTCAGGGCAGTTATCGCTGGTTGGACATGTTACCTCAGCTAGTGTCACGTTACAATGACAGCAAACATAGAACCATTGGGACCAAGCCACGTCTCGTAACCAAAAATATTCAGCGACTGGATAAACTGTTTAACCCCATAAAAACAGCAGATCCTAAACGTCACCGACTGAAAATTGGGGATTTTGTTCGTGTGAGCAAATTTAAGTCTGCCTTCAATAAGGGCTACACGCCTCAGTGGGGGACTGAACTATTTCGGATTCGTCAAGTCAACTTGGACAGTCCAGTCACCTATTTACTCCAAGACCTCAACCATCAACCCATAAAAGGTAGATTTTATCTCCAAGAACTTCAAAAAACAGCATTCCCGAAACATTACCTCGTGGAAAAAGTGTTGAAACGAAAAGGAAATAAACTATATGTCAAATGGTTAGGATTTAACTTAACGTTTAATTCTTGGATCAATAAATTACATGTTGTATGAACCTGTGCACTTTTTTTATTTATTTAATCGTGTTGTACGAGAGCTCTGTGTACGGCGCTCCACGCTTCATGCATTTCCATACATGTTTCTCTTTCTCTCTCCACACCCGCGTCTCACGTCTTCACTCCATGATGACATACAACTCGTTCAGCTATTGGCTGTCATGGGTTCTCCCACTCCTCCCCTCACCTCTCCTCCGGCTCTCTGGCCCCGCCCCCTCACCACTCTACAGTGGTCACGTGATTTCCTGTTGTGTAAAGGTTTCCCTCCTTTCCCCTCTCTCTCCCCCTTTCCTCTCTGCGGGGCCCCTGCCTGCTGCTACTGCTCAGCTCGCCTGGCTAGCCGTTATCACCTTTTTAGAGAGTTGCCACATGATTCCAACTGCTATCATATGACAGCAGTGTTGTCAGCTTGACTGACATTCCATTCTGTTAGCCGACTAGCCATGTCTCAAAAAGATATTCTTTCCGTTCTGGCCGCCAGTCAGACATACATACATACAAAGCAAGTTCTGTTGTTGTCGACTATTTTTATTCGTTTCATAGCATTATGAATTTTGTCTGGTTACTGGTCAGTGTTTACCAACATGTTTAAAGATCGTCATGAGGGATTTTCGAAAATATTCGCCTTTATTCGTTCGTCATAGGAAAAAATATATAATTATCGAATAGCGACCCCCTCGTTTTGCCGTACATCGCCCCGTCGAAATAGCCATTTCCCATATCCACCATGGCCAATCATAGCCTCGTTGTAACATACGTCAAGCGCTACCGGCTCTCTGTCTACAAACACGCTTTTATTTTTAAAAAATAAAAATAAAAAAAATAAAAATGCATAGTTGTTTTTTTGTCCTAGAGACTTGACATTTATTTTCATGGTAGAGGGGGTTGGGACCTTTCATTTATGTCAAACAATTTTTTTTGTCAACATGTTAGTTTCCAAAATAGTAAAAATTCAAAATTTAAGGGTTTTCAAAAATCTCAAAATATACAAAAGTTTTATTATAAAAAATAAAGGTCATAGAGACCATTCGTTTGAACTATGGCACAACATTCTATCATGTTTGGTTTTCAAACTATCGCCTACTTTCAAAAACAAAATTTTTCAAAAAAAATTGAAAATATAACGAGTGGTCTATGGGAAAGAAGACGTGAGCTCGAGTCCAACGACACCTCATTTGTTAAAATCCGACCTTCCGTTCGCCAATGATCACCAATGTTCGCGAGAAAGTAGTCTATCATTTTGTTTTTACTCCTACACCCTTGAAACTTGCTGTCCGCCTAGAGGGCATACCCATCTTTCATTAACGTCAAGCTAACTTTTTTCCGATTCACCGTTTCCAAAATAGTGCCAATCCAAAAAAACAAGAATTTTCAATTTTTTTTTTTAAATACCAACACACATGCTTGACCAAGAGAACGTCATCCCAACGCCAACAATACCTCGTTCGTTAAAATCCGACCACGCGTTCGAGAAATATCGGCAAAGTTTTATATGAAAGTAGGGGGCGACTCAGAACCGGTCATTCAGCACTACTGCACAGTTTTGGTCCTAGAGACTTGAAATTTATTTTGGGGGTAGAGGGGGTCAGGGCCATTCATTTACGTCAAACAAAATTGTTTGTAAACTCTTTAGTATCCAAAATATAAAAATTTCAAAATTTAAGTGTTTTCAAAAAATCTTAAAAAATAAAAAAGTTTTATTATAAAAAATAAAGGTCATAGAGACCATTCGTTTCAACTATGGCACAACGTTCTATCATGTTTGGTTTTCAAACTATCGCCTACTTTCAAAAACAAAAATTTTCAAAAAAAAATCTAAAATATGACGAGTGGTCCATAGCAAAGCCCCCGTCAGCTCAAGTTCAACGACACCTCATTCGTGAATCTCCGACCACGGGTTCGGGAGTTATCGGCGCGCATTGGGAGTAGTGGTGGGGGGAGGCAGAACTGTCATCACTCCCCTACTCTGCATGTTCAATTGCAGCAATGTAGCACCACTCCTTCTGGGTGTTGCAATTTCCATTTTGTTCAGTGTATATGGTTCTACACTGCCGGGGGAAAAAAATTAGGTCACCTGAAAAGACAACTTCGATTTTGATCCGATAACGGCAGATGCCACCTGGGGGATAGTAGATGTACTGATAAGGGTTTCAACGTCGTCCGCCAACAAATAGCGTAGTGGTATAGCTACCAGAGCACCATCTGTGTCAACCATTTAATGGGGAAAGCTCACAGCCATACGGCTCCTTGTGGTGCAAACGTGTGAAGCAAGCAGGTACAATGCCACGGAGACGCACTCGTGCTTCCTACAGCCAACTGAGCGAATTTGTGGCCTTCCGAGTGGCGGGATGGTCCTTTCGGAGAATTGCCACACAAGTTAGACGTGCTGAGTTCGTTGTGCAACGATGCTGGTATTAGTGGTCACGTGAACATTCTCACACCCGTAGACGAGGTTCTGGACGTCCACGCAGCACAGACGTCTGCCAGGATCGTCGTATTGTAAGGGCATCAGTGGCAGATCATACAGCTACCACAGCACAGATACGAGGGTTTGTGAGCCCAGAAGTGGCAACATGAACTGTTGCGAACAGGTTACTAGCAGTGGGACTACCGGTACCCACACATATAGCCCGTCTCCCACTCACGCCACGTGCACGGCTCGACTGGTGCCGTCTGAGGATCACTTGGAAGATGGCGCGTCGTGGTCTTCAGCAATGTAAGCAGATTCAGCCTGCACGCAAGTGATGGTCGTTGGCGCGTTCGACGTAGACCTGGTGAGCGCCGTCTCGTAGAGTGCATTCGTCCAAGATACACCGGCCCCACCCCAGGCCTTATGGTCTGGGGTCGATAAGCTACAAGTCTCGTTCACCTTTGGTGATTGTGGGCGGAAGGCTAACC
The DNA here is from genome assembly GCA_946902985.2 of Meconema thalassinum. Classification (NCBI taxonomy): domain Eukaryota; kingdom Metazoa; phylum Arthropoda; class Insecta; order Orthoptera; family Tettigoniidae; genus Meconema; species Meconema thalassinum. The sequence goes on along the minus strand of OX336389.2, from coordinate 1,233,970,552 downwards.
ACCTGGCCAGCACGATCGCCAGACTTGTCGCCAATCGAGCACGTGTGGGACATGATAGGCCGACAAGTGACTTGTGCGACTCGTCCACCCACAACTCTTACAGAACTGTGTGAACAGGTCAAGCAGGCGTGGTATAACATATCCCGAGACAGTATTCGCCATCCGGTCGACTGGATGCAAGAGTCAGTGCCTACATTGCCGCCCGCGGAGGCTACACCTCATACCAATATGAGTGTTTCAGCATGGGTCGATACCTGGTATCTCTGAACCGCTTGACCTATTGATCTCTACATTTAATCATTTCATATACTCCATATGCACTGTTGCCACAATAAATCTTGAGTTAATTGGTAACCTCTAAAAGGGTGACCTAATTTTTTTCCGGCAGTGTATATTAATGCTAATTTGAGATACTAGCGGACCCGTGCGAGAAATCTTGCATGTTCATAAACCACACTTTCCCCAATAGGTTTATAAAGAGAGACTTAAGGAGAAAGTTTATTACGTTTTTATTTCAACCAAATGATTATAGAATACTATTTACATTTCAGTTAGAATTTCAAGTTGTACATTTCCTAACTTAACGATTAGAGTTTTCATTCCTTTTATTTACTGATTCTGAAATCCATGCAAAATGATAAAGGAAGGACCTCAGAATGTTAAAATGACATGAAACAGGCATCACAGCGGCCAAAATGTGAAGTGAACAGCAATTATGAAGCATATTTTCCTAAAGCAACAGTATTTGCAAATCGCACACTTCGTACATTTTTTTAATTCATTCTTTAGAGAAATTATAGATATTTATGAAATTAGAGTGCAATTCTTCACTGCTAATGTCTATTCTCTTTCATTTGAATGCTCATTTGTCACGATCGGTCGATTGTGAGCGCCGCAGAAGGGATCTATACTACTGAAATGGAAAATCAGTATATATGAGTGTATTTCAAAAAAATATAGAATTATTTGTTTGTTTATTTTTATAATTACAAGATGGACACTGCATGCTATAATGAGTGCCATATTGCTATGAATAATGGTAGCAAAGGGTTTTGTATGGTACTCCTCTCCCACTAAATTTCATGTTAATTCTATTATATCGTAAGTTAATGATATTCTCAAGGTGGCCGTCTTGCGTTGTCTGCAGTGAGTTATTCTTATGGCTCATTTCATCAACATCCCTGATATGGCAATTCTTTCTTATTAAGTTTTGTTTTAATTGTGCATTACATTCTGAAGGATTCACTATTACGTTTTAATTTTGAAAATTTAAATTTGCTGTTATTTGGCTTTGGGCATAGGATACCCCAAATAGATTTCTATCTTGTCACAAATTTTTGTTATTATAGTTCTAAAACATACAAAGTTTTCTTTTTAAAATTATTTTCTTTTATTATTATTTCTTTTTTTAATTATGAATTTTCAGGATGGCCGCTGCGTGCTGTATTCAGTTTGATAAATTTATCACCAACACTGCTGACGCCTCTTATACCAAGTGTTGCCTTAATTGTACAATATCATGAATTATTAACGTATGCTTTGATAGTACACCAAGCCACGATCTTGAATCTATGGAGTCACTGGTCTTTTGCTAAATTTAGTAATTACAGGTCCAGGATACCGAAAGTTATCTATTTATTTATCTATTTTGAAATGTCAAGATGGCCACTGTATACTATATTCTGACTATCGCATATCATCATGAACGGTTATCCGCTCCAGTTGCCCGGGTGTGGTATACAAGCGCTCTCCATTTGTCAGGACTGCATTCCAGTTGACTCCTCTTGTTCCTATATCCTCTTTCACATGGTCCAGCCATTTCTTCCTAGGTCTTCCTACCGGTCGTTTTCCAACCACCACTGTCTGAAGCCAATGTTTTGCTGTCCTACCATCGTCCATTCATTTCACATGGCCAAACCATTTCAAACGAACCCGTGTCACTATTTCATTCAAGGATGGGTAGACACATGCTTCTTCCCTTATTCTTTCATTCCTTACTCTGTCCTTCCTTGTTTTCTGGACCACAGTTCCCAGGAACTTAATTTCTGCGGCTTGCAGTTTGCTTTCCACTTGTTTAGTTGTTGCGCACGTTTCTAAACCACATGTTATTATGGGGGTGGAGTATGATTGAAAGAGGATCTGTTTTGATCGTAAGGGAACTTGTTCGTTTCAGTGAAGATTCGGAACTTAATAGAACTTAGCTGATTTTTTAGTATCGCATGTGAGAACCTAAAATGGTGCTCACCTCTTGGCAAGATTCATCTTAATTACCCAATTGCATTCGGAGTTGTCGATTTTAATATTCTAACAGTCCACACAGCCACAATCTTGAATGTATGAAGAGCCTGTCCTTTTGCCTTGGCCACACAGGATCACATATACAATGCTACCTTGGCAGTAATTTTCGTTACGGTAGGCCTAGCTCTTAAGTGTCGAGAGTTAATTATTTTTATAACGTATAATTTGAAAATGGCAGCTGTGTGTAACATACAGTCTCATGTTGTTATCACGTTGACAACAGAGAGTGCATATATTAAACTATCCGAATGCTAAATACTGTGAACATTGGATCATAATGCTTGCATGCCTCACACATCCACCATCTTGAAATTATTTGGCTGATGCCCTTGCAGATTGGACACTAGACGCTTCCTACTTAAAGGTATATTTTCCTAAAATTTGGTAGAGATCTCATAATTAGTTTAGTCATAATTTGATTAAAGCTCTGAACCTTTGGGTGGCCGCCATTTTATTTTGGCTAAGATGGTGGTGATATAAAATATGACAGTGAGGTGTCCTTTGTACCAAATTTGGTTCAATTCGGATGTGTCGTGTTTGAATTGATAGTGTGGGGACACATACACACACGAGACATTTGGTCCATGTGGATCTCATTAAGTCTTTCATATTTTGTAAAATTCGAAAGTAGGCTAAAAACACACAGTAGTACAATAGGCTACTATTCAACAAAAAATTAATTTCCCAGATCTAAGTGAAGACATAGGAAATGTTGATTGAACCTTCGAGAGCTTGTACAGCCAGTTCCAGGAAGATGTTAGTTGTGGCACTAAATAGTTTCAATGACTGGCCCTTCTCTTGCAAAATTATGCCTCTTGCATCAATTATGAAGCCATTCACAGAGATATTGTCAACATCGTAGGTGCCGGTGACATGTAGATCAATTTCTTTCTTCATCCCCGTCAGTTGAGGTTATCTTGTGGCAATTATGAATTATGTCAGAAGTTCTGAGAGCTAAGGTAAGGTCCTAACTAAATAAAATCTACATTTATAAATTTATCTAAATATTTACTTAAAAAGCGGCAAAACAAAAGTTATGTATAATGGGTGTTACATTTTACCTGCCAAGAAAACTACTAGCCTAGAGTAGGCTATACTTAATCTAACCTCAATTCACTTCAGTATAATACACTAATATTTAAGCTTCGCCCTTCCCAATCCTGCCCCAAATTACACTCTGTCACAGTAGTACAGACAGACCACTTCGTGGTGTAGTAGCTAGCATACTGAGCTGTCCTGAGTTATTGATTATGATGTTTTAAAAATATGCTCAGGCACAAACTTGAATATATGGCGAAGCTGTTCTGTCTTGGGCATATGAAGCCACATACGGTTCTACTTTAATACTAAAGTTACTACATTGTAACATTTAAATATACTGTACATTTTCATTTCAGACTGTTTTGCCTTTCGGCGTCCAGTCTAGTCTGCAAGCCACTGTTTGCCAACAAGTCGCCTCCATGATGCCCTATTAATAGTTAAAAGTTGTACTAAGGCTTAAAAAGAGCAGTACTAATGATTTTAGGATGACTATGATATACTCGTTAGTTGGGTTGCCTTTCTCCGAAAAAAATAAGGGGCTGTGGACCACTCTTTATAAGGAGTTAATGATATTCAAGTTTTAAGAATACGCCCAGCCACTATAGTGAGTGTATGAAGTTGCTGTTCTTTTGACTTTGTCATAGGAAACCACTTGCAAGGTTCTACATTGATACTAATTATTGTTACGGTAGTTCAAAAATACTTAGAGTTTTTCATTATCATAGTCTATATATCCAAGATGGCCACTGCGCGTTGCATTCAGTGTGTTATTCTTATGGCTTATTTCAGCCAAGTCCCTCATATGGTACTTTTCTTACTATTTCGTCTTAATTGGGCAATTACATTCTGAATGATTCCTATTACGTTTTAATAGTGCGCACAGCCAACATCTAGAATGTTTCGAGTTGCTGTTATTTTGCTTTGGGCTCGCTAAAGCGCAGCGTTAGGTCATGGGGCCATGCTCTCTGCTGGCTCGGTAGACGCGTGGGTTCGAGCCCTACCGTCGGCCGTCCTTGAAATGGTTTTCCGTGGTTATCCATTTTCAACACCAGGCAAATGCTGGGACGCTACCTTCCCACATGCCACGGCCGCTTCCTTCCACATCCTTGCCCAGTTTCATTCATCTTCATCCGTCATATCCCTCATCCCGGCTCGCAGGTCGTCCACGGGCGTCGACTAGAAAGACCTGCACTCGGCCTCTCAGTAGGCCACGCGACAAAAAAAAAACTATGCTATATTCAGTGTGATCAACGTTTGACTAATGCGTGTGAAAACCCTTATTATGATACTCATCTCTTGCCAATATTAGTCTTAATTACGCAATTACATAACGAGTTGTCAATTTTAATGATCTAATAATTAACGCAGCCACCATCTTGATGTGAGGAGTCTCCATTCTTTTCCCTTGTCCATACAAGGCCACATATACTGTCCTACCTTGTATGTAATTTTCATTACAGTAGCTCTTAAGTGTTGAGAATTATTCATTTATTTCTTTTATCATTTCCAAGTTGGTGGCTAGGCATAATATTCACTCTCATATGCACGATTTGCACAACCGTCACAAAGAGATTAATCGTTTTATGATTCCAAACGCTTCTGATATGAAGGTTTAGTTTTCCAAATATTGGCAGTGATCCGACAATTAGTTTATTCGTAATTCTATTTAAGCACTGAATACTCTGGTGGTCGTCATTTTGTTTTCATTAACAGGGTGGCGATATAAAACATGACACTGAGGAGCCATTTATTAGTGCTACATCTGTACCAAATTTGATTCAATTCGATTTCGTCTGTTGGGAATGGATACACACAGAGGCGGTTCTAGCCCTGGGCCGCCCCCCCCCCCCCCCCCCAGTTTTAGTGAAATAATTATTTTAAAATTCCTTGGTTACTAAATAAATTGATAATTTACAGATGTAATTTATCTGATATAAAACAAACTAATGCATTTAATTAAGTTAATTTTTATTTAAATTTCAAAATTTATTTATTTTATTATATGTAATTTAAACACACAATTGAAATCGTGTATAAATATAATATTTTTAAAAGCGTAGTGCATACACCAAGAGTATTAAACTCTTTTCCCAACTTTATGACATGCAAGTTCAGAAGTTTCCAATGTAGAGAAACCTCCATGAGATACAAGTGCATCGATATCTCCCCAACTCTGTGACAAAAATGTGAGTGCAACTGTTTCTAATATAGACGAACCAGTACCATTTTATATCAGTGCATCGATCTATGATGGTCCATGCCAACCACGTAAATCAGTTTATAAACAAACGTTACTATACAATAAGAACAGAAGTTTTAACAGTAAGTGGTTTGATAGGTATACATTTATTGAATGAGAACAAAGATGCTGTTTTCTGTGTCGTCATTTCGTTCAATCTGATTCAAGCAATGCTGAACATGTTTTCAGTAAATCTGGATTTTGCAATTGGAAAAGAATATGAGAAAAACGTGCAAAGCATGCTGATAATGAATGTTATAAATCTTCAATAGTAAAGTGAAACAGTTTTCTGGTAAGTGAACATAGCAGCACAGTGATTTCGAAGCTAAGCGAGAAACCTCTGGTTATATTGCGTAACCGCTCAGCTGTGGCAACAATGGCCCGAGTCGCATTATTTTGTGCTCGGCAAGACATTGGGCTTAGAGGTCATCGCCAAACAGTTTCGGATGATGACAGTGTTAATAATAGAGGGAATTTTGATGAAATTTTAAATGTAAATAAACTAGAAAGTGAATGCACAAGTAAACAGTCTACGAAAGAATGCAACTTACTCATCTAAAGATTCTCAAAATGAATTTCTTGATATCTCAGCTAATATAATAGTTGAAGATATTGGAGGAGAGACGAAAAAATACAACAATGGTTATGTTTCCTTAATCCTGGATGAAGTTAGAGTTGTTAGTAAAGTGGAACAGATGTCCGTATGTGTCAGATATGTAGGACAAAATTCTATAGAGGAGCGTTTCATTGGTTTTATACATTTGTCTCAACTGAATGCTGAAAGTATAGTTAATTCAGCTTTAGAGTACCTTGTTTCAGTGGATTTCGATCCATGTAAGTGCATTGGACTAGCATATGATGGAGCCGCGGTTATATCAGGGAAGATAAACGGTGTGCAGCGTTTATTGCGACAAAAGGTCAATAACCCGTGTGTTTACGTGCATTGTTATGCACATCGCTTAGATTTATTTTTGGTGGACGTTTCAAAGCCAGTTTGTAAACGTGGTAGGGGACACTTTTGGTTTACTGGAAGCAATTTATGCTTTTCAGTCTGTATCTACTGTAAGACACCAAAAGTTTGTTGCGATACAGAGTGATCTTCATCCAGGAGAATTTGTTTTAGAGATACCTCTGCAATGTGACACGTCATGGGTATATAAATATAGACGAGTAATGTATTTTCAGAAACGTTTTGCTTCAGTTAAAGCAGCTCTGGAGTATTTTTTAAAGTCAGTTAACAAGAAAGAGGCAGCAAAAGCAAAAGGTTTGTTGAAACAGCTTTGTAAAGTGAAGGTGATTTTTATGTTACAAATCTTTTCTGATATTCTCGAGCCTCTATGTTCTTACAACAAAAACATGTGGACTTCGGAGGGGTCTTGTAAAATCGTTGCAAGAAAAACGAAATGATTATTATTTTAAGGATTTATGGGCGGTTACATGTGACTCTGTTCAGTCGTTAGGCGTGAAATTTTATAAGCAATCTAGAGTCTCAAGTATTCCAAAGAACTTTTCAGACTACGTTTTATTAATGCCAGTCTCTGCGGGGAAAGAAGAGGAAAATGTCACATTATCAGAGACATGTAAAAGAAATCTTTCTGAAATATTAGACAACATGGTAGAAGAGTTACTGCGTAGATTTACTGAAAATGATTTTGTGTGCAATGCAATGGATGCCTGTAACCCAAGAAGTGAAAACTTTTTAAATTTTCAATATATATATTCTCACGTTCTGTGGAAAGTATAATCTAATCTTCACAGACCGTAAGGTGCTACAGACTGAAATCAGTTTAGCTAAGAATGTATTTAGAGGCAAATATCCAAACACTTCCTCATTCTTTTTTTCTGAACTTCTGAAAATGGAAGTTGCTTTTCCATAGCTACTATTATTTTTCAAGTTGATGCTGACTCTTCCTGTGTCATCTGCTTCTGCTGAGCGCAGTTTCTCTGTCGTGAAACGAATAAAATCCTATTTCAGGGCAACAATGGCAACAAAGAGGCTCTCCAATCTCGCAATTCTTTCAATTGAAAGAGAATTAAGTGGAAAATTACTTCACGAGCCTTCTGATATTGTAGGGTACCCGTGAGGGTGTCCTCTACAATGTATTGTCTTAGGGGATGAAATAAGAGTAGCTGGGGGGCTGCTCGTAACTTGGCTGTGAGAGGTGTAAACGTGGACGGGTTCGAGAGCGTATAAGCGCTCGAAAGGAGAACTCCCGAATGTACTGCTTAATCGGGTAGTTCGGATATGCGGTTAAGGGATGAGGGGCGGTTTGACGCTATGAGCTTTGAACAGCAGAGCCGCTGTTCGGAATACTGCCGCGTGAGCAGCGACTGGCTCGAGCTACTGAGCGATGCACGCAGTGTGACGTCAGCGAGTAACTTGCTACGTGCGCTGTGAAACAATTAGTTAAATGTCTACCTGGCTTCTACCGGAACAAGGGATGAAGAACAGGATCTTAATAACTTATTAAATAAACTAGAAAGACCAGTTGCTTCTAATATTACTGAGTTTAATGTGGGGTACTTCAGACTTGAAGTACTCCTTGCAGTGGCAAAACAGTTATTAAAACAGATACTTCTATAAACCAAGCACAAAGGGGTGGTAGTGTAAATGTCTGTACTGAGGATGGTGTATCGCTATGACACTTACCCTTCGGCGTTGATGTGGCTCGTGGCACAAAGAAGCACTGAGGCAAAGTGCCTGACTGTCTGACCAAGAATGAGTGATCGATTGATCCTGAGGTACCTCCCCTCTCCATTTATATAGGTTTAGGAGTGCCGCGTCTGTGGAATTGCAGTTTTAACAGGATGTGCGGCGTTGGCTGAGGTCACTGGAGGTTGTTACTATGCCTTGGACCTGGCCTTATGCTAGAATGTAGCTACTGTATGCCGCAGGCGTCTGTTTGGAGCTAAATGTATATTTCGTAGATAGAGGGGGATGGGGATGCATCCCTTGGATGCAACAATATAGTGAACCAGTTTGCCCAGAGTAGAAACAGAAGAATACATTTATGTGACAGTGAAATATGCTATTTTTTTTACCAATGATAGTTTTTAGCCTACTTTTCTCATTTTGCAAAAATGAGGAAAAAGTAGACTAATGAGATCGATCCGGGAAAATGTCTGGGCCCCCCCAGATTTAAGCTTCTAGAACCGCCACTGGATACACACATACAGACTCACGGACATTTGACCCATATGGCTCTCATAAGTCTACGTTCATTTTTCTTACAACATTCAACAGTATGCGAATATGATTATACAAATTCAAATATATGAATTGTTACAGTAAAGAGGAACAGAACTCACCTCTGCCCGTCACTGTGTATTACAGTTTGAATGGGCACAGGTTATGCTACAGGGTGTGTTGTGAATCTAATTTAGTGTACGGTATTACTATTTGTGATGCTTTACCGTAACAATACTATATTGCTATGCTTTAATTTCTTATTAGGATGTTAAATCATATAAATTATTCATGCTATGTATACTTCAGATCTGATTAGTTGGTACTAATGACAGGAATACAGAAAATTGCAGTACCCATGAGCCAATACTTGATGACATCTCCCTTATTTAAAGCGAGTGTGCATCACTATCTTGTTATAACAGCACAGCCCAAGGTCACAGATGTATTCAAACATAAGCTAGCATTATGTACACATAGTTCATATGTTGATTGTAAAATATATATACAGTTGTAAAGTCCTGAATTACCCTGATAAGAGCAAATTTGTTATGACCAAATCACTGGATCACAGCATTTCCACTCTGTAAGCCATGATGAGGACGAGAGGAACTACCGACAGGTTGTTGGGTAGCCAAGTCTCACGGACATGAAAGATGAAACAAATCTAACCTGGATAGTAGTCTCTCCAAAAATCATACCTCAATTTCATGTTGCAACAGTAGATGGGGGGCATGATACGGGGCTTATCTTGTGTTGTAGATGTGACATAAAATGGTACTATCAAAACACTCTGGGCATAAGGCCACTTTTAAGTACTTTTAATGGTCTTTGTTCTACAACGATATAAACTGTACAGAATATAGAGAAGCTAGTTGCATCATTAATAGAAAACTGAACAATCAAATGCCATTAAAAAACCTATTAGAGGTTTTAAAGCGGCAATGAAATGTAACGGTCGATTAAATGTAACTCACCTGATTTATTTAACACAAAATACATGAACTGTTTAAATGCGTTGTGCCGTGAACAGATCATAAAACGAACTGATTAAAAGTTAGTTGAGGGCGCTAGTTGCGCCTATCGATCACGATGGAGGTCGACACCGGCGGGTGCCGATCTCACCAACGCTTCCCCTCGACCAAAAGCCGGAGTCATCCTGGTGCATGTGGTCTCAAGCCAAGGCTTTGAGCACATTTCTCGTGCTTGGGCCTTGACAATCCTTTTGTCAATATGTCGGCAGGCATCTCATCCGTTGGAGTGTACTCCACCGAAACCACCTTTTTGGCCACGGCATCTCGGACGAAATGGTGCCTGATGTCGATGTGCTTCGTCCGTGAATGAAACATTGGATTCGACGTCAGCTTCCGCGCACCTACATTGTCGTTCTTCACTAGGACAACATCTATCGGTTTTCCGAAGTCTTTCAGGAGTTTCCCCATGTGTAGAGCTTCCTTGGTTGCTTTTGTCAAGGCCATGTATTCGGCCTCAGTAGATGACAGGGCCACAGTAGGCTGCTTCCTGGACTCCCAACTCACTGCAGCGCCGCCTAGGGCGAACGCGTATCCAGTGTACGATTTTCGATCCACCAGGCAGTTTCCCCAGTCAGCGTCCACGTACATCACCGCTGGACCGCTGGATTTGGAGTACGTGAGGCCGAGATCACGTGTGTTAGCAAGGTAACGCAGGACACGTTTTGCAGCCTTCCAGTGCTGCTGTCCGTGACAGTCGTTGAACTGAGAGAGAGAACTGACTGCATGGGATATGTCCGGCCTCGTTCCCACTGACAGGTACATTAGAGCTCCTATCAATTGTCGGTAGGGGACGCTCTCCGCTTGTTTGCCAGGGTTCACGTCTTCCTTCTGCAGCTTCGTACCTGGATCAATGGGAGTGCTGACAGGCCTGCACTCTGCCATTCCGAATCTCTCCAGGACCTCGTCTATGTATCCTTTCTGGCTGAGTTTTATCTGGTTGGCGCTCCTCTCGAACTCCAGCCCTAGACAATATCGCACGTCCAAGTCCTTTATCTCGAACTTGGTATTCAGGAAGTCTCTCACCACGTCGATCTTCTTGCCGTCTCGAGCCATGATCATCATGTCGTCGACATAGATGATTATATAAATCCTATCTTCGACCGGTCCGACGTGGTACATGCATGGATCTGCATCCGAGCGAGTCACCTTGAGATTTTTCATCTCTTTCTCGAGACGGTGATACCAAGCGCGTCCTGCCTGTCGCAGTCCATACAACGCTTTGTTTAGTGAGCACACCACGTCACGATTGGTCAACTTCTCCAGCATCTCATCTGCGGTCTTTCGCACAGTCTCGTCAATCGACTCGTCTTGAACGGTATGGGCAAGAACGTCCTCCAAGTGGTCCGGGGCCTCCATGAAGATTTGCTCCTCGACTTCTCCGTTCAAGTAGGCTGTCTTGACGTCTGGCTGTCGGATCTTTAGATTATCTTGTACAGCTAACGCCACCGCAGTCCTTATTGTGCTCAGCCTTACGACTGGAGCGAACGTGTCGTGAAACACCTCGCTACCACGCGCGCCTTCCGCTTGCTGATAGTGCCGTCAGGGTTAAACTTATTCCGGAGAACGAATCTGCTTCCTATCACACGTTGCCCCTTGGGACGGTCGACCAGCTTCCACGTATTGTTCCGAATCAGTGAAACTGCCTCTTCTGACATTGCTTCGATCCACGCAGGTGAGTCATCTCCGGAGATAGCCTGGGTCACTGGGATTTCAGCAACGTTACCGCTTGCCCTGGTCGATCACCGTAGTCCTTGCGGGGTCGCCCAGATTTTCCAGTTCTAATCAAACGAGACCGTCCACCCCTTCTCCTAATGATGCCGCTTGTTGCCCATCGGGTTGGATCTCCGGATCAACAAAGTAATCGTCGGCGGGAAAGCCTATGAAGCCATCGGGGAATTCCCATTCAGCAACATCAGGTCGGTTTTCTGCCAGAACTTTGTCTCTCGACACCAGCTCGAACTCCAGTTCATGGATCGGATCCTCTGGTTCAATGCGATCTTTGTCAGGAGAGTCACGCGGGAACACATCATCGACTGATTTCTTAGGCGCGGTCGTCTCCTCACGAAAAACAACGTCTCTCGTGATCTCGATCTTCTTCGTTTCAGGAATCCATATACGGTAAGCCTTCGACTGCTCCGAATATCCAACAAAAATTCGCTCTTTTGAGCGCGGGCTAAACTTCCCCTTGTTTGGGGTCTTGTCCAGGCAGAACACCTTGCTCCCAAAGTCCTTGAAATAGTGTGCAGCCGGAGTTCTGTCGAACCAGCGCTCAAATGGAGTCTTCCCGTTTAGCTTTTTGGTTGGACATCGGTTCCTCAGATAATTTGCGGTGTTGATCGCCTCCGCCCAGAATGTTATCGTTAGGCCAGATTGCAGGAGTAAACATCGTGCTGCCTCTTCAAGGGTCCGATTTTTCCTCTCAGCCACACAATTTTGTTCAGGCGTATATGGTGTTGTGAGACGGCGCTCGATCACCTCAGATTTCAAGAACTCGTCAAATTCCCTGTTTACATATTCACGTCCATTGTCGGACTGTACGCACTTTATTTTCAGACCGTGCTGCTTCTCGACGAAAGCCTTGTACTCTAGGATCATTTGTAACGCCTCGCACTTCGTCTTCATAAACCGTACTGCGCCCGAATTCCTCTAGAGCACAGTCCCAAATCCGCTAAGATGGTAAAAGGATCGTGAGAATGTCAACTCCCGGCTAAGAGTTGAACAACCCTCACCGGACTGATGACTAGGGAACCCTAGGAACACATATATACATCTCTAACTATACTACTAACTAGTTGCATACAGTACAGAAAAAATAAACAAAAAAAGTAGAGCACTAACGAGCAACTCGGCTCTCGGGCGTTAAGATAAGTTGTCGATCAGCTGTCTGCATCTAGCTAGCGGTATCGTTCTAGTGTAATTAAGCGTTGAATCAAAGAAACAGTTCTAAAAAACTCAGCAAGAATAAAAATGGTTTTGCCATTTATTGACAATAAAGAATATAACATGACAAAAATTATGTTCCCTTCACCAAGAATAAAATAAAATATTTATCTGTGCCTCACTTAGGCCTGATGCGCTTAAAGTGTCTTTCTTGCATCTTTACACGAATACAACATGTATCTCTTGCTTGATAATATTTACATAAACACATAGTTTAATTAATGGCAGTAGTGTCTGTCCTACTTGTTTACTAAAGTTATGCTTTAACGGTCATCATAACAAATATACTCCCTACGTAATACAATCGTTAGTCTTCAAATTTAAATCTTAAGTTCTTAAATATGATAAAAGCAATAATTAATACTAGAATAATAACGTATTTACATTTTATACATGATCGCGTCCCGCACGATATAAAAACAACTGCCTCTAATTTATTAGAGTTCATTCCACCACTTTCCTCCTGTCTCATCATCTTTCTTTACGTGTATCACCATCTTTCTCCGTATCTCACACAATAAACTAGTCAAAATAGGTGTTTGTGTGTCAATTCCATGTGAATCATAAATACAAACAGTGAAGTTAATATTTCATCACTAAAGTGTACAACTCTGGTATTTCAATAATTAATAATAAAACAAACTAACAATGCACGACTGTTCAGATAAGCTCTTCAACAAAAAATCGACTGTGTGTGGCATGAATCCTCACTCCCACACTCCCTTCTTCTCCAAATACAAAATATGACTTCTCTTAATCACCACAAAATATTACAGAACCTTTCTTCATAAACTCACGTTGCATATCATCGCGTCTCTAGTTACGCCTTCATCAATACAAATGCATTTCATCAACCTTTCTTCTCTTAGCACGTTCACAAAACTTCTACCGTTCCATATCAACTACTTTCATCAAAGTATGATATTTAGTATTCCTACTAGAAATTACAACTGTAATAACGTTCATGAATACGTTCCACTTCCTCCTACAAACTCCTCTATCGATTATACATCTCGTGCTATGTTCAAATACTTTCCACATACTTCCTCCTTCGCTTCACATATATTCTTGTTACAATTTATCGCTTAATTCTGAATTTCAAGTCTGCTTGTGTCTGTTATAAAAATAACAATAACCTTCCCTCACGTTTATGTTCACAATAAATGTTTGTATCTTTCCTTCCATCTTACAGTATCGTTTTATGATAAATATACATCCATAACATTTTATAATAACGTTTCTCGTTCAGTTATGCCTTCTACTATCGCATACTGTTCTTTTCCGTACCTCAAAATTCTGGGTTTTACAATGTCATTACATTTCTTGCACCCAAGAGTTACTTCAATGCCAATATTGAATACTCCTGTCAACTATTTCGTTTTATACATTATATTTCGTTCCTGAAATGAACAAACTCTTTACTTATAGGATTCTCTGTCCTCCCTTTCCTCACTTCAAGTAGTAAACTATTTACTTTCGTCAAACACATGACTATATTCTTTCTCTGACACATAATTTATTTATTTCTCACAAAGTTGTGCTTCATTTCTCTTGTTTCAATACATATAAATTATCGTTCTTCAATATTTCCACAAATATACTAAATTCTCTAATATTTCATCAAATCTACGGAGTTCTCCAATGTTACAACAAATCTACGGAGTTCTCCAATGTTACAACAAATCTACGGAATATACGTCCGCAATCGCAACGAAATCGTTCGTAAGTGAAATTTTAACGCTCTAAAAATGACAATGAAAAATACTAACGATGTCTAATATCATCGATCAAGCCTTCAAAATACGTCCAAGTGACGTATGAAAATAACTATCGCAATTACTAAAATTTACTAAACTTTCAAGACAATACAATAACATAGGTTATAAATGCAAATATGTTGGCCAATATTCTGGAATAACTTGAACAAAATCTAACTACAGATATGAAAATGGACTCTTCTACCTTCTTTCTGAGATCGTTGGTGACAGAACTGATGACTCCTGTGTCCTCGTAACCTCACCGTGTGGTTTCTGGAATGCTGCGAGTTGCTCCAAACTGGCTGCATTATGTCACCTCGGCCTTGAGTGGACTGCAGTAAAGTTGAACGACCTGGTGTGCTGTCTCGAAACAGGTTACCAGCTGGCTCCCCGCTTGTCGACCCACTTCTCTCGTACAGGATGATGACACGATCTCGCCTCCGCTCTAATTGCCTCGCGTCCACCAGTCCTGGGTTCCTCGCCGTCTCCATCACGCATCCGCTCGTCATCTTCTTCTCAGATCTAGATGTACTACGAAGTCGGTAGTTTGCATAGTTCTTTCCATCATGAAAAATCACCTCCATGTCGTGAATTTCTCTTGTAGTAGCTTGCAACGTTGTGTCAGCGAAAATTGCGGTGGTCTGCAGCTCGCTGTTCGTACTGCTATGTCATCCTGGTCATCTCTGGATCTCACCGGTTCAGTATAGTTCTATCTTCCCATCATGGTGAATTTAAAACATCATTCTCACCGCGCAATTGTTTGTAGTCGTAGTACTTCCCCTCCGACCTAAATTCTTATTCATTCTTGTCTAGATTGTTGAATTTCCAATAGTTGAAGTCTCCCTTCTTCAGACTTTCCTTCTACGTAGTTACGTGTTCGATGCTAAGTCTATAACTTGCAGTGTTTTATCTCGTCATAGATTTCTTCTTTAAATACGATGAATAACTTTTCTCAATACTGTTGACTTGTAATATTAATTGTTCGTTTCCATTACTACTTGCTTCATCTTGAAGTCTCCAGTTCACAAAACCTTTGTCTAATACTTTTTGAAGAGTGAATACAATTTACGTCTTGTCTTCTCGACGCTCCATGTAGAAAGAGTCTCGTCTGCTAGCGTCTCCTAGCCTCCTCGGTTAGATTTCCCTCGCAAATCGGATCAACTAGCCTCCAACCGCTATGAATATTAACAAATTCATACATAACTTCTCTCTCAGTCTTTTAATTTAAAAACTGTTTTGCCAATTTCATTTCTTTTTCTCTGCTGGTGAATTTAATATGTAACACTCTTATAAAATATTAAAATAATGATTTTAATATCTGTTCCTTCCTCAGTATTCAAACTATTTTCTTATTGGTTCTCGCCTAAAAGTGGCGCGCTTCAGACACGCGTTCGCTTCTCCCACTCTTGATACTGGCGTGCGTCTGACCTCTGGTCCACCTTCGCTCTCCCCTCGGATCAAAAACTGGTTTCTCACCACGAACCTTGCTAAAAGTGTCGACTTCCAGGACAGTAATTCTTTCATTCACTCATGGTTAAAAAATTACCAAATCATAAAATCTCCATTATTACATGAAATAAAAATATTTCTTCAGGCGAAAATTTTCCCAAATGCTTGTATTAACGTTCTCTTCCATCTGGACTGCTAATTTGGTCGAAAATTCCAAATTTAAAATATGCCATTTTCCTGAGGTGATCCTTGGTTCATACCTCATCCTGTCTTCTCCTATCTACTAGACATGATTTCGAGCGCATTTCCCCATCCGACCTTAATAGAAAGTATAAGAATGGACTTTCTGTTACTACATATCGTTACTAATTCATAGATATGCTGTCGAAATTGTGTGTCTATTGAATCTTGGGGTAAAATCTCTTTAACTTAGAGTGATTGTATTTCCCAATAATACGATCATCGCTCAGTCTAGCTATGGCATAGCAATTATTTCCATAAACCTTCGCTACCTTGAAAGGTCCTTTGAAAATATTACTGAACTTAACGAATATCTTCTTCAAGACGTCAGCCTTCACATTTGTTCTAGTCAGAACCAAATCTCCTTCTCTCAGTGGTCTGCTGAATCGTTTGCCTCCTTTCTCTTCAATCGCTTTTCTGCGGACTTGTTGAGATGTTCTCTGGCCTCTTCCATCCTTCTGTCCATCGGTATCTCTATATCTTCTTGGATATATATCATTCCATCCCATGGTCTTCTAGGTTTCTCATTATAATGCAGTACTGTTGGAATCTCATTCGTGCTCTCATGACGAGTGCTATTCATGCTGTATTCTACCAGTGGTATCACATTCACCCAATTCGCATGATTCTCAGAACTGTATAAGCGAATGAACTTCGATAGTTCCAAAATCGATCTTTCAATAGGATTTGTTTGTGGGCTTATCACAGAACTATAAATATGACTTATATCCAATCTCTCCATAGTTTCTTCGAATTCTGCAGCTGTATATTGAGTTCCATGATCCGTTATCAGTTTCTCTGACTTTCCTAGCTTCGGTATCACGTTCTTCTCTAAATGCTTCAGAACTGCTTTTGTTGTTGCTTTCTGCATAGGGTTTAGCATAATGATTTTAGAAAACACATCCATGGTGACAAGTACATATTGATTTCCTCTTAAGCTCTTCGTTTTCGCTTCCTCGTTCGGTTTATCTATGGCGGTCTCCTGCCTCTTTATTGTGTGATCTACACTTCCTTCTCCTAATTTCCCTTCTGATATGGTGTTTTTCTTTGTCTATTCCTGTCGTGATTTTGGCCTTCACGACTGGTTCCTGGTTGAGGTTCGTCACTCACGTGCGCCTGTTGTTGGGGTTGTTCTTTTCTTTCTTCTCTGTCTCTCTGATTTCTTCTGTAATCCTGGCTTTCTCTTTCTTCATAATACCTTTGAACATTTCCATCATCTCTCCATCTGCTCCTCTGATAATTGTTCCTCGATTGTTGTTGTTGTTGTTGCATAGGACGTCGCTGTTGTTGTTGTTTGGTTGCCATCGTTCCAGTTCCTATATCTGGAATACCTTCTTTGATCTCCTTCATTCTGCTTATCAGGATAATTATTTCTTTGAAATCCCCTGTTATTGTAGTTGTTATTTTGGTATCTGGACTCTCTCTGTCTGTCGTTCCAGTACCTATTTTTATATGGCCAACCTTCTCGGGCTCTCTTGTAACCTGGATCATACCTGGTCCTACCGTAGTTGTTATGCCTTATTGGTCCTGTCCTAGCTGGTGTTACATCAGTCTGTTTTTGCTGATCAACCAACACTGTGTGTACCTCTCTGTTTTCATGCCTGTTTCTCGAATTCTGACTATTGGTTTGTCCTTGAGATTGCGCTATAGAACTTGTGTGGTCTGATCTTCGCAGCAAATCAGCCATGTCTTCCAAAGTATTGACATTAGACGAAATCAGGTGTTTCCTAACCTCGGCTGGTAACTGTCTGGATATGACGTGTATCAGCTCCGATTCTGCCAATGGAGTATGAAGATGTTGTAAGCGGGCTAATTGATTAGTGAAGTAGCTCGCATAACGTGTCGGTACAGAGTAAGGATATTTCTTCGAAAATATTTCTGCTCTGATGTCTTGTTGCAACTCTTTGCTCCAGAATCGTTTCAACAATGCCTCAGCGAATTCGTCGAACGTATTGTAGGTATATCTGAACGCTCTATGCCAAATTAACGCTTCCGCTGACAAGTACTTCTCTACTTCTCTCATCTCTCTCTCTCTAGGAATTTTATTCTCCTCCAGGTAGTAACGCATGTCTCTTAAATTTCAACGACGGTGACATTTCCTTCCCCCGTGAACTTATCTGGTTTCTCCTCATGGCTTTTAATCACTACCACATTCTGATTATTCCTACTGGGAATCTGATCATATGTCCTTCCTACCATGTCCGGTTCTCTTATATTCCTCTCGGTGCGTTCCGTTCCAAAAGTGTTATGGCGTGACCTACTAAACATGTGAGTGTCTACGCTCTCCTTATCATCCTCCTGTTCACCTTGGCTGAATCCTAGTCTGTGCAATTCTCCTCTAAGTTGACTGTCTCCCTCTTTAAAGAAATCGTGGAGATCTTGTTTCATGTTAGATGTGTCCCTCATCGACAGTGCTTTCATCTGTTCGTTAAGATCACCTATCTCTTTCTCTAGCTTAGCCATTTTCCTGAGGTGGTCCTTGGTTCATACCTCATCCTGTCTTCTCCTCTCTACTAGACATGATTTCGAGCGCATTACCTCTGTCCATCTCGAGTAGTCGTCCGTAAATGTGATCATGTACTTGGATCCGCCGTTCGACACAACACCCACAGGGCCGCAAACGTCTGTGTGAATAACATCGAGCATACCGGTCACACGATTTGACTCTTTCGGGAAAGGTATTCGAGTCATTTTGCATTTCGTGCAAATGTCACACGTTAGATCTCCACATCTCCCTTTCAGTTGCACACCTCGAATGGATCCGCTCTTCACTGCCGTAACGAGATCACGAAAGTTGACGTGACCCATCATTCGATGCCACAGCTGCGCCACATTCTCGTCGCGCTTGTCTTCTGACACTGCGTTTCGACATTTTTCCAGTGGGGCGCCCTGTACGTAGTACAGATTGTCCTTGCGCTTTGCAACTAACCTCGTCAGTCCATTCTGGTCGAAAACCTCAGCCTTCTCTTTGCCAAAAATTACTGAGAAACCACGGTCTGTCATCTTCGAGACTGATAACAGATTAGTCCGGATCTCAGGGACGTGCAAAATCTCATTGAGAGTAACGTTGCAAGTTTTACCATCTACAC
The DNA here is from genome assembly GCA_946902985.2 of Meconema thalassinum. Taxonomy (NCBI): domain Eukaryota; kingdom Metazoa; phylum Arthropoda; class Insecta; order Orthoptera; family Tettigoniidae; genus Meconema; species Meconema thalassinum. The sequence goes on along the minus strand of OX336389.2, from coordinate 1,233,951,278 downwards.
TAGTTGCAATTTTTGCAGTTCCTCGGGCCTTTATCTCTGCGGTTGCGCTGCTCGCTAACTTCAGCTTGCCAGTCTCGCCCTTGTCCATCTCTGTAAACACAGTCGCATCGCCGCACAGATGAGACGTGCACCCACTGTCGAGACACCACAGGTTTTCGACACTGCTCGTCGCGATCTGACACGTATCATGTTCTTCCACTGATAAGAGTGACGCGTCCGACAGCTGGTTTTTTTTTTTACCTTAACATTGCAGTCCACTGCCTTATGTCCCTTGATTCCGCACTTCGAGCATTTGAACGGAAACGATTTCTCCTCGTCATTCTTACCACCGGAGTAGCCGTGGTTTTTGTTTTGAGGCTTCGACTGTGGTTTCCTTGAAGGACCTTTCTTCTTCACGTACATGGTGCCTTGATTTGCCATCGATGTTGACGAGGCAACTCTGGCATCGTGTTCTTCGATTATCTTCGTACGTAGATTATCAGGCTTCGGTAGATCATCCCGGCTCTCAATGACAATTCTGAAATTTTCAAAACTTGCCGGCAAACTGTACAGCATCATGATGGTAAATTGGTCTGGGTTTATAACTACGTCCATGTCAGCCAACTTGTCGACACAGTCAAAGTAGTTGTTGAGGTGCTCACGGATGTCGCCACCTTCAGTCATCTTTTGCAAGGTTGGACTCTTCAACAACGCGACCTTGCGAGCCGGCCCCTTCGACTGAAACGTATCCTCAAATTTTTGCCATATCTCGCTTGATGACCTGCAGTTCTTCACCAACTTCAGCTGGCTTGGTCCGATGGACAGGATTAGGTCTGACATAGCCTTTTCACCCCTAGTCGGTCACTTGGGCTGCATTGTCCTCACCCGGCTCGGGTTTGACGATCTGGCAGTTGACATAACCCCATGCGTCATTCTTTATCAGAATGGCGCGCAGTTGCATTTTCCAGGTGTCGTAATTATCGCGCCCTAAGGTCTCGATGCTCACTACACCGTTTGAATTCATTGTCTCACTTCAATCGTGTCACGTGTTAATGTCCGGAACACTCACGGTTGTCCACAATGAATTTGCTGTGTCGCGTGTTATTGTCCGAAAACACTCACAACCGGCCATACAATTTGCGTCGCGTGCTATTGTCCGAAACACTCGCAAATAGGCCTAAGGAATTTTGTGTCGTGCGCGTTTGTACACAACTCGCATGATAAGCACGTTTTCTTGCGTCACGTGTTATAGTCCTAAACACTCGCGATAAGCCAAAACTCGCGTCGCGTGTTATTGTCCGAAGACTCGCGATTGGCTTTTTCACTGTTCACTCACGATCAAGCACACAATATTCGAGAAGACGGCGTTTGTTCCTTCTCGCTTCCTATATGTCTAGATGTTTCTCGAAGAGAGCAAGATGTCTGCCGACTCGACGCGTTCTTCTCTTTGTGTGTCCGTTTGATCCCGCTGTTTCCAGTTTTCAGTTAATTTAAATCTGCGCCAATCGTTCTGGGTCCATAGCCTATTAGAGGTTTTAAAGCGGCAATGAAATGTAACGCTTGATTAAATGTAACTCAACTGATTTATTTAACAAAAAATACATGAACTGTTTAAATGCGTTGTGCCGTGAACAGATCATAAAACGAACTGTTAAAAGTTAGTTGAGGGCGCTAGTTGCGCCTATCGAACAGGATGGAGGTCGATACCGGCGGGTGCCGATCTCACCAACAAAACCTATAAAAACCGAGTAAAATCAGATGCATGGAACAATCTCTACAATTTACTCAGATTCCACCCAATATATTACCACCTCCAGGCAATTCGGGGTGGCTAATTCCAGATCGCTCACGGTGTATCTTGATGAGTATAATGTACAACAATAAAGATGTCGAGTTGTTTGTATCCCACCAGTCATATAATGCTGTATCAGTAGGGAAGCACCACTTCCGTAGATTGACCAACTTCAGTTCGTAATATATTTAGTGACTTCCAGTCCTCCGAGTGACCAGAAGGTAGCAATTCCTTGGGTAGCACTCTATTTAACAGGTGGTGAGAATATGTACAAGTTTTTATTTTAACGGTAATAGCATTGTCTTGTTTCCTTTGAATAACGATTTATTTCATGTTATTTTACTTTAAATAATATGCCGTACATAGGTACATATTTTCTTTATCTTTCTGGAAAAAAATTTAGGGGAGAAAGTATTGTAGAGTGGCACGTTTGTGAATTATCCGCATCTGAAGTGGTGAGTCGTGGGTTGGCCTCCCCTGCACTAGTGAGGGAGACATAAACTATGTTCCCTGCACTGCAGCAACATGAGTGACGATGTGGAAGTTCAAAGAAATCATTCCATCTGTGGTGTCGCGCGTATCGTACATGTGCTCTCACTCATTTACAGTTCACACCAACATGAAAAACACATTGACTTATTACTGATTTATTGATGAATATGTTAGTAGAATGGTATATATATTACAGGAGCATTTAAACCACTCAATAGCACAGTACATGTTGGCTCAAGTCACATGACGCTGTTGGTAACATCCATACAGGTTACCAACGCTACCACATGAAATTACCTACAGCCTGCCCGAGAGGTACACAGCAAGTAAATTATAGACGTATGTGAACTAGGAACGGAACACCATCCTCAAACCAACTCAAGGGCTACTGCAACATGGGAGTAATATGTCCCAATATACTGTGCATGAAATTCCTACACATGGGGCTTAGCACAGTAGTGATAGCATTTTGGGTTGCAAAAGGTGGGGTAATTTTGATTTTCAGGTATGTTGAATGTATTCCCCCTCTTGTGAAAAATCCAAGTTTTCGACCTCCCCCTCCTCGTGCACTGTCCGACAACTTGAGAATACCGCTAAGAAAAAGTACTTTTTTCAGTTTTTTTCCTGTAACTCGCTTCCAATGCATTTTAGGCAAAATGTTGTCTTTACCTTATTGTAAAGAGTGTTAAATTTCCTGCACATTTTGTATGTAATATATTGGAAAATTTGGAACAGGTACCGAGATACGGGGACGTGAACATTCACAAATATGTAATAAAACAAAGCGCAAAAAGTTAGATATGTCACTGGTATCGCCTTAATAACTTTTATTATTTGCAGTTTAGTGCAAAATGCATAATAATAGTCACTTTTGGAGAGGTACATGCACTGGAAAAAAAAATAAACTGATTACAGTATATCTACTGAAAATACACCACTACCTCTGTTCAAATCAGTATTCCTGTAATCCATTATGCAGGCTATGTAATATATATGTGTAGTTCATGACATCCATGCAAATCCTGGGGAATTATGATTCATTTTGAAAAAGAAAAAGAAATTTTCAACACCTTAACAAATACTGTAGCCTACTTATATTTCAACGAAATACAATTTGAAAATATAGCTTAAACTTTATTTCAATGATATATACAGATCTAAAAGCAACGTGAAAAAGTGGGGATTTACGTGTGACTCTACATTATGCAAATGCGGTGAAGAGCAGACCTTGGACTATCTTCTCATCTGCAAACTGTGCCGAACAACCTGCTCTCTCAAGGACTTGATGCAAGCCATCAAAGATACTGGTCACACTGCATTTAAATTTTGTATAAATGTATAGAACCTATGAGAGTAGCCGCTGTACAAAGAAATGTATGTGTGCTTTTCGTAACAACTACTGGATTGTTTTATGTGTAAATTATATGATGATACGATTAAATTAAATGATATATACAAAATTTTAAGTATAAATTCATCAGGTTTTGTTGTTTTGGCTCACATACGGTTGATGTATTTAATTCATTACTGTACTTCGATCAATAGGCAGTAGATTGTCAAACTCGTCTTTTGTCATGTTGAATTCAACCTCTGGTGTTTTACCGCAGGATTCGAAACCACAATGAAGACATACAATGGAGCATCAAAGTCCTGGTTGCTTGCAGCTGCATTTGTTGCCACAAGCCTTTTTGCATTGGCATGAAATTATGTTCATTAATGCCAGTGGAGCTGGTTCCTTATTCACTGGCACTGGAGATAGGTCACCAATATCCGTCTTCCAGCCCCAAATGAGGGCGTCTCTTTCAAAACCCATCAACGTTTGAACTTGCAGACGAGTTCTATATGCATGATATTGATCTGCAACCCTTGGAGGAGGTAGGTGTGCCAAATCGAATTTGCTGTTTGTAGCAGCTTTAGCAAATCGAAGATACTGCAACTCATCTATAGAGGTGTTCGAGTCACCTCCAGAAAGGGCCACAAGGAAAGTTGCAGAGGTTTCCGCGATCTTCGTTTTTTCTGCAGCTGATCTTTGAAAATGGCAACACTTCTATTGTAGGAAGTATTACTCTCAAGAGTGGTACAAAACTTAATTTTACCCTGGCCAAACAGAATGGAGGTAGTATAGCAACCACTTATCGCATGGAGAAATAGAATATTTTCCACAATATCTTTATATTTGACAGATGTTTCAGAGTACAACGCAGCTCCCTTCCAGATTTGCAAAAGAACACATTGTATGGTGTTAAAGATGTCACAAAAACTAAAAGATCAATGTCTTCTCACATTACAACAGAATCGTGTTCAGAAAACAACAAAATAGCAGTTTTCACAATTAACAAATTTGTATCTTTTGTTGCTTCCTTGGTGGCCATTTGTGCTTGCAGAAATTCCTTCTGAAGCAATGAGATAGAGTGTGATTTGTTTTCTTTTAAATTCTATAACAATGTATCTTTTGGCATCTGAGGAAACATTGTACCATCAAAGAGAACGTCTGCACAAGATTGTAGCCTGGAACGACGAGCTCTTTCAGTGCTTTTCGTGCTACTTTTATTTTCTTCAGTGGGGTAACCATCGAAGACTACCACACCACATTGACCATGATGTTGTCATAAGTAGGTCACAAATTTCTTAAAAATAGCAGAAAAACATTTGCTCCGATTCCAATGAACTTTGTTCTTTCCCCATTTCTATATCACTTGGAAAGCAGAGTAAAATGAGAACTTTGTCCATTTCCTCTGAAAAGTGACAATGGAAAGGGAGCAAGTCCGACTCGAAGTATTTTTTCAGATCATCATCAGACCGCTTAGAGATGACCATCCTCTGGAAAAGCATGAGAGGATCCAGAGCTACTTTTCCTTTGTTCGTGTTGATGTGGTTACTAACTGTTGCTACGGAAACCACTACATCTTTATGATGGAAATGTACGTTTTCAGAATTACTGTTACAATTACATTCTTTCCTCTAGAACCAACCTCCCAGGACAGGTGGCAGTTGACATATAACTATTGTAAATGTGTTGAAAATTTGTGTTTTTCTTTTTCAAAAAAAATCAGAATTCCCCTTGGTTGTACCAAGGAAAGGAGCGGAACCCTTGATAATGCAGGACGCAGTTTCCGGTGAAACGTCGGGAGATATCCTGTCTGGACCACGGCCTACCAGCCCGAAAAACTTTTATTTAATTTTAAAAGTATGTTATTCAGATGAAGTTGCCGACGAGATATCTCGGACACAGCAAGGACGTGACATTCTACCGCACCCGAGATATCTCGGGCGTAGCAGTGTTAAGGTTAAGAAACGTTATTAAGGCGAAACCACAGACATATCTAACTTTTTGCGTTTATTTTTTACATGTTTGCAGAAGTTCACGTCCCCGTATTTCAGTACCTGTTCCAAATTTTCTAATATATTACACACAACACTTGCTGGAAACTTAACGCTCTTTACGATTGGTAATGACAACATTTCGCCTAAAATGCACTAGAAGCAAGTTACAGGGGAATAACTGATACAAGTGCTTTTTCTTATTTTCAAGATGGTGGACAAGGTGGGGGAGGTCGAAAACTTGGGTTTTTCACGAGAGGGGCAATACATACAACATACCACCTGATAATCAAAATTACCCCACCTTTTGCAACCCAACCCCTTTTTTCTTTGAGCTATCTCAACTGGGCTACTGCATAGTAGAACATTAAGAAGGTATTCACAATATTGTGGCACATCGGGGTATTATCCTACAACAAAAGGTACTGAAAAGGTGGAAAAATAAATGTAAATTTCTTTCAAAAATTGTGAAACTATCTTCAGAGTAAGTTTATCATTGACTATCCAGTGGTTCACAATACTCACACTTGCTAAGTATAAGGTGTGTTCAAAAAGTAACGAGCCGGAGGCTGGAATGCGCAAACCAGTGACTACATCGGCTAATGGTGGCGTGTGTAACGAGGTGTGGTTCCGACCAGAGCGTGGAAGGTCACAGCCCGTCGCTAGAGGGCAAGTGTGCACGTCACGTGACGATACAAAGCGAGCAGCAGCATGCATCAATCGTCCAACGCTCTCAGTCGCATAGCAAACAGTGACATGGAGGCGTCAACCGAAGAGCCAAGAGGTGTTGTTCGGTTTCTGACAGCGGAAAGAGTAGGGGGAACGGACATTCATTGCCGGATGTCACAAGTGTACGGCGAATACTGCATGTCCCTTGCAAGGGTTAAGGCGTGGCACAAGTGTTTCAGGGAAGGACGGGTGTCGTTAGCCGATGATGCCCGGTCTGGGGCACCCCGCTGCATTACCGATGACAACGTCCAGCTGGTTGATGCACTCATTACCCAGGACCGCCGAGTGACAGTGAACGCCATAGCCACCGTGGTCGCTCCACGACCTCATACGGCCATCACAGTCGTGGCACTCCTGCAGAAATTCAAATGGGAGGCTCTCGGCCACCCTCCATACAGTCCAGACCTCATTCCCTGTGATTACGCCATGTTTGGTCCCCTGAAAAGGGCTCTGCGGCCAACGATTCACCTCGGACGCTGACGTCCATTTGTACGTGCGGAACTGATTCACATCGCAGCCCAGGGAGTTGCGGGGCCAACGATTCACCTCGGACGCTGACGTCCATTTGTACGTGTGGAACTGGTTCACATCGCAGCCCAGGGAGTTTTATGAGACAGCCATTCACCGCCTCATGTCACAGTGGGACAAGTGCCTCAACAGCCAGGGCCAATACTTCTAGCATACAGGTACTAGTTTCTGTAATCATGCCTCCGGCTCGTTGCTCGTTACTTTTTGAACGCACCTTATACTACAATTAAATCACTGGGAAAAAAAGCGCTGTTGTTGATTCTTTAGGGACTTTGCAACATTGAGGTCCCAAAGCCCCATGTACTTGGGTGTGTGTAGAATTTGTCTGATAACCTGTGTCACTGTGATGTCAGTACCAGTGTGTTTATTTGCAATCGAGGTAGGATTTGGGTAGGAAGCGGCAGTGGCCTTAAGTTAGGTACCATCCTGGCATTTACCTGGAGTAGAAGTAGGAAACCATGGAAAACCCCTCCCAGGATGTCTGAGGTAGGAATCGAACCCGCCTCGGATCAGACTTGCGTCATGAGGTTGAGTGTGCCCCATTCCAGCCCTCAGACCAGAATTAGGAATCGAACCCAGGCCTCCGCGGTGACAGCCAAGAATTCTAGCCACTATGCACCGAGATGGACGAAACAAAGCAGAATTAAAAATTGCTCTTACCTTCACAATTTTTTGATCCTTTGTTTCACATCCTTGAACTAATGGGTACAAGATCTGATTTACAATGTAGTGAACAGGAGTCTGAGGATTTGCAGCTGCAGTCCTGAGCTTCACGATTCCTTCTTCACAGGACTGAAACAACAACATGAGTCAGTTTTAATAAACTAAATATACAGTAATATTTTGAACTTAAGTTCAACATATCAGTAAAGCTAGACGCAAGTATTCTTGGGTAGTGTGATGCACGATTAAAAGCAAATAGCAAAATAATTTTTGAATCACTTGTTCAGACTTGCAAATGTTTCTTCACAAAATTTGAAGCTTTCTTGCATATTTTCACTCAACTTGCAGCACACTTACTTTCCTTCACTGGACATTTTATACAAGGTGATCAAGAATTCCTTTTACACATGTCCAGAGGTTGTAGAGAGCACTTTGAAATTAACATTTGCATGAAGACCCCATCTCCAGAAACGCATCATTTCGATGCTACAATGAAAATAAGGTTGATTCAACTTTGCATCCCCCATCACAGTATTATCTTTAGTACCGTACATCCATGTTATCAAAAATGTGATTTCACATCTTCCGTTCACATCAGAATGTACTGTTTCGCACAGCATGGCACATGATATTTAGTCGTGGAGAAAGACAGCACAAATTTTCTGTTGAGTGTCTTTTGAAAATGTCAGGAAGAAGCAACAGAAGCAAGGCAAAGGGCAAAGCAAAGTTCCACTCGAGCAGAGTAGGTGTCCAGTTTCCAGTAGGAAGAATTCATAGATTGTTGCCATATGCTGATTATAGTAAGCTTTAGTTAATTTACGATGAAGCTCGTCAAAATGGTAGAGTTGCTCAACACTTGTATCAAGAGAGATTTCTGCATAGTGCATTCCATCACATCCCAATTTTGCCACTTTACAATTATGGCTGCATTAAACAAATATATACCTTCACAATTAACAGGATGGATCGCAGTGCTCCACAGATGTTCCACACTCTCAACGTTGAAGCAGAAATCTTGCATCAAGTAGAAGGGAACCCACTGGCGAGAACTTGAACCAATGCACATGCCACGAATGTGTTCCAAAGCAAAATCTGGTCATCATCATCATCGGCTTTAACTCGAATCCGAGTATAAATCTTCTTCCTTCGGTCCAGTTTGTGAATGTGTTTACGGTGACTAAAGAGTCCAATCCTGGCATGGAACAAGCGTCCACACAAGTCACATAGTATTGCTGGAGGAGGACGTGGTTGGGCTGCTCGAAGTTTCCTAGCTTGACGCTTGGACTCTTCATGTGTGCGCCAATCCCTTTCAAACATCTTTACAGTATCCGAGATGGTACGGCGCCAAGTTGAGCGGTCTTCAGCCAGCATGTCCCAGGTTTGTGAATTAAGACCTGTCAATTTCAGGGTCTGCTTAAATTGGTCCTTGTAGCGCCTCTTAGGACCACCATGAGGTCTGGTGCCATAGCATAACTCACCATATAGCATTTGACGAGGTAATCTCACATCATCCATCTGATGGACATGACCAATCCATCTAAATTGGTGACCTATTATGGATGATTCTATGCTGTTGATTTGAGCCTTTTCCAGAACAGCAATATTGGTAATGCGGTCTTCCCATTTAATCCTCAGGATTGATCGAAGTTTTTGTAGGTGGAAACGCTCAAGCTTCCTAAGATCACGTCGGTAAATGGTCCACGTTTCACAGCCATACAACAATGTAGAAATGACTACTGCTTTGTACACCATAAGCTTTGTACTCATGGACAGATCTTTATACATGAAGACCCGGTGCGCTAATCGTCCATATGCTGCATGGGCTGTGCCAATTCTCTTATCCACATCCTGCTCACAGGTACAGCTCACAGAAATGGTACTGCCCAGGTACGAGAAGTGGTCTACCTGTTCTAATGGCAAATTTGAGATGGAGATATTGAACTGAGGAAGAGGTGTGCCTGGTGAAGGTTGTGCCAAGACTTTAGTCTTATTGACATTTATGGTAAGACCAAAGCGATCACATGCACTTTTGTAACAATTAACTGACTCTTGCAGCTCTTCTGGTGTGAGAGTTGGTGACGCAGCATCATCTGCATACAACATGTTAGTAACCTTAGTAACCTGAGTTTTCCTCAAGGAGCGGAGACGAGTTAGGTTGAAAAGCCCTCCATCAAAACGATACTTGACCTCCACACCTGGGATGTTTGTGGGTGAATCATAAAGCATTGCAGCCAAGTACAGCACGAAAAGTGCTGGAGCCAGTACACATCCTTGTTTCAGTCCATGGGTAATGGGAAATTCATCGGACGTCTTATTCTGATGGCAAACCTGACCTGTCATGCCATCATGGAGAGCCTTGATTAGATCTACAAAACGCTGAGGGCAACCAAACCGCTTCAGCACCGCCCACATTGCTGATCTTGGAACCGAATCAAATGCCTTTTCCAAGTCATAAAAGACTAAGAGTGGATTCTGTTGTTGCCTACATATTTCTTGTAGCTGTCTCACACAGAAAATCAAGTCAATTGTGCTTCTGGAAGCTCTAAATCCGCATTGTGACTCTGGGAGGAACCTCTCAGAGATAACCTTGAGGCGGTTAAGTAGAATTCTTGCAAGAATCTTCCCCACAATTGATAGCAGTGATATACCACGGTAGTTGCCACAAACACTGTGATCACCCTTTTTAAGGATAGTGACGATAGTGGCATTCTTTAGGTCTCCAGGTACCTTTCTTGATTCCCATATTCTGAGGATAAGGATGAAAATTCTTGTTTTGAGGGAATGACCTCCGGCTTGAATTAGTTCCAGAGGGATGTTATCTGGGCCAGGTGCTTTTCTGGGTTTCAATTGGGTGAGAGCTGCACTGAATTCATGATAAGTAGGAGGTACTGCCAACCACAGTTGTCAGGTTGTTGCGGCACATCACAGAGGAAGTCTTCAGCAGCTTCTGATGGACGATTTAGGAGATTGGAGAAGTGCTCCTTCCAGCGTTCCAAGATTTCTTGACTATCAGTAAAGGTATATCTGGTATATTGTGCATGAACATGAACTTCAAGTGTCTGGCAGATTCTGTGCCACATGTCACTTTCTGTATGTGGTTTTTACACTCTTGTATGGACGTTTTCCATTTTCCTCAGTTCATCTTTTTCATGGATAAAGCACACTTCACTAGAGATGCCATTTTCAACGGTCGCAAAAGCCACATTTGGGCTGAGGAAAATCTTCATTCCATTCATTCCCACGGTTTTCAAAAATGGTTCAGCATCAAAATATCGGCTGAACTCGCTGATGGTCATATAATTGGGCCATATATTCTTTCTACCATACCATCTAATATATCCAGTGCACTTCAATTAAAAAATATGAAAGTGGACTTGTGAGATCTACATAGGCCAAATGTCCATGCATCAGTCTGTGTGCGTGCATCTATGTATGGGTGTATCGTCACCCCCCTAATCAATTCTCGGACTATGAAACTGGCTGGAGGGGGGGGGGGGGTATTCTAAAAATTTGAATATCATTAACTTATGATATAATAGGACAATTAACGCAGAATTTGGTGACTGAGGAGTATACCATATAAAAGACATCGCTAGCATTATTCATAAGAATATCACACTGAATACCACGCACAGTGACCATCTTGAAATTATGGAAGATATACACAAATTATTCACACAATTCAATAGTATTCCCATTCCACCTTGCCATCTGCCGACGCAGTGGGGAGTCATGTGAAGTGGACGTCGGTACAGGAACTCGCAGAAATCAGTTAAGTCAACAAAACCACATTAGCAAATCAGTTACATTTAAGTGTTTGTTTTAAGTGATTAACCTAACTAACCAATTACAAAAGCTCATTACATATTTAATAAAGAATTTTGAATATTTACAATTACAGTGGAACCTCGGAAAGCGAGTAACAGGGTCTACGAGTGTATTGAAAGACGAGCAAACATTTTAAATCAATTGTAACTTGATAAGCGAGTGAGGTTCCACAATACGAGCGTCACGTGTGGCCTGACTGTGTTCTTGGACGTGACTTTGAGGGGATTTTTGGTGACAATGAGCCGCTGATTGTCGAAGAAATTGTGTCCTTAGGGAAGACCATGGAGCTGGAGGAGAATGACGTCGACATTCAAGAGCTGGTGGAAGAACATAGCCAGGAACTGACCACCAACGAACTGATGGACCTGCATCGCAAACAGGAGGAGGTTATGGAGGAGATCTCGTCTGGGGAAGAGGAGGAGGAAAAGTCAATGGAATCTCTCACTTCAACTGAGATTTGCGAGAAGTGCAAAATGTGGGAAACGGTGCAAAATTTTCTAGAAAAACACCACCCGAATAAGGCTGTAGCAGAGCAAGCGATGAATCTGTTCAATGACAATACGTTACATTTTCATGACATTGGACAGATTCAACAATTCTAGTGAGCCAACAGATAGCAGCGATTCCGTTCAAAGTGAAATTCGTGCTACACTGTAACGCTTCTCATGTCCTCTCGTCTCTCTCCCACCAACAATGATTCTATTGTTAGGTAAAGTGCAGTTAAATTATTATTTTTTAATTAAGTATAACAATATTTTTAATGTTATACAGTAATGTATTTTGTTTTAGGATGACCCTGAGTATACCTCTATTGTAATCTTTCCTGATACCTTGGTTATAAATTGGGGCCACCATTGCTACCTTTCCCTAAATCCCATGTGTTCGAATTCTGTTATCCTATGCAACCATTTCATCCCTGCCTCCCCAGTATACTTTACCATTTATGACCAAATTTTACCTATTCCAATTGCCTCATGATCCTGTAGTTCCTTTACAATCCTCTCTACTTCCTCAACCATGATTATATTCCTGTCCTTATTCTCCTACTGCTTAATCTCAAAATCTGCCACATTGCCAGACAATTTCCCATTTAATACCATTTATGTTAACAAGTTTTCGCCGGCCCCGTGGTATTGGGGTAGCGCGCCTGCTCTCACCGGGTTCGATTCCTGGCTACGTTGTAACTTTCTACCAGCCCTTCTTGGGCGACTGATTTAAAACTTCCCAAAATCATCCTCCTATTTTTGATCGGAAGTACTTCATCATATACCACACAATTGAAATGGCAGGGTCGTGGAGTGTTGGACACACATTTGGTCAACCTAACTGGTATCATTTGGGCGTTCAACTATTAGGTGTAATTCCCTATAAAGAAAACTAATTATAACCTTCAAAATATGTGTATTAATATCAACTTTAAACATATGGCGGGGACTCTCGTCGAACAGACTATGGTTTACTATCTTCTCTCCTCGGCAATGACGAAAACATGTGACCCAAAATGAATGTTGGAATATAAAGATGTTTGTTACTCACTCATCGACGATCTAGCAGATAATCTACGAGACATGCTCGATAGATCAGTTCTCCCCAGCATTTCTAAGATTTTCCACACGTGGTTTGAGGTTAGAGATGTTTACTGGTTTACATAGCCACATCTCTGCGAGAGAAATGAATGTGCTTCCGTACCCAACTTGAATTGTGCTAACAGAGATAACATCGTTGTGATATGTAGCCGTTTCGAGTACATTCACAAGCCATGCTTTCAACAAAACTGTTTCTCCAAATAGGCCTACGCCAAATTACGAGAACGCGACCTTTCCAATCAGACGCTACAATAGAAGTGAAGCCCCGCTATACACGAAAATCCCACCTCTCATCTTGTAAACACATGTTTTCGTCTTTCTCCGCCAGGGTCATGATACCCTCCAACCCATACAAAATACACCAATAATCTCGAACCCATGTATATTTCTTACAACTCGTGGCGCGAAACTCTTCTCTGACGTCAGAACCTTACACAATTTACACAAAGCTTTCTTCAAGACAAGGGAAGTTATTCTCGGCCCAATCTAAATTTGGCCTAGAGTTTCCTGCTGTTGCAACATCTTGTAGCTTACCTACACAATCCGCTGTCTTGTATACTGACATCTCCCATACAAATTAAATGAAATATTCCTGACTGAGTCCCCGAGATACACAAGATATATATACACTAAATAAAATGAAATTCTACAACCTAAATGATGATGATGAACAAGAAAAGAAATGGTATGAACAAATTACCCTAACCTGACTTCTCTTGCAGTCAACCAAATAAGGGTTTGGGAACATTGTGACCGGAACAGTCACAATACGCCCCCATGTGATTCACACGGGTGAAACAAGTGTGGATCACAAACACTCAAACAAGCAACGCACTGAAAACACAAAGAATTACACTATTACATAAATAAACCCTGGAAGACATATATACATACACACTTGTCAAATTTTCACACATTCTCACTCTCTCGAATGTCTTATTGTGTCCATTTCCTAGCCTCACTGATTTCTCTCAAGTGTCTTAGGTCTACCACTTCATTTTCTTCGTCTCATCATGAGACCCTATCGCTTCACAAGCCATGGTATTTGCCTGCACAGGCCTTATCATACCATCTATCCATCTAACACTCGATGCCACTTTGCTGGTTAGCATTCTTCGTCACATCTCTTGAGTTTTGTCATGCCATCACGTTATGTTGACTGATTCTCTAAGAGTCCATGCCATATTATTTTACAGAGTGATATCTACGGAGATTCCTAATATTATGTGTACTGACAGACTTACCATCCTGGTCCGTTAAACTATAGGCACACTCACCAATACGTTTAACCACCTTAAAAGGCCCCTGAAATAGATGAAAAAACTTCCCTATCTCCTTATCTACAGCTGAAGACGGATATGGAACCCTCAGAAGCACCTGATCGCCTACTTCAAAAGAATCAAACTTTACCCGCTTCTGCTGGCGCCTACGCTTATTCCCTGCCTTGATTAAGTTGTCCCTAGCCAGCTGGATACAAACATCCTTCCCAATCTCCTCTCCCGTGACCAAACCTAGCATTCTAGCAAGCTCATTGGTAGGCTTCCTACCATACTGAATTTCATAGGGAGTGCATTTTACACTCTCATGGAACGTACTATTGAACCATCGTTCAATATCTCCTAACTTGGAGAACCACGCATTGTGGCGATTGCTCACATAGGTGCGAAATACTCTCCCTAATTCTCTCATAACTCGTTCGGACAAATTCCCTTGAGGATATCGAATAGATGAGAATATGTGCTTGATACCCAATTCACTCAACTTGGTTTTCCAGATCTTTGAGGTGAATTGACTACCGTGGTCTGATAGTATCCTGAGAGGCACCCCAAACTCAGGTACATACTTATCAGTGATCTGTAGGACACAACCCTTCCCGGTCGCTTTTCTCAGGGGATACAGTTTGACGAGTTTACTGAATGCGTCAACAACCACGAAGATATACTGATATCCAAACTGAGCTTTAACCAATGGACCATACAGATCGACACAGAGTAAATCCCTTGGTTTTTCTGTGATCACCATTTGCCGAGGTCCCTCAAGAAACCTCGTTGGGCATTTACACCGTTGACACGAGTCACAACTTGCCAGAACTTTCCTAATCTGCCTTCCCATGTTCTTCCAAATGAAATGCTGCTGAACAGCAAAAAGAACCTTGCTTGATCCAAAATGCCCTAAAGCCTTGTGATGATACCAAATCATCGTTACCTGCAATGAGCTTGGCACACACACTCTCCAGGCACCTTCATGTCACAGCCTAGCCAAGAAACCACACTCCAACTTGTACCAATACTTTCCAACCTTAATTCTACTATCCACATCCATACCTCTCAACTGAGTCAAGATATCACCTAAGACCTCATCCTTCTCCTGCTCTACAAGCAGATTCCTTAAGCAGCGTATCTCATAATCACACTCGCTTACCTTGGTTACGCAGATAACAACACCTTCCTGTACCTCCAGTACCTGATGACCCTCATCACCCCCAATGTTTCTACTCATGAAGTCAGCCACAATGTTCTCAGTACCCTTAATATGCCTTACCTCAAAGTTATATTCACTTATAGCCAATATCCACCTTGACATCCTGTTCGAAGTGAGCTTGCAGGATCCAATAAAAAGTAATGCATGATGGTCAGTCAGTATCTGCAACTTACTGCCCAACACATAACTCCTAAACTTCCCTAGAGAGTATAAGATTGCTAACATCTCTATTTCAGTAATTGTATATCTCTTCTCCGCCATGCTTAGCCCTCTGCTTGCTAATGAGACAATCCCTAGATTGCCCTCACTATCCTCCTGACACAAAATGCCTGAGATGCCTTGCATGCTCGCATCAGTCATCAAAATGTAGGGACAATCCAGACGAGGATACCTAAGCATGACAGTCTCTACAAAGCCTCTCTTCAACTCCTTAAAAGCCTCATCGTGCACCTGGGTCCATACCCACTTAGTACCCTGCTTCAGCAATTCCCTAAACGGTTCTACAAGACAGGAATATTTAACTACGAATCTACGAAAATAATTGAAAACCCCTAATATTGACCTCAATTGTTTGGCGTTACGTGGTGTAGCAGTGTTGTGAATCTTGTCTAATCGTGACTGTTCGGGAGACACCCCTTGTGTTGTGATAGTATGCCCTAAAAATGTGATTGATGTTGTGCAAAACAGAGACTTCTTAAGTTTAATTGTAAATCCCCCGTCCCTTAATTTCCCCAAAACAATGTCTAAGTGATCCAGGTGTTCCTTTAATGTGTAAGATGCAACAATTAAATCATCTATGTACATTGTCACAAACTCGTGTGTGTCCCTCCCTAACACTAGATTTAAGGCCCTAATCAACGCTGAACTGCTGGTCTTTGTTCCGAAAGGAACGACCCTGAATTGGTACAAACCACTCTTAAAGCTAAACGCAGTCAACTTCCTGTCCTGTTCTCTCAACGGTACCTGCCAAAATGATGCACTCAGATCCATAGTGGAAAACCATTGCTTACCATTGAATTTCTGAACCAGTTCCTCAACACATTCTGGCCTCTGTTGGTCCCCAGATATCCTACAATTGAGCTGCCTGGCATCAATACACAACCTGACCGAGCCATCACTCTTCCCAACCACAACTAAGGGATTCAGATATGCACTAGTTGAAGGCTCAATAATACCCTGATTCAGCATAATGCCTATTTCTTTCTCCACAGCATCAGCAAATTTGTGAGGTATCGGGTACTTGGGTCCTGAAAATGGAGAATGATCTACAATTTCGAACTGATGCGTATAGACATGTGTTAGCCCTGGCTTGTCACTGAAAACTTCTTGGTTTAGCTCTAAAACCTCTAACAACTTATCCCTCTCCTCAACACTTAAACCACTCTTATCCACAGCCTGCTGGAGTTGATCACACTTATCACCCTCCACAGCAATGTGACATAAATCCACAACTTCCTCCTCATCGTCAGCCTTACCTTCTGCCATATCCCCTACAGTGACCTCAGTAACACATGCCTTTACTGTCTTATCTACACTCTTGCATTTCATTCTCATCTCCTGGCTTATATTCCCCCTCACAAAGTTGATGACACCCCGGTCAAAATCAATAACAGCACTATGCTCGTTAAGCCAGTCTATCCCCAAAATCATTTCATAAATTAGGTTAGGAATTACCAAGCAAGTCTTGTGGTCAACTTCATTACCAAACCTCATGGGCAACAATACCTGCTTTCCCACTCTTTGGGATTTATTACCAACAGCAGTTACCACATATGTCGACTTAACTGGAATTTCTTCCAACTTACCACCGTCCTTGATTAAAGTATCATAAAATCCCTTACTGATGACACTTCTCTCACTCCCCGAATCCACCAATGCCTGCACTCTCTTACCTAGTATGCTCAACTCAACAGTTGACATAAAAGCCTCCTTCTCCCCGATACATGAGAACTCCTGCTGGTCAGCTAGCAGATCCTCCCGACTCATAGGCATAAAATCCTCCTCACCCACAATAACACACTGCTTGACTTCATTTCTTACGGACTGCCTGACTGACCTCCCTGCACAGCCCGTTCGGAGTTTAAAGCTCCTTGACCACCTTGTTCTTGTCTCCTCTGGTTCACCTGTACTCTTTCGTTACCACCTTCCTGACGCCCCCCACCTCTCTGATAGTTACCTTCCTGTCGCTGTGAATTATCCTGACGCCCCCCACCTCTCTGATAGTTTTCCTGCCTCTGCTGATAATCTCTTTGCTCCTGATTAAATCTACCCCTATTAAACTCCTGATTATTCCCCCTATTGCCCCTAAATTCCTGTTTGACCTCTGGCCTCTCCATGTGCTGCTTGCCTAAAACGTCAAAGCTCGTAAGAAGCTCTTCCAACTCTTCTACCGTCCTTACCTTCTGCATACAAGCTGCCTCCTGAATTCTAGGTGGGAAGTGCTTCAACATGACCCTAACCACATCACTGTCAGAGGTCAGCCCATCCAAATTCTTCCAAATAAGTACATGTGCCAAAAAATATTCTGTCAGGGATACCCCTTCTCTCTCCTTATATTTCCCAAAAGTTAATTTTTCCCTTTCCCTGGACTGTACCCCCTCCCCCCAGAACTTAGCTTTGAATTTATCCCTGAATTCCCTTAAACTATTCATGTTAGGCCTGTATATTTGGAACCATGCTTTCACATCCCCTTGAAATGAGTTAGACAAGATCTCCAACACTGTTTCCCATTCGACAACCCCGTCTTCTAGATCCTTGCTGAATTTCTTCTCAATGGTTTTTAAAAACTCCATAGGGTTGAACTGCCTTGAGTTAAATTGTGGCAGACCAGGGTCCCCGAGTAGCAAACTAGATGGCATCACAACCCTTTGACTCATCGGTCGCTCTTTCAACTCTCTCCTGACCTTTATCAGCTCTTCCTGCAGCTTTTCGTTTTTCTCGGTCAATGCCACCTGCTTCCCTCTCAGACCCTCAATCTCTCCCAACTTATTTTCAACGGCACCTACTCTATCTAAATATTCCCTCTTATTCCCACTTACAGTGTTGCATATCTCATCACACTTTCCCGTTACATTCTGTACTT
Organism: Meconema thalassinum; assembly: GCA_946902985.2. Taxonomy (NCBI): domain Eukaryota; kingdom Metazoa; phylum Arthropoda; class Insecta; order Orthoptera; family Tettigoniidae; genus Meconema; species Meconema thalassinum. Next base: position 1,233,932,797 of record OX336389.2, on the reverse strand, counting down.
CTGCCCTTGAACTAGCTATCTCTGACTTAATTTTCGTTATTTCCACATCTTGCTGGTTCTGATGGCCTTCCATTCCTTCTAGCCTACTTGTGATCCCAGCCTGATTCCCCTGCATTTCTGCCCTGATTTCCTCTCCCTGTTTGCTAATTTTCCCACTTAATTCCAGGTTCATACTCTCCATTCTACTATTAAGGACAGACTTATGGTCCCGTATTTCTTTGCTGAGACTCTCTATCCTTGTGTTCGTGGCCCTGTTGCTCTCCTGAATTTCCTTACTTACAAATTCCTTCACTTCTACTATCTGTTTGGTCACTGACTCTACCTTCTCATTTACAGAGCCTACCTGCTCCTTAATTTCCTTACTCATAGATTCTCCTTGCTTCTTAATCTCTTTTATTTCACTCAGTAGCATTTGGATCAAACTATCGTTCATAACCCCCCCATTTACATTTAAGTTACTACCTTCAGCGATCAGCTGCGACTCAGTAGTAACAATGGTAACATATGTTCCCACTGTCTTTTCCACATCTTCCTCACTGCCACTTCCCCCAGTTTCCTGATTACCTGACATTTTACTGTTTGATTTACACACAACCCTTGACCTTAATTCTAAATTGTCTGATGTGGACATACCCCTTAAAACAAAACAAATTACTGTGAACCCTAATACTCCTAAGGTGTCTATCGGCTGTGTGCATATGTGCCCTAATGATACCTGCTAGGTTTCCCTACTCTTGCCCCACGTTGAGGTGCCATGTTGTAACTTTTTACCAGCCCTTCTTGGGCGACTGATTTAAAACTTCCCAAAATCATCCTCCTATTTTTGATCGGAAGTACTTCATCATATACCACACAATTGAAATGGCAGGGTCGTGGAGTGTTGGACACACATTTGGTCAACCTAACTGGTATCATTTGGGCGTTCAACTATTAGGTGTAATTCCCTATAAAGAAAACTAATTATAACCTTCAAAATATGTGTATTAATATCAACTTTAAACATATGGCGGGGACTCTCGTCGAACAGACTATGGTTTACTATCTTCTCTCCTCGGCAATGACGAAAACATGTGACCCAAAATGAATGTTGGAATATAAAGATGTTTGTTACTCACTCATCGACGATCTAGCAGATAATCTACGAGACATGCTCGATAGATCAGTTCTCCCCAGCATTTCTAAGATTTTCCACACGTGGTTTGAGGTTAGAGATGTTTACTGGTTTACATAGCCACATCTCTGCGAGAGAAATGAATGTGCTTCCGTACCCAACTTGAATTGTGCTAACAGAGATAACATCGTTGTGATATGTAGCCGTTTCGAGTACATTCACAAGCCATGCTTTCAACAAAACTGTTTCTCCAAATAGGCCTACGCCAAATTACGAGAACGCGACCTTTCCAATCAGACGCTACAATAGAAGTGAAGCCCCGCTATACACGAAAATCCCACCTCTCATCTTGTAAACACATGTTTTCGTCTTTCTCCGCCAGGGTCATGATACCCTCCAACCCATACAAAATACACCAATAATCTCGAACCCATGTATATTTCTTACAACTCGTGGCGCGAAACTCTTCTCTGACGTCAGAACCTTACACAATTTACACAAAGCTTTCTTCAAGACAAGGGAAGTTATTCTCGGCCCAATCTAAATTTGGCCTAGAGTTTCCTGCTGTTGCAACATCTTGTAGCTTACCTACACAATCCGCTGTCTTGTATACTGACATCTCCCATACAAATTAAATGAAATATTCCTGACTGAGTCCCCGAGATACACAAGATATATATACACTAAATAAAATGAAATTCTACAACCTAAATGATGATGATGAACAAGAAAAGAAATGGTATGAACAAATTACCCTAACCTGACTTCTCTTGCAGTCAACCAAATAAGGGTTTGGGAACATTGTGACCGGAACAGTCACAACGTCTAGGATTTTAGAAACTGATGTGAGGGCTGGAACGGGGTGCACTCAGCCTTGTGAGGAAAATTGAGTAGCTGTCTGACAGTGAGGCAGCGCCCCAGTCACGAAGACCAAGAATAACGGCCGAGGGGACCCGATGCGCTGACCACTCGTCACCCCAATATCTGCAGGCCAAATGGCTGGGCAATGGTCGCATGGTAGGTCTAGGCCCTTCATGGGCTGTAGTTCCGGGGTTAACAAGTTTTCGAAGTATTTTTGCCATCTTCCCTGTGCTTCCTTGGCAACTAAAATGAGTTCACCAAAATTGTCCAAAACACAGTTCATTTTTCTTTTTCATAACACTCCAAAAAGGCTTTCTTGTGGCCTAACATAATGTTTCCAATTTATCTCCATATTCCACCCATAATTTCCTTTTGGACTCAAATATTATTTACTTGGCTCTATTTCTTTCCACAACATAAAACTCCCTGCATGCCGATTCCTAGTTCGGAGTCATTTTGATGTCTTCGTTTTACTTTAAATTCCATCAGAATGCACAGTTTTTCCTATCTATACACAACACTGTCCCAATATATGCCTTTGCTAGTTCCAGTGCTTCTCCTCTGTATCTTAACCATTCAGGTTCTGCAATTATTTACTATCTACTCTTCGTAATCTCTCACCAAACGTTTCCATGTATTTCTGCCGAATTTCCGTATCTTGGAGATTTTCAACTCTAATCCATCTGCAAACAGATTTAATTGTCTGATTAATCACAATAGATCAATTTGTGGTCTCTTTTATAAAAATCTGCCACTGAATACCCTACATTTCATGATCAATTTCTTGAATTGAAAGTCGGTAATGATATAGTCTATTATCGATCTCGTACCTCTATTCTCCAAAGTGTATCAGTGAATCTCGTTATGCTTCGAGAATGAATTTGCAACAGCTATGCAAGCACAGAAAATCAGTAAACATTGACCATTCTTGTTCACTTCTCTATCCGTCCCCACTTACCCATTACCTTATCATAACCCCCGGTCCTTTTTCCTATCCTGGCATTGAAATCCCCCCACAGCACTGCACTTTATTATTAATCCTCACTCATCACTTAAAGCCTCATGAAACCTTCCTACGCCATTCTGTTTCGCCCACTTAAATGGAATGTACACCATTGAAACAATCTTGGCCTGAGTTTCTGAGATTTCTAAAACTATCCTCATTAATCATTCATTTATGTATCTAACAGCAGCCATATTACATTCTTTGATTTTCCTACTCCCCACTTCCTGACAGGCATGCTTTATAGTCTCCTACTTCCTCTTCTGTATCTCTCTTAATCCAAACTTCACTATGTAACTCTTTAGGGGATTCTTTAGCGTAGTCAGTGACGTTAATGTTTAATTGTTTAATGTAGTGCCTCAAAATGCTGCTATGTTACCTTGCTGGGTTTCTTTTATCTTGGTATGTTGGTGTGAGAGGTATGGTTATAAGATATGAATGATTATTACTTTTAATTGTTCAATTTAATTCAGGAGTTCCGTCACACTCCCCTAAAGTGACAGCCAGGATGAAACCATTGGTCGCAAACTGGGTTAGTCCACTGTATGGACGATACATGCAGTTTGTACTGTACTGTAAGCAATGAAGTCTGGGATATAAGCCCCAGATTAGGTTTGTTTAGCCTCTGGTTAGGTTTGTTTCTGTATGTAGAGCCTTTAACACAAAGAATGTAACGAGTCATCATCATCATCTTCAGTTCCCATTTTCCAGTTGACACTGGGTGGGGGCAAATATGGTTCCTCTCCACTTTGTTCTGTCGTTCCACCATTCCTCTTCCGACACGGTGTTCCAATCCAGGTTCCGTTTTCTAATACTATTCTCCACCGAGTCCATCCAACGCATTCTTGGTCTTCCTCGTCATCCGTCGTAACGAGTATGTATTACAATATGTACCGTAGTTTTATTTAAATGTTGTTTGTTTCATTCTAAAAGTATTGCTTCTTAGGAAAATATAAGTACCATGATGTTAATGTTATGTTTGCAATACAAATTTTTCCAAACGTTGTTTTTGACATTAATTTTGGTGTGTGTTTTCTCCCAACCTGAATCTCTCATTCCCAACATTTCCTGTTAGCTTAAGATGATGTGTCTATAGGTAAAACTTAAAGTGTCATCCAACACGTCATTTCGTATGCAAATTGTGATCTATAACAGGCCAAGGTGGCCGAGAGAGCTAACACGCTAGCTTGAGCCTCGCTGGCATCAGGAGAGCGGGGGTTTGAATACCACCTCGGCCATCCTGTAAATGTTTTTTGTGGTTTACCATTTTCACCACCAGGCAAATGCCGAGATGATTCCTTTCAATAGGTCCACGGCGGTTTCCCTGACCCGTCCTGAAAATAAATGGCCATTGGCTGCATTAATAAAATTATATTGTAATCTATACCACTCCCTTATATCCAATCCCATCCTACTTGCTAAATCAGCTAGTTCTACTTTCTTCCTTCAACTAACCCCTCGATATTAACAGCACCTTATCGAATACTTGTTTGATTGCTTGCCTGTTTCCAAGGAGTCCTAATATGTCAGATGGGACTCCATTACTTGCATAGGCCCGAGGCTTATTCAAAACATGGTTAGTCGGTCATCACAAAATACAAGTATAGCAGGTTGCTAGCCTTACTTACATGCGCCCCCATAAGATTGAACTCTTTTCAGTTCAAGCCGCCTGAACGCAAGGACGGCCAAGACTCAATATGTTAAAGAAGATCACTCCATTCTCTTTAAATTTATTTATTAATTCAATTAATCCCAAAGGGCAGTAGGCTCGTAAAAAGGAATTGTACAGTAATATGTGTTTGGCGGACCAATTATACTACTTTTAAAATAATGTTTTACAAATATTAGCATAATGTGGTAAAATTTATAAGATCCTAACACTGAATGAGACATCGCTCGTATAATAAAATTTTCCTAAGTACTGAAATTAGCCAAAATACCTTCTCTAATGATGAAAAATAAATCAAGAAATGATGTAGTAATAGATGTTTACTCCTGTGCTGTCCATAACATACCCACCATCCCTTATTTAGATCATGACTAATATAGTAAAATTCCAGCTGTGTCCGCCATTATGCACGTGAACTATTGTCAAATACAGCATTGCCAACCCTGGGATTATGGTACTAAGCTTACTGTAAAATTTGTTGAATCCTGACCAATGGCTTTTGTCCAAACCGATAATTGTTAGATAGCGAGCCATATATACATCCTTGATTTTTGTCATGCACAGCTGGGTAGTCATGCACCAATAATCTTTAATTAGTGTGGTGTGTTTTGTATCCCACATGTTAGCGGCAATGTGTGCGCTCATGCGCTGTCGATCATGGCTGCCGTTGTCAAATGGGCAATAAATATACACATATTTATGTAATTTAGCACATATATCGTAGCCTCCATGGCTTAGGCGGCAGCACACCGGCCTCTCACCGCTGGGTCCGTGGTTCAAATCCCGGTCACTCCATGTGAGATCTGTGCTGGACAAAACGGAAGCAGACAGGTTTTTCTCCGGGTACTCCGGTTTTCCCTGTCAACATTTCATTCCAGCAACACTCTCCACTATCATTTCATGTCATCTGTCATTCATTTAATCATTGCCCCAGAGGAGTGCGACAGACTTCGGCAGCCGGCACAGTTCATATCCTCGCCGCTAGATGGGGGCTTCATTCATTCCATTCCTGACACGGTCGGTTGACTGGAAGCAGGCTGTGGATTTTCATTTTCAGCACATATATCCAGTGCAGTCGGTGCAGTAGTGACCAGGGTTAGTCATTTCAATTGTTAATGTCCCCCAGAAAATGATATAGGCCTAAGGTACGAAAATCATATGGGCTATTATCAAAATGAACGTGAAAAAGAAATGAGTGATGCGTCATTAAGAATTAATGATACTACAAACCAAGGAAGAAAAGTCTGAAGGTAACATAATTGCTGAATAAGATCGATGGGACCAAGATCCCTTAAAATAATAACCATTTAGTATTCTTAAGATTATGCATAACTTATTTGATGTATTCAAATGCATAGAATTTTCCCCACAAAATGTTCATACTTTTCCTCTTAACCCTTCACTAGTGATGTGAATTTTACTCTAAACTTTAGTGACTTCGGTCCAGCAGACCGGCTTTAAATAATTCCATACTTTTCATTATTTTGAAAGTATACTTTTAAGGAAGGGTATAAAACATAAGTATTTTATCATCTTAACCTTTATTTAAAATACACTTAAGTAATCTATAGGCAATAATAAGGAGAAATTATAAATGAGTTATGGAAAGTGACATTAGCGAAATATCCAATGATAAACTCTGTTGAAAAGAAAACAAACAATCATGATTGAGATCTAAAGTTTGTAAATTTGCATCAGTACACAATTAACCTTCAAGAGTGTCATGGCATACAACATTTGCGTGTTCAAGGCACAAATACTTATGACACTTGGACCTCGGTGTGTGAGACCGAAAAGGCTTCCACTGACCTGTAGAGTTATCGTTCGAACTTGTGCAGTGGTGAGTATACTCGAGAATGAAATTGATGAAGGTAACCTGATGCGCAGCTAGCTCACTCCAACGGACAAAGAAGGAGGCGCAATCGTTTATGACGTCGGTCTGTGACACCATGCATCTCTAAAGGAGGGTTAAATACTGACAAAGTTGGTGCAGTTTTTACTTCATCAGGAAGTTTATTAATAAAACTTTATTGCAGTCGAACGACCATAGAGTATAACAGTTTAGATTACATGTGCATGTAAATATCATTATTATTTGCTGTATTCCTTCAGTGATTTTGTGCCCTTTTGGCACACAGTGAAATGGTAGCGCTCACAGGCCTTCCCGCGGAGGATGCATACACACACTGGTGAGGGGTCGTGAAAACTGTTTCTCGTGCATAACTTATTAAATGACTTTGATGCAGAGAACTAGAAGCTCTGACATTATGATTGTGAGAACCACTTACCAGGCTATTCAGCCCTTGCCCATGGCTCACTAACTAGGACGTGATCACAGTTACCCACACCATGAATCAACTGACTAACTTAAATCAAGTTTGGTCATTGAATCGTGTGCGGTAAGTCAAATGTTTCGAGATTTTAAATATTGGCAACAAAATTGACAATTACAGTGCTCGACATTCTAGTCTGAAAGTTATTTATTCAGAGGATGACTATGATGCTTAGTTACAACTTATTTTCCGATGTATAAACTTTACTCTCAGCTTAATTATTAAACTTAAGCATCACCCATGACGTCATTTTGAATGTACTGTATCATATCGTGATCTATACTAAGTTACTCCTGAATATCCAATCCCTTCCTACTAGGTAACTCCCAAGGAAGCTTTGGTGCTGCCTCAATAGGCTTAGGAATAGGCACAGCTGTTGAAACTACAGTCAACTCTCGTTATACGCGTTCTCACTTTACGCGTTTTCGCTACTACGCGATTTTTAAAAAATGTAGCCTAGGCTACATAATTGTATGAAATTTTAAAAAATGTACAAGTTAGGTTGCGGATTCACAGTCACACTGTGGGACAATTTCGTGATCGAGTGTGCAGCGCTGCAAGGCGACATATAGCCAGTTTCAATGAGAGTGCTGAGTAGCTGAGCTGCGTTGTTTCAGTGTTGACTGGCGGCATGTGGTCATTATTAAAGAGAGCATTGAGATAACTAGCTGTGTTTTATTGTTCCTAAAAACGTTATGGGGAAAAGAAAGTGTGATCAAAATGCTTCCAATAACAAAAAATCAAAGGAAATCAATAACACTTGAAGTAAAAGCTGAAAGTTATAAAGCGATATGAACGCAACGAGCGCACTGTGGATATTGTTAGAGCTACAGGAATCTCGGAATCAACGCTGAGAACCATAAGTCGAACAGGAAAAATTAAAAAAAAGCTGCAATAGTGCGACCAGAACATTTCTGTCAATACAAGAAAAGAGGACCCCCGGCTTTAAAGTCTCCAAAGATCGCCTCACTTTCTTGTTAGGAGGAAATGCATTTCAAGACCATAAAATCAAAGCCCTGTTGGTTTATCATTCTGAGAACTCACCAGCACTCAATTGCATTTCTTTAACACTCATAGGCTTATTATTTTTCCCTTGAAATAGTCCGTATCACCTATCTAACCCATATTATAACACATTCACTTTACGCATTTTCGTATTACGCGGTGATTACTCGGAACGAATTCATCGCGTAAATCGAGGGATACCTGTACTCTTGTCACAAGTGGGATTGGAACAGTTCAGCTACGTACCCCCATACATTCCTACCCTGGGAATCCTGTCAATCTGTTTAACCTTACCTCTGATATTATCAGATGGTTGCAGAATATGGACTTTAATGTTTAGTTATTGTATATACACGTATATAGTCACACACAACTAGATAAATTAATTAAAACTTCCAGTTGGTAACACTCATCTTATATTATGAGAGTATGGAGTGTGAGTGTTCAAGATTTCTAAGGATTAGTGAAGTTCAGATAAAGGGAGCACAAAATAATAAACAGGTTCACTCACCAAATTGCAAAAACTGATTTTTGTTTATAACATGGGAAACATATCAAACTATTTTAACACTTATCAAAGACAAAAAAATATCTTACTAGAACAGCAAAGAATTAGGCTCTCGTGTAGTGTCCGTTGCCCGTTTCCAAAGTGTGTTATTTTTCTTAGTAGCGCTCTGAAAATGGTTTGTACTTACTATGCCACGTTATTAAAGCCAACTGCCATTAACAAACACCATGTTCACACTTTCAAAATAAGGAAATTGTCAACATTAACTTTCAAGTAATCATCATCATCATCATCTTGCACAGTTTCCAGCCACTGGCCGGGTCTGTTTGGAACACAAGCCTCTCCAACGTCTTCTGTCTTCCCACCATCTCTCAGCCTCCACCCTTGTCCAGTCTTCTCCTCTCTACTTCACGCTTTCTTCCACCCTCTTCAGCCACCTGTCTCTCGGTCTTCCTCTCAAGTCTCTTTCCTTCCCACTTCGTCTCGTGTATCCTCCTGGGCATCCTCTTCTCCTCCATTCGTTTTACATGTCCATACCATCTATGTCTAGATTTCTCTATACCATCCTGTAATGGTTCCTCCTTCATTAATTCTCTGGTCCTCTCATTTCTTATTCTGTCCATCTTTGTAGCTCCAATACTGCTTCTCAAGAACCTCATCTCACTGGCCTGCATTTTGCTCTTCTCGCTTCCTTTCACAACCCAGGTCTGCGAGGCATACGTCAGGATAGGGACATAGTACGTCCGATATATGATCTTTTTGCTGTTCTGAGGGACATCCTTGCTCCATATCATGCTTCTCACACTCCTCCGGAATGCTTCAGCCTGTCTCGCCCGCTAATTTATTTCTCTATCGTTTCTTCCATTATCTTGTATCAGGCTTCCCAAATACTTGAAACTCTCCACTTTCTTCAGCTGTTCCCTATCAAAAAGCACGTCACCATGTTAGCTGCCAACTTCACTTCCCGGCGACTCTCTGGACAAAATTATTGGTGAAAATTACTGATTGTACTACTAGGCAAAACCATTGGCCTGGATAAAGATTACTGATGCGTGACTACCCCCATAGTGCGTGACAAAAACCAGGGGTGTTTATATTAGCCTAACGCGGCCCTGGTCTAGGCGAAAACCATTGGTCTGGAAACAATAATGTTGGCACTCTGAAAAAATGCAGTAACACCCTCTAGCGACAAAATATTCAACTCCTGTATATTAGTAACATTGGCCATGTCTATAGAAAATTTTTCGGATTTTAATGGCGGCGGGCAACGGACACTACACGAGTTCCAAGAATTAAAAGAAGAATTTGCATTCTCATTATGTCCCCACAATAAACAATTGCATTAAATTTCTTTGCAAATACCACCATGGGTGGAGACGACTGTTGATGCGCCATGATGCTACAACTACAAGGGATGCGCGAATGATGGTACTGAACTTGTGTAGCACTGGTGCTACATTCAGAGCTATTTATGACAAGGATGATCGAAAACTTATTTAAAATATCGCTAAATCGTTGATGGTGACAACCGTGATGAGATTTCGTCGCGATGTATTCCAATTTGTACATAAACGCGGACCTAAATAAACCACAGTTAAAAAGGAAAAAAAATCGAAGTGAATCAAGATGCAAGGGTTTGACATAAGCAATCTAGCTGTAAAGCACGAATAAAAGAAAAGCAATACGTACGTGAAACTGTCACAACAACCAACCAAACCACAACACAAATTCGCTCTGCATCCCTAATGGCAACAACATAACCTCCAAATTCACAAACACATCACAACATTTTCTACGCATCTTTCACCTACACCTACTTACTTCTTTTATTTGTGGAAATTTCTTCTTTGTTTCAATTGACAAATTTTTTAAATCATTTTGTAAAGATTCTAAAAACTTTTGGGCGACTTCATTTCCTGTCGTACCACCGACACAAGCCATGTTCACCGTTTATAACTATTTCCTAGTTTAAACAGTCTGGCACTAGTTACACTATTTATATTTCACATAATCTGTATGCACATGATCCTGTTTATAACACATAATTAATGTTGGTTCATTCATAAGCTAATATAAACATTACTCTACTTCAGTGAGTTGGCACTGGGAATCATAAACATATGTCGGAATCATGTGCAATAGATGGCAGCACTGAGTCAGAGGATTTTTTCCTCTTCTCTGGCGTTGCTGTTTTGGGCTCGGCATAGCACTTGACCCAGTTACTACGTTATTATTTACGATTTGCTTGGGAGTATTTAATAACAAAAGTGAAATCCAAATCGGGAGTTAGGAAGATACAATAACAAGGATAGTTTACATGATCCTTGACAAGGATTAAAACAGAGACACACAGGCAAAACAAATCTTCACGATGAAGTCACTATCCATAGCGACTTTCTACTTGACATACACAATGACCAAGTCGCATCAACAAGGTTAGAATTCACAGGGTAATGGAACTATCCTATAAATAAGTTAACAAAGAAGATAGAACGGGAAATGAAGGTTGATATGAAATAGTGGAGAGGTTTAAGGGATGTTGAAATCCTAGAAGTTGTAAAGAACGGAAGAAAACTTGACGGTGGGCCTCATGACATGTACACTGGAAAAGTATATGATGGATGGTTCCGACTGCTTGACGACACGAGCTGACTGCGGACGGAATAAAATTACAACGTGCCTGAAAAACCGAGGTGAGGAAGTGATTGAACCGAAGGCGTATGATTGTAATAATATGTCCGACAACTATATTCACCGAAATGAAACTAAGGTTGATGGGGGATGCTAGGTTGGAATCTATAATAAAATGTTGCTTTGATTTCAGCGTATTTGCACCATTGAATTTGCCAATCAGTTTGGATTTTGAATTTTATTAGGGGAATGTAAACTGAGAAGGGAATTGCAACATCCATTACTACTTACTTATCAGCGGCAGCTTCCTTTGCTTGCTTTTCCGCCATTTCATTTCCGGGAATACGGGCAAGACCCGGTATCCATGTATACACTAGTCGATAACCTTTGCAAGTTAATTCATACGTAAGCATGAGGATGTTTGTAATGTACCAATTGTCAGAATTGTCGACAATTTGTATGACCTTGAGAACACTTTGTAAATCAGTTATGAGGAGGTATGAATCCTTAGGACGGCTTTTAATGTAAATAAGCACTGTCGTATAGTAAAAGCTTACGCGGTAAATACTGACATAACGATTGGGAGGGTGAATTTCCTAACAATCTGTAAAGACGGGATATAATAAGCGGCGCCAACTCCGTCGGGGTTTGAGCTTTAAGACCCATCGGTTTAAACTGAAATATGAGATGAATGGGAGTACGGTATGAGAGTTCCTGGAAGATTCGAGCAGCGATTACAGGGTAAGTCAGGGATTCAAATTCCGTGCCCAGACCAAGGTGTAGTGTTTCCAGACCAGCCGTGAACGTCCATGAGCAGTGTCGCCAATATAATGCTGCTCCCTTTTAAAATTACGCTTCCTGACCACTCAGTGTTAATTTATTTTGCAATCTCACATTCCCACACCACTCCGGGAAGGTCTAAAATGGCTCATTTTTCCTCCACCCAAGACTGGATGCTTAAGTCAGTACACATTTAACATTGCACTATATTTACTGCACGTCGGTATTGGCAACTCATACTATCATGTGGGGCACTGCGGTCGTAGAAACACGTACGGGATAAGTAGAACAAAAAACATCGCCGTCTAATTCTCAAGCCGTGTCAAAAGCTTCGGCAACACCGCCCATCTGTCATCTGGGAGGCCTAGGGCAAGCACTTGGAAATTGCTAACACTGCGTAAACACATAGATTTTGAAGCCAAATGTTTCCGAAAATACAACAGAACATAACGTCCGCTAAATCTACACACAAATATCACAAATAAAGGATAAATATTATCAAGCTATGCACTGTCGATTCCCGATAAGGTAATAATAAAAGGCTGCATTGTACCTCAATCTCCCAATGTCGGGAGTTTCTTTTTATTGCTGATATGCTCACTGCTGTCATTCACGCGCTCAGAAAAAATATTTAAGACTATTCTTACGAACTTAGAGACTGCCTTTGATAATAAATTCTTCACTTTTTGTCCACACATACACTCATTTGAGAGAAGTTTCGCCCTAAAACTTCCCCATACGGGAGAACGCATCAGGCGAGAGCCTGGACAAAATAACTACTGTGGTCAAGAAAATTAGACTGAAGAGGTGCGGGGTAGTGGGCACGAAATACATCACCAGAAAACCAAAGTAGGTAACAATACATTAACAATGTTTATTTCTAATAATAAATTGATAACCAATTAACAAATTGCACTTAAGTGCTTATCACAGAAATGAATAATTGTAAATGAAACGAAGTGTGAGGGCCTGATGACAGAAACCTTGATTAAGGAAATGCCAATGAAACAAGCTTGCTTGATTTGAGAAAAGTTAAGCTTAACATATAAATACACCTTCAAAAGGAACCTTAAAACTGATTAAGATTGTAAGATAAATAGTAAGATTTGATTGAGAAGTCTTCACAGTTTCTTCTGAAGGAGGCGTACATGGCCTAGAGATATGTACACCGTTGATAAAAAAGGTCAACTCTTTCTTCTTCTCTTGCGAAGGGAAGACACTTATAGTGTCCAAGTAATGATCCAGCAGCAGTTTGAGAATTGGTCGGCAGCCGAAAGGACTGCGGCTGCTTCGAAAGATGAATCAAAGTACCCCATCTAAGGTATGGCTAGCAGAGTAGATACGTCAGGGTGCAGATCTCGTGACGTAACTGCTGGGTAGCGTAGGAACTAGCGTTGGTGCCATGAGATGCAGCAGGGGTGACCAGCAGGTTGAAGTGTTAAGAAGTGCGAAGTGATCCGAAGTGATGGAGAACGCCAGCAAGTGGCGTCTTAAATAGTGACCGAAGAACAACCTCGAACCTGGAGTTCGGCCGACCAGACAGTCCTGCCATTGGCCGAACGAAGGTCACGGTGACGTCAGTTGATACTGACATGCCACAAGCCGTGGAGCAAGCCAGTAGCTGCCCTACGTGTCGAGAGTAAAGATGGCTTGAGAGAACGAGCGACTGTAACACTCAAGGTGAGAACTTAGAACACTGAAGCTCATAATTAAATCAATAAATCAATTAAAATACAATAAGGTATTAACATGTTAACATGCTTTGAGGTTCTCGGGACAAAGGAAAAAGAGAACAGTAAAACAGGGCTGTCGCGAAGAACACATATACGCGAACGTATACTGTCACAAAAGTGACCATGCTCCGAAATCTACCAAAACAAACAAACAAGAAGTAAAGAACAACAACAACAACAGAGAAGCATAAACACTAAGAGTCGAGTGGTAGGGTGGCAACCATGAAAATAGGTCTGGTATAATGACCTTTACTGGTCAGAATATCTACCACACGAACGTGATTATCACGACCAGAGTGGCAATGAGTCACTCTGCCGAGATTCCATACGAGGGGGGGGGGGATTGGGGGTACCGGAGGAGCACCATGTCACCCACACGTACATTAGGATGAGAGAGGCGCCACTTCTCCCTCCGCTGAAGTAAACTAAGATACTCCAGCTTCCAACGGCGCCAAAAAGCATTACGGAAAGATTCTATCTTTCTCCATTAAATAGGCAGTTTGATGTCAAAGCGCCGAGTCAACAAGGGAGGAGTGGAAGCTAAAACGCAACCAATTAAAAATGACTGTGCGTTAAAGAAATAAGATCCTTAGGATCATTGGATAAGGGAGTAAGCGGTCTAGAATTAACAATTCCTTCAATCTGAATTATAAGGGAATTAAATTCTTCATAGGAAAGTACAGAAGGACCAAGAGTTTTCCGTAATTGCCTCTTTGTAAGCTTCACGCACGATTCCCAGCGACCACCATGGTTAGGGGCATAAGGAGGGGTGAAATGCCACTTGAAACCCTTATTGTAAGAAAAATTCTATTGTTCCTTAGAGGAGGGAGAGGTTAGTGCCTTTCTTAAAAGATCAGAAGCACTAATAAACGTTTACGCATTATCTGAAAATACTTCAGAAGGTACACCTCGTCTAGCGGTGAACCTAGAGAAGGCGGCCAAAAAATTGGAAGTGGTAGCATTTGTTACCAACTCGAGATGAATGGCTCCTGTAACCATGCAAACGAATAAAGCTATAGGCTATATAGCTTGCCCAACACCTTGCGCATAAAAGTAGGAGAATTCACTTGTCAGGTATAAGGACCAGAATAATCAACACCGGTAAATGCAAAAGGTTTGTTAGGCTCAGATCGAAAGGAAGGAAGATGGCCCATAATCTGGGTAATAGTACGTGGTTTAGCCTTAAAACAAGGTATACACTTGCGAACAACAGATGATACTTCATGAGCTCCATTGATGAGCCAGTAGTGTTCTCTAATCAAACACAACAAATTACGAGTTCCTGCACGTAAATGCTGGTAGTGGAACTTCCGTATTATGAGAGCGGTTACATGATGTTTTGATGGAAGAATTATAGGATGCCTTTTTTCATCAGAGTAGTTTGAAAATAGCAATCTACCTCCTACTCTTATCAAACCATCCTTATCAAGGAAGGGAGTAAGGGCTGAAAGTCGACTAGACTTGGGTAATTCCTGACCAATCGAAAGCATTTGCTTTTCAGAAGAAAACACTTCTTGTTGGGTTAACAGTAGAATTCTTCGCGTTGCGAATTCCAGTTCTACTGGAGTGAGAAAACCTTGAGGTTTGAGAGGTTGATCGATTGCGAAATATTTCCATCGAAAGAGGTATGCCATCACTCGAATTAATTTAGAGAATGAGGAATAGCGCTGAAAAAGACTAATCGTAACTGAAGCAACATAAGAGGAAGCGAAAACAATGCGAGTTTCTGGTACTTCTGTCAACATATTACAAGAAAGACGAGGCCAGAATGCGGAATTTTGCAAAAGCCATGGCGGCCCATGCCAGTATAAATCAAAAGACGTCAATCTTGTAGGTGAACAACCTCGTGATATAATGTCCGCGGGATTATTCTTACTAGGAACATGACACCACTGCTCGGAGTGGGAGATTTCCTGAATTTTGGAAACACGATTCGAAACAAAAGTATTCCGATGAGAGGAGGGTTTCGAGAGCCAAGCTAAAACAACCGCGGAGTCACACCAAAACCATGTGCGGGAAAATTGAACATTCAGATTTTTGTTTAGTTTGACACATAATTCGGCTGGCATTAAGGCGGCACACAATTTCAGTCTAGGAATGGAAATTGACATAAGTGGAGCTACTTTGGACTTAGCACATATCAAATTTGAAAATCCACTGGAAGAGGTGGAGGAGCGTCCAACTATATAGGCACAAAAGCCATAGGCTTTCTCGGAACTGTCTGCGAAAATGTGCAATTCAAAGGATTGGCACATGGGATCTGAAATTAAAAGGCGGGGAATACAAATTTTAGAAAGATCAGATAAGCTGCTTCGATATTCCAACCATTCATTCAGAAAGGGAGTGGGAACTAATTCATCCCATCCTGATTTCAATAACCAAAGTCGTTGCATAAAGATTTTTGCAGTAATTACAACAGGGGCTAGGTACTGAAGTGGACCAAAGATCTTGTCTATCTCTGATAAGACTTCCCTTTTAGTTTGAGGATTCAAACTTGACAATTGAACTTTATATGAAAAATTATTAGAAGGAGGAGACCAGAAAATACCTAGGGCTTTCACTGTAGCTTCTTCCATAGGCAGCTCGATCAACTTAGTGGTGGGCGAATCAGATGAAATTTTTGACAAGAACTCAGTGGAATTTGAGTTCCACTTGTGGAGCGGAAAACCGCCTCCAAGCAATAAGGATTTAAGATCTTCAGAAATAATACAAGCATCCGTTAAATTTGAAAAGGAGTGGTGGAAATCGTCCACGTAAAAAGAATGTTTAAGTATCTCGGATGCTAAGGGGTGGTACTGATGACCATCTAGTTCAGCCAGCATATGCAGAGAGCGAATTGCAAGGAAAGAAGAAGATTTTAAACCATATGTTACGATTCTTAGGCGAAATATTTTTATAGGTTTTGAATGTTCGTCTCGCCACAAAATCCTTTGCAAATCCTGCTGCTCGGGTTTTACCAAAATTTGTCGATACATCTGCTTGATGTCAGACTGCAAAGGGGTGAAGACGAAAATTCAATAAGACAGACGTAAGATCATTCTGAATTTCGGGTCCTGAGTGCAAAGTGTCATTGAGCGAAATGCCATTGACGTCAGGAGAAGAACCATTGAATACCACTATTATCTGTTCCCGCGTAAAAAGGTTTTTCCAGACAGCGTGATGGTTTAGATAAACCTTATTTTAGAAGGATTATTTTCATCTTCAATTTTGGAAATTACCTCCATGTGATCCGCAGACTCATATTCCTCCATAAAAGAAGTGTACTGAGTTTTCATCGCCTTGTCTTGCTTGAAGCGACTTTCTACAGCGAATAAAGCCTTAAGCGCCCTGGGGTAAGAATCAAGAATGACAGGGGGTTCAGAAATTCTAGGAAGAGTTACGATAAATCTACGTTGAAGGGTACGAACTGTACTTTCACGAAAAAGCTTTTCGCAAATCTCGTTGTTCGAGGAAGAAGAAGTTGCGGCTTGGACATTTCCTATATCCCAAAATTTTGTCAAATCATGACCCAGATCGGCGTGGACATGATAACAGGTTGAGACAGACTGAACAGGACTGCGATGTATTTGTCCAGTAGCAATCCATCCGAAGCCGGTTTTTCGAAAAAAGACGCTAGGGGAACCTTGACCTTCTCAGAAAGCAAACACTGCCATGAAATTCTAGAACTGAGAAGAATGTCAACGGGCAGTCTTTCGTTGAAACGTGGATCAGCAAATTTTATGAAATCCGGAATTTGCCATTCATGAACTGGAAAAAAGGAACTAGGAGTTGCATTGCCTATGGAATCAATCGCTAAGCAATCCAGTTGAAAACGAGTGCCAAAATTACGAGAGTCCTTTAAGTCGACCTTTACGAAACTTAAAGATTTGGACTTGGAACGATTAATTCCAGTAACTTCAATTGAAGTAGGATTCTTTTGCAGACATAATTTATGAATTAAACGCTCACTGATGAAGTTGTTAGTGGCAGCATTGTCTAGTAACCCACGAGCGGTGATCCATTTACCATGAGCATTTTTCAATAAGACCTGCACAGTGGATAGCAATACTTGAAACTTACTAAGGGAAGTGGAGCTTTGAGTAAAAGACTGAGCACTAGTAGAAGGAATTTCAGAATTTGGCTTTTGAGGAGAACAGCTAGGGGCTGATGATCGTGGTTTCTCTTGTCTATGTAATAAGGTATGATGCTTGCCCTTGCAATGAAAACACAGGCGTTCGGAACGACAGTTATTCAAAGAATGTGATCTCGATAGACAATTAAAACAATGGTTTTGTTGAGATATTATTTTGCGTCCCTCGTCCACCGACAAGGCTTTGAAATCGGAACATTGATATAAGTTATGGGTCCGTTGGCATAAAACACAACCTTGCATCTGACTAGGCGATTGAATATGTGTGGCAAAAGCATGAGACCTCAAAACTCTTTGATCATGACTAATGACCTTTTGGTTTGAAGGAATTTTAGCAGAAACAGTAGCACTTTTTTGACAGGCTATAGCGGACAAAACTCGGCACCTGGCCTTTTCAAACTTAACAAGGGCCTCGTAAGTGCATTGCGAATGCTGAGATAGTGCCATCTCCCAGGCTTTTAGGGTAGCAGAATCAAATTTACTAGTGACAAGATGAATTATGAACAAATCCCAAAATTGCACAGGCTGACCTAAATTCGCCAAAGCACGAATGTGAAGCTCTGCTGTATCAATTAAATTACGAAGGTTTATAACATTATCAGCCTCCCGCCGGTACCGTCACCTTGCAGACGGCTATCAGGTATTGCCGGGTGTTTGGAGGCTTGCGAGCTCAAATGATCCTTGGGGTTATGCCAGCGGGAACTTCGGCTCCTGGTAGGGCCACCCAAGCTGGACAGGCCTAAGGTGATGAGCCAGACTAAGAGCGGTACCCTGGTCCTCCAGGTTGGGGGTTGGGCGTGGGGCTAACAACCCTACCCAAAAAAAAAACACTTGTTACGGAACCAAAGGACAAAGGAAACCGGACGGATGAAATGGATAAACTACCTTGGCAACGGAAACGGTACATGAATTGGTATTTTGGGACATGGAATGTAAGAACACTGAGTAAATCTGGAGGATTACAGAAATTGAAGAAGGAAATGAAGAAATATAATGTAAAGCTGGCTGCAATACAAGAGATAAAATGGAATGGAAGTGGAATACTTGCCACGGGGACACACACCCTGTTCTATAGTTGTGGGAACAGAGGATATGGAGGGACAGGTTTTCTTGATGATAATGAGTATAAAAATGTTATACTAAATTTTAAGCCTGTTAACAAAAGGTTGTGTGTATTAAGAGTGAAAGCCCGTTTCTTCAATATATCCTTCATATGTACATACTGTACAGCCCAGAGGAAGTACCCCTAGGACCTAGGACCTAACCCACCCCTTCATCTTTCACCATAAACTACGCTCACAGGCATGCCATAAGCCTCACACACTTCCTTGACTCGAGCAGGCACAGCGGTATTGCTGCCAGCCACGCTTACACAACTTACAAACAAACACACTATCTGGAACAGCAACAGTGATGAAACGCTAAGTAAGCAGCTCGGGAAAGCCTTAAAAGGTAGACCCAGGAGAGCCCAATTGTCTAGTCGTGGCCAGCGGCTCTGCATCTCCAGGTCCGTTCCAGCTCCATCACGACGTCACCAGGTGAGAATTAGCAGTGTGCTCAGATCTCCTAATTACTGTATCACCTCACCAAGAACAAATTTGTATTTGTACACTTTGTTTCATACTCGTCCACTACTTAAAGGGACAGCACATTATCGCCACTGACCAATAAATACTTGGTCAGTAAACACATACTTCTTGTAATCATTTCATACATCTTTACATCCTTACGCCCCACCCGCACTTATTCCTAATTGCCCCTGACCGTGAATGCTGAGAACTGCATCGTCAGGAAACCCATTGTGTTAGCATAACAGACAGGCGGCAGCCAAGTGCCGACTCCACACGTGAGCTCGTCTTCACTCGCTCACGCTAATTGGTAATCTAAGTTAATAGCTCCGTCTTAGACATGCATCCCTTAACAAGTACACGCACACCGTAGGATCGCACCCCTACAGATCACATCCTTTCACCAACACTTACACTAGTAGTCTCCCCCGATTACGGGAAACTACACCCTTTCGGGAACTACCCCCAAATTAATACATCTACACTACCCTGTTTATCCCATCCCCCAACACCGGGATAAAACAGATTGGTGGAGGCGGGGTACCACGAAAATTTAGGGACTCAAACAACGAGCACTCGTGGTAGATCGCAAGGTACTGAAAGCAGCCAAGTGAAACTAGAATTTTTTCCCTAGAATACACCCCACATTTTTGTTTTATTATACGAGGATTTGTATTATTACACCCGCCCTCCCCCCCCCACTAGGGCATAACCAACGCTGTTAAAAATATATTAGTCCTGACAGGACGCACTACACTTAAACGGCATTACATTAAAGTTACGCCATACAGAATGGCACCACATGCAGAGGCAACAGGAGTCGTAAGCCATAGAGGCAATAGGGGGGCGCCAGTATTATTCAGCTTCTTACTAAGGTACCAGAGGCATATACAAAGGCGACAGGCACAAATACAGGTACTCCAAACAAGGGTAGGAGCGATACAGGGCAAACAGCCATGCACCCTATCGGCAGGGAAGAAAGCGCAGTTGTGACGCACACACAAACATTTACATCACATACACGAACATCTCAATAGAAACCATGTTCGAAGGAACAGGATATACGAACGGGTGAACACTGCATATGGCCCAACGCCTGTTAACACAACTTTAGAAAGAATATGAGTACACTACACGATGTTGTATGCGCAATACAGGGAGCTTATTCGTGAACAGGCGCTCCTCCAGTTCGCGGCCACAGAAATGTATAGGACACAAACACAGTAACGCTACAATCCACGAAAGTATCCACTCCTGTACCTGCCAAGGCGCAATGGAAGGAGTCTGCCGTGGCCATAGGCCAGGAAACGGTCAGGCTAGCCTCCAATACACTGCAGTTACAGCCACACACAAGTACGCGTCCCGCAACTCCGGTCCAGGAGGCAATTTTGCCAGACCGAGGGACAAAACCTACACCAACACCCTCAGAACGAATGAACGAGAGGGAGTTGACGCCAGGGCTCTCAGACACACATGATTACACAAAGAGGAACCTGGACGGACGCACATCATGGGCGGAGGACGTAGAGGACGTCCCACAGCGAAATAGGCCCATACAGACACATACACATCCCACTACACAATGGAAGGAGCCCGCCGTGGCCATAGGCCAGAAAACGGCCAGGCTACCCTCCAATACATTAGAGGGAAGCTCACAGACAACTACACGACCCCTACCGCCAGTTCAAAGGGCGATTGCGCCGGAATGGAGGCGGAAACGAACATATGCACCCTCAGTGCAAAGAAATACAGGGGGGTTGCTTACAATTCACCAGGCTGCAAAACACACGCCGGGGCGTAACATTATCCCTCATACACGGTCTACACGGGGCATAAGGGAGGATTTACCGCTCACCCCAAGAAGCCAAAGCGACAGGAGGACATACACCCCTACAGACACGGATAGGGTAGTGCAAGGGCGATTCAGACCCTCAAACACAAGCACACCTAGGCCAATAAACAGTCAGTACAGTAAACGTAGGCCCAGGCTCACCCTACTGAAAAAACCGCAGGAAAGCAGTGGGGACCCACCCCAATGGAGGGCGGAAGCCTATGCCGTCATATCAGGACGAGCACAGTCGCCCCGTCGGGCAACAGCGCTCGGGCGAGGATAAAAACATTCACAGGGGGAAAATCCACTCCCAAGATAGAAGAAAACTAGCCAGAAATAAGGCAACTCACACGGCACAGTAGAATTAAAGCCATGAACATACACACGGGGACGGACAATTACACGGACGACATCTCACAAACAACATAAAGACACAGTCACATAAAGAAAAAAACATCGAATCCCATATAGACACTGTGTCTCATAAAGTTATGGTTAAGAATTAATGTATGCATAAGAGGGTTTATATTGTATGTATATGACTTGCATATTATCATTGTGTATACGTCTTAAATAGACACTAGGGATGACATATGAATTACACTAATGCCATTTACAACACAAACATAAACACGGGGAGGTTCTTTTACATACAGGGAATACATGTACTAACACGAGAACACACATAAGAGAGAAAGGAAAGTCCTGAAACACAAAACTACGAGGACACAAACACATAAATTACACAGACAGAGACACTGACACGTAGCTGCGAGACATAACACTAGATGCCACACGGACAGACAGCGGGCACAGATGACATAAAAGCTACACTACACAAATCTGACACGTGTAGCGTCATCATAATAGGGAGGCCAAAGGATAAGGCACGGTAATTATAAAGAAACGGAGGGCCTTGTGGAAAACATATTTTAACATGCTCACACCATTTGTAGCAAGGTTACGACATGAGTGCTGTGTACTTCAAATATCAACAGGCGGACAGGAAACACTGTAACAACAGCAGGCGTTATCGCATGAGGTAACCTAATACTTTGCAGACTCAGCGAGAAAACGTGACGCACTGGGCGGTCAGAGCCATTCTACAGCCTTAGTAGAATTACGGCCGGCAGAGAATTATTCACTAGGGATTCAAAACCACACTACGCCCACAAATTAAGACCAGAGCCAACCAAAACTCACACAGACGACACACACGGGTCATACTTACATGTGCGTAGGCCTGATCCATGGTATTCATTAGCGACCCCGGGACTACCAATAGGGGACGTACCGGAAACACCAGGCCTCTACGGAGACCACATAATACTCTTTCGGACCACAACACCCGAAATCTAAATACGAGGGATGTCCAAGTGTACATGGAACACCCACACTAGGTGAACACAAACACAGTAGACAATCTACAAACTCTGGTAGAGTACACGGGACTAATACCAGTTACCCAATGACACTTAGTTTCGTATTACGATACCAGAGGCCACACAGGCACACACAGCAGAGATACGCAATTTAGGGTCCGCATCATAGATAAGGACAAGCGAGCCCAACAGACATTAAACACACAAGGGGGGAAATCCACATGTCAACACGGGACGGTATAAAAAAATTACTGCGGGACACTTAGAAATGCCCCGGAAATATGCCAGGATACACTCCGAAAAGGGAGACAATAGGCACAGTGATAGAGAGTGAGCAAATTAGGAAGGACAGGCAGTACAGTCCGAAAATAGACACCCTAGAGCATTAATCAAATTCACACTCTATCACACAAAAACACACGAGGGCAGACATATTCCACGAACATGGGGAATATTATGGGACCAGGCACACGATCACACCAAGTAGGATAACACCACATGTCGACGGCCAAAAATCACGAATATTCAGTAAAAGGGGCGGTAGATTACCCCCCGAACATAGGCAATAGACTTGCTAGACACAAATCATAGATAATTACACATAGCAGAGGTATTGCGGAAGCAAAGTCCAAACAAGCTTGGGAGCGAAAATATGACAGGTTAACACATTGTTCTTTCTAAAACACAAACACATGTCGACACACTGATAGTGGCAGACGTCACGTTTTGTTATTCTTCCTGCATGTCGCTAAAGTCATTCGGTACACAAGGGCGATAAACAAATATACAGGAAATAATGCGCTGCAAATAAGCGAATTCCAACGTGTCGCCACCCACTGTATGCGGAAATATATTTGCAACAGCGGAACGTGACAATAATACACAGACATGATGACACTAACACAAAACAATAGCAGGATGCCATACATTGGCAACGCGGATATTACACAGGAAGTGAGGACGGCATTACATTAGGTTTTGCCTAAAATACTACACAAATATTGCAGACCAGATTGATCTGGGAAAACACACTATTTTAGGCCTACCAGTAATAGAACTGGAACATGTATACAGAGATGATAACGGACCCTACACAGCGTATGGCGGTGACCACCCGACAACTGATAAACCCGCTCAGATAACAAGGCACGCGTAGGCCACGGTCCAGCGGCAGGCGGTCTACTGAACACATCGTGCTGCAGACTGGAGCCACGGGCGCTTCCCTCCTACACGCACACAACACTTTTGGGTAGCGACGCAACTGCAGACAAACACACAGACTACTTAAAGGCGGATAACTCAGAAGACATAGAGGAACCATTCACACACACACCCTAGTAATTTCCTTTTTTTTTCTTTTTATCCTAAAACTACTACAGGCAATTATGCTATACCGATTTATATTCGCAAGCCACATGCTTATTATCGCGACACAGAGGCAAATACAGATAAAACACACCCCAATTTTTTATTAGAAGGCCTAGCATACAACAGGTATTGCAGAACTACTCATCCCACGCGCAGACGGACAGGCGAACTCCCGCCATAGGGCAAACATTTTTCATATGAACACAGACATAGAGGGTAGTATACAGTAGTCACATAAACCTACGGCTACATTTAAAACCAGACATATAGGCCTAAGGCATAACTATCCCCACCCACATTATAAACAGGGGACCAGATAAGACCGTGAACGGCAAAGCGTCACTACACATAGAGATCATAGGGAGAGCCAGAGGGCGGTACCCAGAGTCATAGATATTTTACACGACGTAGGGATGATTGGCCCACGGGCATTACACGGATTAGTATTTTGGTAGACACTAGGTGCTATATGGCATCTCAACTCAGCGAGCGTAAATCCCAAAGAGCGGAAGAAAACACATAAGAGTCAAGAGAGGCTGACACACCACAACAGGAGTAGAGGTGGATAATGCCATCAGAATGGCCATAGTACAAGCTAGGGGCTAACATCCCCATACCCTCCCTCCTATACACCCCAATACCTAAAACACTATCCTGCACAGACATACAGACACATAAAAACACCTACACTACATTGAAAATTTTACATAGGGGTTGGCAGACTTCACAAATTAAGGTCTACTACACCTTGGACCAGAATGCCTACACCTGAATATTAGAGGTGATTTGGAAACCAATATTAAGCGCCAATGATCATCTCCTTATAGAGAGATGAGGCCATACTAGATACTAACAAATATTTTATTAAATAATCCCGCATGCAGGGGACATAGACTTATTATAACTTAACACATGCCTTCTCCTCAAATGAGAGCATACATGCGCTCATATCCATCTCACTGCATGAGATATCCCCCCACACACACCAAGGGTTGTATTATTATCATACCTGCATGATATTTTCAATGTTGGACATCTGGGAAAAACCCCACCCCATCCACTCATAGTAAATACATCCTAGTAGCATCACCGGCTCCTGGCCACCATAAACATGGAGTTCAACGATGCATAACCCTCTCCCACCACGCTTTAAGCCTACTCAGCAAGTAACACCCTCTCGGATCCTAATAATAATGGACCAGACACTCCATAAACCTACTAATACCTCCAGAAGCACAACAAGGCATCAGCGCTGGAGACCCGATACGGCAATAATAGGCCTAAAGTAGTCACTGCATTTCGAAGATTCTACAACCCCATAACACTAAGAATTTTACCTAATTACACAATACACAAAAATATACCTAAATATTACACTAAACACTACAGCATACAGTATCACACTTATTTATTAATAATTCAAAGGAATCTGAGGTCACACTAGGTGGTGACAAACAGGTATATTGATGGGAGCAGGATCGCCACACGAGGGCAGAGCCCGAGAAGGCGGCGATGGATCCTGACCCAGCTTAATGACAGATTGACGTAAGGTCGAAGCGCCGATGACTCAGTGAGGGCAAACTTCGAAATCCTGGGCGTACCTATCCTGTCCCCGGGACAAACAAACGTTACACCCATCATGCACTGCGATCGTCGAAGCCAGAGCTGCAGGGGAGACTTTTGACGTCTAGTAGGAGAATTAGCCAGCTCAGTATTAGACTCAGGGGACAAACCTAGAGACGACCACTTGGACTAGACTAATAGCTAGATGTAAGCTAAGTCAATCCTCGGAGGCGTAGAGGGTAGTCTTCCGCCCGCAGGAAGTGAAACAACACAGTCCTCATCCGGGAAATGGGGTGAAGAGTACACCTACGCTAAATAATGGACGATGTTCCAGCCCACGTAAATGGACGACACCGAGTCTCCAGAGCTTAAATGGTAACGCAACGAGCGGCCAGAGATATAAATGGAGAATGCAGCGAGCTCCCAGAGGGGTTTGTGGGCAACCCATTAATAAATATAAATGAACGATAAATGGCGAATAAAATGACTATCAGCATTATAACAAATATCAACGAAATGGATATCCGCGCGCAGCGTTTGCACCTAGCAACGCAGACACACAGGCATACACACACTACACATTAGTTATTAAGGGGGGAAGTCGAGAGTTAGCCTTAAGGAAGCGGAATCTAAAAGGGCCTGACGGCCTGGTGGTTTTGGAAATGACCGGCGTTTCCAAAATACACACGGGTGGTGCCCTGAGGGTGGCGACATGCCTCAGGCGATCGCTTCGATCAAAATTCTAGTATGTAAGGCAGTTGCATTTGGAAGGCAACTTAGACTTAAGCAAATTTAACAAGCACTGTTGTAAAACAGTAGCTACCGCATATTTCGGTATTAGGTTAAGAACTATTTCGGCATGTATAAACAAATATTTTTTCTCATAGCATTAATTAGTATAATCTAGATTAAGTACACTCTACATATTGATAATAGTTCGGCACCGTCTAGGGTAAGACCGACACCACATAGGTTTAATTGGAAATGCTATGCGAACGCGACATAGGGCGTTCGGCACCGTCTAGGGTAAGACCGACACAACATAGGTTTAATTGGAAATGATATGCGAACGCGACATAGGGCGTTCGGCACCGTATAGGGTAAGACCGACACCACATAAGTTTAATTGGTATTGCTATGCGAACGCGACACAGAGCGTTCGGCACCTGGCAACTAAAGACGTTACGAGGGTAAGACCGATAACACGTCAACGATAAACGGTGCAGCAACCGAGGCTGACCAACCGCACCAATACACGAGACGTCCGAAGAGGTCTCAAGGGCGGTGGCACCATCCAAGCCGACCCTTAAACAGCGCTGCGCGACATGGGCGCATAACAGTAATATTTGGCCAAGGGTATATTCACCACATGTCTCTGTATTTCAGTAAAGAGCTCCTTCACTGCAGCATCATGGGAACGCTGACAACATGATCATTATCAGGTAAAGGTGACGTCACGACAGGCAAATACACTCATACACTTGTATACACGGAGGAGACATGACATCTACACAGGAAGACAGGAGTACATTCATAAGTATAACGGTAAGGCTGTAGCCGGCTTAGGTTAAGCTAGAATCAGAAGGTGCACAATAGATAGAAGCATGTGTACGAGACATAACCAAAATGTATGTGGATGTTATATCACACTCTATTTCAGGCACACCAGGAGGCGCTCTCTAGCACGTTCCACCGGAAAGGGGAACTAATTAATAAATCATTATTTTTTCAGATCATCAGCACCACACACATGTCTTTTGTAAATATATTTCCAACACCAGCTTGTACACACTCTCTACTATGACACACACACACACACAAAATATTCACCGATTTCCCGTCACACTAATAAAGTGATGACAACAGGCGGCGGTTACGCGAGGTGACCGTGGGGCACCGAGCGGCGCTGACGCAACACACGACAGACGCTTGAATAAGGAACGGATGCGATAGCCAGGAAAGACGTAGCTCTGTGAACGTCTATCCTAGCCATCAAGGTGAATTCTTCCACCCACGGAGGGAAATTCACGAGAGCGGCTGAGCGGTTTAACCACTAAACCACAGAGGCAGGTCAAAAGCCACAAATGAATGGCACAAGGTAAATGTGGCCAAGAAGGAACGAGCTACGGCCATATGCATGGGAGAAAGGTACTCATGAGCAGAAAAGGTTTAGTAGTAATAGTAATATAATTAAGGCTAGCATGTAAGCATTGTAATCAAAAATTGTAAGAAATTGTAAAACCGTCAAAGCACGAGAAATATGAAGAATACACATAAAATACTGCAACATTATAACACCATTCACACCGTAATACACTTTTGTCTCTTCCTTTCTATCCTACTAACGATAACATTTGTGAAGATGCCCTGTTTCACCCCGACAAAATATACTATTTGATATATACCTTTAACTTACACCCTGGGGCACCTGATTTTCTATTTTCTTCCATATTTCATACAATAACACTTTGCCTATACTTTATAAACATAATGTACATGCAGGGAGCATTTTTTTTCAACAACGACGGACGGCACAACCACCCGTCCAACCATGTTTTTTTTCCTTCCTGCATGGCACACCAATATGCACATATCTATGTTTTTTTCCTTTTCATTAACAGCAATAGCATCAAGAGCGTAATAATAATAATAATAATAATAATAATAATAATAAACTATGTATATGTATATACCCAAAACCCACCCTCTCTGAGCACACTCTAAACTCACATCACCAACCAGAAGGACGACACGTCATCTACATATCTACGCGACACCAGAGAAGAAGGGGGAAAAGAAGAAGAAGACGAAGAAGAACCACTACACCGACACACCTACTCTATTTTCCGTTCGCGAGGCCGCGAACAAAGGCCGAGGAGGTCTTGTACAGCCCAGGGGCAGTACCCCTAGGACCTAGGACCTAACCCATCCCTTCATCTTTCACCATAAACTACCCTCACAGGCATGCCATAAGCCTCACACACTTTCTTGACTCAAGCAGGCACAGCGGTATTGTTGCCAGCCACGCTTACACAACTTACAAACAAACACACTATCTGGAACAGCAACAGTGATGAAACGCTAAGTAAGCAGCTCGGGGAAGCCTTAAAAGGTAGACCCAGGAGAGCCCAATTGTCTATTCGTGGCCAGCGGCTCTGCATCTCCAGGTCCGTTCCAGCTCCATCACGACGTCACCAGGTGAGAATTAGCTGTGTGCTCAGATCTCCTAATTACTTGTAACACCTCACCCAGAACACATTTGTATTTGTACACTTTGTTTCATACTCGTCCACTACTTAATAAGTCCTCAACGGCGGACCAGGCGTACGGGCGACTAGTACAGCCCTAACGGCTGGGAAGGCGGATGAAGGCTGCAGCAGGTTCGGAACCTCTAGTCGTCGTAGTTACTATGCCACTAGTTAAAGGCTCTGTATCTGTCAAGGATCGTGTGATTGTTGATGTGCATCAGCATGCCCACGTAAAAAGATATCACGCACAGGCGTCTTCTGAAGGAAATAACATCTCTTCTTGCACGACTGCAAGCCCTGCGGCGATCGGGGAGTTGAGACGGGAGCAGGATTGTGTTATCTGGGAGCTTCTAGTGACAAACCGGCACGTAGGCGGCGGATGTGTGATCTTCGATTTGCTCGAGGATGGGCTGTAGAGCAATTCGTATGCTGCATTCGTGACTAAGCAGGCCTATTTAGGATCCGCTCTGCTTACCCCGAATGGGGAGGGAGATATAAAAGGTGCTCTAAACATAGCCAGCCTAAATACTACCTGACTGGATAGCCGCGTCCAGAGGGTACACCATATGCGGTCGAAACAAAATAAATATGAATTTTGCCACCTGGAACATCCGCACTCTAATGGACACTAACACAGAAAACCGAACACAAAGACGAACAGCAATTGTTGCTCGTGAACTGAGGAGGTTTAGCATTGATATTGCTGCACTCAGTGAAAGGAAGGAAGGAAGCTTGTAGTTTTACGTGACCGTTAATCTTGAGATCATGAGCCACGGGACCTCCTTTTTACGTGGAATCCGAACCACAGGACATGGCATTTCACTTCGAAAATCTCACATGCATTGACCGGGAATCGAACCCGGACCGCCTTGGTGAGAGGCATACAGCTAGACCGCTGAGCCACCACGCCCCTATGTGCACTCAGTGAAACGAGACTCGCAAATGAAGGACAATTGAAGGAACATGGAGGAGGCTACACCTTCTTTTGGAAGGGGAAAGAGGCTAATGAACCACGTATTCATGGAGTTGGTTTTGCCATTAAGAGTGAACTCATTGATCATCTTGATGAGCTTCCATTTGGTGTAAATGAAAGGCTTATGACCCTACGCCTCAAGCTCAGTAATTATCAAAGAGCAACTATAATAAGGGCATATGCTCCAACTCTCACTTCTGAAGAGGACCAAAAGGAAGAATTCTACTCCCAACTCAATGAGCTTCTGAAAAATATACCACAGTCTGATAAGATCATTCTCCTCGGGGATTTCAATGTCCGTTTTGGTAGGGACTCAACACTGTGGACAGGTGTAATTGGGAAGGAAGGTGTTGGTAACAGCAATCATAATGGGACTCTTCTCCTAACTAAATGTTCTGAATTTAACCTTGTCATTACAAATACACTCTTCCGACAGAAGGACAAATTTAAGACATCATGGCAACATCCAAGATCAAAACATTGGCACCTAATTGATTATGTGATAGTGCGTGCCCGAGATCAGCGTGATGTACTCATCACAAGAGCTCTGACAAGTGCTGATGACTGTTGGACTGATCACAGACTGATCCGATCTGTTATGGCTCTGTGAATTCCCCAGAAATGTAGAAAGCAGGGAAAGCTCGTAAGACGTAAGGTCAATACCGAACTTCTTAAAGATGATAATGTTAAATCAAAGTTACATAAACTACTTGGTGAAAGGCTGCCTGATGATTATCCAGAAAATATAGAAGAACACTGGCAAATGTTCAAGTCAGCAGTACTCTCAGCCTGCGAAGAGTCAGCTGGTTTTGCTAAGAAAAAGCATCAAGACTGGTTTGATGAGAATGACCAAGACATTCAATTTCTTATAGATGAGAAGAGGAAAGCGCTCAATGCATGGAAAAATAACCCTAAATCTGCATCCAAAAAACAACTTTATCAAGATGCCAAGGCTGAAGTCCAAAAGAGAACTCGAGCCATGAAAAACCTTTGGTGGGTATCTAAATCACATGAAATGGAGTATCTAGCTGAGACCAACAATACACATGCTTTCTTCAGTGCAACAAAAGTAGTCTATGGACCATCCCGTCACACCGTAAATCCTCTAAAATCAAAAGATGATACTGAACTTCTCCGAGACACTTGTTCAATCAACTCCCGTTGGAGGGAACATTTTGACGAACTACTGAACAGGGATACCCACGTCAATGATAACATTTTAAGCAAAATTCCTCAGAGACCAGTACAAACTCAGCTTGATGAAGGTCCCTCCCCACTAGAAGTTGAAATTGCTATTAATCAACTCAAGAATAATAAGGCAGCAGGCATAGATGGGATTCTAGCTGAACTATTTAAAGATGGGGGCACTGTACTAGTTCACCACACTCACAAGCTCGTTGACAAGATATGGAAAACAGAAACGATCCCAGATGATCTCAGGGATGCCTTGATAGTAGTAATCTTTAAAAAGGGTGACAGAGCTCAATGTGGCAACTATCGTGGAATATCCCTGCTTTCTGTAGCTGGAAAAATTCTTGCCAGAATCCTGTCCAATCGTCTTAAACCTTTGGCTGAAGAATCACTACCTGAAACCCAATGTGGATTTAGACCCAATCGAGGAACAACTGATGTGATCTTCTGTGCTAGACAGATGCAAGAAAAATGTAGGGAACAAGATCGCCCTCTTTATATGGTCTTCATTGATATCGTCAAGGCTTTCGATTCAGTCAATAGAGAAGCTCTTTGGAAAATCCTAGCTCAAATTGGATGTCCTCCAAAATTCATTCAGATCATTAGAATACTCCATGATAATATGAAGGGCTCAGTTCTTAACAGCAATGGGCCTGGAGAACCCTTTAAGATCACAACAGGTGTCAAGCAAGGATGTGTGATCGCCCCAACATTTTTTCTCAATTTTTGTTGGCGCTATGCTTCACCTGATCAAAGAAAAAGTTCCGCATGGTGTAGATATTGAATACAGGACTGACGGAGGATTATTCAATCTTAGCAGACTGCGAGCAAAGACAGAGGTATCGACAGGTTCCGTTCTCGAACTCCAATATGCTGACGACAATGTTATATTGGCAAACTCGCTAGACGATCTTGAGGCTGCTCTGAGTGCATTTAATGACGCGAATAAGTGCATCGGTCTGGAAATAAACACCAGTAAAACGCAAATTATCCATCAACCTGCTACGTCCAACTGTAATGCTGCTGGTTTTCCCATTATGATCAACGGGGACAACTTAAAATACATTGAACACTTCCCTTACCTGGGCAGTCATCTCTCAGCAAATGCTAACATTGATGCTGAAATCCAATATCGCCTTAAATGTGCCAGTGCAGCGTTTTGGGCGTCTACGAAAAAGGGTGTTTGACAACCATGACATCAGTACTCCAACCAAATTGCATGTGTACCAAGCTGTTGTAATACCTTCTCTGCTCTATGGTTGCGAAACCTGGACTACCTACAGAAGGCACTTAAAGTGTTTGGAAAAGTACCATCAGCGTTGCATCAGGAGAATTCTTGGAGTTAAGTGGCAGGACCGACGCACCAACATCAGTGTCCTGGAGGAAGCGAATACTACCAGCATTGAGGCTATGATATTAAAGCATCAGCTTCGATGGGCAGGACATGTTGTTCGCATGCCTGAACGACGTCTTCCAAAACAAATCACGTACTGCCAGTTGCGGATTGGACAGAGAAAGCAAGGAGGGCAACGGAAACGCTTCAAAGACGTCCTAAAATACAATTTACACAAATGTCAAATCAACACGGATAAATGGGAGACTACAGCATCAAATCGTCAGGTATGGCGTCGCTTCGTCCACCAAGGTCCACTATGTTTCGAACAACATCGACGAAGCCGTGAGACTGAGAAGTACAATGCGAGGAAAGAGCGTGAGGTTTATAGGAGGATCAACCCACAAGAGCCAGTGGTTGCTCCGAACAACGTGTGTCGCTACTGTGGGCGAGTTTGTGTTTCCAGGATTGGACTATATAGTCATCTAAGAACTCACCTTTAGAAGACAATCTTACTCGAGAACGAGTGATAGCCTATTATTACTTAAAGGGACAGCACATTATCGCCACTGACCAATAAATACTTGGTCAGTAAACACATACTTCTTGTAATCATTTCACACATCTTTACATCCTTACGCCCCACCCGCACTTATTCCTAATTGCCCTTGACCGTGAATGCTGAGAACTGCATCGTCAGGAAACCCATTGTGTTAGCATAACAGATAGGCGGCAGCCAAGTGCCGACTCCGCACGTGAATTCGTCTTCACTCGCTCACGCTAATTGGTAAGTTAAGTTAATAGCTCCGTCTTAGACATTCATCCCTTAACAAGTAGACGCACCCCGTAGGATCGCACCCCAACAGATCACATCCTTTCACCATCACTTACACTAGTAGTCTACCCCGGTTACGGGAAACTACACCCTTTCGGGAACTACCCCCAAATGAATACATCTACACTACCCTGTTTATCCCATCCCCCAACACCGGGATAAAACAATACGCACCAACCGAAGATGCAGAGGAGGAAGAAAATGATATTTTCTATGAGCAGCTGGAACAGGAACTAGCACGAGTGGCAAAGCATGATGTTAAGTTTGTTATGGGGGACTTAAATGCACAAGTGGGAAGAGAAATTGCCTACAGAAGTACAGCGGGAAAGGAGAGTTTACATGCGGTGGCCAATGATAATGGTATTAGACTGATTGATTTTGCTATAGGCAGTAACATGCTTATCAAAAGCATATGGATGCAAAGGAAGGATATAAGGAAAGTGACATGGTGCTCCCCTGATGGGATCACAGAAGACCAAATTGATCATGTGCTTATAGATAGACGACATGCCTCAGATGTGTTAGAAGTGGATAGCTCTCGAGGAGCAGACGGAGATAGTGATCTTTTTCTGGTAAGAGTTAAATATAGAAAAAGGATAGCCAAGTACAGAGAGATTAAGAGAGCTGTTATACATAGGTTTGATGATGCTAAATTAAGAAAGAATGAAAGCATAGCTCAGCAATACAGAATGGTTTTGACAAATAAGCTTAATGAAGTGGAAGAGAAGCAAGGAGAACAGTGGCAGACGGTCAAAGATATAATACAAAACACGGCGGAAACTGTGCTGGGCAGAAAGAAGAAACTGGGATGCAGGATTGGTTTGATGACGAGTGTAGAAAGAAGATTGAAGAAAGGAATGAGGCAAGAAGAAGAATGTTACAAAGAAGAACAAGAACTACTATAGAGGAATATAGGGAGAAGAGAAAAGAAGCAGACAAGGAATGCAGAAAGAAGAAGAGAGATTTTGAGAAGCAGTGGATTGAGGAGTTAGAACAGAGAAAGACAGCTCAGGAAACCAGAGAGTTCTATGCAAGGGTTACAGATATAAAGAAAGTATTTCAACCCAGAGCAGCTTTCTGTAAAGATAAGGAGGGCAAGTTGATTGGAGGTAAAGATGATATGTTAAATAGATGGGTGGAGTATTTTCGTGAATTGCTGAATGCGGAAATTGGATATGAAGGTGAGGTAAAAGTTGGACAGAGGGAGGAGATGGGACAGATATAAAATGAAGTAGAGACGGACATGGAATCAGTCAAGGAACCCACATTGGAAGAAGTTGAAAATGGTAATAATACCCTAAAAAATAATAAGGCGCCGTCAGAAGATAACATCACAGCAGAAATGATGAAATATGGAGGGGAAGAACTAACAAGACGGTTGCATAAGATCACGGTAGAGATATGGCAAAAGGAGCAAATGCCAGCACAGTGGAACATAGCAATACTCTGCCCTATACATAAGAAACATGACAAAGCAGACTGTGGTATTTATAGAGGGATAGCATTGCTGTGTATTGTGTATAAAGTTTTGGCAAAAATTATAGCTGGAAGGTTGAGAATATATGTAGAGGAATATCGAGGAGATTACCAGTGTGGCTTCAGAGTTAATAGATCTACTACGGACCAGATGTTTACCATCAGACAGATCCTAGAAAAATGTTACGAGTTCAACATTGATGTACACCAGCTGTTTATAGATTTTAAACAAGCATATGATAGCATTAAAAGAAATCAGCTATGGAAGGCAATGGGAGAGGCAGGAATACCTAATAAATTAACAAGAATGGTACAAATAACTTTGGAAAGAACAATATGTAATGTAAAGGTTGAAGGTATTCTATCAAATACCTTTGAAGTTAACCAAGGATTACGACAGGGTGATGTTCTCTCCACCTTAGTGTTTAACATTGCCTTGGAGAATGTAATGCGAAGGATGCAAGAGGGCAACGCAGGAGGAACATCGCTTAACCGAGTGACGCAAGACCTTGCTTATGCAGATGATATTGATTTATTATCTAGGAGGAAACAGGATTTGGAAGAGAAGCTAAGGCAATTAGAGGAATACAGGGCAGATATTGGATTGACGAGTAATCAGTCAAAACCGAAATATATGCTAACATCTAGGAGAAAATATAATGAATTAGAGAAAAATGTGAAACTGAATGAGAAAGAATATGAACGCTTTAAAAATTTTAGATATTTAGGGTCAATGATAGCTGAAGACAATGACATGAGAGAAGAAATACATGCAAGGATAGCAGCTGGAAATAGGAGTTACTTTGCGTTAAGCAACGTTTTTAAATCAAGAAGTCTTAGTAGAAATCTGAAGCTGACTGTATATCGTACGGTAGTGAGACCTGTGGTGATGTATGGTTCGGAGACTTGGACCATGACACAAGATGATGAGGAATTCTTAAGTAGATGGGAAAGGAAAATACTTAGGAAAGTATATGGCCCAGTAAAAGAGGGTGAATTCTGGCGAATCAGAAATAATATGGAGATAAGAGAGTTGTATGGTAAGCCAGATATAGTAGTGGAAATAAAGAGTAGTAGACTGCGTTGGTTGGGACATGTAGAAAGAATGACAGAGAACAGGGTAGTAAGGAAGGTCTTCAATGGGAAGCCAGGAGGACGGCGTGTGAGGGGAAGACCTAGGACCAGATGGCTGGACAACGTGGAGGAGGATCTGAGAAAGATGGGAGTCAGAAAATGGAGAGCTAAAGCAGTCAACAGGGATGAATGGGAGGAGATTGTCCGGGAGGCGAAGGCCCTACAAGGGTTGTAGCGCCAAAGAGTAAGTAAGTAAGTAAGTATAACATTATCAGATTGAATATTAGGAAGATTAAATAAAGCCTGTATATGTCTTTGAGTCCTGAGCCTTGAATTCCCATCGCGATCTTTAAGTAATTCCACAGCGACTTCGTAGTTGTCACTTGTCAGGGCTAATGCTTGAATAAGCTTAAGTGGCTGGCCCTGAACGGCTGAGCGCAAGTAGTGGAACTGTTGTATCGGCGGAAGGGTTTCATTGTCATTAATTAGTGAAGTAAACAATTCAAGAAATGGTTCCCATGAAATTTCATCGCCACGAAGTGTGGGTAATTCGATTTTAGGTAGAATAGTTCGGTTTGGTGCGGATGTAGAAACTAAAGAGGATAGATCTTCTTTCTTAGCTTCAAGCGTTAATGCTCTAAGTAAGGCCTTTGCTTCGGCATAGCCTTGGTAGTAAAGTCATTCTGTTTCGTTACGATCACCTTGCGGTTTGGGGTTTTGAATTTCAATACTGCATTGAATTTCATCGTATTTTTCAAAAGCTTGTTCATAGTTTTTTAATCTTTGAGATATAATATCTAAGTTGCGTTCTTGTTCTGTTAGCTCTGGGAGAAACGTTCTAAAGCGGGTTAATTTACCCTTATACGAAGCGCGAGTGTTAATAATTGTCGTATCAAGAGGCATGTTGGAATCTGGAGCAAACTCACCACCTGTATTTGACTTGTATTGCGTACGTCAGCTGAAGTGAACACCAGCGGAGGAAGAACTGGCACGTCTCCAAAATCCTCCCTGTCGCTGCTCGCCTCAAGTTAGAGCTGAAAAATACACATGTATTAATACATTGTAAATAGTTTGACCATTATAATAACCCTTTGATTTCTGGTGTGCAATATTTAAAGATGGGTTAAATCCCGGGTTTCGGCACCAAAAATTATGGAGAGAAGTTTCGCCGTAAAACTTCCCCATACGGGAGAACGCATCAGGCGAGAGCCTGGACAAAATAACTACTGTGGTCAAGAAAATTATACTGAAGTGGTGCGGGGTAGTGGGCATGAAATACATCACCAGAAAACCAAAGTAGGTAACAATACATTAACAATGTTTATTTCTAATAATAAATTGATAACCAATTAACAAATTGCACTTAGTGCTTATCACAGAAATGAATAATTGTAAATGGAACAAAGTGTGACGGCCTGATGACAGAAACCCTGATTAAGGAAATGCCAATGAAACAAGCTTGCTAGATTTGAGAAACGTTGAGCTTAACATATAAATACACCTTAAAATGGAACCATAAAACTGGTTATGATTGTAAGATAAATAGTAAGATTTGAATTCTTCATCAAATTGAACTTATCTTTTCAAAGGGTTGATTAGCCAGTTCTTTAAAAGTTCCAGCTAGCATAAATGTTGATTGAGAAATCTTCACAGTTTCTTCTGAAGGAGGCGTACATGGCCTAGAGATATGTACACCGTTGATAAAAAAAAAGGTCAACTCTTTCTTCTTCTCTTGCGAAGGGAAGACACTTATAGTGTCCAAGTGATGATCCAGCAGCAGTTTGAGAATTGGTCGGCAGCCGAAAGGATTGCGGCTGCTTCGAAAGATGAATCAAAGTACCCCATCTAAGGTATGGCTTGCAGAGTAGATACGTCAGGGTGCAGATCTCGTGACGTAACTGCTAGGTAGCGTAGGAACTAGCGATGGTGCCATGAGATGCAGCAGCGGTGACCAGCAGGTTGAAGTGTTCAGAAGTGCGAAGTGATCCGAAGTGATGGAGAACGCCAGCAAGTGGCGTCTTAAATAGTGACCGAAGAACAATCTCGAACCTGGAGATCGGCCGACCAGACAAAGTCCTGCCTTTGGCCGAACGAAGGTCACGGTGACGTCAGTTGATACTGACATGCCACAAGCCGTGGAGCAAGCCAGTAGCTGCCCTACGTGTCGAGGGTAAAGATGGCTTGAGAGAACGAGCGACTGTAACACTTAAGGTGAGAACTTAGAACACTGAAGCTTATAAATAAATCAATTAAAATACAATAAGGTATCAACATGTTAACTTGCTTTGAGGTTCTCGGGACAAAGGAAAAAGCGAACAGTAAAACAAGGCTGTCGCGAAGAACACATATACGCGAACGTATACTGTCACAAAAGTGACCACTCATCATAGTCACAATAGGCCTCCAAGCTTAATGCTGACAGTCTAGCAATAATGCTCCACTGGTCACTTAATTTAAAAATGGGTAGCTCTGGATGAAATCTACCTAAAGGCACTTGCCACCTGAGTACAGTTCATAATTTACTGGAATAGAGAGGCCACATGAAGATATATACCAAAACTAAATTACTAGACACTGAAAGTCCACCTCGCTGTAGTGATCAAAAGGTAGTGATTTAACCAGCCATTTTAATACTGCTGCCATAATTTTACTTTCAGTTAGGCACAAAACATTTCCTGCACTTCTGAAATAGTTTAATGAAATATTAGTGAAGAATTTGTTGGTTAAATTCATTAGTTGGTATTGGTTACACATGCAACTTAATACGGGAAATACTGATTCTACAACTTTCAGCAGGTCTGATTTACAACGAGGATTTCACGGGTATTAAAATAGTTAGTACGAACAGCTTTTAGATGCTGTCATATCAAAATTAACTATATTTATGAATAAAACTTAGCATGTGGTCTTACGTGTTTATAAAACTTACGGACTCTACTAAACGTTGCCAATTCTACCATCAGCTCGGCTTGAGAATTATAAACGGCGATCATGAGAGTCAATAACACGTGATTGCTGTGGAACACTTTAGTATTAGGCCTATCCTGTTAAGCCTATATTCAGTAATTGTGATCCCTAATATACTAATATATTACACATAACTGTGTGATACACGTGATCTAATTTGTGGGTTCCACTGGATTTTATGTGTGTTTTACGTAATATTAGGACGTCATTTTTGAAAGCCTTTGTCTGGAGCGTGGCACTATATGGAATTGAAACTTGGACTATTGGTGCAGAACAGTGGCGGCTGGTGATTTTTCACTTGGTGGTGCCAGCAAATTAAAAATTTGCAATAAAATCATTCAAAGTTGCAAGTACGGATAGTGCATATTTTATGCAATAAGTTATATATTCAACATTATTTAACTGTACTATTGTAGAAGACGTTTTAATTGAAGTGTCAGCTGAAACGAATTTAGAAATTGCGGAGCTACTACAAATATTTTAATCTCGGGATTTTTCGCCAACACAAAAGATTCCTCCTTTCTCTACTAGAAAGCGCTATAGTGTAAAGGAGCTTAGATATCTAACCTCCTTGACTTTCATATCCCTCCAAGGAACAACGAAAATTCGATATGCAAGCTGCCCTCTGGGTCTCAAACAACAAAGCTTGCACCTGGCACCGAGGCCATACGATATTATATCATACACATATTTTGATCCATATGCATTTTAAATAAAAACCCTTTTTAAAAATATAATTGAACAAACCTCTCAGAAAAATAATTTTAAGAAAACAACATTTATGCTAGGCCTACTCACCAAAAATATTTGTTCCAAAACCTCGATCGAAACCTTCATTTGAATTAATAAGAGCGGTGCTGAAAGTCCATTCTTCGTTCTTTCTTGTTGGCAAATACGTCTATCACCTTTGAATTGAAGTTCTCAATCTTGTTCACAAATGATTTCTCACACGACAACATTCCTAAGGCTCTTAATCTCTCTTCCTTCATTGTGTTCCGAAGAAAGGTCTTTATCCGTTTGAGCATTGAGAAACACCGCTCCGCTTTCGATGTTGAGAGAGGCATTGTGATCAGCAACTTCAAGATTTTGATTGTCTCTTCCAAAGTATCACATAGCTCATCTTCCAGAATCAACGAAAGAAATGGAACGGCACCAGAGACCGCTCTCAATTCAGGCCTAGCATAGAATACTTGCAGCTCACCTTTCAACTTTCTTTTATGAAGAAGTGTTTATAGGCTCGTCATTTCTTCAAGATACTGGTCTGGGAAGATTTTGATATAATTGTCAAAATATTGAACTGCAAATAGGTTGCTAGCTGTGAGGTGTCCAGTGAACTGAAAGCGAATTTTTATCTCTGAAAGATAGCATCACATTCTTCCAGAGCGTCCCTTTTTCTACCGTCCTCGCCAATTCGGGGTCTTTTAGAAGGTAAGGATTCGCCTCTTTCGATAAAAGTCTTGTTCATTATTTCTTCAATATTGTCCCTGATTGCCTGTATGATACCTTCAAAATGCTGAATGTCTTGTTTCACTTTAATTGGGTCAGTAATTCTCTTTTGCAGCTGATTAAAAATTATGTCAACATGAGGCATTATCTTATTGAAAAATGTTAGCCAGAAAATGAAATTCTTGTCATTAAGCCTTTGCTTGTAGGCTCCAGCTTTTTCAATGGTGGAAGATAACTTAATGGACTCATTGCTTTCGATGGATTCCATAACTTTGACGAGGTCTTCTCTATTTTCATAAATATCTTTCACAACACGCGAATGGTAATTCCATCGTGAGAGTGATACTCGAGGCAAACTTTTCTCTATGATCTCGCGCAACACTTTCGATCTTTGGGGCGAATGCGAAAAAAAAGAACAAATTCCTGTGAGATGAGCGAAAAAGATGCGAGCCTGTCGATTAACGGAGGCTGCTGTAGACATTATGAGATTAAGTTGGTGCGCATAGCAATGAATAAAATTTGCATTAGGGTACTTATCCTTGATTAACTTTTGCACACCATTTAATCCACCACTCATAACGGATGCTCCGTCATAACTTTGGGCAATCAATTTCCGGGGTTGATCACCCACTAAGGGGTCGATTTCACTTAAAATGCTGTCTGCAATGGCATGAGCATTTTGGCCTTCGGGATTAATAAAGTTCCAAAATCTTTCTACTGGTCTTCCTTCAACAATGTAGCGCAAAACAATAACCAATTGAAAATTGCAAGACACATCAGTTGTTTCATCAGCGATTATTGCTATATTATCAGCCTTTTTTATTTCTTTGAACACTTCGTCGTGATACACCTGGAGCATGCATTCGAGCAGTTCGTTTTGAATAGTCTTGGAGATGCCTTTAAACACAGACGACTGACTGAGATGAACTTTCAAGTCCTTATCCAATTCAGCACTAAACTGAATCAATTCGCGAAATACGCCTTTGTTTTCGGATGTTTCTGTTTCCTCATGTCCCCTATGGGCTAATTCCAAGGCACCACAAAAGCGGATACAGTTTATAATTAAATTTAAGTCATACCTATTCTTATCTACTTGTTTGTTGTGAGTGATAATAGTTTGTCTGTACTGACTATCCAACCTGCTCTGAATGTTCGTTTTGCCCAGAAATGAGAGGCTTAAAACATTATCCATATGTCGCTTTGATGATTCATGGACTTTAATTTTAGACCATATGTGCCCTATATCCTTAATACCAGTCTTACTCCAACTCCCATCACCGCCGAACAAAACACAAGGAAAACAGAAGAATGCATTGTCTTCTTCGGAACCACAAATCCATTTGTTTTTGCTATAAATCTCCGGATTGAATTTGCAGCATCGATTTTTTGACAGTAGCTGGAGATTTAAATTTGGAAGTGGCCTACCCAGTTTTTTAATGTCTATTTTTTCAGTGAGGGTCATATTGCTAAATGGAGATTGTAACAACTCGCTTATTTTATTCATTGTTACACTTCCGAAAGGTGACACAGAGCTCATTGTGAATCCTACGGCTTCGTACGTCGCGCTCGAGCTATGCGATCTTCAATCATGAAACAAATCAAATTTTATCAAGGAACCTAGCTTGCATAATATAACGATTCAAAAAGCACACTTAGATTAAAACGTGTTTATATGGACAATGCAGCATGATACACAATGCTATGCAAGATTAAGTAACATGCCTATATATGAATAAATAAGCATGCCTAGCTTATTGCAAACACACACGCGTGCACAGCCTCTTTGTCGCAATTTCAGTTGCTGTCTGTAAATAAATAGATGAGATGAAATTAACAAAATGTCCTACCTCTAAGACAACCTTACTTATCGCACATACAGATAGATTGCATCTAATATAAATGAACACAAAAGCTATTTAACGACGGACACTATTCATACACATTTGCAGTCAAACTTGAGAATTTGTGTTTACGCTTGGGACGTGAGCATGGAGGAAAGAAAGGACATCTTGGGAATTAATGATGCCGAACTGATTACGGTATTTACACCAAATTGAGTTTTATGTTCTTATTGGTGTTGAGGCATCAGTTTTTAGGCCTAATTTCGAGCACAGCCACTTTCACTCATTGGTCGTACACATTTTAATATTCAAGAATATGAACCTCAAAATTAATAAACAGAACAATTAAAAATGGACGCATATTTGCACAAAAATACGGTATAGCCTAAACGTTTCGGTACCGTACGGTATTTTCTTTGTGGGGGGTAGAAACTTAACGATTAGCCTCGAATTGATTAATTACGTAGGCCTACCGTAATTATTGACCTACAGCCGTTTGATAAGGTGTCTGAAGATGCGAGTTATACCAAAGAAGGAACATCTTGGGAATTAATGATGCCGAACTGATTACGGTATTTACACCAAATTGAGTTTTATGTTCTTATTGGTGTTGAGGCATCAGTTTTTAGGCCTAATTTCGAGCACAGCCACTTTCACTCATTGGTCGTACACATTTTAATATTCAAGAATATGAACCTCAAAATTAATAAACAGAACAATTAAAAATGGACGCATATTTGCACAAAAATACGGTATAGGCTCTGTGCGTTAGAGGGAGAAATGCTCCGCCACGCTACGATTGGCCGGAATTGTAAGCTGTTGCGTTTTACCGCGGACCGCAGAAATATCAGCTGTCATCACACAGCGTGTTGCCATGGCAGACTTGATAATAACTGTAGGATTTCAGAGTATTTTATCTGACAATAATCGGCCCAATTCTTCGAAGATAGGCCGTCTACCTGCAGAAAGTGGGCATGTTTTAAATTTAGTAGAAAAGCAGTTTGCAGGAAATACCAACAGTGTAATAACTGCTAATGTGATAAGAGAAACATCAGTTCGCCAGAAACCTTATGATGTCACGATAGAGGTAACGTATCTATTCATTTTATGCATTAGTTGGGGGTGACAGCAGGGGCAGATGACCACGTAGTTCCGCCCCTTAAAACATCAATATTTAACTAACTGGGGTGACAGCAGCATTAATGTTCATGTACACGCAATTTCTAATACGATATAATGTTATCGTAGGTTAATGCTACTAGAGAGACGATTGCATGTTCCTGTGAATGCCCAGCTGGATCGTCAGAGAAGTGCAAGCATATTTCAGCAGTTATTCATGCAGTTAATTCAGAGCATGTAACTTCGCGAACCGATCAACCCTGTGAATGGTCTAGACCTCGAATCTCAAACGCGGGAAAGAGAAATATAACAAGGGGAAGAGGTTAGAAGAACTTTTTCCCACAAAAAGGCAGAGGCTTGATGTAAAACCAGCTGAAATTCCCGATTTGAAAACCCATGTATACTATCCAAAATTTTAAATGAGGAGAAAATGTCAGAATCAGTTAAAGTTGCCAATGAATTGCTAGGAAATGTAATAACAGATGTCACAGTTATGGTTCAGAATAATGCATGTAAAAATGTAATAACAACAATATTAATGAAGCAGGAGACTACATCTGTAATAACGGTAATTGATGTGTGTAGTGTTAGCAATTCTGCACTAGCAAGTTATTTTTATAACACTCATGTTGTAATTAATAAGACTCAAGCAGCTGAAATTTCTGTAAAAACCTTACATCAATCGAAGTCTGACCTCTGGTTTTCAGAAAGGAAGAAAAGGATCTCTGCAAGTAAGGCACATTCAATTAAAACTAGGAGAAAAGATCATGAGAAGTTGGTAAATACACTCTTGAACCCTAAATGTCTTAATGGTAGGGGTCTTGGAAATGTCACATTTGGAAAAAAGTTAGAAAAAACCGTACTTGCCAAATACACACATTTATGTGGTAAAACAGTTGTTGAGAGTGGTCTCA
Source organism: Meconema thalassinum (assembly GCA_946902985.2). Taxonomy (NCBI): domain Eukaryota; kingdom Metazoa; phylum Arthropoda; class Insecta; order Orthoptera; family Tettigoniidae; genus Meconema; species Meconema thalassinum. Next base: position 1,233,888,905 of record OX336389.2, on the reverse strand, counting down.
TAATTCATCTCACCCATCCTTGGTTGTGTGCTAGTCCTGATGGTATAGTAATGGTGAATGGGAAGCCAGAAAGGGTATGGAAATTAAGTGTCCTATTTCATGTAAAGACAAACCAATTATAGGTGAAAATGAGGAGATTAATGTGCCCTATCTTATAAGAAATTCAGAAGGAAATTTGGAACTGAAACCAAATCATGCATATTTCACTCAATGCCAGCTGTTGATGTACTGTTGTGGGCTTGATGCTTGTGACTTTTCATTTATACAGAGAACCATAGTTCCATTCTTTTAGAAATTCAAAGAAATGATATGTTCTTAAAGGTCTGTATTGAAAATTTGCAACAGTTTTTCTTCACACACTATTTAAGGGAACTAACGTGCAGATTTAATAATGGGCTTCAGATATCAAAGGAGGTTGTACATTTGTCATAACACAACACATATGCACAATATCATCAACACTACATAATAGTTCACTTGGAATTTTTTGAAGTATGTTATATACTTTCACTCTTTGAATTCGCACACTAGCAATATTGTAAGTGTCATCAACTTCTTCAGGTGTCAAATGAACTTCATGCATGAAGGGTGGCATTACTAAAATTGCATTGCTGTCCTCCAATATAGTTTTTATACCAGGGAAACCTTTATCAGCCATTATTTGATCTCCTGATTCTATCAATTTCAAAATTCCACAGTCATTTGTGTTAAAACTGTCACTAGCCCGACCACCATAAGATTTGGAAACAAATGTCACCATACCACAAGGTGCAATTGCAATAAGGACCTTAGCAGTATATGTAGACTTATAATTAGAGTAGGCTACATATACACACGCTGGCTGATCTCAGGAGGCTGTTCTGTTTTAATTTCAGTGCAGTCTATAATAGCTCTACAATTTGGATAGTTATCTTTAAAAATAGAAGGCAATGTAGCATTAACAGTATCCTTTCTAGGCCAGAAAACCCACTTTTTTGTTGCTTGTGCCAGAACAGGTAAAACAGATTGAAATATCCAAGAAATATTACTACGGTGAATATTGAAAATAACAGCAAGGGCAGCAAATGGTAAGGCTAACTTCACTTTCATTAAGAATACCAAGAGTCTATTTTCTTTACTAATTTTGCGTGTATTAGTGTCTGGCAGCAAGTTTAAAAATATATTAAAAATTTCTTTGTTGACACCAGCCAGAACATTTAATTGTGATTCATCAGAAACTGAACTATAACCAAAAAATCCTCTTTCTTCATATGGGAAGTCAGGCCCAGACAATTTACTAACATGTCTAGGTTTAGCATGTAATGTGTGAAGGGATGATATATTTGCTTGTGTGCTGACACTGTTTCCATCCTAAACACAACTGAATTCAAAATTGCTTTCTACATCACAATGTTTATTTGTCTGAGTTTGGGCATCAGCTTACATGGACACTAGAGCGGGCTCACTAGTTTGCAGATCTGATATATCAGGTGTTGAAATGACTAGATTTCTATTTACACTTCTCTTCTTCAAACTCATAAATCTGCTGAGAGAGCCTGTTCCTGTTGACTTTCTTCTGTAACATTCAGGAAAGAGACTTGGTACATATGCTGGACTAGCAGGATGTTGAGATTTACACCCTCCTATGAAATGTGTACTGCAGATTCTAGATGATTTTGAAGGTGTCCACAAAGTACCATCTGCCCTATAAAACAAGTTGTGTAAATGTGGCAAATTTATGTAAACATACCTTTTAAAGTATGGGAAATCTGTAAATGCAAATATTATTTTGAACACATTTTGTAAAATTTAACTTGGATCTGTATTAGGCCTATATTTATTTGAATTTCTATTGTAATGAGTTCAAATTATTTTGTGACTATCTGGTTTCATAATAATATGTTTGTAGGACTATTTAAAATACTGTAATGCTTTTTTATTTAATGTTTATGTATAATTACACACTTCTAATATATTTCTGTAGGCTATTAATATTTTGTTCCTATTTTTTGTCATGTACCAGGGCCTATTTCTGTAAATATAATATTAATCCACTAGCCTTTCGAATCCACTTCGTGAGGTCGGGGAGGAAATCTAAAAAATTCACACTTTGCTCGTTATTAAGGTACCTGTTATTTAATTATTAAGGCTATCATTAAGACTACTGTGTAATAGAATATCACTATTATGATGTTTTTGCTTTAAAAATATGGCCTACTGGTGCGGACCTTACCTTGGAAGTATAGCATTACTGTAATTATTTTGGTTGCTATTGTTAACCTATTTGTAAAAGTCATGGTTAGTATAGGTTTTGTACTGTGTAATTTAGTATTAATTAAAATACTTAAATCCCCCATTACTTACTTCTTGCGATTTACTGCTAGAATCCACTGTTTTTCAAATCCATTTCGTGAGCTCGTGATGGAAAACTATAAAATTTCACACTTTGCTCTGTATTGCAGTATCTATTATTGCAGCCAACAACACAGCACATAACATTGCCAGAACGTTTTGACATTTTTTAAATAATAATCTGAAGACAACACTATAAAATATTGAATAAACACATTTAAAAATTCACTCGTATTGCAACGTCTTACGATCAGCTGTTGATAAACAAGACCGTGTGTAGTTCACTTAGTATCAACCCGCAGCAGCACCCTGCAGAACGCACGGTGCCTATAGCCTAAACGTTTCGGTACCGTACGGTATTTTCTTTGTGGGGGGTAGAAACTTAACGATTAGCCTCGAATTGATTAATTACGTAGGCCTACCGTAATTATTGACCTACAGCCGTTTGATAATTTGGGATTTGCAGAGGAATGATTTTTATTTTTTTGGTATATAGGGTAGGCCTACACATGCTGAGATTAGAATTGAAGAGTTTTTTTTAATAACTTATCACTAATGTTATTACGTTTCCAAAGTTGCACAACCAGAGCGCGATAAAAACCAGGGCCAAAATAAGGTTTAGCCATTCACAATACTTCATGCAAGTCACAGAACACCGAATACGAGTTAAGGTTACGCCCTCTTTGGTTGCAGCGCTTGGCTTCACTCAAACGAGCTCAGGGCATCGCCTCTTATTCTTTCCTCCATGGACGCGAGACTGTGCCGCCAAATTAAACTAACGAAACACAGTAAAACTCGTTGAAAAATTCCGAATTTTTACATTACAAAGAGAGAACAAATAATCCCCGTCATCAATATGCGCCTAAAAAGTTGCTAAATGTCAAACAATAAAGAACTAATACTATTTTGTAGTTTGAATTTATTTAATAGTCAGACACAGTGATATATCGTCAAGCTGGTACCACTGGAGGTGTGCTGCCATATGCTGTACTCTAGTGGTTGAAAGATAAAGCAGTTCAGCAGTTCTAACGTGTATGTAATGTGTGCTTGTAGCCTACCTGTGACGTGCTGCTATCTCGTGGATAGAATTGAAGCTCCGCGTCACGGGGCCGTTGGCTCTACCTCAGGGTAATATGCGTCTCAACACAACACACACACACTCAAGCCAAACTAGTCCGTATTGCAGTTCAGTGTCTGATGCGGTCTGATGTTCGTAGGTAGTGCCGGTTGGCTCTGGCTCAGTAATTCAATAAAGCGCCACCAGAACGCATGTAAGTTTGCGCGCTCGTTCAAATAAATGCAGAATATGCATACAATTTCCTCAAAATGTAAATGTAATATAAACTGTTCTTGAGAGGGAAAAGTCACATATTCTCTCTTCATTACATTGGTGGTGCCATGGCACACGGGCACCACCTCAGGAGCCGCCCCTGGTGCAGAAGAAAGGAGGTGAATTGAAGCGTTTGAAATGTGGTGGTACAGGAGAATTATGAAGTTCAGATGGGTAGATAGGGTAACAAATGAAGAGGTATTAAGACGCGTGGGAGAGGACTGATGTTTCTGGCGACTGCTGATGAAGAGAAGAGATAGCTTCTTAGGACATTTACTAAGACACTCATGAATAGCAAGCTTAGTTATGGAAGGAAGGGTCTAGGACAAGCACTGTATGGCTAGACCAAGGTTAGAATATGTTAGACAGATTGTCTCGGACTTAGGGTGCAGCCTAGGCTGTGGTGTGTGAGGGTACATGTGAGTGTGCCTGGTGGCAGTTATATCGTTTATTAGATATAGTTCGTTGTTTCCTCAGACTGTGGTGTGTGAGGGTACATGTGAGTGTGTCTGGTGACAGTTACATTGTTTGTTATATGTAGTTAATTGAGGCTTTGACATGGGAAAGGTAGTAAGCCAAAAAAATACGAAATTTTGTTTTTTCATGGAAAAGGTAGTAAACGCTTATGCCAATGCAATGGAAAAGGTACTAAGTCAATTGGAAGAGTCAGTTAGTTCCTACGTTTGACGCAAGATGGGACCTGTATTAAGTCCATGAGGTCTGGCATGGAGATGGTAGTAAGTCAGGCGCGCAACCTGGTGGGATTATGTACAAACTTTGCCAGTAACTGTTGTTGACATTCGTTGTCGTGCAAACCTTGTTCGTAATAGCTATATTTTAGTTACAAAATGCCTCCGAAACCTATTCAATTCAAGATGGTAAGTGGTTATTGCCAGCATCATGATATAACTTTCATTCGAATCGTTGTTTTCATAGAAAGGTACTATGCTTTTATTTTGTTTTTTCCTTGTGTAGGCTAGTTGTAAATGCCACTACAGCTGCCGGGACTTCACTGAAGCTGAGGTACAGAAGCTTCACACAGACTTTTGGAAACAGACACCAGATCATCAAGGTAGCTTTCTATTTGGATTGATAAACATTGTTAAGATAAAGCAACGAAGACTACGTAACAAGGAGGATCCCGCGTTAAGTAAGAGACAGATATTGGTCACCTATTGTTTACCTTCCCGCCAAGGACATGTTCAGGTGTGTTGCAAGACTTTCAAAGGCATGTTGGGTCTATCAAATAAGCGTGTTTACACGCTCATCGAGAAAAAGAAGAAAGGGGATGTTGTGTTCACAAGTCTTAGGGGAAAGAATCCAAAATCACATTTGCACAAGACAAAATACACACAACAAGATAAACAACTCATAACGGCTCATATTAGATCATTCCCAAATGAAGAAAGTCATTACACGCGTCACAAGTCGACCAAACTGTACTTGAGTCCAGATCTAAACATTAATCGGATGTATCGTGCTTTCATGAAAGCACACCCAGATTCCCACATTGACAAACGTTTTTATCGAAGAGTTTTTAAAAGTTCATTCTCTAACCTTGCATTCCGTCGCCCTCGAGCTGATACATGTGCGACATGTGACCTACTACAAAATAAAATAAACATTACAGGGGGACCTGACAAACTCAAGATAATTTCGAAAAAGGAATTGCATCTAAGAAAAGCAGAGAAGGCCATGAAAAGTATGCATGATGATAATGTTACTTCAAGTATGCCATCGAGTACAACATGTACTGTGAGCATGGATATGCAACAAGTAATTTTCACGCCCTCACTAACCCATTCAAACATGTTTTATAGCCGTCAGCTCTCGAACTACAACTTATGCATTCATGTTGGGGACACAGGGGAATGCTTCATGTGCCTGTGGCATGAGGGAATAGCTGGCCGGGGAGGTAATGAAGTTGCATCATGCTTTCTGAAAGTGATCACATCTGGTATCACACAAAAAGGCATATACAACTATGGTGTGATAACTGTGTCGGCCAAAACAAGAATCGAATGATTCTCATGGTGCTGATATATGTCATTGCCAAAAACTATTTTGAGAGCATTGACTTAAAATTTTTGGTGTCCGGACACTCTTATATGACATGTGACAGAGACTTCGGAATTATTGAGAAGAGGAAGAAAGTGTGCCCAACAATGGTTCCAGAAGAAGTTGCGGAAATGATCAGAGAAGCTAAACATTTTCGACCATTTCATGTAATCACAATGACGCCTGGGGATTTTTTGATTTCGCCATGGAATCTGACAAGTATTTAAATACTGTGCCCCTTAAGATTAGCACTTTGAGCTGGATAAGGATTTCAAGAGGTGAACTTCCATTAATCAAGACAAGACAATCCTTCAATGAGTTTGAACCGTGGAAGGAGCACAACATCTTTAAGAGAGGGCGGTCCTTCCACGCTATGAACAACATCCAGACCTTACAACCACTTGAGAGGAGATCAATCATCAGTGAACCCAAAAAAAAGGACTTATTGGCTATGTTGGATTTTTTGGATGACAAATATCATGATTTTTATCGCCAAATTTGTGCTTGATGCCAATGTAAACCAACAAACTGATTGCTCAGTGAATTTCTACGACTTGTAATATTGCGCAATTTGTTCCAGAAACATAATTACCATAACTTTGTGAGTAAAAATGATAAATGGATTGCTTCATTACTTTGTATGATTTTTGTACAATATTATTTGGTCCATAATATCGGTAAAACAGTTTTTTTCATCTCCTGTAAAATTTACTTTTTATGACTTACTACCTTTCCCATGTCAACGCCTCAATTGTTTTATTAGCCTGTGGTGTGTGTGGGTCCATCTGAGTGTGTCTGGTGACAGTTACATTGTTTATTAGATATAGTTCATTGCTTCACTAGACTATAGTGAGTGAGGGTACATGTGAGTGTGTCCGGTGACAGTTAGATTGTTTATTTGATATAGTTCATTGTTTCATTAGACTGTGATGTATGAGGGTCCATATGAGTGTGCCTAGTGACAGACGGTTTTACTGGTAGTATTTTGTTGTTGGTAGAACTTTGTTTTTTTTCGTTAGTCGAATTTTCCTATTTAGTTGTTAGGAGAAGGTTAGTATTTTTGGTAGTAGAATTGCTCTAATACTTTATTATGAAAGGGAGTAGTAGCCTTTCGGAATAAATCATTTCTTTACTGGTCTTATAGACGGTTGAGATTACGATACTATTAGCAAACTAATGACTACACTGCGTTCTGCTGCACGGCTGAAAGCAACGGGAATCAACAGCCGTAATGCTATTCCCGAGGATATGCACCTCTATAACTATATGTGGAGGATTAGAAAACTTAGAAAGAGAAATGGATGGGTTGAGGTTGGATTTTGGTTGGGATTAGTGAAATGCGCTGGCAAGAAGAACAGGACTTTTGGTCAGGAGCCTATAGGATAATTAGCACAAAAACAAACAATGGCCACACAGGGGTTGGTCTCATTTTGATTAGGAAACTTGGACAGCGGGTGGAATATTATGAGCAATATAGTGAACGAATTATTGTAGCTAAAATCAATACAAATCCTACGTGCACCACAGTGGTACAAGTCTATATTGAGCCCACCTGAGCTCATGGCTCGGTGATAATTCTGTGAAATGTTAATGTACAAGACATGCTTCATCACTGAACGCACCCTGGAATCAGCACATGGCTTGTCACAAGAAAGGATATCGTCTTGACTTTGGACATTCATACTAGAGATTTCTCTGAGCATTTATTATCCCAAATAACCATTTTAAAATTCTCAGAACCTGGGCAGATTATTGGCTGAGGAATAACCTAACCGCCAAGGGAAGATGATTAAGAAAAGGAGATAGGTTTCGTACTGGAGAAAAAGGATAGAAAAATAGGAGGAGAGTCACACAAAAGTTATAAATTTAACCCTAAATACACTTAGAGGCGGTTGCCACCGCAAATCCGCTCTCTGATACCTAAAGTGGGTACGGACCTGGTCGAAGCTGACGGGAACCGCAGCTAAGACTTGGGCGGTTTGCCAGAGAAAGGCTTTAGTGTATTTCCTCCCAAGCATGCATAAGAATACTATGGGGAAGGGTGATAGTCTGGCAAAACAAATAGTAACAGATTTATTCTGTGTTAACGAGAGCATGAACTGAGGAAGAGTTAGGAAGGCCAGGATCTTGCCTAACCGTTGTATTTGCGAAATGATAAATCCAAAAACAAATATTTAATTTATTTAACAAGGCAAAAGAGCCTAATAAATTTGACAAGTATATAGTTTAAATTTTTAGTAACAATTTGGGGTCGCAGACCTCCTAACATTTAAAGTTTGCTCCAGGCAATTAACAATCCTTTAGGTTTCAAACCTTTACATGTACTAAAATCTTAGTAAGATTTAAAAAAGACAAATGAAGTGATTAAAGTTTAAACATTCAATTGAGTACAAGGAGTGTACTTTAAGAAATTTCCAGGTAACTATTTTAGAAAAAAGTTACAACTTCGAAAATAACAATAAGAAAAACATGAAGAATAAGATAGAAGTTCCTACAACTTCTTATATTTAAGCTGAATTACTTTTGGTTAATATACAAATAAGGGCAGGTCACTTACTGTGAAACCTGAAGAGAAAATCAAAAGGAAGGTTCTCGACCTCCTATGTTTACGTAGGAATCACGAACCAAATGGGGCAGTTTACATTTCGTGAGACCTAGAAATAACTCACTCAAGAGTTGAAAGAATTGTTTTCCCTGATTATAAGGTAGAAACAATGTAAGTTTGAACCGTGTATAAAACACGTAGTTATACAGAAATTAAGTAATGATAAACAAGCAAGAAGGAAGGGCACTTCGCTAGAGTGACACCTTATTGGAAATGATCCAGATTTATAATTTTATTAATATAGTTTGTTAGTAGAAGGTTTAGGAAGGATCAATTGGGATTGAGGATAAATGTTCATGGCCTTATTTAATGTAAACGGACGATCGCGACGCGGAAGAAATACTGAAAGCACTGTTTCTCACTATAGTTTATTGAATAGATGAAAAGTTCACTTTAGTAACACGAAAGTTTATGGGAAAGAAAGTTATTGCAATGATGAAAATAACTGGTTGCACTAGGTAGGCGAGAGTCTATTTCTGGAGAAGTTTGTGAATTACAATTAAATGCGCCATAGAACATTCCAGCGGTGGAAGAAAATTCGCTATTGCAGTAATTTATAATGAAGATTCCTCATTTTAAATAGTATTCCCACAAGTGAGTGAAAAATACATGACGGCGTGACTTGTAGATAAAGTACAGGATCTGGAAGGTTCCAGAACGATCTTAATAGAAGAATGGGGCCAAAGTTAATCCCGCGGAGGAACTAGCTTGGTGATTTATAGACAGCGGGTATTAGATAATATCCCACGTGGTGAGAAGGTTTCTCATTAATTAGCTTAAGAAAAGCTACTTTCTATTAAGGTTGGCTAGACAGACAAAAGCTCAACATGGCAAATCCCGCGAAGAATGATTACCGCCCCAAATAAGTAATCTCACGCTGTCTATAAAATAATTCATAAAAGCATGTAGAGAATAAGACTGATGAAGATGAGGTTAAAACCTTAAAGCTGTACTTATCTTGGTTGCATGTCGAAGGTGAAGTTCCCTTTGACGGATACCTAATGTGCCAACATGGCGTAGAGAGTAGAGAGTGCCTCTTGGTTTGAGGAGACTGGCTCTGGTTGAGCCTTGACTGACCGAGTCAACTGCCGACTTTCAAGTGAGACCTGCTCAGCAAAGCGCGGAGGGTCCAAGGAAGGGAAAGAGTGGGGGTAGGAGACAAAAGGTATACATATCAGCATAACCAATATAAGAAATGAAATTCTCTTGAGGAGATGGTCTTCAAAGAGTTGATAACAGGCGATACTAGCACAGCATGGTGAGTGAAAAAGTAAACGAAGTTCTCTTGCTCATGGAGAAGATAGCTGGCGATGGTAGCAAAATCTGGTGGCCAGATGGATAAGTAAATCCTCTTGCACCAGAAAGAATTGAGGAGCTTCAGAGATTCGCTGCTAGATGACGCTAGGTGGGTCATGGAAGATATATATCTAGAACAGACTCACAAAAGATATAAGCGACATGACCATCAAAGAGAAAATAGAAGATCACTGTTGGTGTTTGATAAAGAGGAAGGAATGAACAAGCAAAGAGCATTAAAATTATATTCTCTCGTACCGTGTATTCCAAGAATACACCATACTGGGAGGATATAAACACCAACAGAGAACAAATAAGCAGTTAAACATTTAAAGGTAATGGAGCGATCAAAGAATGTGGTCTTGTGATCGGACCATTAGTGGTCAAGACTCTGACCACCCTGACTCTCCCATCTCTTCCAGGATAACACTCGGTCACTCTACCCGAAGTCCAGACTAGGGGGGGGGGGGTGAAACATCCCTAACCAAGACCAAGTCCCCCACTTTAATGTCGGGACTGGAAAGAAACCAATTCTGTCTCCGTTGCAAGGAAGTTAAATATTCCAAGTTCCACCTCTTCCAAAAAGAATTACGGAGAGCTTCAAGTTTACGCCAAACGATAGGTAGATTGGAATCCCTGTAAGAATTGGGAAGAGGAGGAGGGGCAGAAAGAGAAGTGCCGATAAGGAAGTGACCAGGTGTAAGTGGAAGCAGGTCATCAGGGTCATTGGAAAGCGGAGTTAAAGGGCGAGAATTAACAACACCTTCAATCAGAACGGATAGTGAATTGAATTCCTCGTAATTCAAAATGCGATTACCTAAGACTTTTCTTAAATGACGTTTAGTGAGCTTTACGCAAGATTCCCAACCTACCACCGTGATGAGGAGCGTAGGGAGGTATAAAGCGCCATTTGAAACCCTTTGAGTAGGAAAAATTAGAAATTTGTTCCATGGCAGGAGAGGAAGTTAGAGCTTTCTTCCACAGGGAAGCTGCGCCCTGAAAAGTGGAAGCGTTATCAGAGAACATCTCTGAAGGAACACCACGCCTAGCAGTGAAGCGAGAGACAGCTGATAAAAAGTAAGAAGTAGAAGCATTCGTTACTAGTTCCAAGTGTATTGCGCCAGTAACCATGCAAACAAAGAGAGAAACATAAATCTTACCAAACAATTTGCGTTTAGCTTCAGGAGAATTTCGTTGATATTGGAACGGACCCATATAGTCCACACCAGTTAAAGCAAATGGGCGTATAGGAGAAGAGCGAAAAGAGGGCAGATCGCCCATTAATTGAGTATTGATTTTAGGTTTCGCTTTGAAGCAAGGAATGCACTTGTGAATTACAGAAGAAACTTCATGAATTCCATTTATAATCCAGTACTTTTCCCTTAAGAGGCAAAGCAGAGTGCGTGTACCAACATGCAGATTGCGATAATGAAAGTCACGTATAATTAAGGAAGTTACGTGATGTTTGGAAGGCAAAATAACGGGATGCTTTTTGTCCTCAGAAAGCAAAGATTGCGAGAGCCTTCCACCTACCCTGAGTAACCCATGGTCATCAAGGAACGGGGCCAAAGCACGAAGACGACTGGATTTGGGAAGATCCCTTTTAGAAGAAAGTAAAGACAATTCAGAAGAAAAGGCTTCTTGCTGTGTCAGTTGTAAAACCTTAATGGTAGCGAGATTCAATTCATGATTGGTAAGGTGTGGTTTGGGGAGAAGAGGTTGGTCAACCACTAAATATTTCCATCTAAGGAGATAGACGACAATTAGTATTAATTTATGAAAAGAAGAATAGCGGGACAACAAGGGATGAGAAGCGTTGGAAACAAGACACGAAGCAATGGATAGAGGTACTTTAGCGTCAGGCAAGTTGGAGTTTGTAGCTGGAGGTTTAGAAGGCCATGAAGAAGAGTCTTCGAGTAACCACGAGGGCCCATGCCAGTACAACTGGGAAGCTGCCAATTGAGAAGGTAAACAACCACGAGAGATAATATCGGCTGGATTATCAGCACTGGCCACATGCCTCCATTGACATCCAGAAGAAACAGTTTGAATTTTGGAAACCCTGTTTGCAACAAAAGTTTGCCAGTGAGAGGGGTTCTTGGCGATCCAAGAAAGGGTGATCATGGAATCGCTCCAGAGATAGATTTGCGAGAATTCGACTTTTAATACCTCCCGTAATTTCTTAACAAGTTCTGCAGCCATGAGTGCAGCACACAATTCAAGCCTAGGCAAAGTGATAGTTTTAGGAGGAGCGACCTTCGATTTGGCACAAACAAGGTTGGAAACTGAAGATCCATAGAACGAACCGTGATAAACTAAATATGCGCAGCAACCGTAAGCTTTTTCGGAACTGTCCGCGAACACATGAAGGAAAAAGGATGCATTAGAATGAGCGTTAATTAAATTCCTAGGAATTTCAATAAGGGAAAGATCCAGCAAATTGCTGCGAAACGAGAGCCAACGATTAAGAAAAGAAAGAGGGACAGTGTCATCCCATTCACATTTGAGCGACCACAGCTCTTGCATGAAGAGTTTGGCTATAACGATAACTGGGACAAGGAATTGAAGCGGATCAAAAAAAATTGCAATTTCAGAGAGAATTTGTCTTTTTGTGTTAGGAAGCTCTTCTGCGAGCGAAACTTTATAGATGAGAGTGTCAACGCTAGTGCACCAATGAACTCCTAGAGTTTTTATGGATTCGGAGTTTCCACAAATTTCGACAGAAGAAGGATCTACGTCTTCGATGGGAAACTGGGCGAGAAACTCAGGGGAGTTGGAATTCCACTTATGAAGTGGGAAACCTCCATTCCTTATCAATGCCTGAAGTTCTAAAGACACAAAAGAAGCTTCCTCCAAAGTGGGGAAGGACTGCAAATAATCGTCAACATAGAATGACGTAGTTAGTGCTTCAGAGGCTTTGGAATTAAATAAATGACCATCTTGTGAGGCTAGCAAGTGTAGGGATCGGATAGCAAGGAAAGCAGAGGGTTTTAAGCCATAAGTAACCGTTTTTAAGCGAAATACCTTAATGGGCTTACTGATTTCATCACGCCACAAGATTCTTTGGAGATCTCGTTGTTCCGGTTGAATTAAAACTTGACGGTACACCTGTTTTATATCAGCTATGACAGCTATGGGAAATAATCGAAAGTTTAAGAGTATAGCAGATAGATCTGACTGAATAGCAGGACCGGAGTAAAGAGTGTCGTTAAGGCTGTTGCCATTAACGTCGGGTGATGAACCAATGAAAACAACTCGGATTTTATCTTTTACAAGAGGGTTTTTCCACACGGGATGATGATTTAAATAAACCGTTTCAATTGGGGGGTGCAATTCATCATCAGATTTGTTAACAACTTCCATATGATCTAAGCTTTCATACTCATCCATGAAATCAGTGTACTGCTGTTTAACAAGAGGTTCTTTCTTGAATTTGCTCTCGATAGCAAAGAGAGCTTTTCGAGATTTGGGCTGAGAGTTGATAAGTTTGGGAGGATTATGTAATCTTGGCATTTGAACAACGAACCGGCCATCAGAAGAACGAGTGGTGGTGTTCAAAAAAAGTTGCTCACAGAATTCATTTTCTGAAGAGGTTACACTAGGAAGATCAACGCTTTCAAGCCTCCAAAACTGTTCCAAGTCAGTATTGGAGAAGTAACATTGCGATGCGGGTTGGGGGGAATAATGGGGAAGTTGACCTGTGACGATCCATCCAAAATTAGTGTCTCTGGCGACCACGTTTGAGGATAACTTGCGAACCTGTTTACGAAGGCAATTCCAGAAAACATTGGCACTAAAGAGTATGTCAATAGGATTTTGCATGTTGAACAAAGGATCGGCTAGCCTTAAATGCGAGGGAATGTTTAACCCTGAAATATCCACAGAGTGACTTGGAGTGTCTTCTCCAATGCTATTGAGAATTAGACAATTAAGTTTAAAGAAGTTGTTTCTATGACAAATATCTCTTATGGTTAGCTTCGAGAATTGTAAAGCTTGCGATTTTGAGCTGTTGATGCCCGACACGTTGATAGAAGTGGGGTTTACAGGTAGGCCTAGTTTTCTAATCAAGGAATTAGACACAAAATCATGAGTTGCCGCTGAATCTAGAAGACCGCGTGCACGGACCCAGTTACCAAAGTTATCCTGAACTTCGATTTGGACAGTAGACAACAATACTTGAGCACTGCGAATGGACTTGGCATTTTGAATATACGATGAAGCATTAGAACTGTTAGCACTATCATTTTTCGGAGAAGTAGATGCTGTCGATGACCTTGCCTGATCATGACGATGTAGCAAAGTGTGATGAGCCTTTTCACAATGGTAGCAAAGTCTTGTGGACTTGCAATTACAAGCAGAATGAGTAGGCGCTAGGCAATTGATGCAATGTTTGTTCTGGGAAACTAATTTTCTTCTGTCGTCGACTGACATTTCTTTAAAGGATTTACAGAGGTATAGGGCATGGGGATCATTACAAAGTATGCACTTTAAAGGTTCATTTAAACTCTTGCGAGGTTCACTTTGAGTGTTTAAAACCATAGAGCTAGCAACACGACGTTCACTAGACCTAGTTGGGTAACCAGTAGAGTTTGATTTAAATTTAGATGAGCTGGACCCGGGTTTTTGGGTATTAGACGCTAAGCGTTCGCTTTTAGGTTTGATAGACATTAATTCAAATTTGGAACTCGGGGAAGAGGGTTCAATTTGATTAGCTAGAGCGGTTAAGAGTTGGCATCTAGCGTTTATGAAAGTGACTAAATGCTCGTAAGAGTAGTCGTCTTCTTTAGAAAGTTCAATTTCCCAAGCTTTGAGGGTAGAAGCATCAACTTTAGAAACCACTAAATGTATTAGGAAAGTATCCCAATGTTCAGTAGGTTGATCTAATTGGGACAGAGCCTTAACGTGAAGTTGTGTAGTGTCAACTGGAGTACGCAAACTAGTGACGTCATTTTGCTGTGACGCAGGTAGGTTGAATAGAGCCTTCATATGGCGTTGAACACGTAACCGTAAATTTCCATATCTTTCTTTTAATAAGTTAAAGGCAATGGGGTAATTTTCGGCACGTAGAGGAAGTGCTTCGACTAACTGCGAAGCTTGACCTCGGAGGATAGATCTCAAGTAATGAAACTTGTAAATGACTTGAATGTCTTCATTGTCATGAACAAGGGAGCAAAATAATTCATAGAAAGAATTCCAAGTAGATTCATCTCCAGAGAAATGGGGTAAATCAATTTTAGGTAAAATTGGTTTGGGCTTATGAGTACCATCACGGAAAGAAGTTTGTGGTTCGTGAAGGGAACCAAGAACAGAAGCGTCCTTTTTCTGCTCCTCTTCGAGTTGGCGTATTATTTTGAAAGCAGAACCTATGCCTTCGTTATATTGGTTTTCTACTTCGAATCGATCTTCGGTTTGATTGAGCATACAAGTTTCTATTTCAGTTTGAATGTTACAATAATTTTCATAAGAACGTTCAAAATCCCTTACACGATGTTTCAACAAGTCTAATTGAGCTTCTGAGGGATCTAACTCTTTTATGTACTTTCTGAATCGGGTAATTTGCCCTTTATAGGATGCTCGTTTAGAAGTAAGTTTTTCATCCTTATCCTTTTCAGTAGGAGCCATGTTAAAGAAAATTGATTGAAATGCAACTCACGAAACTGTGGGACCTTGGAAATGCTGTCAAGCTGGCAGCAGCAAATAAGTAGAAAGAACGGGACACACCAAAGGAGACAGGAGCGGCCTCTTTCCCCTTCACAGGCTTTGCACGATGTGGTTATAGCTGAAAGATTCAAAGCAGATATTAATAATTTGCAAAGTATTGTCAAATGACACTTTTAAAAAGAATAAGAATAGAAAATGGACTCTCCCGGGTTTCCGGGACCAAACTTTGGGTAGATTATTGGCTGAGGAATAACCTAACCACCAAGGGAAGATGATTAAGAAAAGGAGATAGGTTTCCGACTGGAGAAAAAGGATAGAACAATTGGAGGAGAGTCACACAAAAGTTATAAATTTAACCTTAAATACACTTAGAGGCGGTTGCCACCGCAAATCCGCTCTCTGATACCTAAAGTGGGTACGGACCTGGTCGAAGCTGACGGGAACCGCAGCTAAGACTTGGGCGGTTTGCCAGAGAAAGGCTTTAGTGTATTTCCTCCCAAGCATGCATAAGAATACTATGGGGAAGGGTGATAGTCTGGCAAAACAAATAGTAACAGATTTATTCTGTGTTAACGAGAGCATGAACTGAGGAAGAGTTAGGAAGGCCAGGATCTTGCCTAACCGTTGTATTTGCGAAATGATAAATCCAAAAACAAATATTTAATTTATTTAACAAGGCAAAAGAGCCTAATAAATTTGACAAGTATATAGTTTAAATTTTTAGTAACAATTTGGGGTCGCAGACCTCCTAACATTTAAAGTTTGCTCCAGGCAATTAACAATCCTTTAGGTTTCAAACCTTTATATGTACTAAAATCTTAGTAAGATTTAAAAAAGACAAATGAAGTGATTAAAGTTTAAACATTCAATTGAGTACAAGGAGTGTACTTTAAGAAATTTCCAGGTAACTATTTTAGAAAAAAGTTACAACTTCGAAAATAACAATAAGAAAAACATGAAGAATAAGATAGAAGTTCCTACAACTTCTTATATTTAAGCTGAATTACTTTTGGTTAATATACAAATAAGGGCAGGTCACTTACTGTGAAACCTGAAGAGAAAATCAAAAGGAAGGTTCTCGACCTCCTATGTTTACGTAGGAATCACGAGCCAAATGGGGCAGTTTACATTTCGTGAGACCTAGAAATAACTCACTCAAGAGTTGAAAGAATTGTTTTCCCTGATTATAAGGTAGAAACAATGTAAGTTTGAACCGTGTATAAAACACGTAGTTATACAGAAATTAAGTAATGAAAAACAAGCAAGAAGGAAGGGCACTTCGCTAGAGTGACACCTTATTGGAAATGATCCAGATTTATAATTTTATTAATATAGTTTGTTAGTAGAAGGTTTAGGAAGGATCAATTGGGATTGATGATCAATGTTCATGGCCTTATTTAATGTAAACGGACGATCGCGACGCGGAAGAAATACTGAAAGCACTGTTTCTCACTATAGTTTATTGAATAGATGAAAAGTTCACTTTAGTAACACGAAAGTTTATGGGAAAGAAAGTTGTTGCAATGATGAAAATAACTGGTTGCACTAGGTAGGCGAGAGTCTATTTCTGGGGAAGTTTGTGAATTACAATTAAATGCGCCATAGAACATTCCAGCGGTGGAAGAAAATTCGCTATTGCAGTAATTTATAATGAAGATTCCTCATTTTAAATAGTATACCCACAAGTGAGTGAAAAATACATGACGGCGTGTCTTGTAGATAAAGTACAGGATCTGGAAGGTTCCAGAACGATCTTAATAGAAGAATGGGGCCAAAGTTAATCCCGCGGAGGAACTAGCTTGGTGATTTATAGACAGCGGGTATTAGATAATATCCCACGTGGTGAGAAGATTTCTCATTAATTAGCTTAAGAAAAGCTACTTTCTATTAAGGTTGGCTAGACAGACAAAAGCTCAACATGGCAAATCCCGCGAAGAATGATTACCGCCCCAAATAAGTAATCTCACGCTGTCTATAAAATAATTCATAAAAGCATGTAGAGAATAAGACTGATGAAGATGAGGTTAAAACCTTAAAGCTGTACTTATCTTGGTTGCATGTCGAAGGTGAAGTTCCCTTTGACGGATACCTAATGTGCCAACATGGCGTAGAGAGTAGAGAGTGCCTCTTGGTTTGAGGAGACTGGCTCTGGTTGAGCCTTGACTGACCGAGTCAACTGCCGACTTTCAAGTGAGACCTGCTCAGCAAAGCGCGGAGGGTCCAAGGAAGGGAAAGAGTGGGGGTAGGAGACAAAAGGTATACATATCAGCATAACCAACATAAGAAATGAAATTCTCTTGAGGAGATGGTCTTCAAAGAGTTGATAACAGGCGATACTAGCACAGCATGGTGAGTGAAAAAGTAAACGAAGTTCTCTTGCTCATGGAGAAGATAGCTGGCGATGGTAGCAAAATCTGGTGGCCAGATGGATAAGTAAATCCTCTTGCACCAGAAAGAATTGAGGAGCTTCAGAGATTCGCTGCTAGATGACGCTAGGTGGGTCATGGAAGTTATATATCTAGAACAGACTCACAAAAGATATAAGCGACATGACCATCAAAGAGAAAATAGAAGATCACTGTTGGTGTTTGATAAAGAGGAAGGAATGAACAAGCAAAGAGCATTAAAAATTATATTCTCTCGTACCGTGTATTCCAAGAATACACCAGAACCTACCACATCGTCATACTGTATTAATTATACATTGTGATGTTTTTGCTATCATTTTTGGTAAAGGTAATTTACACCGCGGATATGCGGAGAGGAAGTCATTAGACTCTCAACGACTCGAGTATAAGCTTGGACCCAGCAGGCGAAGCGAGGCTCGAGGCACCCGAGTTTTGGAACCGTCCAAAGTGGACGTGTGTGCAAGTCCGTCCGTTGAGACGATGTCATAGTCCGCCCACGAGGCGAAGAAGTGTAATAATGTGCAAACATCCTTCATTTCTAAGCATCGTGTAGTGTGCGATAGTGCAGATACAATAATACTGGTCACGTTATTTCGACCAAGTGTATAATTTGTGTGAAACAGTGCATATTTTTTTGGTGACTGCCGACCGCACCGTGAGTTACAGTGAGCACGAAAACTGCGAGCAGCTGTAGTAAGGAAGACAATCAGATAAGTAGTTAGCCTATAATTTTATAGTTTAACCATAGTTGATTTTTACAACCATATAATCTCTCCAAATTACAAACTCCGGATAGCTATCACCATTTAGCATTTCACCTAACATCATATATACTGCATTTAGCATACACTGACAGTTGCAGTACCAATACTGCAACTAAATAATTGTACATATTGTAAATATTTTCACCTGTATTTCAAACATAGATTTTATAGCCTAAGTGTAATGGATCTGATGATGATCGCTTGACGATCGAAACTGGTCATCCTAGTGTTTGATTAATCTCAAGTAATTTATTTCAGGATTAGACCATAACCCATCTCTTTTGGGTACATTCCTGTTGACCGACTGAAAAGCACTAAACTCTTGTTTTTGTGCTGGTTGTCATGTAGCTCTTTACGTAATGTTTTCGATTACGGACGTCATTCGCCGTTAATTCTTGTAATACTGTCAAGACCTAGCTAAATGCATTAAATATAATTGTAAATACGAGAGTGGTACCATCATATATTTTGCTTGTTCTGTTGCCTTGTTAAACTTAGATTTTGCTTTTCTAGTAATCCATTTCTGTTTGTGTAGGGTTCACTTTTCCGTACCACTACCCAAGCTTTGTTGCTGTTGCTTTCATTTTGTATTTTTAGATCTTTCTAGAGGGCTTTTAAACTTCAATCAGTGTAGGATTTTAGACCTTTTTTATTAGCTTGCGGATTAGCCGAGACAAACCCTCCGAAGTAGGATAGGGGTTTGTTGACTTTTCTATAAATCGATCACGAGTCTAATAAAGTCTGGATGTTCTTATTCCTTAGTTTAAGTGTTTCTGAGATGTACTTCTTGGGTTGTCTATGACTTACACCATGTCTACCCTGATCCCCCGTGATCACGTTTCTCGTGCCTTGGACCTCTAAGAAGCGCATCTTATCCTCTTCGGCCTATGTGTTCTACAGGCGAGGTGTCTGGGAAGTCATTTCGGTTGTTGGCTACCCTGACAGCTCCTCTGACGGGCTCAATTTGCCTACCAGTTAATCTGAAGATCAAGATGTTGAAAAGGTCTATGAATAAATAAATGAACTTCCGAGGTATGTCAAGGGTGATGGGAGATTGGAATGTTGTCGTAGGAAAAGGAAGAGAAGGGAAGATACCTGGAGATTTCGGATTAGGTGAATGGAATGATCGAGGAAGCTGGCTGATGGAATTCTGCGCCGAGCATGAGTTGATCATAGCTAACACGTTATTCAATAACCACAATAGAAGATTATACACATGGATGAGACCAGGAGATACAGGGCGTTACCAAATCGACTTCATTATGCTCAAGCAGAGATTTCGAAACCAGATTTTGGATTGTAAAACACATCCCTGTGCAGACATAAAGTCTGACCACAATCTGGTTGTTACGAAATGCAGATTAAAGTTGAAGAAACTGAAGAAAAGTCAAGAGCCATAAAGGTGGGGAATAGGCAGACTGAAAGAGAAGGATGTAAACGAAAGATTCAAGAAGACTATAAAGGAAGGACTAGTGAAAACCCCTAAACAAACGTCAATTGCAGACGAATGGGCTCTTTTGAAGAATGAAATAACAGAATCCTCTGATGAAATATTGGTAGGAAAGAGAGAATATGTAGAAAACCGTGGATCACTCAGGATATACTAGAATTAATGTATGAAAGGGGGAAACACAAGAATGTAATACATGAAAAGGGGAAAGCAGAATACAGACGTCTGAGAAATGAGGTTAACAAGAAGTGCAAGGAGGCGAAAGAAGAATGGTTGAGGGGAAATGTGCAGGTATAGAAAATTGTCTGAAATAACGAAAAGTAGACACAGCATATCGAAGGATTAAGAATACTTTTGGGGAAAAGAAGACTATGAGCTGTAATATTAAGGACAAAGATGGAAAGCCTAGACGGCGATGCTCTAACAGATACGGAAGAAAAGTTTGTTTTTATAAGGAAAAGAAGATTGAGAAACATGTAATGGAAAGGGAAGAGAAAATTGATGAGGAAGTGAAAGGAGATTTAATATTAGGATCAGAATTTGACAGAACATTGGAAGACTCAAGCAGGAACAAAGCACCAGGCGTAGATGATATGCCGACTGAGTTGCTACGCTGCATAAGTGATGATGGTCTGATCAGGTTATTTCTCTTGGTGTTTAGGATTTACGAGACAGATGAGGTACCCTCTAATTTCAAAAAGAATGTTATCATCCCTATACCGAAGAAAGTAGGAGCTCACAGATGTGAAGATTACCGTACAATGAGCTTGATTACTCATGCTTCAAAGATCCTGTCTGGAATAATTTAGAAGCGGATGGAAAGCCAGATAGAAGCGGAGTTAAGTGAAGACCCGTTTGGTTTCAGGAGAAATGTAGGATCAAGGGAAGCTAAACTAAGTCTTAGGATAATTTTGGAAGATAGAATAAGGAAAGATAAGAGAATGTTCATGGCATTTGTAGACATAGAAAAGGCTTTTGATAACGTTGATTGGGCTAAATTGTTTGACATTTTGAAAATGATTGGAATAATAAACAGGGATAGGAGGATGATCTACAATCTATACAGAAATCGGACAGCAGTCATTCGAGCTGAAGGACATGAGAGAGAAGCTGGTATTCAGAAAGGTGTAAGGCAAGGCTGCAACTTATCACCCATACTTTTCAATCTTTACATTGAACAAGCAACGAAGGAAATTAGAGAAAATTTTGAAGTGGGAGTGAAGATTCAAGGAGAAATAATTTCAACTCTGAGGTTTGCTGATGACATCGTCATCTTGGCCGACACTCCTGAGGATTTGAGTGAATTTTTGAATGGTATGGACTCCGTCTTGAGGAAAGAATTCATGATGAAAATGAATAAATGTAAAACAAATGTATTGGAATGCAGCCGAAATAAATCAGAAATCTCTATGGACATTAAATTGGCAGGTGAAAACTAAAGGATGTAGGAGACTTCTGTTATTTAGGAAGCAAAATAACGAGTGATGGGCGTAGCAAAGAGGATATAAAAAGTAGGTTGGCTCTGGCAAGGAATGTATTTCTACAGAAAAGGAATCTGTTGACATCGAATATAGATTTAGGTATAAGGAAGTCATTTTTGAAAGCCCTTGTCTGGAGCGTTGCACTCTATGGAAGTGTAGCTTGGACTATTGGTGCAGCAGAAAAGAGGAGAATTGAAGCGTTTGAAGTGTAGTGTTACAGGAGAATGATGAAAATCAGTTGGGTAGATAGGGTTACAAACAAAGAGGTATTAAGTCGAGTGGGAGAGGAGAGATGTTTCCGGCGACGGTTAATCAAGAGAAGACATAGGTTGGTAGGACACATACTAAGACACCCAGGAATAGCAAGCTTAGGTATGGAAGGAAGGGTCGATGACAGGAACTGTAGGGGTAGACCAAGGTTAGAATATGTTAAACAGATTGCCTCGGATGTAGGGTGTGGTAGCTATGTAGAGACGAAAGGTTAGATCAGGACAGGGAGGCATGGAGGGCTGCATTGAACCAGTCAAAAGACTGAAGACCCAAACAACAAACAAATAGCTATGTGGAGATGAAACGATTAGCTCAGGACAGGGAGGCATGGAGCGCTGCATCAAACCAATCAAAAGACTGGAGACTCAAAAACAAACAACGTAATATTTGCTTGTCTGCTTGGATCTGTCTTTGTGTATTTCAAATCATGACGCTGTTACGTTTGAAAGCTATATTTGAGTTTGCTAACTGTACCATAGACTCCAGACATTTTACAGAAGGGGTAGAAGTGTTATTTTTCAAACATGCTATGTTACTGCTTGCATCGTGGAGGAACACATTTCTGTCTACCAATCTAGCAAAGTCCCCACCAATTGAAGGTTAGGTATTTTTAGGAGGGGATTCAATGGAGTTGCAAAGGGACCATTCTCCGAGACAGGAAAGATAAAACGGACTTTATCAAATATTATATTTTACATGCAAGACTAACGTACGTTCTGTTAGTCGATACTGAAACCCAACCTTTAAAGTGGAAACTAGGAATGTCAATAATAAGCCCATGTAAACATGAGACGGTTAGCTGTTTGTGCTAAAGGTTCGTGACGCCAGCCACGGGCGACTGGATGCGATCTGCGCTCTCTGTACCGGCCTTGCCATTCCCAGTTAGAAGCCATGCATGAAGTGTAATTGTAAAATGTCCCCTAGTTGCCGAGAAAGCGCACCCTCAACCCATGCATAGCCGCGATTAGTAAACAGCTGTGCAGTAGGCTTATTAAATGTGTTTCTCACAGTGTTGCGTTTAGAACAGCGAAGTTGTGGTTCAGTTTCAATTTAAGTAGTTCGTATTAATATACTGAATACCTACGTTGCTTGAAGTGTTTGCTGATGAAATTGTAAAATGCCGGGGGTAAATAATAAACTATGGTATGAACGCCACTGCTCAAATCCAGTATGCCATACTGTTGTATGCCACTTTGCACTTCGAATAGAAAGAAAATAGGAGGTGTGCATTAATTTCACGAGTTTCCGTGTGACAGAGATATGTTTGATGATTGGCTTGACGTGATTTCCCGCGATAACTTTGTTCCGGACACAAACTCTCCTTCGTCTCTTGTGTGTAGTCGTCATTTTAAGAGTCCCGCGCCGTAGTTGTGATCGTTTAATCGTGCACCACGGCTGAGAGGGCAGTTGTAGCAAGTCCAGAGATCATAGGCTCAAAACCCAGCCCCTACAGAAACTATCCTGAGAGTGGCTTTTCTACACTCCTTCCAGCCGAATGCCGGGATAGAACTTTACCACTGCTAGTAACGCACATGTTAAGGACTTCCTGACCTCTGAGACCTACGAAGATATCCAATTAACTACGGAATGAACCGTCCAGTGCATGCCCATAAGGTATTGTCTGAAAAATGGGTATTATAATAGTTTCTTGTGATTCTGTTAAATCATTCTTCAGTACATCCCCCAGGGGCTCACGACTAGTAGGACGTGGGTTTGGTGACCACGGGACCCCAGCTGAGCCCGGTATTGCTTGTACCGGGATCCATTCTGTCATCTTTCCTGTCGACCACCCTTGGTCAGCTCTCGTTCACTTACGACACTCCCCCTCCCCCAGGGGCTTACAACTTGTGGGACGTTGGTTGGCGACCAGGGTCCCCAGCTGTGTTCGCGATTTCTCTGGCATATCTCCTGTCGGCCTCCCTTGATCATCTCTTGTTCTCTTCCGAACCTGACGATATTAGGATATCCGAGATCTAGGGAGTCTTTGAAATTCCCGCCTTAATTGGACCTTGTTTCATCTTTCCTGATACCCACATTCTTCAAAGGTTCAGACCTCTTGTTTTTCTGTCATCATATCTCCTGCCTTCGGAAGAACGTCATAAAGGAGGCAGGGTGTGTATAGCCCCGCCATTGAAGGAGTGCCCTGGATAGTACTACACCCTCAATGGCTCACGGCTCTTGAGATCGGGAGGATATCTGAGCTGGATATGGTTTCTCACTTTTTCCAGTGGTTCTGGGGTGGACTCTCTCCTATTTCCCTTCCTATCTGCCTTTCATGGCTCTATATCCTTCCAAATCCATCAATTCTCAATTGCCGAGGGTTGAGGGCATTTCTTTTCCTTACTGTATGTTTTATTTCCCTTATTCGTTCCTTTTTGTTCTTTCCTTCTCCTAATCTGTAAGTTAGTTGTAAGTTGTAGTTAGTTTTAGTTCTAGTGTTCATTTCATCATCATTTTTCATTTTCACCCCAAAAAATTAGAGGTCGATAACCTCGATGTTAGGCCCTTTAACATCAACTATCATCATCAAATTACAATTTCAGCAATACCTTTGCCGACAATGAAAACTGCAAGTCCGAGTTACGTTGTATGCACACTGGAAAGAATTTCTTGTATGAAATGTTTGTATTGCATTTCTCAGAACTCTAATCGTCTCAACTCATTAACCTAACCGCAGCAGCGGACTTGCCAGCGTCATTGCACAGAAATTTGTTTCAACGATTAGGAATATATTTGCACAATCTGAAATACCGGTTGCTTCTAAATTACGTCTGTACTAACAACTCAGCAGGAATGTTCATGACGTTTTATAAACCGAGTGAACCTAATGGAATTTATTTTAATAAGGTGCAAGGTATGTCTAGTTTCTCTCATATGTACTGTAATATCACGCTATTTTATTTTGTGATATCATTTGCATTTTGATATTGCAGAAATTATAATGACAAATGTGTCATAAGTCTTTGTCATGCTATACTGGGTTGACATAGCTGTGTGAGCAGTTGAGTAACTAGCAGTATTTCATGTAAAAAGCCTCATTGTCTAGGCCGGTAGTGGAGAGTGCAGCTCGCATCCAGTCGGCCGTGCGTCAGCAATCATACTTCACAAGCTGCGCCCAGGGAGAGCGGGTGCAGATGTGTCCCAAAAAAGCGAGTGTACGAGACCGAGTGTGGACAGAGTGAGCTCGAGTGTACTGATATCGCGCCAGGAGATGGCAGTTGGGTTTGAACTGCAGAGGTCTTCCCGCTCACTGCGTATCGCGCATTCTAAAAACATTCAGTTGGCCACTACTTGCTTCACTCACTCAGCACATTCCTTCTTTCGCTGGCTGCGTGTCGTCTGCTGCAATAATAACCATTGGCATGCGGGGAGCCGATATATTTTAGTTTGGAATAGGTGGACAGCGCATGCGTACTGCAAGACCCCCCGCACCCCGTCACAGCGTGTTCAACTGCCAACTCCTGCCGCAATGACGGGAAGTGTACGTGAGAGTGCTGAGTGCGAGTGCGAGTGCGAGTGTTCATCATTTGGGAAACAGCCAGAACACAGGTTGGATTGAGTTCAGTCCGATTGGCCACAATGCGTGATAATATGGAAGGGATTAATATCGATGTTTCAAATTGGAAAAAGGACATCTCTACCAGCGTTCAAAAGGTACTGTACCCGAATTCCGCATAGCCACCACCTATTATCCGCTGGATGGTAAGGATTGCAGGGACGTTGATACCCAGCTAGATTAACCAACACTTCCCTAATAGGTGAATAACTAGGAATCTCTCGTAACACTATCGGAATACAATAGTACTACTACCTAGTTACATACAAAATCCTACTATAAAATAGCGCAGGACGAGAATCTCGGATCACGAGGGTGAACGGTTAAAATAAAAATAAGCGGTCGCCAGTATCTAACTAGTAGTACGCAACGTATTAGCATATCACACTCAACATAAGAACGATAAAAAATAAAAATTTAAATTAAAATGATAGCTCCTCCAATCATCAAATTATACCTGTACAAAGGTATTCTGACCTCTCCAGAGTCCTTCTCAATCAAAAGATAACTTTACATTACCATACAATTCGTATTTTAAGTATTTAAAAGAATGGCAACTACTTGTTGTACACCCTGCATTTTTTCAGTACTAAAACTTGTTAAAATGTACGTCACTATTTGCATCACTCTCCCTACGTGATACAGAGTTTACTCTTACTCGCTGTTCTTTTTCCAAACTGTAAACATTTAATATTTAACATTATCATTATTATTATTATTAATATTATCATTATTTACAAATTATTTACAAAGCAGTTCGAATAATCGCGTCCAGCACGATATTCATGTTGATCTCAAAAGATCCTACTAGATCTCCTCTCCAGCATTTATTCTCCTTTTTAAAGAAATCATATTATCATGTTTACCTTCGTGGAAAAATTATGTTGCATCCATTAGAACATCTGTAGCGAGCAGTTAAGCTAATTACTGTTCTGGTTTGTCAAATCCATTAATAAAACAATACATTACGAATATTATGCCAGACTATCTCATTCCCATAATTATAACTTTCCGTGGTGCGTGGCATTAATCCTCACTAACACATAAATTGCAATCTTCCCATGTCATTTCCAATGACTACACTGTCATTCTGTACAGAACGTTGCCTTATGTTACAATCACAATAATACTCCTCTTTAACAATGAACAAGTCTTCAACTAGCGTCAATACGCACACATTTCTTACCCAATATCTCATTTCATTACGATGTAGCACGGCATTACAAAAAGATTTACCCATCTCTATACATTTCCAAAATGTATGAGAATCAGTAACACTATTCAATATACACGACTGCGTGTTATATCTATCAAGTTACAAGTTACAAATCCTTCTAGCGATAATACATAGTCCTCGTGCTCTTATAAAATTCTGTACTTGTTCTGTTCACATAACTGTATCATTTCTGTACAACTTTATTTTCTACACACCCTGTAGTTTCATATTTGCGATAACATCATTTCATATTCGAAGTTCGACCACATTACATTAAAATAACCCCTTCTGAGATACTAGTCTGCATATATTTGTTTATTTATTAACAATACTTCCATTGTAATAATGAATGAATCTACATCATATTACCTCCTTTAACTTTTATTATGACAACATGTTGGTATAATTTACCACACCTTGTCCTTCTTCCGCATTTCCTTGCTCATAAAGCATAGTTTCAAATATTATTAACTCTAACAATGAGTTACTTATTTTTGTGTTATCATTTTGAATTATTGTCAACAATGTAATCCTTCTACATTCTCAAATAAGTCATAGTACTAACATTGAAATGTTACAAAGTCTTATCGTTGTATTCATTGAATTATGCATGTCAAAATAATTTATCAAAGTATTATGAAAGCATTTTATCGAAGCTTATTATCATATCAATATCGGCGCATTTTATCGAAGCATTCCACTCTTTTATAAAACGGATTCGCATCAAATCGTAAAATTCTACAACGTATTTCCAAAATTAAATTACCAACAAAGACAAAAAATAATTTAAAACGTCAAAAACGACACACGCTGACGTCAAAAGAAATTTACTTTTAATTTACATGAATCTAACACAATAATAACATCGTTAATAAAAGGTTACATCATCATCATCATGTTTTTCAGTCACGCGACTGGTCTGTCCCTACAATGAGTCTTTTCCACGTTGTTCGGTCTTGTACTGTCCTTTTGGCCACTTCATAACTTCGAAGGCCAGTGCCATATAGGAAAGATCTCATGAAAGTGTTCCGTGGCCTCCCGCAAGGGTGTTTTCCAACAATAAATTTTGTTCACATCTGAATATCCCCAAAATATGGCAAAACTAATAAATATAGTATAAACATTCATCTACCTTCAGCTCTGATGATTTCATGATAACCTGTGCTGTTGACTAGAAGTTATACTCTGCACTCCTGGTCGCGTGCCTGGCATTCCTCCCAGTCTAACGGTTCCACGTGGGTGCTTGGAGGCGTGCACAGCTGGTCTAACCTCACTCCCAGTGCGATCTCACGTACGGTTGGAACAGCTCCGCCAACACCTCTGCTTTCTTCTCGGCTAACGAACCTGGACCTCTCGTACATTTCTGAACCAGATGGTTCTGACGAAACTCGCTTCAAACGTCTCCTCTCGTGTAGGCATTCATTGAAATAATATGCTGTGGTATACATGCTATGAGATTTCCGAGACGAGATTGGAAACTCAAGTAGTTTTAGCAGCATTTGTGATGTCAGTGGACTGCGGTTGAAATTGCAGTAACGATCCATGGTTTCCATTGTTGTCTCAGGTCACCTCTGGTCTCCACACCATTTAGTATAGGTTAGCTTCCCTCCATAGTTTAGTAATTCATGACGATTCCGGACGTGATAATGTTGAAACGTCCCCTCTGACTCGAGTTTGTTAACATTCAGTAAAATGGTGTCTCTTATATTTCCGTAGATAGCTTGTAATATATATTGCTTCCTCTCAATATTTCTCCAATAATGTAGATCGCTGTATTTCAATAGTGTTCTTAGAACAAGTCCTTTTTGTATAATGTAATATTCTTCACCGGAGATTCAACTCCTAGTTGACTGATGTGAATGGCTCTCCTTCCGTCAAAGTATTTCCTTGTCGGTCGTTCTATGTACCTGCAGGTCTGGAATCGACCAGTCACAAAAATGGAATGACTCTCTTGATATTTTCCTTCTAGTCTCCTCGGCTTTCGATAATGGCGTCGCTAGCCTCGAACAATATAAATTCATTTAATCTGAAAATATGTCCATTCGTAGCTTTAAACTTAAAATTTAATTTCGGTGAATACATTTTATTTATTTTTCTCTTCATATTGGTGCGGTGTAATTATTTATAATTGTCTTTTTAAAATATTATAATATTTTATTTTTCAGATAAATAAAATCTTCTGATTGGCTATTGAGTTACTATGCAGTTTTCATTGCTGTGACTTATAAGTTTAGTGACGTGTGCCGATATCTATCTCTCTCTCGATCGTAAGCGTGCCGCGAGTAAATTTCCACGTGCGGTCGCGAGCTAAATCCTCTCTCTCTCCGCTCGGCTGATAAAACGGGTTCTCGACAGTCTAGCTTGGTAAAAACTTGTAATATTGTCAATTCGCTGCTTCAATAAAATCTCATTCACTCCTTGCTAGAATATTTTATACAGAAACCTTTCCATTCTCGTTCTTTATAAATGATGTAATATCCTCATACAACTCAGCAATAGCTTCCGCTAGTATAACAGAATGCTTATGAGTCTGGCAAGTTACTTTCACTCCTTCAAATCCACATACAAATTGTTGCGTGAGACAGTTCGAACCTCGCCTCATGTATTTCCATGCTACTATTAAATTCGAGTTCAGATCCCTTTTTGACCCGATAATGAAAGTATAACATGTACTTTCGTCATTCTTGTACTCATTTACATCTCTCGAACCGAATTTATCCATTTAATGAATCCTAGGATAAAATCTTTTTAATTTAGATTGGTTAAATTTACCAATCGGATGATTATCATCAATCCTCACAATTTTGTAACGGTTGTTTCCATATACTTTTCCTACCTTGAAGGGACCACGGAACAGACTTGAAAATTGTATGTACACCTTCTTCAAGGCATCAGCTTTCACTGGAATGCGTATTAAAACAAGTTATTCAACTTTCAGTGGTAGGCTGAATCGTTTTCCTCGGACTCCCTTCAACCTCTTCTCAGTTTGTTTAATTAAGTGCTCCCTCGCTGATTCTATCCGCTGTTCTATCTGTGGTTCGTCGTCTTCGGGAATGTTGAAAATCCCATTCCATGGTCTGCTTGGTTTTTCTCCGAAATGCTACATGACTGGAATTTTGTTGGTGCTTTCATGACGTGTATTATTTATGCAGAGCTGTATCAAAGGTACTACCTTCACCCAGTTCGCATGATTGTCAGAACTATACAGCCTTATGTATTTTGAAGCCTCCAACATTAATATCTCGGAAGGATTAGTTTCTGGACTCATCGGAGCAGGTCCAAAGATGTCCTGACTAAACAGTTCTAAGGGCTTTGTTGGGATAATCGCCTTCGGTCTTTCCTTTAATAATTCCGAAGCATACTTATTCTTCTGACATAGTTCACATGACCTCACTACGTCGGCGATCGAATCTCGCATATTGTTCCAATAACATTTTTCCTGCGCAGTGCTGTACGTCTTATTAACACCTCCATGTCCAATGCTTTTGTGCGCTAACCAAACAACTGGCACAATCAACTTCGGTGGAACGACAATTCTCTCCTTGGTATGTTCTGCATCAACATATCTACATACAATATCTTCTTCGATTACGTAGTGCGTGGACCTCTTTCTAGTTTCCATGTAGTTTTCATCTTCTACAGTCAATCTTCCTGACAATAGTCTATACATGTTCTTTACAGGTGCGTGTCTTCTCTAGGTTAACGCTATCCTTCTTAACTTATTCAAGGTTGTCTGGTCCTCATCATCCGTCTGGACTATATTAATCTTCACATTGGCTCTCAGCTGTAGGATTTCTGGAAAGTATATCCGCAAGCAAGTTGTCTACCTGGGACGCGCACAATAGTTGCATCAAATTGCTGTAAAAACATCGTCCATCTTGTCATACGGTCATTTGTTAGATCTGATTTAAGCATGAACTTTAAAGCTTTATGGTTCGTTCTGATAATAATCTGGTGTCCCAGCATAATCTTCTTCCATTGCTGTAGCGCATTTATGACTGCTAAGGCTTCCAACTCAGTCGTATAATAATTGATTTCATGGGGACGCAGTTTTCTGCTCTTGAACGAAATGTAATGATTATTTCCCTATTGGTCTTATTGATAAAGGACTGCGCTGATTCCCACTACTGAAGCATCTGTCTCTAACGATGAATGAATTTTCGAAATCTGGATACTTCGATTAAATATTATTTCTTAGCATCTCCTTTGCTTGAATAAAGGTTTTTTCAGCGGCCTGGTCCCATTTACACCTATTATTTTTCTTTAACAGTTCATGGAGTGGTGCCATCACTTCAGAACAACGAGGACAATGACTGATGAAAAACTGACATAAACCCGCAAAACCTCGAATTTCTCTTATCTTGGTTGGTTTTGGGAATTTCAAAATTGCCTCAATTTTATCCTCGTTCGGGTGATAACCGAACTGATCAATCGTGTGTCCTAGGAAATTTATCTTCTTTTGGAAAAATTGACACTTGTTATAATTCACTTTTATGTTAACCTCTCTCAGGTTCTCGAACAATTTCTTTAAATGCAGCAAGAGTTGCTCAAGCGTTTCAGAAGAAATAATTAAATCATCCACATAACATATGACGTTGGCTTCAACTTCGTCAATTAACTTGTTGTCTAGTGCTCTTATCAGTGAAGGGCTTGAGTTAACGATACCAAACGGTACACGTTGATATACGTAACTAGTCTGATTAAATAGGAATCCTGTATAGCACTTACTATCCCCAGTAAGCTCGATTTGATAGAAAGAAGTTGTCAAATCAATTAGCGAAAAGCAGGTCTTTCCACGAAACTTCTTGAGTAATTCCCTTATTTTAGGCGGACGGTCAAATTCTTTCAGTAATAATCGGTTAATGCCCCTGGCATCTAAATATACTCTTAAGCTTCCATCTGCTCTCTTCACTACTGTGATGGGGTTTAAATAAGGCGTAGCTTGTTTCCTTACAATACCGTCTTTCTCCATGCCTTTTTTAAATTCTGCCACTTCTGCCTGATACTTTTCTGGGATGGGGTATAATTTATTTTTGAATGGTGCATCGTCAATAAGCTTTATCTGATACTTGAATCCTTTAATTAAACCTGACTTTTCATCGAATACATCGGCATATTCCTGGATTAATCCTTCCAGCTTTCCCTGGTAATCTTCATAATTATCGATATTCAGTCCATACTGAGCTGGTTTTTCTGATTCAATTTCCATTACTATTCTTTCCAAGTTTTCTTCTGTTCTTTAATTTCCTTTGAGGTACTCATTTTCCTGTTCTTCTGAGTCTTCTGTCTCAATAATTCTTTCATTAAATTTAATAAACCCATTCCTTAAATCAATAACTGCTCCAGTTTTAGTTATGAAATCAATCCCAAGTATAGCATCCAAACTTATCTTACTGAAGTCAGTGAATATCTGCTCATATTTATGATTATTTATCGAAAATTACATCAGCACTTGTACTTTAGATTTCATAGTTTTATCATTGAATACACCTCGTACTTTAATAGATGATTCAGGCATTGCCACGATCGATCATCCAACTTTCAGTCGACTGTAACAATTCTCTGACAATATCGAAGCTGTAGCCCCTGTATCCAATAACGTTCTTAAACTTTCGCCCTCGGTCTCACTTTGAATAACTGGTAATCTTGCTACTCATCCTTTCTCGGGCTCCTATCTTTCATATAGCCAGTCTTCATCTGTCACTTGGTAAAGTTAATTTATGGCGATCTCATGCCTCAATATTGTGATCTCATCTTCTCCTACCCCCGTTTAACAAATGAAGTTTTATTTTTTACCCCGCCTGAGTCTTGACCTTGCCGACTCGTTGAGAGTTGTGGTTCAGCATTTTCATGAGCCTGATTCCGAGGGTTTCTCTCCTCCCTTCGTCTGAGATTTTCAGGAATTCTTGACTTTCCTTTCCTCTATTTTCGTAAAACCTCTGGACATTTTCATCATTACGCCATCCTCTGTTGCACGTTTGTTGTTATTGTTGCTGCTGTTGTTTCCGGGCGAAGTTGTCATTCCAGTTTTTATACCGGCGATAAGCTTCCCCGTTCGGTCTACTATCTCGGTTATAGTGTCCATTTCTTCAGAAATCGTTATTTGGTGGTAACCTGTCCTTCTATGTCCATTATTCCAATAAAGATTTTGATACGGCCTTCCTTCCCTGAGTCGTCTATATCCTGGCTGATAACGATCTCGTCCGTAATATGTAGTTCTTGTTGGACCTACTCTGCCCTGTTCTCTTTCTGTTTGTTGCATCTGATCTACTAATACCGTGTGAACATCTCGATTTCCATGCCTTGATCTGTTGTTGGGGGTATTAGGCACTGTACTAGTATGGTCTAGACGTCTGAGAATCTCTGTCATTCCTTGTAATGTTTTTACGTCTGCAGCTATTAAGTGTTTTCTCACTTCTGTAGGCAGGTGGCGTGATATAGCGAGGACTAATTCTCCCTCGGCTAACGGTGGCTGAAGATACCGAAGACAAGCAAGTTGACTCGTCAGAGAGCTTGCGTAACGGGCTGGAACAGAGTACGCATACTTCTTGGAATATATGTCTGCTCTTATATCCTGCTGTAGCTCTTTGCTCCAAAATCTCTTTTGTAAGGCGTCAGCAAATTCCTCAAAATTGTGGTAGGTATACCTAAAAGCTCTGTGCCGAATTAATGCTTCAGATTCCAAGTATTTCTCCACTACTCTCATCTCGCGATCCCTAAGTATCCTATTATAATTTAGATAACACCTCATTTCGCGTAGGAATACGACTGCAGTAACATTCCCAATTCCGGAAAAGCGTGCAGGCTTGTCATCGATGTTTTTCAAAACAATAACATTTTGACCTCCTCTATGTATGCCTTGATCGTAGATTCCACCCATACCATCATATTCCCTATGAATTCGCTCCGTTCCTGGCGTTACATTCTGCCTAAAATGGGTATGGCTGTCCATACTCTCCCTGTCGTCTTCAATTCGATCTGCGCGAGCTTCATATTTTCCTACTACTTCTCTCAACTTTTCATCACGTTCCTTGAAGAATTTAGTTAAATCTTCCCTCAAATCCTGGCATACATTGGTTCTAAGAACAGAAGCATCGCTAGTTTCTTTCATATTGAGTTCCTTTAATTTATTATTAATTTCCAACATATCATTTTCCTGACTAGATTTAAGTTTGGCTAACACTACAGTTACATTGTCTACAATTCGTTTAATAACGTTGAATTCTTCCAACTTTCCCGAATCTGCTTTAGTTACAATATCATTAAGAGTGGTGACGCTCGATTGTTGTACTTCCATCATACGCTTGGTTAACTCTTCTCTTAAGTTTGCAACATTTACATTAGCATTTAATTCAATATTTCTGACATCCTTTTTTGGCATGCATTTCTAACATATATTCTCTATTAGAGTTTAACACATCTTCCTTCAAGTCATTGACAGATTTAATAATACAAGCAGATATATCAACATTTATCCCTTCCTCGACCAGTTTCTTCTGATCGGCCAACTTACTTTGTAGACAAGTGTATCCAAATAGAGATGGGTTATGCCCTAATCCTGAAATAAATTACATAAAATTAATAAATACACTAGGATGACCAGTTTCGATCGTCAAGTGATCATCATCAGATCCATTACACTTAGGCTATAGCATCTATGTTTGAGAATACAGGTGAAAAATGTATACAATATGCACAATTATTTAGTTGCAGTGTTGGTAATGCAACTGTCAGTGTATCCTAAATGTGGTATATCTAATGTTAGGTGAAATTCTAAAATGGTGATAAAAATCCGGAATTTGTCTGTTCGGGGTGATTATATGGTTATACAAAATCAACTAAGGTTATACTGTAACAATACAGGCTGATACCTATCCGGTTGTCTTCCTAACTGGGACTTCAAGAAGTTTCGTGTTCACTCTGGTACCACTCTGGTATGTATAAAATATTTTCGTCATGAAACGAAATGACAGTTTTGGAAAATCACAAACATTATTATTCGAACAATCTATGTTTGAGAATACAGGTGAAAAATATATACAATATGCACAATTATTTAGTTGCAGTGTTGGTAATGCAACTGTCAGTGTATGCTAAATGTGGTATATCTAATGTTAGGTGAAATTCTAAAATGGTGATAAAAATCCGGAATATGTCTGTTCGGGGTGATTATATGGTTATACAAAATCAACTAAGGTTATACTGTAATAATACAGGCTGATACCTATCCGGTTGTCTTCCTAACTGGGACTTCAAGCAGTTTCGTGTTCACTCTGGTACCACTCTGGTATGTATAAAATATTTTCGTCATGAAACGAAATGACAGTTTTGGAAAACCACAAACATTATTATTCGAACATGTGAATACAACATATTTAACACAGTTCTGATAAAAATTGTCCATGACACTCTAACGTTTGTCTATTATGAAACATGGTATTTTACGATTGTTGTATAAAAGCTTTTTGGATCTTAAAAATGTTTGGTAATTATTTATAGCTACTGAGAGCTAATATACGTGTAAAGCAATTAATGTTTGCGTGAATTGAGTTATAATAAGGCAGATATTAGACATCGATGGATGATCAATATCAGATTTTCCATATTAAACAAGCTGATAAGCTATTACTGAGTGAATTAATGTGTATTTTTGAACGTGAATTACATTCACGATTACAGTTACTAGAAAGCTAGTAGACTTTTGAATCCAACATTTAAAACCAAGTTATGCATTGTAACAACTAATCTAAAATGGATTGCTAATAGTAACATATGTTTCAGTGGAAAGTTACGATTTGAAAGACGTGTAATAATAATTGTATAACATTATAATAATAATGAGTGAAAGTTTAAGGGATGGTAATTTAAATATTTTGGGAATGATTTAAAATGAATTGTTTGTACAGCCCCGGGGGGGGGGCAGTACCCCTGAAAGCCACCTCTTTCACTAAAACCACCCCAACTGGCAACATCATAAGACCAGAACATTATCTTTACACAGCAAGAGGCGGCCACCCAGCTCGGGAGGTTAGCCAACTACTTGCAACACATACATAAACATCTACACCAACAACTAAATGGGGCAGCTACGTTGACGTAATGCTGACCATGCAGCACCTAAAAGTATAAGAAGTGGAGTCCTAACTAGGAGCCACTATCTGTTCTATTCAGTGCGTCGCCTACGGCCCTAGCCAACGTCTGTTCCTGCTACATCAGGTGAGATTCAGCAAAGTGCTCAGACTCCTTTATTTTGTACCCCAAACTTGTACACACTAGTTGTATTTTACATTTGCCTAAGACTTCCCAAAAGGGACTTACAAATTCACACTCGCTGACCAATAAACACATGGTCAGTAAATTACACTTGCATTGATAATTACACTCCTCTTCACGTCCTCATACCCTTCCTGACCTTCGTCACGATTGTCCGTGACCGTAGTAGCCAGTAACTGCTTTGTCAGACTGCATTGTATTTCCCAGCACGCGACTCGACTACATAACGTCGAGCCGCTGACATAAGCACGCCTATTGTATTACTCATACCATCCAGCTGGCAGACCAGCACAGTAGCCTGCACTCAGAGGTCCATCCCCTAATAAGCACTCGCATCTTTGCAGGAACACCCCCTAGCGTTTAAACACTAAACAACACACTACACTAGTAAGCTCTCCCAGCTACGGGAAGCTGCTATTATTTAGTAACAACCTTCCAAATCAGTACAGTGACACAAGAGTTTTATCCCTAAATACCCCCCCCCCCCACCCCCAACTAAGGGATCTAAAACATGTTATAATTTACTGAAGCGATATTACGTTCGATTAGCTTTATTGTTCGTCGGATATGACCAAATAAGACTATAACAGATCTGAATAGAACACCTGTCAATGGATTAATGAATAATGTAGGAGAGGTTCGAACAACGAATTAAGTGTATAAATGTATATAGATTAATACGAATTTATTAGGGTTTCTGTATGTGTAAAATTAATTTGTATGACATTGTAAAATTCAAAGACGTTTATTTTGAACTTCGTTTAAAATGCTGTAATATTTGAGCAGCATAATTTAGCCAAATTTCAGGCTAACGTCACATTTGACTATCATGTGCTTCAGTGGAAGCAAACATATATTTTGTTGAGTGGAGAGAATTTCCACGAAGCAGCAGTTTCTTAGACAGTAAACTGTTGATCCAATTTTAAATTTTCTTCGGATGACTTGGTGATTTATATTAGAACCAGGATGTGCTACGAGGACCAGTGGGTTATTTTATTGAATGCTTAACCTTATGCCCGAGATTAATATATTTTTAAGAGTCTTGTTAGTTCATTTTGAGCTGATTTTCGTTTCCATTTCGTCGACCACTGGCATCTTCTTATCACATTCTTTTATATTGAGGTATCCTTATCCCTGGTTGATCCTAGTTGGTAGAGTTTTGGGGGTTATTTCAGCCGGGTGCTTCCAGATTCTATGATCCAGTTCTTCCATCGGATTACAACACGTAAGACCACGTGGATACGGGTACACCTTTATATGGCGACCCTACCTCTGGGGATATCGAACTGCCTTATTATAATGCCGTAGTGGATAGCCACCATTATATGGCGACCCATCAAGTGGTGCACTTGAATTAGCATTCTCGAATACTCTAATGGAAGGCCATCATCGTTTGAGGACACATTTTATGTGGTTATCGAGTTGGTATTTTCGAATTATCTAATCGTTAGCAATTTTTCTTTGGCACCGCTACGATTATAGACTTCGAATTCGTTGGGAATTCGCGTTTCTTAGAAATGTGAATTTGAGTTTACTCAATCTACCTGGCATACAGATAGAATTATCGCCATTAATTTAAATTCATTTGATATTTTTTCCGTGCCTTTAAATGTAATTGTACATGATTACGACATGATCATAAGGGAGATTTCTTTGAAACTTTTATAGACCAGCGTGGTCATATGGGGCATGACATGGGGACATTTTCACTCCATGCTTGTCAGCCATTTTATGCTTGTCACCGGCGATGATATTTGAAGGTCATCTGTAATACTAAATTCATTTCTTTTTAATACCAAATTTATTAATTAAGACTTGCGATTATAATTTAAACCATTTTAATATGAATCACCATACGCACATACCTCCTATTTTCTAGTAGATCAAAATTAGTTATTAAGTTTAGAAGCCAAACCAATTATAATGCTCATATTGGTGAAAATGATCATTCTAAGTGTGTCAATTCTGCTATAAATGTGTTGTATTCCTGTATTTCTCTCTATATATTGTATAACATGTCTGGTTCAGCGACTATGGACGATGTTGTGGCTTTGCTACAGGCCATGCAAGAAAAGTTGGGCAAGCAGGAACAGGATTTGGCTGAAAGCAGGTCAAATACCCAAGCTAGTTTAGAAAAAATTAACGAAACAGTTAACAAAAACACTGAATTGGTTAATAAAAGCGCAGAATCAGCCCAGGGAGATACGAGTCAGCTCCACTTATCTCTCAAACGTCTTCAAGACAGTAACCGTAAAATCTCAGATAGGGCTAAAGAGATTAAAGAAAAAATTAATGATGTAGAGACTACTGTAGACAGTGTCCAGGAAGACGTTATACTTGTTCAACTGGACATTAGAAATGTTAACGTAGAAGTAAGTAACGTCCGTTCCAATGAACCACCGGTAGAAGTAAAATTGAATGCAGCTCAAACTGATATTACAGCTACACAAAATAAAATTATTAGCACTGAGGCCAAGCTTGATGCAACTCAGGAGAAGATTATTAGCACTGAGGCTAAATTAGATGCAGCTCAGACTGACATCACAGCTACACAAAATAAAATTATTAGCACTGAGGCCAAGCTTGATGCAACTCAGGAGAAAATAGTTAGCACAGATAATCTTGAAACCAGTATACAATCTAATATTTCTGGCATTCAGGAGGATGTCAGAAATATTAAATTGGAACTGGATAATAATCAGAAAGAAAACCAGAATAGTTTAGATGCTCTCCAATTGCAATTTTCAAACGAAGCAATTTCAACGAAAGGAACTTTGTCTAGATTAGAAGGAGACATGGCTCTTCTCAAGGAAAAGGTGGATGATCATAACAATGTTTAAGTAAAGACTTGAAATCGACCTAAAGGCAATTGTTAGCGATCAAGTAACTATCATACGAGGAGAGATCACTAAAATTAATGAAGATATTGTCAAAAATATAAGATCTGATTTAGAGTTAAAGATTTCCAAGTCGGAAATAAGACTTAACAAAGATATTTCCCAGGCTAGAGAGGACACTGAAAAAAGAATCAATTCAGTTCAGACTATGCTAACAGATAGTGTTAACAATCTTAGGGAATACTTAGAGTCTCAGATTAAGACCGTAACCCTGAAATTAGATCAAGTTAAGTTAGATGTTAACTCAGAGCGAGTGAAAAAGACATCAGAATTGAACGAGATCAGGCAGGAGTTAAATAAGTTCAATTTAACAGATCATGTAGATATGGACGCATTAAGAAACGAATTTAAATCGCAATTCGAAACACTAAAGACTACTGTAAATTCCGTTAGGGAAGGTACAGTTCCCCACGCTAGGTAGAGGATAGACACGACATCTCCCGCGAGGAACTATATGGCACGGTCTAATGGGGCAGAAGAAACTGAACAGTTAAGACATAGGTCAGAAGTTCCAAGTACAAGCATTCCTGAGTATGTTCCTAGAGATTTTATAACATCTACACCTACCGACAGACCTAACGTGATGATCGTTAGGAATTACGAAGAGAAAATTAAAAAAATCAAACACCGACGGTCTAACTCCGATCGAGTTTATTAGAAATCTCCAGGACTATTTTACGGAACATCACGTAACTAGGGATAGAGAACTACGAGTTGTGGAGAGACACCTGCGGAAGGACCTCTGAATTGGTTCCGAGGATTCCGTTATACCTTCGACAATTTCTAACAGTTCTCTGAATCGTTCATCAAACGATGTTGGTCCATCGAGGTTTAGCACGCTGTGAGAGCTGAAATATACTCTAGAAAGTATAGTAGTACTGGTCCGACTAGCTATTCAGAACTTTTCACCTCGCAGTTAGCCCGTCTTCGTTTCCTTCAACCCCCATTGACACAGGAGGAAATTCTTGAAACGATATCAGGTCAGTTACCAGTAGAGGTCAGACGTAA
Organism: Meconema thalassinum; assembly: GCA_946902985.2. NCBI lineage: Eukaryota > Metazoa > Arthropoda > Insecta > Orthoptera > Tettigoniidae > Meconema > Meconema thalassinum. The sequence goes on along the minus strand of OX336389.2, from coordinate 1,233,849,301 downwards.
CATAATTTCGTCTGGGGTAGCGGATTTAGCCACTATGGACGATTTACTCCGTAGGTTAGATCACACATCTATTCCACCCACGATAGTAAAAAGCGGAAGGACGGAAGCTAAGACAGTGAACGCTGTGGTGATGGATATAACCCAACAGACAGAAAGATCGAATCAGAATGAGTCAAAATGGGTAGGCCCCATTAGAAGCAATATGTACAACGACCAACGGTACGACTCAAGGAATAACCAAGAACCTTACCGGAATTATCAATCCAGATACTATAAAGGACAAGATAGGTCGTATCAGTCCAACAGAGAACAGGAAAGATATAGACCGTATCAAGATAGAGATATGAATGATCGATTCGGAAATAGGAATCAAGAAAGAGAACAGTACCAGCAAAGAAATAATCGTCATCACAACCGAAACGCTGATAATAGAACCTTTGGCAACAGGGAAAGGCAAGGTTACTTTCAGAGACAGGAAAGAAACCGACAAGGATACTTGAGATATAAGAACTATCGAGATAAAAATTATCATAGCCAAGAAGAAAGGGAACAGTCTAGAAAATACAGGGAAAAGAGAGAAGAAAGAAATAACAGAAGAAGAGACACAGAAAGTGAACCAGAACCAGGGACTAGCCAAGAAGCTGATAGACAGGAAAGGCATCCCATAGAAAGAAGAAAAACTCCGAATTTAAATTCTCAACAGAATGAAATTGTTATTCATTATCCATTTGACATAAAACTATATGGACGATAGTATAAGAGGGAAGAAAAACCTCAGAAAATATCATAAAAAGTTTGAATGATAACAAAATACTGTTCACATAGTGAATATCTAGAATGATAAAATAAAAGTATTCACATATTTTTATTTGCTGAGTTGGGAGAGAGATGAGCCAGTATTTTGCATTGATTTGGAACCTGGACATGTTAGAAAGAACTCAGATGATATTTTTATGGCAATATTTCAACTGCAAGCAGCAGCATTGACTTCGTGACGCACGCTTAGGAGTTGTACTATCAACCCGCATTACAATCTTGACCACGTGACTTGGCCAAGGTACAGTTATTGCTTTCAAGATATATGCCGTGCAAACGTGACTCCAATACACGCTGTTATAAAGTACTACGAAGATCACAGAGGGGATCGACAACTGGCAAATACATTGTTTTTTATGTAGAAACGAATTGAGAATGATTTTGATATTATAAATGCACATTTCAGAATACCAGTTGATTATCGCAATCATTCTGTGTCGACATCGATTGTCATATCGTTTGAACCCTGGAGTATTGTGGGTATACTGGCAGTCAGTATGAAATATCTCGCTCGGGAGAGATATTCATTTCGTTCGTAATACTACTTCAGAATCAGCCAAGAAACGTGTCCGCTGGCGTGATTGAAAGTAGGATTATCAAGTGAAAATTAAATTGTGCGGAATTAGAATATTCCGGTACATAACGATTAGTCTTGACTTGCTACAGCAAGACGCGAGTGTTAGAAACGCATGGGAAGAACGAATAGCCCATTGTGTTAGATTTGAGTGTAATGAAAGTGAACACAGTTTTCATATAGACTGGTTATATTCTACTGCCATTATAAAACATTTGAACTTTAAAGTACGGCCATTATATACTGCAGCAATGAACATTGATATTATATTGTGTGGAAATACACTTCGATACACTACAGCGATGATGAAGAAATACTAAATGAATAACAGGAATGCAGCAGCTTAGCAGAGTTGAGCATTTGGAATGATTACTAAGCTTTACTTTTGAGATATTGACACTACATTCGTACTTCTACTATATGAACTTTCAATGGCATTTTCAACTAAGCTATCGAGCAAACGTAAGACGTGTCGGTGCGATGAACTTTGCAACGTGGACAGGTGTTTTTTCGAGCCGGATGGGAACGGGGTTCGATTCTACGCAGTTCCAGGCGGTACGAGAACTGCGCAACGCAATGGACAAGGGTTCAGTCCCTACCAGGAATGTGTGCTTCAAACATTCTTTTCCATTTTCATAGAGATGACCACGAACAAGGCAGCTGGAAACATTTCATATACTGTAAGTAGACAGTATGAATTAGTCATACTTTAGAATGTCCTTCTGTCACCAATTTTTATTCAGTAGATAGAAAGTGCATTCTAGGGCTAGACTTGATACTTTTTATCATTTCTGTCCAAGCATGTATTTTATTTGTAGTTAATATTAATATTAAATGTGATGTTATTTTTAAAGCATTACTTTTCTTTTTCTAAATTTACTTTGGCGATAAATTGAGCATTATAATTGGTTGTGAAGACACGATATAAGAAGAAACCGGACCAAGACTACGATAAAATTATATAAGAATAGTCGTTAGCAAGAAGATGACCGATATTTCACATACACTTGAACATTATTCGGAATAAATACTTGTGACTATTTAAACAACAAAACAGAATATTTTGGCATTACATGCAACATTGTTTGATAGATGTGTTAGTCTATTTTTCATCGAGTGCGATATAGACTTGGAAATATAGTGATTTCTAGTGTGAACAATTACGATTTTTGGATTAGGCTTTTACGATCCACATTTTTGAATTTCTTATTGAATATAGTCACTTTTTCGAGTTCGTTCAGTTTTTCAATTTTCTTTATTCTTTTGGAATACTCCAACTTGGTTAAGCGTTTGATTCTAATGGATTATTTGTACCTTCTTAAGTCAGGCTCTTTCTCATGATGTAGTTTCTTACGTGTTTCCTTAGAGGAGAATCTCCATTTCGAATTTCTTTTAGGCGAAAACTGAATTGTTCTTTTTATAGTGATCACTCTATAATTCTTCGAAAGAAATATTTTTGAAATATGAGAGTACAATGAAATGAAATGAAATATTATTAAAAGAAAAGAAATTTATGTATAAAATATTTTCGTCAAGAAACGAAATGACAGTTTTGGAAAATCGCAAACATTATTATTCGAACATGTGAATACAACATATTTAACACAGTTCTGATAAAAATTGTCCATGACACTCTAACTTTTGTCTATTATGAAACATGGTATTTTACGATTGTTGTATAAAAGCTTTTTGGATCTTAAAAATGTTTGGTAATTATTTATAGCTATTGAGAGCTAATATATGTGTAAAGCAATTAATGTTTGCGTGAATTGAGAAATAATAAGGCAGATATTAGACATCGATGGATGATCAATATCAGATTTCCCATATTAAATAAGCTGATAAGCTATTACTGAGTGAATTAATGTGTATTTTTGAACGTGAATTACAGTCACGATTACAGTTACTAGAAAGCTAGTAGACTTTTGAATCCAACATTTAAAACCAAGTTATGCATTGTAACAACTAATCTAAAATGGATTGCTAATAGTAACATATGTTTCAGTGGAAAGTTACGATTTGAAAGACGTGTTATAATAATTGTATAACATTATAATAACAATGAGTGGAAGTTTAAGGGATGATAATTTAAATATTTTGTGAATGATTTAAAATGAATTGTTATAATTTACTGAGGCGATATTACGTTCGATTAGCTTTATTGTTCATCGGATATGACCAAATAAGACTATAACAGATCTGAATAGAATACCTGTCAATGGATTAATGAATAATGTAGGAGAGGTTCGAACAACGAATTAAGTGTATAAATGTATATAGATTAATACGAATTTATTAGGGTTTCTGTATTTGTAAAATTAATTTGTATGACATTGTAAAATTCAAAGACGTTTATTTTGAACTTCGTTTAAAATGCTGTAATATTTGAGCAGCATAATTTAGCCAAATTTCAGGCTAACGTCACATTTGACTATCATGTGCTTCAGTGGAAGCAAACATATATTTTGTTGAGTGGAGAGAATTTCCACGAAGCAGCAGTTTCTTAGACATTAAACTGTTGATCCAATTTTAAATTTTCTTCGGATGACTTGGTGATTTATATTAGAACCAGGATGTGCTACGAGGACCAGTGGGTTATTTTATTGAATGCTTAGCCTTATGCCCGAGATTAATTTATTTTTAAGAGTCTTGTTAGTTCATTTTGAGCTGATTTTCGTTTTCATTTCGTCGACCACTGGCATCTTCTTATCACATTCTTTTATATTGAGGTATCCTTATCCCTGGTTGATCCTAGTTGGTAGAGTTTTGGGGGTTATTTCAGCCGGGTGCTTCCAGATTCTACGATCCAGTTCTTCCATCGGATTACAACAGGTAAGACCACGTCGATACGGGTACAGTAGTATGGTGAAGGAAATAGAGTCGAGATGTAGAAAAGCGAATGCAGTGAGTCCTTGGTTGCGATGTACAGCATTCCGTAAGAAAGAAGTTAGTGTAGCGACGAAATTTTTCCGACGTCGCTCAGTATTTAGACCAACGTTGATATATGGAAGTGAGAGCTGGGTAGAATCAAGACATCTGATACATAAGCTAGAGTCGAGTGATATGAGTGTAGCAAGAATGATTTCTGGGATGAATAGATGGGAGCAATGACTGGAAGGTACACGTAATGAAGAGATAAAGGCTAAGTTAGAAATGAACATTTTAGATGAACCTATTCGTATGCGCCGACTCAGATGGTGGGGTCATGTGTAGAGAATGGGGGAGGAGATATTACCGAAGAGGTTAATACGTTCTGCTGTAGAGGGTAAGAGAGGCAGAGGTAGACCTAGGAGGCGTTGGTTAGTTTCAGTTTTTAACGATTTCAAAAGGGAGAGGAGTAGAATCGGAGGAGGCCGCTGTGCTAACTGGCTAACTGCTAATAGGCGATCATGGAGGCGACATGTTCGCAATTAGACTTGCAGACTAGATTGGACACTGGAAGGCAAAACGGTCTCAAATGAATATGTATGTATGTATGAAGGAAAATTGGATAGGAAACATGCAAATTGAATTCTGGCACAATTTTTCTCAGCTAAGAGCCCTTTGGACATCACCCATGTCTCACTGGTTACAAGTGGCAAAAGTTTAATAACACTTTGCATCATTTGGACAGGTGGTGGTGAGGGTGAATGTTTTAATGAGTGTAACATCGATGCCCCCTTTCCTGTTGGCATAGAGTTATGCTATAGAAGGAAGAATTTCGACTCTTTAAAAAAATTGGTGTAGTAAGTAAAGAAAAAGGCCATGAACACTCCCTAGGCTTCGAAGATCTGAAGAGAACAAGAGTTGACCAAGGGAGTTATAGTTACGGCATTGTTTTAAGGGGTGGAACAGTGAGGTCTTCTGCTCCATTGACCAAAGGAGATCGACAGGAAGATGAAAGAGGAGCCTCACACAGGTAAGTAGGCGTACCGTTCTGCAAAATTCAGAAGAGACTCCATATTTATCATACTCCGCCCCCACAATTAATTGTTGTTGTTTTAAGGGGCCTAACATCTAAGTTATCGGCCCCCACAAGTGAGTACCCTGGGGAGATCATTAGTGACATGCACAGGCTATAGGTGTAGCCAAGGCCGTATTTAGTGGGCGGCAACCCGGGCAACAGCCCAGGGCGGCAAATTTTCTGCGATGCTATACACAAAAGCATAGACATTAAACATCAAATTCCTGGAATTTCAATCTGCTGCCCGTAGGGAAATATTTACTAAAGTCACGATCGGTTACTTTAGCATGTGAAAGACATCTTGCAGATGTGACAGGCAACCAATTCCTAGCTGAAGTGAAACATCGTCATACGTGACATAAATGCGCGTTAGTGTTCCTGTTGAAAGAGATTCAGTACCGGTAGGTTCTTATTTGTCAGGATCGGTTACCTTGACTTGTGTAATGTTCAAATCGCCCACAACTTTTAAAGATATTCCCGATATTTATGAAATCAGAGTGCAATTCGTCAAGTCTAAAGCCAATTTCTTTTCGTTTGAATGCTCATTTTTCCTTATAAGCAGCAACTAGCTCTACTTTTGTCAGTCCCTTTTTCGGATCTTCTCCTAAGGACATTTTCTTACCGGTCACCTGCAACTAGGACTTTAACTTTCCTTAGTACTGTACCCGTTTAAACCATTTGAGTTGCTTGTCGTATCCGCAGATCAACTGGATTGCGGAATCTCGAGGTCCCCGGCTCATAAACCTGGAAATCCTACGACCAATAGCTAAATGGGGGGTGCATACACTTCCTAAGATCATGTTTTGGTAAAGCAGAATGGGTGGATTAACTGAGTAAACGAAGAGCTCGAGAAACTTACTATTCTCGGTTAAGTGGGCGAAATTAGTGGTTCAATAAAACCTCAAATGCACCAAAACATAATCCTTCTTCATGACTCAAATAAATCATCAAAACGCGGTTACAAAACTAACAAATAAATTTATTAATGAAGTGATAATAAATAAAATTAAATCAACAAATATCCCTATAATAATTCAATATGATCCGCAAAATGATTCTGCGTAAATCCAATAATCAAATGATAAAATTAAATCATCGTCCCATGGACGTTAGAAGTACTCCACTTCTTATAAAAAATAAACAAATTATCAAACAGCTGTTAGCACAACAGCACTTAAATTTACTCTTGTTCTCTAGTAATATATTGCACCCTTCAATAAAGCATGGTTTTCTCAAGATTCATCTAAGGGGTCGTGTTCAGTCCAGACTGCGATACACAGCAAAGTTCGCGAGAAACACAAATATATACCACAAGTTCACCCTCGCGAGGTCATGAACTGGGCTAATGTGGAGCAAGACAGAATAATCACCATGATATATTCTCGCTAGCACATTATAAAAAATCACACAACGCACCAAAAGCTTGGACTGGCTCTCCTACGCACCCACTGGGTCGGCTCAAAACAGATCAACAAAATTGAGTCCATTGACACATTAACAAAAATATACAACAAAAACTCGGGTGCAAAGTGCCATCCCGTTCAAATCTGCTGGAAAGCAATTATCAAAATAATCCTGATCCGTCATAAAATTCTACTCACAAATAATCTTACCCTCCAAGTTCTATTTTTAATCTCAAAATTAATTCAGTTCCATTTTTGTTGTAAGGCATACCTCCGAATAATAATGTTTGACCGCGATTTACGCAAGCGAACGCGAGCACGGGCTCCGCGCGTCGCCCCGTACAGTTGAACCAAATACAATCACAATATTTACAAATTACACAACGCTCGGCTAGTCCCATATTAATGTGTCAGTATAACAAAAACTAATAATCTACATTACCAAACAAGCAAACAAATATCTACAAAAATATGTCCCATAATACCATAACTGATTTAATAAATAAATAAATTCATTTGTACTCAATCCTTTAAAACAGTGCCAGGACAAACGTCTGCAGTCATCTCCTTTAAGATGTTTATCTGGTCATCGACATCTTCTGGCAAATATCCTGCTGGTTCCCAGTTCCGTTCTCGTTCTTAGACGTCATCTCGTGCTGAATTAAGTAAAGTTTTGTCAGATACACACACGAATAATTCCTACTATATTCACCTATCAAGTACTAAATTCCTTGACAGTATATTTGGTGAATTATTTCAATGAACTGGACCCTACTGATAGTGCTGGGACTACAAATAAATCACTGAAGTTACACTTATAACTTGACGACACTGTTCCATGTTCAATAACATGAAAATATGCAGAGTATGAATCTTACGTCCTCAGACGTACAAAATGAGTGAATGAACGTTACGTCCTCGGACGCACGAAATAAGTGATGAGTGATCCGTCCTCAGACGTACAAAAATGAGTGGTTGAACGTTACGTCCTCAGACGCACGAAATAAGTGGTGATCCTCGAAGCATCTTGGATCCTTATAAATGAAACTGACTAGGGTAGGTATGGGAGGGGATTTATTAAAACAATATTCCATAATAATTATCAGACTAGCATGCGATCGGTATCAATGAGTTCGTAGCAGTGTGGAGGTTACGATTATGCTGTAGCCGGCTCGAATCGATCGTGGAATTAATCTGTAGTTAACTCCCGCGTTAATTTACCAATGTGCGTTATCAAGCCGAGTTGCCGCTAAAACAAGGCGTCTTGATATTATTGGCCCAGACTCTTGTATGTCTTTGCACGCTTTTACATATTTTTCAGCAGTAGGGAGTGTTTAACATGATGATAGACCAATTGCTGCGTAGCATTCGATTTCCTTCTTGGCGCCAACCTTCCTAGCAACAGGCCATAATGTGCGTGCCCAAGCAGTCTTCCGCGCTAAAAGTTGCACCTGTCCTATGTCTCAAGAATATATATGCTTCTTCCTAAAATACCACAGGAGCTTAAACCATTGTGTCCTCTTGGCCACTGATTTCTCAATATTTCCCAACACCGTCTGGCTCTCATATCTGTTGTCTGTACAAATGTATCAAAAGATGATGAATAATTATTAGAATCCTTTATACAGCCTGTGGATAAAGGGTTCACAATGAACAAATATCGGTATTAATACAGCCAATATCTTCCAATGACATTTCTACTTACTATTTCAAAACCATCCATTGGTAAAAATAATGGAAATTAATTTTATATTGATCTTCCATAAGATCACTTCTGTACAACAATAAACAACCTTACTGTAGTTAAAGAACGTCGTCACGTTCTTTAAACGTCAGTCCTATTAATGGTTTAAACGTTTAAAAGCTTTATAATAAATTAAACGAAAGTTTAATTGTCAACTAAGGTTCCCGAAATTATTTAATGATTAACAATAGAAATTATTATTAAAAATTTAATTAAAAGCTATTAATATTTCCAAATTATTAATTAAGTTTGTAAAATGTTCGTTATTTAGATGTTTATTAATTATTAGAAATAATTATTAATCGTGTTAATTCAAATCATAAACCATATAATTATTATTGTTTTAAGATCAGTGGTTTGTCAAGAAAGTTATTCAGTTAATTTTATTATATCGTTAAATTCTCCTAGTTATTAATAATATTATATTTAAATATTGTTAACAAAATGTCTTCTGTTGTTTACATCATTCGTGATGATTCTCAATCATCCAACCTTCCTTCTCTTGTCAACTACTGACAATCCAAAATTTTTATGCTCTTAAATAAAGTGTCACTGTTACAAAATCTTATCACATTGTTATCATAATATAGTTGTTTCGTTTCATAATTGGGCATACATAGCCGAACGGTTAAGTTAAGCTTATATAATTGATGTCTTATCCTTGATTATATCTTAATAATAATTAACAACTTTGTTGCTTTCAGTCCGTTTCCCAAATATTTTCCGCCAATAGAACTAATCAATTCAACTGAGAGTCGTTTCACAATAATACTGGACAACAAAGGTCCTACTTAATTCTTTACTGTAATATATTTACTTATAATTTCCGAATAAACGCTCACAACGCGTGTAATAATCTTCCCTTCTCTGATATACTAAACAAATATTCACAGAATACGTAAACAACGACTTCTCTCAGTTACATAGGTAAATTCCGTATAACATTTTTCTCAGCTTGTTATCAAACAAATATAGCTGCTATAATTCTTCACTTCGATCTCTTAATACAGTATTCTGCCGTAAAAACTTATTTAAATTGCATATAATGCCTTGCTTTCATAATATATTTATATATAATAATTACAGCGTATAACTCTTTCAGATGTTGTGATAATACATAATAGTCGACTCTAATAAGCAGTGATGACGTAATGGTTTACTAGTATAAGTTACTCTAGATTTCAAATAATTGTTGTTAACATTTAATAAATATAAACATTCGTTACTTCTCTCTGGTCTTTCCAAAATATTGCGTTAATGCAATCAATAGTCAATAACAATCTCTAAGAATGTTGCAAAAATTTCGTAGAATACTCAAATGTGTTGATTTGTCTAAGCAGATAAGATCTCTCAAAATAAAATAATTTATCCACTGATAAATTATTATTAAAAATGACTGGCTAAAGTGGAATGTCCAAATAATATTTCATCCTTCCACCAATCCAAAATGTTCGATTGAATAATTACTTGAGCAGTATCAGGCTCGACGATAACTATAACACAATAAGTATATTTCCAAAATGAAGGATAACTGTTCCTAAGATTTGCAATAAAATCTTGGAAATGTCCAAATAATAATTCATTTCCAAATAAATATCCTTTTCATAGTCTGAGTTGCTTGGGTAAATTAATATCATATTCCAAAATGCTGAATAAAATTCAATAAAATTCGATAAAATACAATAAAATTCCCAAAGAATTCATGGATCGAAATAAATTCGAAAAACGAAATCATTTATAAAATGAGCTTAAATCTCGAAACCTATAAGTCAAAAATCCAAATTTTAATATCCAAAATCTCACTAAAAGAAAGTTAATATTTAAATATTCAACATTGAAAAATAATTTCTGGGCCTAAACTATATCACATACAATAAAAATAGTTTAGCGTTGAAATGGTGCCATGCTCTCTGATATTCTACTCGACAACTAACTACAAAAAGAACCAACAACTACTAACGAAGATTTCTGTCTCCACCTTGCGATGACATCTTGTAGAAATAGTGTGGTGAAAATTACTGACGACACCAGTAATTCCACACTTGATAATCTTCATACTCTTCCTCCGGAAATTGCCTCATCACGACTCGAACCCTGATCTCCGATCGTTAATATCCCTGGCTGGTATCGAACACGGACCTCGCCTCGATCAGCAATACCGCATGAACCTCCCAGTCTCGAAGTGCGATGAACTGCTTCAGTTCGGGTTTGATAGTATCTAGCCATGACGCGATAATCAAGTTCCATCTTGGAATGTTGGACTGTAGCTGCGCAATCGTTACACCACATCTTATAATTTTAAGATTAATGTCGGTTATCTGATATTCTAGACTGACAATGTAACATCACGTTCCCTGCGCATAACTTGGCTTAGTTTATGATCACAAATGCGTTAAACACAATGTTAACTATTCCCCTAACGCTTGCATATCGAACACTTCGATAAAAAGCTTATCACTGAGCAGAGACTTGCTATACTTGAGTGCTGCTGTCCTTCAAATGTACTGGAACAGACATATAACGGGCCATCCCCTTCCCGCTTGTACTGCTGGCACGCACAAAGTGAAACGTGCTTATATAATGTGTATGCTATCAACAAAGAAAACTATCTTATCGTTTCAAATGTCGTCTTGAAACTTTCACGAAATATACACACGATGTTTCTCTTAAGTTTAGTCGAACTCTCGATACTAGTTTCACACGAGAACTGATATTATGACGATATTCTGTTTCCCACATTTTCAGCGGACTTCTCATGTTAAATTTTGACCGACGGGACCGACCTCCTCGCCGACAAATTATGTTCGCGTGAGACCCCTATCTTGCACACGCTAGTTTCAGGAGCTCAAGTGTCGCAGGTCTGTTCCCTAGCACTGCTTCAACACTAAGACCTCGATTTGATGCGCGTCACCACGCTCGTCAAAACCAATCGACTGGCGCGTCATGAGAAAAGAGCGGTAAATCATTCATTACTTATATCTTTCTACAGGAGTATCAAACTTCCTTCTCTGGGTGACTATCATAAATCCTTTTAATTTAGATCTTTTCTCAATAGTTTCAAATGTGCAGATTCTCTCTTCTTTAATAAATGGCAGTATATAAATCGACGAAGCTTCTCATCAAGCGCGCTCATTTTCTCCTTCCTCCTTGTTTCTAAAAATTGTATTAGCCAATCAACGTATTTCTCTTCGAACTCTGCATGTTGCTATGAGCGGCCAAGCGAAAATACAACGCAGCATTGCCCAACGGCGGCTTCCATCGCCATTTTGCTGTCGTCGAACACAATTTGAAGCTTCCTCTCATAATAAAATTTTAAAAATATCGTAATTCCTCCAAAAATACTGCAATCTTCTCCAAATTTCACCAAAACGTCCTAAATAGCACCCTGTCCATCCTGAATCATTTAGAATTCGAATTCATTTTCCCCTTAACGCTTGAATCAAAGCGTGACCAATGCTTTTATTCGGATTCCATAGAACAATCCTTGAAATAGAATTCTAAATTCATCTGTTAATCCAATCACTCATAAAACTTCTTCATCTTGGTATTAAATCTACCATATCTTTCTCTAGATTTGTCATCTCCTCATCTCTATTCTTCTGGTTCTTCTCTGTCCTTAGTTCGGTAAAAAAAAACTCATTATTCGTGACATTATGATATGACAAGTGATCTTCATTTAATTGCGCTTCGTAATTGGAGTTTTCTTTTGTTCAGGGGCTGTTTCTTCAGCTCTTCCCTGTTGACTCGTGCCTGGTCTAGGGTCAACTTCACTCCTGTTGTTATTTCTGGAATCTCCAGTTGTATTTCTCTGGTTAGCGTTTCTAATTTACTCCTGACCTTCACGATACCTCTCGTTATACTGCTGTCTAGAGAATACATCATCGTTATAGTTTTTATAGCGGCTATAACCTCTATTGTTTCGATTATTCTGATCATTTCGTTGGTTGGAGTTGTAGTTCCTATAATTGTTATTATTATAGTTATTGTTGTTGCGGAAATAACCTGTCCTTCTGTTATTTTCTCCATTTCTACGTTCCTCTTGCTGATAAGGTCTACCTTCTCTGAATCGGCGGTATCTTGGTTCATACCGTCTATCTCTAAGGTAATTGTTCCTATCAGGACCTGGTCTATTTTGAACTTGATTCGTTACGTCTTCTGTTTGTTGGGTCTGATCTATAACTATCGTATTCACCTCTCTACTATCCTGCCTGTTTCTAGGAATTACATTAGGCATAGAGCTTGTGCAGTCAAGTCTACGAAGTAATTCATCCATCTTGACAAGATCATTGACTCCTGACGATATTAAATTACGTCTGACATCGACCGGAATTTGCCTAGAAATAGCTTCTATTAATTCCGTTTGTGTCAAAGAGGGTTGAAGGTAACGTAGTTTCGCTAACTGCATGTTAAAGAAGTCAGCGTACTTAGTTGGGAGAGTACCTAAGTATTTCTTAGAGTAAACCTCCGCTCTCAAATCTTGCTGTCTTTCCACACTCCAATATCTTTTGATTAGAGCTTCGGCGAATTCCTCAAAGTCTCCGAACGTATACCTGAATGCACGATACCACTCCAAAGGTGATCCCTCGAGATACCGTTCCACGATACGCATTTCTCTATCTTGAGATATATGATATTCAAAGAAATAATCACGGAGATGCCTAACGAACTCAATTGGTGTAAGACCATCTTTATCATTAAATTTTCGTGGTTTTTCTTCAAAATTTCTAATGATAGTGACATTAGATGCTCTGTTCGAAGGGTATACCTGTCTTAGACTTCCTACCCCTAAATCATTCTCTCCTATTTCTAGATCTTGTTGCAACGAAAGTCCTATCGGAGTTTGTTTCTTCCTAACATCTGTAATTTCATCTTCTATTCGTGTCATCCTAGCCTGATCTGTTTCCTTTACTTCGTTTTCGGTCTCGACCTGATTCCCTATGCATTCCTGAATATCCTTCCTAAGTTCGTCCTTTAATGAAATCTTAATAGCTTCTGCCGTTAATGCATCGCCTAAGTTAATATTTTGAATGCTCCTTTTAATTTCCTCAAGCTCAATTAACCTCCTTTCCCTATCGGCCATCAAGTCATTATCCATTCGATTCACTTTATCTCCTAAAGACTTGGTTTCATTCATTTCTCTATCGAGATCTGCTCTAACTCCTGACATATTATCACTTTGAGTTTTCTGTACAAGATTGATTCTTTTAATTGAATCCTCCCTTGCATCAGAAACATCCTTGTTTAATCTAGTTTCAGTTGAAACTATCTTGGTTTCCATATCACGTTTGATGCTTGAAACATGATCGGAACTGAGTTTCTTCCAATCATCTTTCAATGCTTCCAAACTTTTTTGACAATATTTTCCACATCTACATCAATTCCATCTTTCAACAATTTACTGTGATCCTTTACTTGTATTTTCAAACTGTCAACAACTGTTTTAAGTTCTGTTAACCTCATGTTAGTTTGAGATGTGCTTCCCTCAGCTTGTTGTTTATTGAATTCCCATTCCTTTCTGATTTCAGTCTGGAAATTCTCATTACTCGTTTCTAATTCTTTAAACTTGTGTTGCATGTTAGACTCAATTACACCTAACCTAGATTGAACTTGTTCTGTGTTAGACTCTATTGTGCTTAATCTAGATTGAACTTGTTCTGTGTTAGACTCTACACTACCTAGTCTAGTTTGTACATCGATGGTGTTGTTCTGAATTTTAATAACTCTTTCTTTGAGTAATATAGCCTCATATTGAGCCTTTCTAACATTTCCCTGTATCTTGTCAACAATTTCCTGCATCTTGTCAACATTACCCTTTATCTTGTCAACATTACCCTGTATCTTGTCGACTGTGTTTGTGACTTGTGTAGAACTAACTTGCAATTTATTAACATCGCTGCTAACGGAAGTAGCACTACTTTGTAATTTCTCCAAAGACTTTTGTAATTCATCTAGATATTGTTTAATACTGTCTCTAACACTTTCTTTTACAGTGTCAGCAATGTTTTCTACTATAGTGTCCCTAACGCTTTCTTTAACAGTATCTACTTCTGTTTTAACGCTTTCAATTACAGATTCTTTAATAGTGTCCCTACTTTTCTCTACTTCTTCTCTAACAGACTTAAATTTCTTTTCAGCGTCCTCTTTAACGCTTTTAAAACTTTTCTGGGTGTACGTGCGAACACCTTCCACATCTTTTATCAGATTGTCCATCTTATTTTGGACATCTGAAAACATCTTATATACCTCTTCAATCTTCATTGCCATTGCAACAATTACAAATAATTAAACTGCTACGGGAACATGATATACACTGCAGAACTAGAATACCATAGAGCAACCATTTTCAACTTAATATTTGGGATTTTTATTGTTTACCAGACTTATGCTAATCCCTAGAGTAATTCTTTTAATGATTCACTTAAATTATGAAGTCCTAATTCTATTATTATTAATTAATTTTAATCCTTAACGTTACATGACTGTGACTGAAATGTCAACAACTGGATTATCAAACCAACAGATTTAGATTATAAGTCAGCTTTCCGTTTCTCGACTTATTCTTCCTTACTCATGATTTCTTTCAATCTAATCTTCCAAAATCAAAACAATTGCACCCGATCACGCCCAATTAAGCCTCAACAAGCCTAATCGTGCCTGGCATTACAAAATACGACGCTACGAACCACAGTTCGATCCCCACGTTGGGCGCCATTTAATGTGTTCCCGTTTAAACCATTTGAGCTGCTTGTCGTATCCGAAGATCAACTGGATTGCAGAATCTCGAGGTCCCAGGCTCAGAAAACTGGAAATCCTACCAACAATAGCTAAATGGGGGTGCAAACTTCCTAAGATCATGTTTTGGTAAAGCAAAATGGGTGGATTAACTGAATAAACGAAGAGCTCGAGAAACTTACTATTCTCGGTTAAGTGGGCGAAATTAGTGGTTCAATAAAACCTCAAATGCACCAAAACATAATCCTTCTTCATAACTCAAATAAATCATCAAAACACGGTTACAAAACTAACAAATAAATGTATTAATGAAGTGATAATAAATAAAATTAAATCAACAAATATCCCTATAATAATTACATACGATCCGCAAAATGATTCTGCGTAAGTCCAATAATCAAATGATAAAATTAAATCATCGTCCCATGGACGTTAGAAGTACTCCACTTCTTATAAAAAATAAACAAATTATCAAACAGCTGTTAGCACAACAGCGCTTAAATTTACTCTTGTTCTCTAGTAATATATGAACAAATATCGGTATTAATACAGCCAATATCTTCCAATGACATTTCAACTTACTAGTTCAAAACCATCCATTGGTAAAAATAATGGAAATTAATTTTATATTGATCTTCCATAAGATCAATTCTGTACAACAATAAACCACCTTACTGTAGTTAAAGAACGTCGTCACGTTCTTTAAACGTCACTCCTATTAATGGTTTAAACGTTTAAAAGCTTTATAATAAATTAATCGAAAGTTTAATTGTCAACTAAGGTTCCCGAAATTATTTAATGATTAACAATAGAAATTATTATTAAAAGCTATTAATATTTCCAGAATATTAATTAAGTTTGTAAAATGTTCGTTATTTAGATGTTTATTAATTATTAGAAATAATTATTAATCGTTTTAATTCAAATAATAAACCATATTATTATAATTGTTTTAAGATCAGTTGTTTGTCAAGAAAGTTATTCAGTTAACTTTATTATATCGTTAAATTCTCCTAGTTATTAATAATATTATATTTAAATATTGTTAACAAAATGTCTTATGTTGTTTACATCATTCGTGATGATTCTCAATCATCCAACCTTCCTTCTCTTGTCAACTACTGACAATCCAAAATTTTAATGCTCTTAAATAAAGTGTCACTGTTACAAAATCATATCACATTGTTATCATAATATAGTTGTTTCGTTTCATAATTGGGCATACATACTGAACCCTTTATCCACAGGCTGTATAAATGATTCTAATAAATTATTCATCATCTTTTGATACATTTCTACAGACAGCAGATATGAGAGCCAGACGGTGTTGGGAAATATTGAGAAATCAGTGGCCGAGAGGACACAATGGTTTAAGCTCCTGTGGTATTTTAGGAAGTAGCATAAATATTCATGACACATAGGACAGGTGCAAATTTTAGCGCGGAGACGGCTTGGGTACGCACAATATGGCCTGTTGCTATGAGTGTTGGCGCCAAGAAGAAAATCGAATGCTACGATGTAATTGGTCAAACTTCATGTTAACCACTCCCTATGGCAGAAATACAAGTAAAAGCGGGAAAAGATCTACAAGAGTCTGAACCAATAACATCAAGACGCCCTGTTTTAACGGCAACTCGGCTTGGTAACGCACCCTGGTAATTTAACGCGGGAGTTATCTACGGATTAATTCCACGATCGATTCAAGCCAGCTACAGCATAATCGTAACCTCCACACTGCTACGAACTCAATGATACCGATCGCATGCTAGTCTGATAATTATTATGGAACATATTTTACATAAATCCCCTTTCACACCTACCCTAGCCAGCTTCGAGTGAACACACTTTCATTTGTGCATCTGAGGACGTAACGTTGACTCTTTTATTTGAGCTTTTGAGGAAGTAAGGCCGATACTAAGGTGTCCGAGGACACGAGGCATACTCTGCAATATTTTTCATGTATTTGAACATGAAACATTTTCATCAAGTTATAAGTGTAACTTCAGTGATTTATTTGTAGTTTCAGTACTACCAGATAGGACCAATTCATCGAAATAATTCACCAATAGACTGTCAAGGAATTTAGTACTTGATCGGTGAATTTAATAGGAAAAATATCGTGTGTGTATCTGACAAAACTTTATTTAATTCAGCACGAGATGACGTCTAGGAACGAGGCCGGATCTTGGAACCAGGAGGACATTTGCCAGAAGATGTCGATGACGAGCTAAGCATCTCAAAGGAAAGATGGCTGCAGATGTTTCCTTGACGCTGTTTTAAAGGATTGAGTACAAATAAATTTATTTATTAAATCAGCTATGGTATTATGGGACATATTTTTGTAAATATTTGTTTGCTTGTTTGGTAATGTAGATTCTTAGTTCTTGTTTACTGACACATTAAGTATTCGACAAGCCGAGTGTTGTGTAATTTGTAAATATTGTGATTTGTGTTTGGTTCAACTATACGGGGCGACGCGCAGATCGTGCTCGCATTCGCTTGCGTAAATCGCGGTCAAGCATTATTATTCGGAGGTATGCCTTATAACAAAAATGGAACTGAATTAATTTTGAGATTAAAAATAGAATTTGGAGGGTAAAGATTATTTGTGAGCAGAATTTATGACGGATCAGGATTATTTTGATAGTTGCTTTTCCAGCAGATCTGAATGGGATGGCACTTTGCACCCGAGTTTTTGTTGTGTATTTTTAATGTGTCTATGGACGCACTATTTGTTGATCTGTTTTGAGCCGACCCCAGTGGTATGGTTATGAGAGAGTCTGTCCAAGCTTTTGGTGCGTAGTGCGATTTTTATGATGTGCTAGCGAGAATATATAATTGTGATTATTATGACTTGCTCCACATCAGCCCAGTTCATAACCTCGCGAGACTGAACTCGTGGTATATATTTGTGTTTTCTTGCCATCCAGGTGGATGAGTGAGATATGTTCGCGTTTCCAGATGGAACTTGCACCTAGCTCGAACGACTGAGAGAGATAGTTGACGCAGCGATGATTCATACAAGAGGGGTGCGCTCAAATCAGATAACGCGACTTGTCATTAGTAACAGGCCAGGATCCAGTACTTCAATTTAAGACGTTGTTTAAAATTCACAAAACCTGATCGGTTATAATGAGTATTTGATTGATTAAATGGGTGTTGTCCATAGTGTAAGGTAGCTCCCGAAACATCTGTTTGTCTGGCGTTTTATAAAAATGTTAACATAGTTTTCAGCCGTTAGGATTGTATTTTGTTGCTGTTGCTTTAATTCTTGTGTGTTTATTTTACGCGTTCAATGACCCCGTGTGGCATTAGGATGTGCGAGGCTGTGTTCCCAATTTGTGATGCGAGCGTTTTGGCCTATTTCTGGCATGATCTTTTTTTATTTCATGTACTCTGGCACCAGCTAGAATCTCAGGGAGATTCTTCATCTTTTTATATTATTAGAACTTGCATGTGTCAGTAGTAATTATAGTGTATTAAATAAGGGTGGGTCGCATAGCCGTAGTGTGATTTAAAAGATGCAACTCCGTGAGCAACATGACTGTTTCAGTTGTAAACGGACTCGCATCAGTACTCATTTTCTTATTAACGAGCAGTACACCACGCAATATATAACTTCTTGACCAGGAAAAATGGACTAGTATCCATATGTTGCGACGAGCGAGTTCTTACCGCTCAAAGTTTATGTTATGATTAATCATTTTGTGTGAAGCTGTATTCACATTGTTTTGTTGGTGGAGCGAGTCTTACCGCTCAGTGTTATATTTATTTCTTAAGGGGGTGTAAGTCAGGGAGGATTTCTTTTATTTATTATTATTATTATTATGCACATAATTTTCAGTCATTAAATTTCTTTCATTCTACTTGTTATTCATTTTATTTCTAGTATAGCCTCTGTCATGGACCTTTCTATTCATTAGAGCATGTTGTTTTTAAGCGAACTTTGCTGTGTTACGCAGTCAGGACTGAACACGACCCCGTAGATGAATCTTGAGAAAACCATGCGTTATTGAAGGGTACATAGACAAGCTGGCTTAGCCAACGTGGGGCCTTTCGCTGTTTTAGGCATTTCTAGCGGATCATAGACAAGCTGTTACCCTACATGTGGTGTTTCACTGATATATGGGACTGTTTGAAATCACCGGAAGTGATATTTTGTTAACGTAAATACGGCGAAGAGAAATACCGCCATGAAATTTGAATATACAGTAGAATCACGAGTTTGCAAGTTAAAAACGATTCACGTTTTGTTTATTGATGTAATTAGTAAAATAGTGTACGTGAAATCGGGCGCCCATTGATTAAATGTAAAATTAGATTTGTTTAGAAAGTCAAACTCATGAGTATGTTAGGAGGCTGATAGCCTTAAATGACAATTAATACTTTGTTAAGTAGTCAGTGTTAACATCAGATCTGGATAATAATTTTATGACTGAATATGTGCGGGGTTAAAAATTTATTAAGTAAAATTAGAACCATTCAGTGATGATTGATTTTCGGGAGTAAAGGGAATAAGTTTAAATGAACTGAAAGTGGTCAAATGAAGTAAATGTATGTCAAGAATTATATGTGTGTGTGTCAGGGAGACATTTGCATGCCATCCTCCTGTTTTCTCAGTGATATATATTTTTGTGTGTGATAATGGCAACAGTAGCGGAGATCCAGTCGATCATTGAAAGTGCCACGGCACGAACCCAGAAACTATAAAAGGAACAGAGTGAAAATTTAGACATTAAATTAGCGGAACAAAATGAGTAATTCCAGACTCAAATGAATGACACTATAAAAACACAATTAGCGGAACAAAATGAGTCATTCCAGACTCAAATGAATGACACTATAACTAAACAATTAAACGAACAGACAGGCGAGTTTAAAACACAATTATTTGAACAGAAGGCACAATTATCTGAACAGAATGAGTCATTCCAAACTCAAATGAATGACACTATAAAAACACAACTAGCTGAACAGGGTAACTCATTACAAGCGCAAGTAAATGAAAATATAAACGAACAATTAGAAGCGCAAGAAAGTAGAAAGACGAGTCTGTTAGCCAGATTATCTGCAGAGATGAAAGAGTACACTACACAGCAGATGATTCAATTCGCGCTTGATATAAGTAAGAATAACGACAAACAGCTAGGTCAGATACAAAAATTAGAGGACACCTTCACCCGTAAATTAAATGATTTGGACGAAACTGTATTAGCAAAACTAGCTCAGATAGAATTAGCATGCACGGTAAATAACAGTGAGGTTAAAACGGCACAGGATGGTCTTGAAAAGCGGTTTGATAAAATGGAGGAGGATTCTACGTTTATCCAGGGACAATTGTCAGCAGTAAATGAAAGTATTACGGGCTTGATAAAGGATATGGATAAATTAGAAATACAATCAGCAGAGTGATGGCGAAACATAGAATCGGACCAGGATAATTTGAAGAGTACGATAGATGAGAATAATCTACGTCTAGAAGACATGCTTGAGAAGATAGAATCGAATCAGGAGGACACGAAACAGCAGATGGAAGAAAAACTGGGAGCGATTAAAGATAGCATCAGAAAGGATTGGCGTAAGATGAGCAGTGACTCTAAAGAAGAACGGTTAACGATCATAAAGACCGTAGGTGATAACCATACACGCATTAAAGCACTCGAGGAAGAAATCAAGAGTAAAATGAAGGAACAGTCGGACAGAATCATTAAAGCAGAGTTACGTTCACTAGGACAGAACACGTTATTTCAGACAGAGCACGCTAAAGATAAGGAAGTTGACTCAGCAAGCCAGGGGGCGATTAGCGCGGCGAGTAGCCACGGACTGACAGGCAGCCCATTAACGACTAACACAGAGGGATTTCACAACAACGTTGGAGGAACCTCAACTCCTCAACATGACTATCAGCACCCTCAAGTCGTACAAGTAATTCGATCAAATGAATTTAAACCAAATAAATTCACAGAAAATTCTGGTGTCACAGCGAAGGCGTATCTTAAAGAGATGGATGACTATTTTAATGACAATAATATACCGCCCGCGCGACGTTTAAGACTGATGGAACGATTTCTGTCGGGAAATGTACTTACGTGGTTCTTGAGCTTCAAGTATACTTTCGGAGGGATGGATAAGTTCAAGGATGCGTTCCTTAGAAAGTATTGGTCGGCTTCTCTACAACAAAGCCATATCATGGAACGGTATACGAGAAAATATCAGTCAACTCAACAGACGAAATACTCAGATTTCTTTTCGTTACAATTGTTGAAATTTCGGGATCTGGATCATCCTTTAGAAGAATCGGACCTGGTTATGACGATTGCACGGCAGTTGCCAGTCAAAGTTCAGCAGGTATTAGTGGCAGCAAACGTGGACACAGCCGTTCGAGCCGAACAAATCTTACGTCAGATTGACGAGACAACATCTCACTTGCAGCAGAGAGGGGGACGACAGCTGGAACGTGTCAACACAACGGAGGTGGTTAAACCCACTCAAGTACACACCAGGTCGCAGGCCACAAATACAAGTGTGTCAACAACACCAAGACGAGGTCAGGAGGGCAACGAAAATAGGTCATACCAGCGACATGAAAATAATAATGATAGGCAGACCCAGGGCAACAATAGGTATCAACAGCGAGGATACCAACAATGGAGAAATAATAGGAGAAATGAGGGACCCTACAGACGGTACGAAAATAACAATAATGAGAATCGACAGTGGCGTGAAAGGAGATACCAGAACCATGGGGACTATCAAAATTATAGGAATGAATGGAACGACAGGCACGCCGAATCACAGCGTTACCTGGAGGAAGGAAGGAAGGAAGGAAGCTTGTAGTTTAACGCGACCGTTAATCTTGAGATCATGAGCCACGGGGTACCTGGAAAAATTACACGCTAATGGAGGGGACGAACAAAAACATTGGGAACATGCAATTAATAGGAGGTCAAATCCAGACACTCACATTGAGGGGGCCGAGAGTTTATTGAAGCAGGGAGAACGTCAGGGAAATACGCGACAGAAGGATGATGGTAGTCGCGGGGGTTGTAAAAAAATCCCAATAATTGCAAAAGGACTCACCCTGAGAGAGCAACAGCCTGATTGTGAAGAAGGATGGGTCGTGGCACACATACAAGAGTGGATAGCTTTGCCGGAAGATTGCCTGGAGGAGATTGTTAAACCACGGAACGATGATATCAAACAACTACCTATTATTTATGCCAAGATTGGTGGAATTAACGTGAGATGCTTAGTTGACACGGGGTCACAAATCAGTCTTGTATCGGAGGCTTTTGTTCGAGAGTTGGGACGTATTCAGAATGTTCCTGTGATTCCAGTACCGCAACTCAAGGTGAGGGGCGTTATTCCCGAACGCTCCGTCACTTGCAAACGTCAGGCATTTATGGAATTGGATATAATAGACCATATATTTGGACAGACTTTTATCATAATGGCCAAAATGAATTTTAACATTATCTTGGGTGCAAATTTCATTTGTGACTACCAGGCAGTCATTGATTTGCACAATAATACAGTCAGTTTTAAGGAGTTTGATAAACTGAAGGATGTGGGCTTACACATGGATGAAATCACTACAGGGAAGGACGTGAGTTCATGGGCATTGGAGGCAATAGCAGAGGAGACAGAAGAGGAGGTACGAAAGGCGGAAGATGACCTTATAGGTGTGGCTGTTGTGGAATTAAATGAAGAGAGTGACTCTCAGGAGATATGGGCTTTACTACCAAAAGGAGACGACAGCGATACTCAGTTTGAAGAACTATTACAGGAGAGGCTCAGTGACATCCAACTAGGGGTTGAACATAGGAAGAAACTTGAGGAGATCTTAAGAAGACACAAGGCAGTGACACAGTTCCAGGGAAGATAATAAACTTTCAGTATTCTATGCAGGTGGAGGATTGGTCCCCATTTCGAAGTAAATTGTACCCTATACCAGAAAAACATCGGGAGCAGGTTAAAAGGATTATTGATGATATGTTGCAAGATGGAGTGATTAAGAAGACTCCTACACCTTATTTAAATGCGATTTTGGCAGTCACAAAACCACATGGATCCATTAGACTTTGTCTAGACGCCAGAAATCTAAACATGCGCCTTATTTTCCTCGAGAATGACCGAGTGCCAATCATCAGAGACGTCTTAAAAGGATTTAAGAACAAGAGTATCTACTCATCCGTAGATCTGACGAGTCCGTTTCACCATATCGAACTGGATGAGAAGTCACAGCTTCTTACTGGCTTCTTGTTCGATAATCAGATATATTGCTTCGTCCGTATGCCTTTCGGCGTTAAAACAGCTGGATGCGCATTAATTCTAGCCTTGGATCGGAACCTGACTGAAGAAGTGAAGGAAATGACGGTACGACATATTGACGATATACTCTTGGCTTCAGATAACATCGAGACACATATGGAAAATCTGGATAAGCTTTTGGACAACCTTAGAACTGCAAACTTTAAAGTCAACTTGAAGAAATCCCATCTCTTCAAGAAGGAGATTTTATACTTGGGGCACATCATTGACCAGGAGGGAGTGAGACCAAACCCTGCGAAGATAGAGGCAATAAAGAATTTCCCAACACCAACGAGAGTGAAACATATAGGAGCTTTCCTTGGCGTGACGGGCTTCTTTAAGGAAAACTGCCCGGGATATACTGAAACCGTAGCACCTATGCAGGCGATGCTGAAGAAGAACAACAAATGGCTTTGGAACGCTGAGTGTGAGAAATCATTTCAAGAGACTAAATTATTACTGGAAAATTGTATCAAACTAGGTTACCCAGACTTTCAACGTAAATTTATTATCCAAGCGGATGCTTCCATGGTTGGTATAGGAGCGATGTTATACCAAAAAGGTCCAGCTAACCTTCAACATCGTGATTATTTAGCATTTGTGAGCCGCAGATTGCGTAAACACGAGCGCAACTATACGGTCACGGAATTCGAATTGTTGGCAATACTCCATGCTTTGCAACAATGGAAACGAATTGTATATGGTTACCCCATTGTTATTAGAACAGACCACAAAGCACTAACGTTCTTGTTCAAGACATCTATGGCTAGCGAGCGTGTGACACGTTGGTCCATCTACATACAACAATTTAACATCGAAATTGAACACTGCCCAGGAAAAATGAATGTAATTCCGGATGTATTAAGCAGGAACCCCGAGCCTGATACCGATGAAACAGCGATTGTACAGCATATTGAATTAACAGCAAAGGAGGAATTACGGGAGATACGACGAGAGCAGGAAGCAGAACCGTGGATGTACCAAATGATCCAGTATTTTAAGAAGGAATTACCAGCAGGAACCCCAGCCTACAGAGAAGCAAAAGCCAGAGAAGGAAGATATGTCTATCTCAACAATTTACTGCATAAATGGATAGAAGAGGAACACACAAAATTACGTATCATGGTACCTGCATCATTACAAAGAGGACTTACTTGGCACATACATGAAAGCTTCGTTCACGTGGGAATTGACAAGGCACAGGCGACCATAGGAGAAACGTTTACATGGCCGCGAATGAGGACTACCATCTGTGACGTAATAAAGACTTGCGATCCATGTCAGAGGACGAAGCCGAATAATTACTTAATGAGGCAGTATCCTAGACCATTGCAACCTCAGAAACCCTGCGAGCTTGTGGCCCTGGATTGTTTCGGTCCGATCCCGAAAGGTAGGCGAGGTTGCCGTCACTTACTAGTGTGTATTGATGTGTTTTCTAAGTTTGTTGTATTGTGCCCCATTCAGAAAACTACATCGAAACAAGTACTCAGTCGTATTCAAAATAGAGTTATTCCAATCCTTGGAAAACCAGAGTTTATATTGTCGGACTATGGAAGCTATTTTACGAGCGCCGAATTCAAGAAAGGTATGGAGGACTTGGATGTAAAATACATGTTTAGTAGCGTTCGCCACCCTCAAGCTAATCCTAGCGAACGCTCAATAAAATGCGTTACTAAATACTTAAGGATCTTTATTCCCAATGAACATCACAAGTGGGCAGACAGGATCAAAGACGTAGAAACTTGTATGAATACAACTAGACATGAGTCGACAGGCCAGATTCCCATGGTCTTGCACATGAACGAATATCCAGTAAGATCGTGGAGCAACATCATCAATTGCCCACAAGATCCCATGGTTGGTCATGAGTTAAGAATTGAGAGAACGAGAGTCCATATGAGAAACCAGGCGGATCGCAGATTACGTCGTGTCAGAAATAAGCGGTATCACAGAGAACTATTAGTCAACGAGCTTGTATTAGTACGGAAACCAGCGACATCTGATCCAGAAAAGAAGGTATTCAACAAGTTCAGTCCACAATTTATCGGACCCTTCTGTATTGTACGAAATCTTGGTAACAACGCATACAGAGTAAAAGAATTGAGTACAGGTACAATGTCTGTCTACAATGCGGCGAATTTAAAAGTGTATTTTACTAGCGAACCTTGGGAACGCAGAAATAATGCTGAAAATTGAATATATGGAAGTACTTTTGCACATCCAACTATACGGGGGTCAGTGAGTACGTCAGTTGAACGAGGAAGTTGGGAGCAGCCTGTTGTGGTCAAACACTAATGAGCTCTGACGTTCATGACACAGTGAGCGATCGAGCGAGAGAGATAAGGATACTGGACGGGAGAGGTACTAGCCTTAGGCGATCAGATAAGCAGGCAGGCTTGGAATATCTGAATGAATGAAGGAGCTGGAAGTAAACACGAGTGCGTCGACACTCCAAAGACAGTGGCGGCTAGACTAAACTTATGAGAGGGAGATTTCTCTAGGATTGGCAGAAATGGATTACAGATGTTTTGTGTTTAAAAAAAATCGACTATATGCTATGTTCGATTTTTTCCATGCATGAGGATTGAGAACCCTTTATCCACAGGCTGTATAAAGGATTCTAATAAATTATTCATCATCTTTTGATACATTTCTACAGACAGCGGATATGAGAGCCAGACGGTGTTGGGAAATATTGAGAAATCAGTGGCCAAGAGGACACAATGGTTTAAGCTCCTGTGGTATTTTAGGAAGTAGCATAAATATTCATGACACATAGGACAGGTGCAACTTTTAGCGCGGAGACGGCTTGGGTACGCACAATATGGCCTGTTGCTATGAGTGTTGGCGCCAAGAAGAAAATCGAATGCTACGATGTAATTGGTCAAACTTCATGTTAACCACTCCCTATGGCAGAAATACAAGTAAAAGCGCGCAAAGATCTACTAGAGTCCGAACCAATAATATCAAGACGGTTTTAGCGGCAACTCGGCTTGGTAACGCACCCTGGTAAATTAACGCGGGAGTTATCTACGGATTAATTCCACGAACGATTCAAGCCAGCTACAGCATAATGGTAACCTCCACACTGCTACGAACTCAATGATACCGATCGCATGCTAGACAGATAATTATTATGGAATATTTTTTCCATAAATCCCCTTCCACACCTACCCTAGCCAGTTTCATTTATAATGATCCAGGAAGCTTCGAGAGAACTCACTTTCATTTGTGCGTCTGAGGACGTAACGTTGACTCTTTTATTTGAGCTTTTGAGGAAGTAAGACCGTTACTAAGGTGTCCGAGGACACGAGGCATACTCTGCGATATTTTTCATGTATTTGAACATGAAACATTTTCATCAAGTTATAAGTGTAACTTCAGTGATTTATTTGTAGTCCCATTACTACCAGATAGGACCAGTTCATCGAAATAATTCACCAATAGACTGTCAAGGAATTTAGTACGTGATCGGTGAATTTAATAGGAAATATATCGTGTGTGTATCTGACAAAACTTTATTTAATTCAGCACGAGATGACGTCTAGGAACGAGGCCGGATCTTGGAACCAGCAGGACATTTGCCAGAAGATGTCGATGACGAGCTAAGCATCTCAAAGGAAAAATGGCTGCAGATGTTTCCTTGACGCTGTTTTAAAGGATTGAGTACAAATGAATTTATTTATTAAATCAGCTGTGGTATTATGGGACATATTTTTGTAAATATTTGTTTGCTTGTTTGGTAATGTAGATTCTTAGTTCTTGTTTACTGACACATTAAGTATGGGAGAAGCCGAGCGTTGTGTAATTTGTAAATATTGTGATTTGTGTTTGGTTCAACTATACGGGGCGACGTGCAGCTCGTGCTCGCATTCGCTTGCGTAAATCGCGGTCAAGCATTATAATTCGGAGGTATGCCTTTTAACAAAAATGGAACTGAATTAATTTTGAGATTAAAAATAGAATTTGGAGGGTAAAGATTATTTGTGAGCAGAATTTATGACGGATCAGGATTATTTTGATAGTTGCTTTTCCAGCAGATCTGAACGGGATGGCACTTTGCACCCGAGTTTTTGTGTGTATTTTTTTAATGTGTCTATGGACGCAATATTTGTTGATCTGTTTTGAGCCGCCCCAGTGGTAAGTTTATGAGAGAGTCAGTCCAAGCTTTTGGTGCGTAGTGTGATTTTTATGATGTGCTAGCGAGAATATATAATTGTGATTATTCTGACTTGCTCCACATCAGGCCAGTTCATAACCTCGCGAGGCTGAACTCGTGGTATATATTTGTGTTTTCTTGCCATCCAGGTGGATGAGTGAGATATGTTCGCGTTTCCAGATGGAACTTGCACCTTGCTTGAACGACTGAGAGAGATAGTTGACGCAGCGATGATTCATACAAGAGGGGTGCGCTCAAATCAGATAACGCGATTTGTCATTAGTAACAGGCCAGGATCCTGTACTTCAATTTAAGACGTTGTTTAAAATTCACAAAACCTGATCGGTTATAATGAGTATTTGATTGATTAAATGGGTGTTGTCCATAGTGTATGGTAGCTCGCGAAACATCTGTTCGTCTGGCGTTTTATAAAAATGTAAACATAGTTTTCAGCCGTTAGACTTGTATTTTGTTTCTGTTGCTTTAATTCTTGTGTGTTTATTTTACGCGTTCAATGGCCCCGTGTGGCATTAGGATGTGCGAGGCTGTGTTCCCAATTTGTGATGCGAGCGTTTTGGCCTATTTTTGGCATGCTCTTTTTTATTTCATGTGCTCTGGCACCATCTAGAATCTCAGGGAGATACTTCATCTTTTCATATTATTAGATCCTGCATGTGTCAGTGGTAATTATAGTGTATTAATTAAGGGTGTGTCCCATAGCCGTAGTGTGATTTAAAAGATGCAACTCCGTGAGCAACATGACTGCGTCAGTTGTAAACGGACTCGCATCAGTACTCATTTTCCTATTAACGAGCAGTACACCACGCATTATATAACTTCTTGGCCAGGAAAAATGGACTAGTATCCATATGTTGTGACGAGCGAGTTCTTACCGCTCAAAGTTTATGTTATGATTAATCATTTTGTGTGAAGCTGTATTCACATTGTTTTGTTGGTGGAGCGAGTCTTACCGCTCAGTGTTATATTTATTTCTTAAGGGGGTGCAAGTCAGGGAGGATTTCTTTTATTTATTATTATTATTATTATGCACATAATTTTCAGTCATTAAATTTCTTTTATTCTACTTGTTATTCATTTTATTTCTAGTATAGCCTCTGTCATGGACCTTTCTATTCATTAGAGCATGTTGTTTTTAAGTGAACTTTGCGGTGTAACGCAGTCAGGACTGAACACGACCCCGTAGATGAATCTTGAGAATACCATGCGTTATTGAAGGGTACAATACATAGCCGAACGGTTAAGTTAAGCTTATGTAATTGATGTCTTATCCTTGATAATATCTTAATAATAATTAACAACATTGTTACTTTCAGTCCGTTTCCCAAATAGTTTCCGCCAATAGAACTAATCATTTCAACTGAAAGTCGTTTCACAATAATACTGGACAACAAAGGTCCTACTTAATTCTTTACTGTAATATATTTACTTATAATTTCCGAATAAACGCTCACAACGCGTGTAATAACCTTCCCTTCTCAGATATACAAAACAAATATCCACAGAGTACGTAAATAACGACTTCTCTCAGTTACATAGGTAAATTCCGTATAACATTTTTCTCAGCTTGTTATCAAACAAATATAGCTGCTATAATTCTTCACTTCGATCTCTTAATACAGTATTCTGCCGTAAAAACTTATCTAAATTGCATATAATGCCTTGCTTTCATAATATATTTATATATAATAATTACAGCGTATAACTCTTTCAGATGTTTATTTATTTATTTATTTATTTATTTCTTGACGGTACACAACAGGGCTCAGTGTGCGCCCCAATAACAGTGCACCTACACAGAAAAATACACTTTCTGATATTTCTACATTAAGTATTAATATCTAAATGTAATTATTAAAACTAGGAAGTTAACACAGATTGAAATGCATAGTAGTAAAAAGCTTAATCTAAAGGTAATATAAAAACTAAATCTAAATTTTACCTAATGTCAAATATATAAAAAGCAGGTTTTGAAATTATTACATCGTAAACTAAAAGGTAACATTGATAACTAGGGTACAGGCCTATCCACATATATACATTGTTGATTCTGTTTTGTGTGATAATTTTATTTCAGGTATGAATTAGTGACTGGGTTATAATTTCCAAGAACTGTCTAATTGAGAGACAGAAATCTAGTTTCCAGTTTACACGAACCGCATCGTTGTAAATACTGCAAAGCCTCCATACAAGTGAATTATTATGTGAAGTAGTATTGGTTATATCATTTTTGAATGTTATAGTTGATCTTGTAGTAAAGCGAGGGATGTTGAAATTTAGGAGCGATAGGAAAAATGAGTTATCAATTTGACCGTTAATAACTTTATAAAGGAATTTCATATCATTCACTTTCCTCCGAGACTCCAAACTAGTCATGCCGAAATTCAACAAAAGTTCACCGTAGGGTACCATGTGTGGGTAATTGCCCGTTATTTTGAGGTGTAAATATCTGAGGAATTTCTTTTGAACTTGTTCAATGGATTTCATGCATGTTTTCTGCCAGGGACTCCATACTTGGCTGGCGTACTCGACCTTGGATCTCACCATGGCAATATAAAGGTTTATGCAGGTACTGGTCCTAATGAATGGCTTAGTGTTTCTTATTATAAACTCTAACATGCGGTAAGCATCCCCGACTGTCTTTTGCACATGACAAGTGAAAGCAAGCTCTCGGTCAAACAAGATTCCTAGATCTTTCTTCTCGCTTACTGTTTGCAATGACTGAGGTCCAATTCCATAAACAAATGAGATTGGGTTCTTCTTACGTGTAAAGGTCATAACAAAACACTTCGGTACATTTAAGTATAATTTGTTTTCTATACTCCATTTGTGTATGTTATTTAGGTCATTTTGTAGTAGAGTGCAGTCATTAGCGGAAGAAATTGATTTAAAAATTTTGAAGTCATCTGCATATAAAAGACTATTTGAGTGTACTATACAACGTGGCAAATCGTTTATCATTGCTAGAAAAATCAGAGGTCCAAGGTTCGAGCCTTGGGGTATTCCGGAATGAACTATGTATTCCTTTGAGACAATTTTCTGGAACAAAACAAATTGTTTCCTGTCTCTGAGGTAGGAGCTGAATAATTTGAGTAATAGGTGGGAGAATCCCAAAATACACAATTTGTTAAGAAGGATATCATGATTTATTGTGTCGAACGCTTTCTCAAAATCTGTAAATATGACATCTATTTGTCCTCCTTTATCTAACTCTTTAGATATAATTTGAGTAAAATTAGTTGCATTCGTCACCGTAGATTTCCTGGATAGGAAACCATGATGGTTATCTGTTACGAGCGGTCTAAGAAATACTGATATTCTTCCGTGCAATATGAATTCAAATACCTTGGCTACTGCAGATAAAATAGATATAGGACGGTAGTTATTAACTAGTGATGGATCACCCGATTTTAGTATAGGGCAGACGCGAGTGATTTTCCAGGCGTCAGGGAACGTAGAAGTTTGTATGGCTAAGTTAAATATAAAGTGCAACGGGTCCCTGAGACTTTCAGCACATCCTTTCACTACATACGGTGGAATATTATCAGGACCAGCCGACGACTTAGGTTTTAATTTTTTTAATGCATTTCCAACCTCTTCCTTTGAGACAAGTTTTATGTGAAGGGTGTTGGGAGTATTCGAATTGCAGGCTGGGACTTTGTATTGGGCTGACTGAGAGTCATAAACTGATTTGAAATATGTCGCAAAACCTTCAAGAATGGAATCACCCCTGTCCAATTCTTCATTATTATATTTAAAGGTGTCGCATGTGTTCCTATTTTTTTTTCTTGTTTTTAATAAACGTCCAAAATTTCTTTGAGTCCCGGCTAATGTTTTGTTCAATATTACGGATATATTTCTTATAAGATAATTGAATGTCCTTTTTAATTTCTGATCTTAATTCTTCAAAACGTAGTCTATGATGATCTGAGTAATTTTTTATCTTCCTATGGTATTCCTTCTCCTTCAATTTACTTTTTGTTTCCTTAGAAAACCAGACAGGATATTTTCTGCCCGTTTGTCGTTTACATATAGGAACGGTTTCGCCAAGTACTGCGTTAAAAATTTGATAAAACAGGTCTACTGCAGTATTTACATCAGTGCACTCGTATATTTGACCCCAATCGCCATTCCTCAACCGAGTGTACAGCTGCTCAAAATTGGCTTCCCGGAAGTTAAAGGTATCATTAGGCTGGATATGTACTTGGTGTCGACATATTATTAGAGATATTTCCACATCTAGGGCAAGGTGGTGGCGATCCAGAGGTAAGATTGTATCAGTGTTTTCAGTTACATTTATGTTGGTTTTGTTGGATAAAACTAAGTCCAGCGTCCTCCCGTTACGGTTTAGTACTGAATTATAAGACTTTAGCTGAAGATAATTAATAAAATTTACGAGTACTCTTGTTTGAATGTTGTCGTCTTTAATTAGTGTACTTTGTATTGTTGGGATGTTGAAATCGCCGAAGATTATTAAATTTTGATCATATATTTCTGTTCTAGATTCCAACCACCGGTATAGTTCCCTGTATGTTTCTACTTTTGAAGCTGGTGGAATGTACATATTACAGACATACCAAATATTTCCCCTAATGACCAGTTTCACTAATAGACATTCCAATGTGCCAGTCATTCTGTCGACCTTGAGTACCGTTAATCCGCTCCTGACCAAGACAGCCACCCCACCCCCTGCCCTGGCAAGCCTCTCAGCCCTGTACACTCTGTATATATCAGAACAGACCTCACTGTCAGACATTTTACTAGATAACCAAGTTTCTGTAATTAGAATTAAGTCATACTGTTTGGTGATCAGGCTTTCATTGAATAAATCTAATTTTGTATTCATTCCTCCTACATTTTGATAATGAATGGATAATCTAGGTTTCGATA
This sequence comes from Meconema thalassinum, assembly GCA_946902985.2. NCBI lineage: Eukaryota > Metazoa > Arthropoda > Insecta > Orthoptera > Tettigoniidae > Meconema > Meconema thalassinum. Next base: position 1,233,816,712 of record OX336389.2, on the reverse strand, counting down.
CCATTAGAGAGTGTTCAGGTCATCCTCATTTCGAATTACGATGACCCGAGAACCTTCCGATTTGCGTATTTTAATATGTCCATTTCTTACCCACAAGAAAGCATACTCTTTCTCTCTTCTGATGCTCCTAGCTTGGGCCAGCAACTTCCTCTTTTCCGGGGATAAACTCTCGTTCACATAAATTACATTATCGCCAGGAAGACCAACGTGACGAGTGGAGAGATTCCGTTTCACCCGGCGTCGCTCCAAAAGATGCTCCTTGTCGTCCCGCCGAACGTATTTTAAGATGATGCCACTGTGTTGATGATTAGGTGACTTAGGCAGTCGATGACAGGCATCCACCATTGTTTCAGTGATGACCACATCCAGAGCTTTACCTACTTTCTTCACTGTTTCAATAATGTTTTCGTTAGGAACCTACGGGACACCGTGTATTTCCACCGTATTCCTACGTGTGTACTGCTCAGATTCTCCTAGGAGGTTTTCAAGGGATTTTAGCTTCGCCTTAAGATTGACATTCTGATGAGTTAATGACTCAATGTGTCCTTTACATTCCTTAATTTCTATCTGCTGGTTTGAAATTAATGTTACACAATCGTCTAGTTTTTATGGCACAATTCCATCGAATTACCTAGATCAGTCTCTCTCGCTCTTTGTTCGTCTTTTATGATTTTAAGTTGTTCTTTTAGATCTTTCAGCATTCCATAAATATTCTCCATTGATGGAGCGTCTTTGTTACTTACGCTATTACTTATTGTTGCACTATAGTCCACACATTGCACACACAGCCACGCGGTGAATCTATTCAATGTATTCACACACTTCTTGTGGAACTACTTTTTACATGAACCACACTGTAACTTTCCAGCCTTCCCCAAGCTACCACCACACTCTACACAGTCGCCCATGTTGCCGATGCAAGTGAAAACTCCTATTTAACCAATTTACGAGGAAATTAGTAATTGTAATTGATGATGTTATTAATAACTGGTCAACGTATACACTTATATTGTTGGGTGACAAATATGGTTTAGTTTCTTCCTCGAATACACTCTTAAATACACAATGTTTTCGGAGCTACTCACTGCTGTGCTGATCACTCAGCCGCCATGCTTATAATACATAATAGTCGACTCTAATAAACAGTGATGACGTAATGGTTTACTAGTATAAGTTACTCTAGATTTCAAATAATTGTTTTTAACATTTAATAAATATAAACATTCGTTACTTCTCTCTGGCCTTTCCAAAATATTGCGTTAATGCAATCAATAGTCAATAACAATCTCTAAGAGTGTTGCAAAAATTTCGTAGAATACTCAAATATGTTGATTTGTCTTAGCAGATATGATCTCTCAAAATAAAATAATTTATCCACTGATAAATTATTATTAAAAATGACTGGCTAAAGTGGAATGACCAAATAATATTTCATCATTCCACCAATCCAAAATGTTCGATTGAATAATTACTTGAGCAGTATCAGACTCGACGATAACTATAACACAATAACTATATTTCCAAAATGAAGGATAACTGTTCCTAAGATTTGCAATAAAATCTTGGATATGTCCAAATAATAATTCATTTCCAAATAAATATCCTTTTCATAGTCTGAGTTGCTTGGGTAAATTAATATCATATTCCAAAATGCTGAATAAAATTCAATAAAATTCGATAAAATTCAATAAAATTCCCAAAGAATTCATGGATCGAAATAAATTCGAAAAACGAAATCATTTATAAAATGAGCTTAAATCTCGAAACCTATAAGTCAAAAATCCAAATTTTAATATCCAAAATCTCACTAAAAGAAAGTTAATATTTAAATATTCAACGTTGAAAAATAATTTCTGGGCCTAAACTATATCACACACAATAAAATAGTTTAGCGTTGAAATGGTGCCATGCTCTCTGATATTCTACTCTACAACTAACTACAAAAAGAACCAACAACTACTAACGAAGATTTCTGTCTCTACCTTGCGATGACATCTTGTAGAAATAGTGTGGTGAAAATTACTGACGACACCAGTAATTCCACACTTGATAATCTTCATATTCTTCCTCCGGAAATTGCCCCATCACGACTCGAAACCTGATCTCCGATCGTTAATCTCCCTGGCTGGTTTCGAACACGGACCTCGCCTCAATCAGCAATACCGCATGAACCTCCCAGTCTCGAAGTGCGATGAACTGCTTCAGTTCGGGTTTGATAGTATCTAGCCATGACGCGATAATCAAGTTCCATCTCGGAATGTTGGACTGTAGCTGCGCAATCGTTACACCACATCTTATAATTTTAAGATTAATGTCGGTTGCCTGATATTCTAGACTGACAATGTAACATCACGTTCCCTGCGTATAACTTGGCTTAGTTCATGATCACAAATGCGTTAAACACAATGTTAACTATTCCCCTTAACGCTTGCATATCGAACACTTCGATAAAAAGCTTATCACTGAGCAGAGAACTGCTATACTTGAGTGCTGCTGTCCTTCAAATGTACTGGAACAGACATATAACGGTTCATTCCCTTCCCGCTTGTACTGCTGGCACGCACAGAGTGAAACGTGCTTATATAATGTGTATGCTATCAACAAATAAAACTATCTTATTCTTTCAAATGTCGTCTTGAAACTTTCACGAAATATACACACGATGTTTCTCTTAAGTTTAGTCGAACTCTCGATACTAGTTTCACACGAGAACTGATATTATGACGATATTCTGTTTCCCACATCTTCAGCGGACTTCTCATGTTAAATTTTGACCGACGGGACCGACCTCCTCGCCGACAAACTATGTTCGCGTGAGACCCCTATCTTGCACACGCTAGTTTCAGGAGCTCAAGTGTCGCAGGTCTGTTCCCTAGCACTGCTTCAACACTAAGACCTCGATTTGATGCGCGTCACCACGCTCGTCAAAACCAATCGACTGGCGCGTCATGAGAAAAGAGCGGTAAATCATTGATTACTTATATCTTTCTACAGGAGTATCAAACTTCCTTCTCTGGGTGACTATCATAAATCCTTTTAATTTAGATCTTTTCTCAATAGTTTCAAATGTGCAGATTCTCTCTTCTTTAATAAATGGCAGTATATAAATCGACGAAGCTTCTCATCAAGCGCGCTCATTTTCTCCTTCCTCCTTGTTTCTAAAAATTGTATTAGCCAATCAACGTATTTCTCTTCGAACTCTGCATGTTGCTATGAGCGGCCAAGCGAAAATACAAAGCAGCATTGCCCAACGGCGGCTTCCATCGCCATTTTGCTGTCGTCGAACACAATCTGAAGCTTCCTCTCATAATAAAATTTTAAAAATATCGTAATTCCTCCAAAAATACCGCAATCTTCTCCAAATTTCACCAAAACGTCCTAAATAGCATCCTGTACATCCTGAATCATCTAGAATTCGAGTTAAGTAATTCGCTTACTTGGATCCAAACTCTATCAGCAATATCTCGCAGTGCCTTTTCCAGTCAAATCAACATTTTTCTCCATATAAAAAATATTTTAAAAGTAAGATAAACTTATAAACATTTTCTGTACACCTGTTTATCACGAGGTGACTCTCTAGAAGTCTAAAGAGTGTTTACCCAAACGTAAACACAGCAGTAGGAAATATAAGCTGAAGCTGGCACAGGGGCTAATGGGCAAGATGGCCGCCGCGCGCAACCATCCCTATGTTATTCTTATGAAGGGGACAGTCAGAGTTGGCACAGGGGCTAATAAGCAAGATGGCCGCCACGTCCTGAAACCGTGGATGATGTCACAGGGGGAGTTCGGCCGTGTAGATGCTAAAGGGAATATTTATTATTATTATTATTATTATTATTAATTATTATTATTAAATTAATTTATTAATTATATAATTTTATATAATTTATATAATATAATAATATATAACATATAATATTTAATATATATATATATATAATATATAATATAATGAAAAATGAAAATCCACAGCCCGCTTCCAGTCTCCGACCGGGTCAGGAATGGAATGAATGAAGCCCCCACCTAGCGGCGAGGATATGAACTGTGCCGGCTGCCGAGGCCTGACGCACTCCTCTGGGGCAATGATTAAATGAATGACAGATGAAATGAAATGAAATGAGAGTGGAGAGTGTTGCTGGAATGAAATTTTGACAGAGAAAACCGGAGTACCCGGAGAAAAACTTGTCTGCCTCCGTCTTGTCCAGCACAGATCTCACATGGAGTGACCGGGATTTGAACCACGGACCCAGCGGTGAGAGGCCGGCGTGCTGCCGCCTATGCCACGGAGGCTAATACATATATAATATAATATACAATATAAATTTATATAATTTTAATTATTTAAAATATTGTGGTGTTTGAAATCATATTTTCAGTGTTGCCTTAGTAAACAAGAGTTTACAGCTTTTCAGTCGGTCAACACGAATGTACCCAAAAGAGATGGGTTACGCCCTAATCCTGAAATAAATTACATGAGATTAATAAAACACTAGGATGACCAGTTTCGATCGTCAAGCGATCATCATCAGATCCATTACACATAAGCTAAGTGTAAGTGTAATGGATCTGATGATGATCGCTTGACGATCGAAACTGGTCATCCTAGTATTTTATTAATCTCATGTAATTTATTTCAGGATTAGGGCGTAACCCATCTCTTTTGGGTACATTCGTGTTGACCGACTGAAAAGCACTAAACTCTTGCTATTTAAAATAATTAATTAGATTTTAGATTTTAGTTTTTGCGAAAAAGTCCAACCTATAAGGTCACTGACCTAAGATTTTATCTTTATTTTTAAACAATATTGGGAAAGTAGGCTATATGTTTAAACTAAAAATCCTAAGATGTCATATGTTAACTCTTACACTTATCTCTATCCCCCTCTCATTCGAAAAATAGTGTATTTTTTCAAAATTTTCTAAAAAATATTTTCAAAATGGGTTATATTTTGGAAACTAACAATTTTACAAAAATGTTTGTTTGACATAAATCAATGGTCCTGTAAACCAAGTCCCAGGACTGTAGGACAAAAACCAAAACAGTTCAATTTTGAAAGTAGGTGATATTTCCTTAATTAGGAATTTTACAAAATTATTTGTTTGACATAAATTAATGCTCTTTACCCCCTCTAACCCATGCTCAAGATGGCCGCCACACTCTGAGACTGTGGATGACGTCACAGGGAGAGTTCGGCCGTGTAGTTGCTAAATGGAATATTTATTATTATTATTATTGTTATTATTATTATTATTATTATTATTAGGTAATTATGGATTGATCATGTACAATCAAGACCAGCCTTATATTGGCCATTTCTTGGTGTAGTGGCTAGCAATCTTGGCTGTTACTGTGGAGGCCCGGGTTCGAGTCCTGGCTCTGTCAAGAAATTTAATTCTTGGATGAGGGTTGGAACGGGGTACACTCAGCCTTGAGAGGGAAAATCTGAGAGGGCCGCTGCGGATGGTGATCAGAGACGGTGCAGAGCAGTTAAGATAGCGAGAGAGTAGCTGAGTGCAAGTATCTTTAGTCGGTCAACCAAAAACGATGGTCCCTTTTGACTAATGCCTTTGGACTGAGACCTTTGGACTGATCCCTTTTGATTGGTTGCTCTCGACTGACCCCTTTCAACTGATCCCTTTATATTGTTTGCTTTTGACTGACCCCCCTTTCGACTGGCCCCTTTGACTGAATCCTTTCGACTGCCCCCCCCCCCCCCCTTTTGACTGGTCCCTTTGGACTGGTCCGTGCTCAAAAGACTTAACAGTATGGGAGTGGTTCTTTTTCTGAACCCGACAGTACATTCCTTTTTTTAGCATATTCTATCAAAACAAAAGAGATAGGTTGGTAGAACGCATACTAAGAAACCCAGGAATAGCAAGCTTAGTTATGGAACGAAGGGTTGAGGACAAGAACTGTAGGGGTAGACCAAGGTTAGAATATGTTAACAGATTGCATTGGATGCAGGGTGTGGTAGCTATGTAGACGAAACGATTAGCTCAAGACCGGGAGGCATGGAGAGCTGTGTTATACCAGTCAAAGACTGAAGACCTAAACACACATTACACGCACGGCTATGTATATATAAAATTGATTACAATGTACAGTAAGCCTTGCCCGACCTGGCTTGGTAAGAATACACCGTAGCTTGCAGTAAGTGTTTTACACTTCCGCCAAAGCAGCTGGCTCTACTGTGAGTGATAAATCTAACGATTTGATTACTCAGACAAAACACGTACTAAAGTACAGTATACAGGGCTACATGGTCACAATATTGCAAGGCTCATAAAGAATCAATAACAACAACAATGACTACGATGACAACAACTACTAATATGCATGAAACATCTCTTGGTGTAATGACTAGTATCTTGTCAGTCACATATCAAGTCAGGGTTTGATTCATGGCTCTGCTAACAAATTTAATTCAGGTTTGTGGGCTACAATGGGGTATTGTGAGGTGAAAGTAAGAAAAGGTGGGTTTCATTCCTACCTCAACCATTTTGAAAGTAGTTTTTTTTTGTGGTTTCCCACTTTTACTCTAGGGCTAGGCAAATGCAGGGGTATATCTTATCTTAAGGCCACGGACGCCTCCTTTCCAATCCTTAATTGCAAATACACACAATATTACAAGCCCACAATAACTCAGGTTATCAGACAAATTCTACACACACACTCAAGTACACGGGGCTAAATGATCACGATGTCAAAGTCCCCTCAAATGAAACAACAGCAACTAATGTAATAGCCACCTCGTGGTGTAGCGGTTAGTAATCTTGAATGCCACCGCTAGGCTTGGATTTAATTCCTGGCTTTGCCAAGAAATTTAATTCAGGTCTGAGTGCTGGAACGGTGATACACTCAGTCTTGTGTGAAAAGAGAAGGGTTTGATTCCCACTTCAGTCACCTAAAAGTGGCTTTAGGTGGTTTCCACTTGTATTTCAGGTGAATGCTGGGATGGTTCCTAAATTAAGGCCACGGCAGCCTCCTTTCCAATCCTCATTTGAATTACAAGTACACACACTCTTACTGCCATTACATCATCACAGGTTATTAAGTTTGTTATCATATTCTAACAAAACACAAGAGATAGGTTGGTAGAACACATACTAAGAAACCAGGAATAGCAATCTTAGTTATGGAAGGAAGGGTTGAGGGCAAGAACTGTAGGGGTAGACCAAGGTTAGAATATGTTAAACAGATTGCTTCAATGTAGGGGTATGGTAGCTATGTAGAGATGAAACGATTAGCTCTGGGGGTAGGGAGGAATGGAGAACTGCACTAAAACATTCAAAGACTAAAGACTCAAACAGTATAGATTTTTTTTACACTCACCTGTAGCAGGATTCGATTATCCATGGAAGTAAACATTAGCTTGTTAGCAAAACCACCAATATTAGGAAAGGCAATGCCTAGAGTGCCAAATTTTAACATGTAGGTGACTAACTGCAGAAGATGTAAAAACATTTGTATTCAACACAAGGGGGTGGGGGGTCATGACACAAATGCCCCTTAACCTGAATGCACTTATATAAATGACAGAAATATTTCGTTAACAAGCTTGGAACCCTTACAAGACTGACCTGCTGCGCTGTCTCTATCATGCTCACTTGCACTGATGATGACTTTGCTGTAATTTAATCTGTTTCCGTTGTACACAATCTGATCACATTGACTTTTAGTAGCAGCAAGTAAGATACAAGAGATAAAAATGGATCACTTTAATGCTGAATTGGTTATCAGTTTAGCAAGCTTCTGTGGTGTAGGAGTAGCGCACTTGCCTCTCACTCGGAGGCCCCGGGTTTGATTCCCGGCTTTGTCAGGGGGATTTTAAAAACTGACGTGTGGGCTGGAACGGGATGCACTCAGCCTCGTGAGGCAAAACAGGGAATAGGTGGGTTTAGTTCACACATTAACCAACATGGACGGGGTTTTTCGTTGGTTTTACACTTTTACGCTAGACAAATACTTGTTGTTATTCCTATGGCAACACTAGCTCTTTCACAAAACTGACCTAATGTATTATCACTGTATCAGCATTTGGAGGAGATATTTAAAAATGTAATTAAAGTTACCAAAATGCTCTAGGTAGGATGATTGATATGACTTAATGTTTTTTTTGTAGTCTCTTGACGATATGCAACTAATGATCTGAGTAAACAAGGCTGATGATTTCCCAAGTTTATTACCGAAACGGGGTTTAATGAGTGATTTACTGATATTTTTTAAAATCTTACAACGCAGTCAAGTAAATGGGAATACGTGGTCATGATATGTAACTCACTTAAGTACACTGAGCCAATTACCATGATAACCTAACTTTATATTATGACAGGACAGATAATTCAGTTTATACAATACACTAACAAGAAAATGATATGCCTGATCGAAACTACAGTCACTACCAGCTATTTCCGTAAGAGTTGAAATGTGAGCAGACCGAATTTGATACTTTGTGTGTTATTGCTTTGATAATTGTATGACCGTGAAGCCAATACAAAAAGCCAATACAAAAGCCAATAAAAAAAGCCAACACAAAAGCCAATATATATTAGCTTATGGTAAGTCACTTCATCACCAAAACAATTGTAACCTTTGTAGTGTAAACATCATACTGACAGTTTTCTTATAGGTTTGGCAACTCCGTTTCAGTCAATGGTAAATAGTTTCGATCTTTTCCCTCTTTTGAGGATGTTGTTGTTGCTTTTTCCTCGCCATCACACCCGCAACAACAACGTGAATGGTAATTTGCAAATGCTAATTTATACATCACAGGCTGCCAAACGTTGTTTAGCTTTGCAATAATACTTTATTAGCCACACGTCTTAATTCAGGTTCACTATGGTATTAAGACATGTCTTGTTCTTTGCAAGCATGATCCAAAAGATTTATAGGTACATCACCACGTTGTAAGCATTAAGAGGCTGCTGCACTTGAGTCTTAATTCGTTTCCCAGCTCTAACAGCTAAAACAGAGAACTATACTAAAAATTAGTTTCTGCTTTATAGTTAATATGAAAGTATCAATAGCATAAAGTGTTTGTAACCAATCAAATATAACTGAAAAAAATTGGTTATACACTACCAATTGTAGTGGTAGGTTCTTTTACATGTCATAAATGTATAACACGATGCCTAATAACTTGTAAACTAATGTGTCTAGGTTTACAGACATCTCGATTATTAACCCGCGTATTTGAATGTACATAAATCATATTATAGGGATTTGCAATATCAAAGTCGTTATAACCTTCATGATATTTAGATATCATAGCTATTAACCTCATGTACCAAAGTGTGGTACATTATCATGTTTAGTGCACCACAGTAATGTTACTCCTGTTGTCAACTGGGTTTGTGTGTGTGTGGGGGGGGGGGGGGGGGGTAATCTCTACTTAGTATAAAACAAAGTCCTCGATTCTTGAATGTTACAAGTAATCCAGAGAATCACTGAATGGATTTTAATGCGGTTTTCTCCATTCTAAAAAGGACATCTCAAGCAGGTTTCTGTAGAAAATTATTTATTCATCATGATAGCCTAATGTCAAAGTGCTTTTCAAGCTTACGTTGGATAGACAGTAAATATATATATACTAGGAACTTATGAGTGTAAGAATTAATTTCAAAATCTATAATACATTAGCCAAGAGTAAATCAAACTCTTTATGCTTAGTTAAGAGATAAGTGACCTATCCAACGCCCCATCTAACCTTAGGTATAGTGAAAACCATAAACACATAGGTCTAAAACTGTTATAAGGATGTCACATTAATTGCTGGTACAGAGCAATGACAACAGGGTAACTAGAGGCCGTTACAACGCAGTCATGTACCCCCCCCCCCCCCCTTTACTTTGAGTGTGTATAGAATTTGTCTGATAACCGGTGTAAATTGTAATGGCTGTATTAGTGCGTGTTATCTGTGATTCAGGTAAAAGGACCGCAGACGAATAATATTTTCAAGTATTTCCTAATTTTGCCACCAAATGCTATCAAACACAACACCTAGCTGTGAACGTGGTTACTAAATGCCATCGCAGCTAGCACGTAGTGAACGTTGGAACTAATATAGCGTTATCAAACTAACCTACAAATTTTAGCTTCCACAAGTGTAGTTAGTGAAAGGTTCTTGTTCATGCTATAAATCTATGACATGGAGCAGCCGGTTATGTTATAAATTAACATGTTAAATAAAACTGTTTATGTGAGCTAACTCAAGTGATAGAACTATGTAATGAAAATGGTAGAGAGTAGAGATTGCCTATCTAGATCTTAGGCTTTAAAAGGTTAATAAGTTCATCTAAGGAAAAAACAAAGGTAAAAGAAAAGCAAAGTCTGTCTAAGAGTCAATGGTAAGATTTAGTAATAAACAATTTTAAAGTAATGGTTTTAAAAGTATGAGAAACCGCTGTGCTAACTGCTAATTAGGGATCATAAACCCTATATGCTTGCAAACAGTGGTTTAAAGACCAGGCTATACCTCAAAGGTTAGAATACGCTAAAACACTCGATAACCTGTAAAAGAGAGTGTAAATAAATAAGTATGTTCATAGAGCCAAGAATCATACCCAGGGGCATACAATTATCAAAGCAATAACATACAAAGTATCAAATTCTGTCTGCTCACATTTCAACTCTTACAGAAATAGCTGGTAGTGACTGTAGTTTCGTTCAGGCATATCATTTGCTTGTTAGTGTATTGTATAAACTGAATTATCTGTCCTGTCATAATATAAAGTTAGGTTATCATGGTAATTAGCTCAGTGTATTTAAGTGAGTTACATATCATGACCACGTATTCTCATTTCCTTGACTGTGTTGTAAGATAAAAAATATATCAGTAAATCACTCATTAAACCACGTTTTGGTAATAAACTTGGGAAATCATAGTCATCAGCCTTGTTTACTCAGATCATTAGTTGCATATCGTCAAGAGACTACAAACATAACAAAAAAAAACGTTAAGCCATATCAATCATCCTACCTAGAGCATTTTGGTAAATTTAATTACATTTTAAAATATCTCCTCCAAATGCTGATACAGTGATAATACATTAGGTCAGTTTTGTGAAAGAGCTAGTGTTGCCATAGGAATAACAACAAGTATTTGTCTAGCGTAAAAGTATAAAACCAACGAAAAACCCCGTCCATGTTGGTTAATGTGTGAACTAAACCCACCTATTCCCTGTTTTGCCTCACGAGGCTGAGTGCATCCCGTTCCAGCCCACACGTCAGTTTCTAAAATCCCCCTGACAAAGCCGGGAATCAAACCCGGGGCCTCCGAGTGAGAGGCAAGTGCGCTACTCCTACACCACAGGGGCCTGCTAAACAGATAACCAATACAGCATAAAAGTGATCTATGTTTCTCTCTTGTATCTTACTTGCTGCTACTAAAAGTCAATGTGATCAGATTGTGTACAAGAGGAAACAGATTAAATTACAGCAAAGTCATCATCAGTGCAAGTGAGCATGATAGAGACAGCGCAGCAGTTCAGTCTTGTAAGGGCGATCACTTTCGTGATATTTCACGTGTTTTGTGTTGTCGCATTTGCTAGTCAAATGCATAGTTTCCGAGCCCACCGAACGAGCACTATTTACTTATGTATTTGTTTCTGTTAATTTATATTGTTCATTGTTAGTGCTTTATTGCTAAGATCCTTACCTTAGCGTTGTTTAAGGTCACGCTCCTCCAGCCTTCGTTCACTCACTGCAGGGTGTAAAGCCTTGCTGCCTGCCTTCCGGCTGGGCTGACGTCAGCTACGCCCTGGCCAATCATCGCTCGCCAGCCTAGAGGCTTCCAGATGGTTCTCTGGTATCAGTATTTAAGTGGCGGCGTTTTGACTTCCATTGCCATTCCTTTCTTCAACATTCTACGAGCTTCTTCAGCACGCTGCATCCTGCTATGGAGCATTCTCAGCCTAGGCCCTAGCTACATTCATGGTGGAAGCTAACCCGCAACGCTACAATTGGAATCTTCTGCACTTAGCGAGAGTGCAGCTTGGAACTTCACTTCATCTGCCAAAAGTTACTCAGACTCGCAGGCAACAAATGTCATGACGTCAGGCATTACAGAAACATCACATCAAAGGCTATCAACAAAATTACAACGCTGAAGAAGAAGAACATCGCTTTAACTATTTTATTCACCGGTTGCTGGTCATCATAAATTTTAGTGCATCAAATTTGAAGTTTCTACCGCTCAATCCAGGAAGTGTCGGACACGGCAGTCTCCATGCAAGTTCTAGTCATCATTGAAAGTTAAGTTTGTGAATTTTTATTATTGCTTTAACAGTCATTCTTCTTACTTTTAAGTGGCCGATAACCTCGATGTTAGGCCCCTTAAAACAGCAATTATCATCATCATCTTACTTTTAATTGTTGGTTGCTAGCAAGTGCAAGTGGATTAATTATAATGCTGTTGTATGCAGCACGCCAAATGAACTTTTGTTTTGTAGCACATGATTGTGCCAACATAATTCAAACCCAATGAACTTTTGTAATTGCCCCAGGTGGGCCAACATAATTAACCTTATAAATCAAAGTTTGTTTATCCATTTATTTATTAATTATAACAGAAATAAATCATTGTATTTACTCAAATGTTCAGTTAGGCAGTGAAAGAACCAGTCGCATTCCCTCAGCCCCATCATTTTCAGTCTAAACTCCTCTCACAGAAGTTATTTGGTACAGGTCTTGAGCCTGTTGCGTTCTCCCATTTATGCGGACGAACTTAGGGTGGTTCTCCACATAATCATATGGTGCAGAAACGCCGGGAATGCTTGTGAACATTCTGTCTAACAAAATCTTTAAATTAATTAATATTAGAACTAATTTAAAATCAAATGCCATACTGAACATTGAGTGTGTTGACATTTCAAAAATTGTATTTTCTAATCTGTTTCGAAAGTTTCAGCTCGGGGGTGCATGGTTGGCGGTGAGAGGGCAGGAAAACAGCAGGTCTGCATTTCACAGTTGGGGAGGTCGCATTCTCTTTCCTGGCAGGCTGTCAACTTCTTCCTAAGAAAAGTGTAACTGCTCACAGTATAGTCGTGAGTACATAACAAATTTTCATAATGCCGATTGACGAGAAACTCAGTAATGCCAGAGCTTCTGTCAAAGGCAAGTTAACGCGTTTTCGCACTTTCTTGAATGAGCTTCAGGAAACGGAACGTAACATTGATATAATTTCTCAAAGGCTGACAAGCTATGAACAGGCCCTTGATAAGTATGACGAAGTTCAAAGTACCATAGAGATACAGTACCCCGACCAGCAAAGTGATCGTTTTGAGGTTGAAAATTTATATTATAAGGGTTTTGCAGAAGCAATGAAACTTTTAAGAAGTTTAACATTGCAGGAGAAGAGGTAGCAAACTACTTCAGAATCTGCTTCTTTTCCTTCCCGTGTTGTACTTCCAAAAATAGAACTTCCCAAATTTGGCGGGGATGAAGCCTCATGGGAACCATTTTTTGAATTATTCAATTCATTGGTTCATGAAAATGATTCCCTTCCTGTCACACAAAAGTTTCACTATTTGCGGGTGTCAGTTCAAGGTAATGAATGCACTTAAGCTTTTTCAAGCGCTTGCCCTGACGAATGAAAATTATGAAATAGCCTTGGAACTTCTCAAGGATCGTTTTGGCAATACTTGTTTAAAAACTCAGCGTCATGTACAGAGCTTATTTAATTTACCCATTGTTCAAGTTGATAATGTCGCATCGCTTCGTAACCTCATCGACACTACAGAACTCCATACTCGCGCACTTGCTAGCTTAGAGCAACCAGTTGCTTATTGGGATCTAATTCTGATTCATCTTATTTCTGCTGAATTGGACCCTAAAACCTTACAAGATTGGGAAGTAGAACTTTCTCAACACTCATTTAGTACCTATGAAGCTAGTATTAAATTTTTAAAAGCGAAATGCCAAGTTCTTTCCGCAGTGACTAGTCAAAAAAGTAGTTCCACCCTTAAACCTTCTTCTAGCAGCAAGGTCATTAGCACTACTCAGAGAGTGCTAAGTTCGCATGCTTTTTCTCCTAATATTCGGTCTTCTAACCAAGTTCCAGCTTGCGTTTTGTGTCATCAACCTCATACCTTATATCAATGTGTTCAATTCAAGTCTTTATCTGTTGATGAAAGACGTAGATTAATTCCCGCCCAAAAACATTGCTTTAATTGTCTCTCAAGGACACATGTGACAAGTAATTGTCATTCGGAACGGTTTTGTTATCACTGTAAGGCAAAGCATCACATACTCCTGCATAGGCATGAGAAGCCGCGGTCATCAGCACCTAGTAGTTCTTCTGCTAAAGCTAGTTCTGAGACTTTGCTGGAAGGTGCTCAATCTCTTGTACAAAGCTCCGTCTCGTTAAGTAAAACTCAAGTTTTATTGTCCACTATTCAAGTTCTAGTGAGGAATGTTCACGGAAAATGGATTGTTGTAAGGGGATTGTTGGATAACGCTACGACCAATAACTTCATCAGTGAATCATTAGTTCGCAGGTTAGGTTTACAAATATGTCCTACTTCTATAGAAGTTACAGGAATTAATAGTTCCAAGTCACAATCTTTGAATTATGCTAAAGTTGATTTAAAATATTCTAATAACCGCGGCATTCATTTCAATTTGGATTTCTTAATTATTAATTCTATAGGTAATAACACCCCCAGTACTTCCTTTCCAGTTCATAGTTAGAATATTCCGCATAGTTTGCAACAAGTTGATCCAAAATTTAACAGAGTTTCATCTGTGGAAATTCTTTTAAGTGCCAGCATCTTTTGGCTATGTTTACATCCAGAAAAAGTTAAGGTAGCCCCAGACGTTTTCTTTCGTAAAACCGATTTTGGATGGATTGCCACTAGGCAAATATACCGCAGCCCTGTTCAGTAGAAATCTCATTGTTACTTTGTTGGCACTGATTTAAATCAAGAATTAACTAAATTCTGGGACATTGAGGATATTCAAACTATCTCGCCTCCTTCTGTTAATAATGAGATCTGTGAAACATTGTACAAAGAAACTACTGTTCGCACTAATGAAGGTAGATTTGTGGTAACTCTCCCTCGTATTTCTAATCCATCTGTCATTTCAGACTCGCAGCCCAGGGCTCTCAAAGCTCTATTCGCAATTGAAAATCGCTTTAAGAAAGATGTTTCCTTATAGGCTCAGTATACTTCGATTATGGAAGAGTACGAGTCATTGAATCATATGGAAAAAGTCCCCAAATCTGAAGAAATTACTAATTCTCCTAAAGAAATAGTTTACTTTAATCATCATCTGGTATGGAAGAATCCTTCCACCCGAGAAAAGATAAGAGTGGTTTTTAATGGTTCATCTCCAGGTGCTAATGGCGTTTCTCTTAATGACACTTTGCATTCTGGACCTGCTATTCAAACAGATCTCACTTCAGTCTTACTTAATTTTCGTCTCTTTCCCATTGCTGTCCTTGCTGACATTAAACAAATGTACAGGCAAATCCTAGTAAATTCAGAACAACGTGACTTGCAAAGAATTTTGTGGAGGGATGACAATTCAAAACCTATAAAAATATTTCGTTTACGAACTGTAACATATGGTCTTAAGCCCTCTGCTTTTCTCGCAATCAGTTCTCTTCGTATGTTGGCCGAAGAAGATGGTCAACTTAATCCATCCTCTTGCCTCTGAGGTATTAAAAACCGCATTCTACGTAGATGATTTTCTCTATTCTTTCCCTAGCACGTCTGATGCACTTCGTGTCTGTGAAGATTTAAAATCCCTTCTTTCAGGCGGTGGGTTTACACTTCATAAGTGGAACTCGAATTCAACTGAATTCTTATCTAATTTTTCTCAAGAAACTCCTGTTGAAAAATGTGTTGCACTTCCTACCGAAGAATCGGCCATTAAAGCCTTGGGTGTTTTTGGTCTCCGGTTTCAGACACCTTTTCATATCAGGTGCACTTATCTGAGTTGCATCCTCAAACAAAAAGGCAAGTATTATCGGAAATAGCGAAGGTTTTCGATCCCTTGCAGTACATTGCTCCTGTGGTTATTACTGCAAAAAGTTTCTTGCAGAGACTCTGGTTGTTGAAGATTGGTTGGGATGAAAAGGTGCCCTCTCCCCTTTTGGATGATTGGTTGAAATATCGCAATAGTTTATTAGATCTTTCTCAAATTTCTATTCCCCGTATTTTAATTACTGATCCTTCACATCAATATTTCGATTTACACCTACTTGCCGACAGTTCTGAAAAGGCATATGGTTGCTGCGCCTATTTAGTAGGCCGCCCTTCAAACACTGCACCCGGATTTTCCAATTTAATTTGTTCAAAGTCAAGGGTAGCTCCGCTTAAATCCACATCTTTACCTAGATTGGAATTATGATCCGCTGTGATGGCTGTGGAATTAGCCCATAAATTGAAAAGCAGTTTAAATTTGAAATTTTCAAGCACATGGTTTTGGAGCGATTCTTCCATAGTGCTAGCTTGGATTTCAAAACCTTCTTCGCATTGGACAACTTTTGTCGCTAACCGAGTTTCTAAAATACAAGAGTTTTCTCATTTTGAACAATGGAACCATGTTCCGGGGAAGGAAAACCCCGCTGATGTAATTTCTCGTGGCTGCTCGCCCAAGAAATTAATATCCTTTAAGCTGTACTGGAACGGTCCGCCGTGGCTCACTCAGGATTGTTCTTGTTGGCCTCGTTCATCTAACCCTCTTGACGTAGATGTTCCTGATGCTCGCATTGTTACTGCTTCTCTTTTTCTAACTTCTATTGCCACTAGTCTTTTTCATCGTTACTCTTCATTTACCAAATTAATACGGGTTGTAGCATATTTATTCCGTTGGAAATTTCTTATTCTTGACCAGCCTGTGAAACCGCAACCCTTCCTCACCAATATAGAGTTGGAATTTGCTACTTGTAAGATCTTGTCTCTTATGCAACGGGAAGTATTTGTTCTTGAGTACCAGACGCTTTTAAGCGGTAAAAGCCTACCAAAGTCTAGTAGGTTGACACCTCTCACCCCTTTTTTGGATCAAGACGGGTTAATAAGAGAGGGGGGCAGACTAGAAAATTCTAATCTCCCGCATGAGAAAAAACATCCCATTATTCTTCCTTCTAGGTATCCTATTATTACTCTCATCATCAAGAAATTTCATTACCAGCACTTGCATGCAGTACCGGCACTTTACTTTGCTTAATTCGAGAGCAATATTGGCTCATTAATGGTGTTCATGAAGTTTCCTCAGTTGTTCGAAGATGTATACCTTGTTTTAAGGCAAACCCCCGTCCCGTCACTCAAATTATGGGAAATCTACCCTCTTTTCGTTCCCAACCTTGTAAGCCGTTTGCCCTCACGGGTGTTGATTACGCAGGTCCTTATGCTTATCAAATCAATTCCCCTTTAGCGAAACGAAAGGTGTTAGGTAAACCCTACATTTCTTTATTTGTATGTATGGTGACCGGGGCCATTCATCTTGAGTTGGTAACAAGTGCTTCTACCTCCTATTTTTTAGCAGCTTTTTCTAGGTTTGCTGCCCGAAGGGGAGTTCCCTCGGAAGGTTTTTCAGACAAGGCAAATTTTTTTGTCACTACTTCTGATCTTTGGAAAACAGCGTTGACCTCTCCCGTTGCTAAAGAACAATTTTCGAATTTCTCCTTTTCTAAGGGATTTAAATGGCATTTCACCCCCCCCCCCTTATGCCCCCATTTTGGTGGTCGTTGGGAATCTTGCATAAATCTTACAAAGAGCCAGCTGAAGAAAACTCTTGGTTCAGCTATCCTTTCCTATGAAGAATTAAATTCACTCGTTATTATGATTGAAGGTATTGTAAATTCTAGGCCGCTTACGCCTTTGTCCAACGATCCTAGAGATCTTCTTTCTTTGACGCCTAGTCATTTTTGAGTTGGCTGTTCTTTAGCCTCCACACCTCCTTTGCTGGTTCGACGCTGCGATCTCGGTTTAACTGTTTTTTTGAGAAAATTGGATTCTCTGCGTAATTCCTTTTGGTGTCGCTGGAAGTTGGAATATCTCAGCTCTCTCAACAGGAGGGAGAAGTGGCGGCTTTCCGGGCCTGATGTACGAGTGGGAGACATGGTTCTTTTACGAGATCCAAGCCCCCTTCTCGTCTGGAATTTAGGTAGAGTAATGCACTGCCATTTAGGCCGTGATAAGCATGTGAGAGTTGTTGATGTACTCACTAGCAAAGATCCGTATACAAGACCGATATCCATGATTGCCATTTTGCCTATTGAGGCTTAGTGTCAACCCTTTTCATTGCTACTCATGTGTTTTTCCCGCCTGATTCTTTGTTGGTCTTTTTTCGGGGGTCTCGGAGCATGATCACTTTCGTGATGTTTCACGTGTTTTGTGTTGTCGCATTTGCTAGTCAAATGCATCGTTTCCGAGCCCACCGAACGAGCACTAATTACTTATGTATTTGTTTCTGTTAATTTATATTGTTCATTGTTAGTGCTTTATTTCTAAGATCCTTACCTTATCGTTGTTTAAGGTCACGCTCCTCCAGCCTTCGTTCACTCACTGCAGGGTGTAAAGCCTTGCTGCCTGCCTTCCGGCCGGGCTGACGTCAGCTACGCCCTGGCCAATCATCGCTCGCCAGCCTAGAGGCTTCCAGATGGTTCTCTGGTAACAGTATTTAAGTGGCGGCGTTTTGACCTCCTTTGCCATTCCTTTCTTCAACATTCTACGAGCTTCTTCAGCACGCTGCATCCTGCTATGGAGCATTCTCAGCCTAGGCCCTAGCTACATTCATGGTGGAAGCTAACCCGCAACGCTACAAATGGAATCTTCTGCACTTAGAGAGAGTGCAGCTTGGAACTTCACTTCATCTGCCAAAAGTTACTCAGACTCGCAGGCAACAAATGTCATGATGTCAGGCATTACAGAAACATCACATCAAAGGCTATCAACAAAATTACAACGCTGAAGAAGAAGAAGAACATCGCTTTAACTATTTTATTCACCGGATGCTGGTCATCATAAATTTTAGTGCATCAAATTTGAAGCCTCTACCGCTCAATCCAGGAAGTGTCGGACACGGCAGTCTCCATGCAAGTTCTAGTCATCATTGAAAGTTAAGTTTGTGTATTTTTATTGTTGTTTTAACAGTAATTCTTCTTACTTTTAATTGTTGGTTGCTAGCAAGTGCAAGTGTAATAATTATAATGCTGTTGTATGCAGCACGCCAAATGAACTTTTGTTTTGTAGCACATGATTGTGCCAACATAATTCAAACCCAATGAACTTTTGTAATTGCCCCAGGTGGGCCAACATAATTAACCTTATAAATCAAAGTTTGTTTATCCATTTATTTATGAATTATAACAGAAATAAATCATTGTATTTACTCAAATGATCAGTAAGGCAGTGAAAGAACCAGTCGCATTCCCTCAGCCCAATCATTTTCAGTCTAAACTCCTCTCACAGAAGTTATTTGGTCCAGGTCTTGTGCCTGTTGCGTTCTCCCATTTATGCGAACTTTGGGTGGTTCTCCACATAATCAAAGGGTTCCAGGCTTGTTAACGAAATATTTCTGTCCTTTATATAAGTGCATTCAGGTTAAGGGGCATTTGTGTCATGACCCCCTCCACCCCCATGTGTTGAATACAAATCTTTTTACATCTTCTGCAGTTAGTCACCTACATGTTAACATTTGGCACTCTAGGCATTGCCTTTCCTAATATTGGTGGTTTTACTAACAAGCTAATGTTTACTTCCATGGATATTCTAATCCTGATACAGGTGAGTGTAAAAAAATCTATACTGTTTAAGTCTTTAGTCTTTGAATGTTTTAATGCAGTTCTCCATTCCTCCCTACCCCCGGAGCTAATCGTTTCATCTCTACATAGCTACCATACCCCTACATTGAAGCAATCTGTTTAACATATTCTAACCTTGGTCTATCCCTACAGTTCTTGTCCTAAACCCTTCCTTCCATAACTAAGCTTGCTATTCCAGGGTTTCTTAGTATGTGTTCTACCAACCTATCTCTTTTGTTTTGATAGAATATGCTAAAAAAAAGCAATGTACTGTCGGGTTAAAAAAAGAACCACTCCCATACTGTTAAGTCTTTTGAGCACGGACCAGTCCAAAGGGACCGGTCAAAAGGGAGGGGGGGGGGGCAGTCGAAAGGGTTCAGTCAAAGGAGCCAGTCGAAAGGGGGGTCAGTCAAAAGCAATCAATATAAAGGGATCAATTGAAAGGGGTCAGTCGAAAGCAACCAATCAAAAGGGATCAGTCAAAAGGGGTCAGTTCAGAGGTCTCAGTCCAAAGCGATTAGTCAAAAGGGACCGTCGTTTTTGGTTGACCGACTAAGGATACTTGCACTCATCTACTCTCTCGCTATCTTAACTGCTCTGCACCGTCTCTGACCACCATCCGCGGCGGCCCTCTCAGTTTTTCCCTCACAAGGCTGAGTGTACCCCGTTCCAACCCTCAGCCCAGAATTAAATTTCTTGGCAGAGCCAGGACTCGAACCCGGGCCTCCACAGTAACAGCCAAGATTGCTAGCCACTACACCAAGAAATGGCCAATATAAGGCTGGTCTTGATTGTACACGATCAATCCATAATTACCTAATAATAATAATAATAATAAAAAAAATAATAATAATAATAATAAATATTCCATTTAGCAACTACACGGCCGAACTCCCCCTGTGACGTCATCCACAGTCTCAGAGTGTGGCGGCCATCTTGAGCATGGGGTAGAGGGGGTAAAGACCATTAATTTATGTCAAACAAATAATTTTGTAAAATTCCTAATTTAGGAAATATCGCCTACTTTCAAAATTGAACTGCTTTGGTTTTTGTCCTACAGTCCTGGGACTTGGTTTACATGACCATTGATTTATGTCAAACAGACATTTTTGTAAAATTGTTAGTTTCCAAAATATAACCCATTTTGAAAATATTTTTTAGAAAAATACACTACTTTTCGAATGAGAGTGGGATAGAGGTAAGTGTACGAGTTAACATATGACATTTTAGGATTTTTAGTTTAAACATATAGCCTACTTTCCCAATATTGTTTAAAAAATAAAGATAAAATCTTAGGTCAGTGACTTTATAGGTTGGTCTTTTTCGCAAAAACTAAAATCTAAAATCTAATTATTTTTTTAAATAATTAAAATTATATAAATTTATATTATATATTATATATTATATATTATATATTATATTATATATATTATTATATTATAAAAATTATATAAAATTATATAAATAATAAATTAATTTAAAAATAATAATAATAATAATGATAATAATTTATAATAATAATAATAATAAATATTCCATTTAGCAACTACACGGCTGAACTCCCCCTGTGACATCATCCACGGTTTCAGGACGTGGCGGCCATCTTGCCCATTAGCCCCTGTGCCAGCTCTGACTGTCCCCTCCATAAGAATAACATAGGGCTGGTTGCGCGCGGCGGCCATCTTATCCATTAGCCCCTGTGCCAGCTTCGGCTTATATTTCCTTCTCATAGCTTTACAAATATATTTCAGTACTGTACTCCTGCTTCCAACTGAGAGATCATTTTCTGCTCTAAGATGTATAAATAATTATTTAAGAACATCACAGGTTAAGGATCGTGGTACCGTAGTCATTTTGCTGATCTTGCAACTGAATCTGACTTAACAGTGAAATTGGACTATGAAGAAATCATAAAGTTCTTTGCAAATGACATGCCAAGGAGGAAGCCTCTTGTTTGAATAACATGTGTTTTTGGCATCTGATTTGAAATTATACTTTTTAAAAGTTAGTCAGCTTGAGCCCCGTGATCGCCAACAGTTGAGAGCACTTAAGATTAGTCAGTATTATGGCTCTTCTCTGGTCCCTATGGAAATATTATGAGACCTAATGAACATTCCGTCATGTCC
This sequence comes from Meconema thalassinum, assembly GCA_946902985.2. NCBI lineage: Eukaryota > Metazoa > Arthropoda > Insecta > Orthoptera > Tettigoniidae > Meconema > Meconema thalassinum. Next base: position 1,233,794,835 of record OX336389.2, on the reverse strand, counting down.
AGTAAACACTAAGTTCTAGAATGAGACTACAAAGAAATGAACGTTAGTGGCGGGTTACAGGTTCATAAAAACTACGGTAGTCAACTAATAGCTTGCCCTCTAATACTCTACCACGTACGATATGCTAGAAGTACTGACATGCTGTTTAAAAGTTAGTGTAAGTTTATGTACGGTACCGGTATGTTAATATTATATTTGCATTTTAATAACCACACATTTATAGTGTTTGCCACTCATATTCAAGTACCCAAGCAAGTAAAAACATTCCCATAAGTTATAAAAAAAATAATAAGTGTACATATCCCAAGTCGGGGTGGGAGGCAAAAATGTTGTTGCCCAGGGGCGTCAGAAGTCCTAAATACGGGCCTGGGTGTAGCCTATGAGACTGTAATTTGATTCATCTGTATATGTACATGTTTTCTGTCAGTGAATAAAAATGTTTACCGTACTCATTAAAAAAAGATAAATTTATTTTCTTTTTCGACTTAATCATGATTATAGAAAATTATGAGAGCCAATCTAATGCAAGAACAAACTATTTCGTGTTATCCCAGGCCTGAAAACCGTTGATCTTATCGACGCCATGCTCAGCAACAGAAGTTTCCAAGTTATTATGCGTATTAAGATAAGCTCGTAAATGAAGCTTAATAATGGTTTACTGCAAGGATCCATCTTGGCCTCTCTCCAGTTTAGCCTGTATAGCTGACATGCCTGAGACCACATCTAGGAAATTCGGATATGCTGAATACGGGGCATTAGCTCTGACGCAAAGAGATACTGTTAATATCTACTTCTGTAAATAGAGGTCATCTAAGATGGAAGTAATTACGGTACTTTCCACTTCAACAACAGATTGGCAAATGAGGAAATCTAACTCCTTTTAGGGGGTAGATTACTGTTGTGTACAATAGAAATCCTAAATATCTAGGGGTCACCTCAGATAGAACACTTAGCTTGAATGAGGACTTATCAAGAACAGCTGCCATAATCAGAACCAGGAAGAACCTCTACTCAGACTGAGAACTACTGCTCTTTGGTTGATGTATGATGTGGCAGAATAATGTGCTGCAGGCCTGCAGCCTGGATTTATAATCCTTATTCCAGGCTTGTTAACACCTCAACTAAATCAGAATATTTGTATCATCTCAGCTACATTTAGAAGCACACCCTTTCCAGCTGGCCATCCTTGGCCCATCTCAGCGGCGTAAGGGAGTATACGAGAATAACTGCTAATCTGAACCTACCTGTTTATGTACTGTAGATATCCGTGAGTAGAGAATTTGGAGGGGGTTCTATACCCTCCTACGACTTTCCTCCTACAAGATGGCGGCGTTCATGTTAAATAAGTGGATATCTCGCAAACCCATGGTTGGATTTTGACAAATGAGATGTTGTAGGACTTAGGCTGACGCCCCCCTTTCCCATGGACAGCTTATTTCCACCCCAAAATAAAACCTACCCCTAATAGGGGGTGAAATAGTAATTTTTAGTAAACGTTGTTTTACATGTACGACAGACATGAGGTTCAATGCTATGATGAAATTAAATGTTGTTCTACATGAAAGACATGCATAGAGCTGGACGGCATTATGAATTAACATATTTGTTTTTGTTTTATACGCATGCACACTTGGGATTTTTACAAAAGGTCGGGCTTTTAAAATAATTATTTATGGATGAGTTATTTTTTTTAAATTTAACCAAAAGATCCAAAACTAATAGGTCATGTGCTTTTTAATATCTTGTGAACCAATAAGGCTAGGGAGTTGTATGAGGGGTCGTAGAACTTAGGGTGACGCCTCTTTTGAATGTAGTATTTATTTTATTGGATAAAAATTCACAAAGGGCCTAACATTATAGATGTTGAAAAAACTTTAATGAAGCGCGGTTGTAGATAGAGACGGTACCGCTGGGCGTGTATTTCAACGAGCCTGTCGCCAGCCACGATGGCCATGCTCAATAGAACAAGTTATATTTTAGCGGGGTGGCCTACAACAGGGTGAGGGTTCGTTTTTCTGATTTTTCCTATAGTGGATGGATGGATGGATGGATGGAGGGTAATATTCCAAAATGTGTGAAGCGTGCTAAGATTTTTTTTTACCCCTGAAGGGGGTCTTTAATGTGTAAACAGTTATAAGTGACATGACAAATGATAATTCCATGATCAGATGAAGCTGGCTTTATATAGGACAAACAGAACTTGGTTATATGTTGCTTGAAGCGAGTACAGAAAACAAACTTGCTGGGGGCAGACAAGCAGGATGTGAATGTTATGGAGCTTATGGAATGAGCTGACCTGACTTTACAAAAGGGCAGTGGAAAAGTACAGAGACACAGAGGACACTTAAAGGTCAAACTCTAAGAATAGAGCTGGCAACAGTGGCGCCAAACCCAACCAAACCAAACCGAATCAAACTAAACTAGACTGAACTAAACCGAACCAAACCTAATCGAGAACAAGGCAAGGGTTTAAGTGTAAAAACTTGTGGGTGAATGCTGTCATTGGCAATGTCAAAAAGGAAAGGGATAACGCTTTACCTTTAGAGAGTAAGGTAGAGATAGCGCATGGTGCTAATGCACACACCCAAGTACATGGAGCACACACATCTATCTTATGCTGTTTTTATGGGTTGACTGTTAAAACTTGCTCAGTGGTTACTGAGCAAGATGGTCGCTACGCACAACAAGCTTTAATTACTTGAGGCTAATAATCTATACACACACTTGCTTGTTCTAAACTAAACTGTCTTGCTGGCAGTGCTCAGATAGTAGGCAATGACAGAAATGCTTGGCTAACAGAAATACAATCATTTCCGGTTGTCTAATGTTACCAGCTAACCATTTTGTGCAGCAGTGGCGAGCACTCGCACTTCTTACATTGGTGATCTTAATCGATTTCCAACTTTGAGGCCTAGAACGAATCAAATTAAGAAAGAAGGACATGGTGGCGCAGTGGTTAGGCTGTTAGTCTCTTCACTAAGATATACTAGGGTTTGATTTCAGGTTAATATGCATGTAATAAAAATATAAAAAAGTAGAGATAATGTTTAAAACCGATTACACTTGTCTCTTTTCAAATTATTACTTGGATTAAAAATACAAAGGTGGACTGGGTTTGATATACAGTTAATGGTGCCAATCACACACTAGACTGTAAGGAAGCCAAAAGAGCAAAAGGCGTAGGTAAAGCAGTTGTAAAATCGGTATGTGTAGACAACTACCTAGCGGTTTTATGAACTAGCAAACCTATGTCGCATAAACAGTGCAGTGTACAATCCAGAAACCATAATTTGTATCTTGTGGAACAGAGAAAACGCACTCTTGCCTCGATGGATAATAAATGTGTGTAAACGAACGACTTATGCATTAACCTACCATGGGGTTATGACCATGGAGAGGCGGTGTGATTTCAGTGTTTTATTGTTTAAAAACATGGCTTTTTGTAACTAGTAGATTTTGTAGTATGTAAATATTTGTGTTTGTAATTGTAAATAGTGGATTATGAAAATAGTGGCAACCACTTAGGCCCTTTTCTTTATGAAGCCCTATGCAACCTTTTTTAATTTATTTTTATTTTATTTGACTGAGTTCGGAATTTGAAAATGGTATTTTTTTTTAAGGCTGTACAAAGGTGCCATTTGCTTTGTTTTGTAACTTAAATGATTAATATTAATTTTTTGTAATGGTAAATTTTTAACTAAACGTTCTTTGGGGTGAGTGTGCATGTCAAGGATGTTATTTGGAAATAAATAGAGTGGTTGTATTTGTTTCCAAACACAGGCATGGTTGTGTGAATGTATGACTATAGAGAGAAGGACAGAGAGAGAAATCTTGTGAGTGTGTGTGTGTGGGTAGCATTGATTGTTTGACCAAAGCAAATATGGTGAGGTAGGGTGGGGGAGGGGGAAAATTAACACTTAAATATGAATGGTAAATAGTAATTTTGTTTTTTCAATAGTTTTATTTTTCAAATGCAGTGGTAGATAGGTGTTATTTTGTAAAACAGTCTTATTTGCAGTAGTAATAAGCCTCTATGTTTCTGCAAACACATAGACAGACTGCACTATCGCCATGGTCAAGCACTCGCCTTAAGATCATTTACAAAAACTTAAAATGAAAAAAATCATGTTTCGCAAATATGAACTTTTAACATACACAAAATGAAAAAATGTGTAAAGAGCAAAATGGAAACTCCATGTTTCCATATCGACAAAATTTAAAAACTTTAAACTGACATTTAAAACAAAAATGGGAAATTGACAAATGTGTAAACAACAAAATGAAAAATCCATGTTTCCATATCATGAAATTAATAACTTCAAACTGACATTTTAAAGAATGCAAATGGAAAATTGACAAATGGCAATGTGTGAAATGCGAAAATGAAAAAAATGAACAAATGACTATCATCATTTTTAAAAATTAAAAAAATATCGTGCTCTATGGTTGAGGTGTGCATCAAACCCACTGTACTTATTTGGACCCCCCGAGACTGAGTAGACCTGTTTTAGTCCTCATACCACTTTTAAAATTTTGCGTCAAACCTGGGAATTGAACTCAAGAGCTTTGAAGTGCCAGCTAACTGTGCTAACCACTACGCTACAAAGACACCTTTACACCACTCTTAATGAACAATAATAAGAAAAAGAATAATAACTGTTGGATTTTTAAGGATGAACATGGTGACACTGTTTCTGTTCCACAGTCTGCTAGCCACTAGCCAGCAGCTGGGGTCTTGGAGCACGATACAGTTGGCATTTTGTAATGAGACATGACATGTTTCAAAGTATTATGGGTTGCTGCTAAGTGAAAACTGATCCTGTACAAGGAAGCAAGAGTTCAAACCCCTTACCTGACATAACTATTGCTTTAACATGGCTTGGTGATACTGTATTATTATGATACTCGATACACAAACCATAGATAGAGTGTATTGTTTAAGTCCATTCTCTCTTTCTAAACATAGCTAGAGACTGTTGAGGGCTAACAATTGCATTAATAGTGGGGCGGATGTAGTGATAGTAATTAAGAAAAACAGACAATAACCATAAAATATGTTTATTAATTTCAATTTATAATAGATACACACTGAATAAAACTCTCCATCTTTTTACCATTGTTTGATATAGATTTTTAATCACAACGCTTGTAGATCTTTTTATAACTTTCTCCATTTACTCTTGTTCTTAAAAACTGGGGAAGCCGCAATGGTTTTATAGGCGCAAAACCCACATCCTCTTCATTTTCATCATCATTATGAATATTATCATCATAACTATTATAGTCATTGTCACCATCATTATCATCATCATCCTCAACATCACTAGAACTATCCAATTCCTCTTGTTCCATTTCCACAGGGACCTCTTGTAGAGTCTGCGTTGCTTTTGATAGTGTTAAGGGTTTTTTGAACGTTGACAACTGTCCTAACATGACAATTTGAGGAGATGATAAATGCTTTTCAACAAACAATGCACTATCTTGAGCAGCAATATATTTTTCTTGGAATTGCTTTTCTTTACCTTGGTTAGAGTATTTTGTGCATTTAAATGTGTATTAATTTGAGATTCACAATGATGTTCATTTGAAGTAAGTACGTAAGAGTCTTTTGTTTTAATAAGTTTTAATTAGCGTCCACTTCTCGTATGAATTTTACTTTCTCATGTAGTGTATAACTTTTCCTTTTCGTGCTCTCCATGGCTAATCGAAAGCAACTGAATGATAAAACTACTGTTCAAAAGTACACACCAGATATCGGCACCCAGGACATTTTACTTGTCCATTGTTCTCACGAATGAAATTCTCATATCAATCAAAACACCGAGTTTTGCAGAGTGACATTGTTCCCCCCTACTTACTTGCGGCGTAACAAAGGCCAACCGAGTGAGTTCCCTTCGCTCTCTATCCCGCTCCTCCTCTAGTTGCGTCGTTTTTGACCTTCACAATGCCACTAAAGATTAAGTTACCAGCCGAGTCGGCGGTTTCATCGCGAAAACAAAAGAAAATAAATATGTTTGAATATGAGAATTGTTTTCGTGTTAACAATCTAGAGCATATCCCACATGAGACAGAAACTGTGTTCTGTTTCAGCACCGAAATCCGACCACTCTGTCTACGCCGACAAAGAGGAAACTACATAAATACAGTACTGTAGTTTATTTTATACTGTAACACCACGTGCTCATTAAATTACAATCAGGCTACACAAAACTCAGATGTATTTCACTGACACTTCATACGTATAACAGCGAATAACGTATACATGGATTACGTATAAATAAGGTTAAATTAACACGCTTTTAAATTACATTTTGCCGGGACCTAAAAGAAATTACGTAAAAATACGAAATACGCAGAACAGAGTTACGTATGAAGCAGGTTCAAGGGTATAAGTGTTAATTTCCCCCCTCCCCACCCTACCTCGCCATATTTGCTTTGGTCAAACAATCAATGCTACCCACACACACACACACACACACACACACAAGATTTCTCTCTCTCTCTCTCTCTCTCTCTCTATGGTCACACATTCACACAACCATGCCTGTGTTTGGAAACACATACAACCACTCTATTTATTTCCAAAGAACATCCTTGACACGCACACTCACCCCAAAGAACTTTTAGTTAAAAATTTATAATTTACCATTACAAAAAATTAATATTAATCATTCAAGTAAAAAAAAGCAAATAGCACCTTTGCACAGCCTTAAAAACAAATATTTACCATTTTCAAGTTCCCAACTCAATCAAATAAAAAAAAATAATAGAAAAAAAGGTTGCATAGGGCTTTAAAAAGCAAAGGGCCTAAATGACTTACTTGACTTAGTTCCTATTGTCCCTCGTGGAACATAGGGCATCAATGAAGCATCTCCATCTGGTTCTGTTTGCTGACAACCTCTTCACCTCACTCCAGGTCTTTCCCTCCTCTATAGCCTCCAAGTGGACAGATCTGCGCCACGTTTCCTTGGGTCTCCCTCTCCTTCTCGTACTCTGGGGGTTCCAGTCGAGTGCCTCTCCCTCAATGGCTTCATTTCCTTTCCTCAGGGTATGTCCGATCCATTTCCATTTCCGTCGCTTAATTTGTATGGCCATCTCCTTTTCACCCGTCCTTCTCCAAAGTTCTTGGTTGGAGATTACTTCCAGCCAGTAGATGTTTAAGATCTTTCTTAAGCAGCGGTTGACAAAGGTCTGCAGCCTGGAGGTGATTTCCTTAGTTACCTTCCAAGTCTCAGACCCATATATCAGAACGGACCTGGCATTACTCCGGAAGATACGAAGTTTGGTTTTCATGGATATTTTGCTGCTCTTCCACACTGGATAGAGCCGCACAAAGGCGCCGTTTGCTTTTTGAATACGTTGGGAGACATCCTTTGCCGCTCCTCCATCTTTGGTCACCACACTGCCCAAGTAAGTAAAGCTATCGACATCCTCTATAGGTTCATCCTCGAAGACAAATGGGTCAATTTTGTGGGTGTTAGTTCTTAGGGCCTTGGTCTTTTTTGAGTTTATCGTTAGCCCCACATTTTCCCTTCTACAACCAGGTCTTCAAGCTTTGCTTGCATTTCACCATGTGCCTCAGACAGGAGACACAAATTGTCAGCAAAATCCAGATCATCCAGTCTATTGGTGAATCCCCATTGGATACCACGTTTGGCATTTCTAGTCACATTTCGCATCACCGCATCAGTCACAATCAAGAACATGGTTGGCGACAGGATACAACCTTGGCGTACTCACGGCCCTTATGAATGACTCTGCATGTGTACTCCCGGTATGTTTCTTGAATGAGACTAATAATCTGTGATGGCACTCCATAGCGCTTCACTTCCTTCCACATGGCTTCTCTATTGATCGAATCGAAGGCTTTCTCAAAGTCAACAAACACTGCATAGAGGCGAGAAGACCTTTCCGCACACTGCTCCAGAATTATCCTCAAGGTGTTTATTTGGTCGACACAGGAACGATTTTGACGAAAACCTGCCTGTTCTCGTCGGAGCCTTCGGTCAACATATTCTTTGATTCTGTTCAGCAAAACCCTCGTAAAGACTTTGCTAGGGATTGAGCGAAGTGTAATACCTCTCCAGTTATTACAGTTTGACGTATCTCCCTTCTTTGGCAACTTCACCAGCAACCCACATCTGCAGTCCACCGGCATTTCTCCATTTGTCCATACCTTCTCAAATAGCGGCTGCAACATATCTGCTGTGGTGTCCATATCAACCTTCATGACTTCTGCTGGAATATTGTCAACTCCTGCTGCCTTACCAATAGTGATGTGGGCCGGGCAAATGCCCAGTGGGCAGGACATCTATAAATGGACATTTGCCCGAAGCAGTTTTAAGCGCCCACACTCTGGGCATTTAAGGAAACTTCTTTTTTTTTTACTTTTTACTACTTGTGATTGTTACTAGAGCATCTAAAACATAATAAAAACCATTAATCAAAGGTACATGTCATGGATAAACTAGTATTGCCTGAATATTGCTAATAATAATTTAGTTATCCTGTGTCAATGTCGTCAATAACATCTAAATGAGAATTATGTATATCTGGTTTGAATAAAACTTTGTATTATTGAGTTAGGCCTGCAGGCCTATTCATTTATATTTAGGAAAATTAGGTAGGAGTTTGATTATGGTGTGAATAGTGGCTTTGGGAGGAAGGTGGATGGGCTAGACCCCGGGCAGCCATTGTGCTATGATCTTGGAATGGGGGTAGGTTGGTTGTGGCCTTGAGATTGGCGAGGCATACTACCACCAGCAGCCCAGCCCAGTTAATTGTGAAGTAGAGCTGTCTGTTGAGTGGTTGAGTCTGAGATAACCTCACTTCTTTCTTAGGCTATTTATATTTTTAAGTGTTAGAATCATTACAAAATGCTTAGGAAAAAAGGACCTATTTGGAACTTTAATAATTTGAAAGGGAAAGGAGTATGTTGTAAATATTGTCATCATCATCATCTTCCTTCCAAGTATTGGGCCAAATGTCCCATTACGGTCTTGCACTTTCCCTCCATCTCTTCATCGGACGTCCTATAGATCTATTTCCCCGTGACTGGTAGCGAAGGATCTCCTTTGGTAATCATCCAGGTTCCATCCTTTGGACATGATGCTTCCAGTTCTCTTGGTAGTCACAAATGTATGTAGCGATTGGTTTCACTTTTAGTTCCTTCAGCACATCCTCGTTTCTCTTATGATCCCATTTAGTATAGCCTGCTGTTCGGCGCATAAAGGTCATTTCGCGTGCTGTGAGTCTGGAGATGTCCTAACATGTTATTGTCCATGCCTCGCTGCCATAGCATAGGGTTGATCTGGCTAATGTGTTATACAAACGCAAGCGTGTATGCCTTTGGACAAGAGATGGCTTCACGACGTGATTGATGATTCCTGTTGTTCTGGTATAATTAGTTATTTTTGCAGTTATGTCTCGTTCTTCGTGAAAAGATAAATGATATCCTAAATACTTGAATTCGTTAACTCTTTCTAAAATTTTACCATCCAGACAAATTTTACTGGGGATAGGGTCCTTACCTTTAAAGGCCATTACTTTAGTCTTTTCAGTAGAAATGCACATGCTGAATTTTGATGCCACTTTCTGGAGGTTGACTACTGACCACTGCAGATCATCTTCAGATGCTGCTACCAATGCAACATCATCAGCAAATAGTATAGTGTCTAAATTTTTTAGATGCCTGCTGATAGGTATTGAACCATGCCTTTCACACCTCCATTCCTTTATTATAGCATTCATATATATTATGAATAGCAATGGAGAGAGTCCACAGCCTTGTCTTACCCCTCTGCTGATTGGCTTCCACTCGGATTTATGATTACTTAACTTTACTGCAATAAGAGTACCACTATACATGTTGTAAATGTTATCAATTAACTGTTGGGGGACACAATCCCTGGCCAATATGCCAATGTCTGTCTGTCAACAAAATCAAAGGCTTTCTTATAATCATCAAATGTTATATGTGTTTCCAAATTGAACTCCCTGCATTTTTCGATCAACAATTTTAAGGTGAAGTAGGCATCTGCACATGTGCGACCTTTTCTAAACCCATGTTGTTCATTTCCTATTACCTCAGAGTAGCTTGCCACGGTGGGTGAGTGGATATCGTGTCGGTCTACTAACCCCAAGATTGCAGGTTCGCTCCTGGCCGTGGTAAGTGATTTTTGAAAGGTGGCAAAAATACGATACGCATGTCATACGATGTTGGCATGTCAAAGAATCCATTTGAATTCAGTAGGCCGAGTTCATAATGGCAAAATTAATCTCGGGAGTTTCCGCCAACACAAAGTTCCTCATTTCTCTACTAGAAAGCGCTATAGTGTTCAAGGAGCTTAGATATCTAACATCTAACCTCCTTGACTTTCATAGTCAAGGAACAACGAAATTCGACATGCAAACTACCCTCTGGGTGTCAAATAACAAAGCTTGCACCCGGCACCCGAGGCCATACGATATTATTATTACCTCAGAGTAATGTTTCAGTAATTTTTCTTTAACAATGTTTGCAAAAATTTTGTATCCAGAGTTAAGTATACTTATTCCTCTATAATTTTCCAAATCTTTCATATTTCCCTTCTTATGAAGAGGAACTACTTTTGCCTTTTGCCAATCTTCTGGAGGCCAGTTACCCATCCAGATTAAATTCAATAATCTGAGAAATCTTTTCTTGAAGGTATCGCCTGAATATTTCAACACTTCTGCATTTATTGAATCTTCTCCAGGTGTTTTCCCATTTCGAAGTTTCCTCAAGACCTGTTCTAATTCTTCGAGTGTAATATTTTCCGAAGACTTGTTGTTAGATCCATGTAAAACAAGTTGTTCAATTTTTGGACTCAACCAAAGGCTCTGAAAATACTCAAGCCATTCTTTGTGAGATATTGCATTAATTTTTACATCTTCTTTTACTTCCCTATTTAGTTTTTTCAAAATTTTATAGGTTTGTGGTTGTGGTGTTGTTATGCCAGTCTCCAGGTTCGAGACAAAGTTTTCCCAACTTTCCCTGTGCTTCTTTCGAACTTCTCTTTTTTGCTATTGCTCTCTTATGATGGTATTCAATTTTATCTTCTAATTTACCAGTTGACAGAAACTTTTTATATGAATTTCTTTTTTCGGAGATTACTTTTGCAATTCCTTCGTCCCAAATTCTTAAAGGACTATTAACAGTCACATTGTTAACAACATGGAAAATCACATAAAGAAGTGTTTTATGTGCCCTCAGGATCTTAAAAAAAAGTGATTCAGTTAGGTACAATTACAGTGGTTGAAAAACCTTTTCGAAAGTAAACCCCCTTATGAACCGTTACTAATTGAAGTGGATGATTTCAACAAATCTGCAGTACCAAGCACAAGCTCGGCCTCAGAACCAAAATCAAATTCTTTCATTGAATTCCTACAACTTCTGCAGCCTATTTTGGCCTCAACTCCTGTTTTTATGGATAAATATATAGAGTACATATATGTATATGGCTAAAACAATATTTATATAAGCGTTGCATTATAAATATGTTTTTAAAAGAGGTAAATGCCCAAAATGCCTGGGCATTTATGGGTTTTGGGCATTTGCCCGGGCATTTATCCTGGACATTTGCCCCAACTTATAAATGCCTAGACATTTTACACCACTACTTACCAATATGCAACTCTCTCAATGATCGTTTGATTTCCTCCACTGTGGGTATGCAGGTTTTAATCCTTGGATCATGCTGGATCTCTTCTTCATCTCCTCCTTCTCCCTCTTCTAGTTCATCTTCCAGGGAGCGGTTTAAAACTGCACAAAAATGTTCCTGCCATCGCTTCAGTTGATCCTGAGGGTTTGTTAAAAGGGTACCATCTTTGTTCCTGACTGGCCGGTTTCTCTGCATCTGCTTTCTTGCCAGTACTCGGGTGATTGTATATAGTTCTTTAAGATTTCCCTTCTTGGCTGCCTCTTCTGCGTGTTTAGATAGGTCGTCTATCCCATTTCTTTGATCTCTTCTTGCACTTCTCTTAACTTCCTCGTCCTTTGCAGCATATTTTGCTTGTAACTCTGCCTTTTTTGCTCGTGTCCTACATGTGTTCATTTCCTCCTTTATCTGTTTCCTTTCTCTGATGATATCCCATGTCTGTCCAGTCATCCACTCCTTTTCCCGCCTATCTTTGAAATCCAGGATGTTTTCACTTGCTTTGGTAAAGACAGATCTAATCTTCATCCAATTTTCCTCAACAGTGCTTGGAATCGAAAATTGGATTATGGAATGTGAGAACTCTGCGGGAAAGTGGAAGACTACGGCAAGCAGTGGCATGTATGAAGAATTACGGTCTGAACATCCTGGGGCTGAGTGAAGTAAGATGGAGAGATTTTGGGGAGCTGACCACCCATGATGGAGTTACATTTATATACTCTGGAAGTCCCGAAGGCGATGGAGCAAGTTGTGAAGGTGTAGGTATAATGATGGATAAGGAGGCCAAAAGGAGCCTTATAGAGTGGTATCCAGTGTCGGGAAGGATAATTGTGGCACGTTTTAAGTCCAATATTAGGAACATTGTGATGATTGTTTGCTATGCACCCACGGAGGCAGCGCAGGAAGAAGATAAGCAGGCGTTTTATGGACATCTACATAGTGCAATTAAGAAACAGAAGAGGAAGGATATCATTATAGTTGGAGGAGACTTGAATGCAAAAGTGGGCCAGGAAAATGAAGGACTTGAGCATATTATGGGAAGGCATGGTTTAGGAGATCGAAATGAAAATGGACAACTCTTTGTGGACTTCTGTGCCAACCATGATTTGATTATTGGTGGTACTGTATTTCCGCATAAAGATTGCCATAAAGTGACCTGGGTATCACCAGATCATAAGACAGAAAACCAGATAGATCATGTAGCGATTGAAAGGAGATGGAGATGTTCTTTGTTGGATGTGAGAAATATGAGAGGTGCGAACATCGGCAGTGATCACCACCTTGTTGTGGCTACCTTCAGAAAGAAGATTCAGGCACAGAAAAGGAACCGGTATGATGTGGGAAAGCTAAAGGATAACATAAAGGTGAAGGAGGCCTTTAGGATAGAGTTAAAGAATCGATCTTAGTTAGCCTTGATATTTAGACCAAATTACACTAAATTTATGTTAATTATTACTACCTAAATGAAGTAATCTAATTACCTACCAATAAAGAAGAATGTGAAATACGTATATCCTCCAATCGGGTGAAAACTCGTAAAAGCACCACTGCTCTACTTGCTTCAAACAGTGATTGAAGAAGTCACCGAATCATTGGATACACGTTCCCACAACTTAGTTTAAGTTTATTAAAATATCAATAAGAATTTCTAAATACTATCAATATTCCATATTTAACTTGACCTAAGGAAAGTGACTTTATAGATTTTAAACCTCTGCTATATTATTTTACCACTTTTATCAAATATTTACACTAGCTGCTATTTCACTACACTCTCACTGTGACGCTATCTTGCCGCAGGTGGAGGATGAAACTGTATATATATATATATATATATATATATACATATATATATACTTTGTTTCTGCATACACTGACATATGCTTTCTCAATGTCCAGGAAGGCCATCAGTAGATCTGTTCCATACTCATAGTGCTGTTCTTGTAACTGTCTTACAGCAAAAATCAAATCCACTGTGGATCTTCCTGCTCTGAAGCCATGTTGTTCTTCCCTCATCCCTCCTTCTATCCTTGTCCTAATTCTCCTTTCCAAAACTTTCTCAAACATCTTTGCACAGTGACTCATCAGTGTTATTCCCTGATAGTTTCTGCATTCTGTTCTACTACCTTTCTTGAAGATCGGGGCAATTATTCCCTTTTTCCAGTCCTCTGGGGTCTTCCTTTCCTTCCATGCTGTCTTCATCACTCGGTACAACCGTTGTATCCCCACCTCTCCTGCTGCTCTCACCATCTCCACACTCAACTCATCCACACCCGGTGCCTTCCCTCCTTTCATCTTCCTCACTGCATCTTCCACTTCTTTCCATGTTAAGTTCTTTTCTGTTTGCAGTTCATTTTCCTCTTCCCCGATTTCTTCCTCCTCGCCGTGGTTTCCATTTGGGTTCAGGAGTTCTTCAAAATATTCTTTCCACATTTTCTTCAGTTCTTCCCTATTTTCAATCTCTTGTCCCCTTTTGTTCACCATTCTAACATAATCCGTAGGATCCTTCCGCCTCCTATTCTTTACCATCCCATACAGGACCTTTTTTGTACCTTCACTATCCTCCTTCACCATCTTTGTCCAATCTTCCATCCACTTCCTTCTCTCCTCAGCCACTATTCTCTTTGCCTCCTTCTTTCTTTCCTGGTACTCTTCCCTTGTCTCTACCATCCTATTTTGATACCACCTCCTAAAGGCTCTATTCTTTTCCCTTACTATTTCTTTTGTCTTCTCATTCCACCATGGTGTTTCCTCCCACCTCTTCTTACTACTTGTCCTCCCACATACTGCTTCTGCTGCACCAACTAGTGTCTTCTTAAATCTAGCCCATTCCTCTTCCACCCCTCCTTCTTCATCTGTTGGAATTCCTTTCTTCACCATTTTGAGGTACTCGACCCTTCTATCTCCTTCTTTGAGTTTCCATATACTGATACGTCTTTCCTGGTTCTCAGTCCCTTTCTTCTCCTTAGTCCCTCTCAGGTTCATTACCAGCAATCGATGGTCGCTATCCAGGTTCTCCGATGGTATAACCTTGATGTCCGTGATGTTCTTATTTAATTCTTTTTCATACAGTATATAGTCGACCACCGACTTCCTGGTCGAGTATCACTGTACCATGTGATTGTGTGGCTTTCTCTTTTCTTGAACTAGGAGTTCCCAACTAGCAGGCTGTTCCTTTGGCAGAAGTCCAACAGTCTCTTTCCTTCCTCATTTCTTCTGCCCCAACCCTCAGGTCCCAGCACACTCTCATACACTTGTCTTTCTCTTCCTACATGGGCATTCAGATCCCCCATAACAATCATATTTCTTCCTACCAGCTGCTTCTGCAATTCCTCTTCAAACTCCTCCTTCTCTTCAGAGGCGCAGCCTACTTGTGGAGCATACACTTGCACTATTTCTACGGTCTCTCCCCTCAGTGCTACTTTCACTTTCATCATCCTATCACTTATTCTCTTCACTTCTTCTTTTAAACCATCTCGTACTACTACTCCCACTCCATTCCTCTTTCCCTCTTCATTCCCACTCCAGTACAGTCTATAGCCTTTTCTCAGTTCTCTCCTTCCTTCCCCTTTCCACTTTGTTTCTGCCAATCCCAATAAATCCAACTTCCTTCTTTCCATCATATCCACTATCTCCTCCACCTTCCCCGTCAGCGTTCTTATGTTTAAAGTTCCAAATCTTAGTCCATGTTTACAGCCGTGTCGTCGTATATTATATCCATCATGTCCGAGGCTCATTCCATTCTTGAAAGCATTTGGTTTCATCCACTACTGGCTTGCAGTGCCCATCGTAGCTTCACCAGAGCCCCGTTAGCCGTCACTTTTCAGGGTTCCTGTAGGACCTTCACAGCTACCGTAACGGTCCCGTGGCACACAAAGTCCCCACTATACTTCGCCAGTACAGGCAATCCCCTACTTTGTGCCGTTGCCCGTCTCCCACGACGTGGACGAGGGGTTGGACTTATGGGAGACTCTATCTACAACCACACTTCATTAAAGTTTAAAACAGGTTTAAAAAAAGTTTTTTTTCAACATCTATAGTGTTAGGCCCTTTGTGAATTTGTATCCAAAAAAATAAATACTACATTCGAAAGAGGGCATCACCCTAAGTCCTACGACCCCTCTTACAACTCCCTAGCCTTATTGGTTCACAAGATATTAAAAAGCACATGACCTATTAGTTTTGGATCTTTTGGTTATTTTTTTAAAATAACTCATGCATAAATAATTATTTAAAAGGCCCGCCCTCTTGCAAAATCCCCAAGTGTGCATGCGTATAAAACAAAAACAAAAATGTTAATTCATAATGCCGTCCAGCTCTATGCATGTCTTTCATGTAGAACAACATTTAATTTCATCATAGCATTGAACGTCATGCTTGTCGTACATGCAAAACAACGTTTACTAAAAAATTACTATTTCACCCCCTAGTAGGGGTAGGTTTTATTTTGGGGTGCAAATAAGTTGTCCATAGGAAAGGGGGCATCAGCCCAAGTCCTACAACACCTCATTTGTCAAAATCCAACCATGGGTTCGCGAGATATCCACTTATTTAACATGAACGCCGAAATCTTGTAGGAGGAAAGCCGTAGGAGGGTATAGAACCCCCCCCCCCCAAAAAAAAACACTACTTCCGTGATATAAGTACAAATGGACTTGGCTCTTTCCATCCTCCTCTACAAACCACATAAATTCTTTGTGACAATAGAGTCAATGTATTGGAATGGTGGTCAGAAATGTGGCGAACTAGTGCTACTCAAGAACAACTCATAATGCCTCCTTCAGGCCACTAGGTTTTGAAGTTCACCGCAAGATCTGATCCGTTGTTAATAGAGTGAGGACAAACTGTGGAAGGTGCACAAATTCCTGCAAATGGGGCAGGGTATCCTCATCCAGTTGTGATTGCGGTGCTGAACAACAGACGGTTCAGCTTGCCCAGAGCGTTTCCTGGTGACCTGGAAGAGTTCCTGTTGGTGACAGAGAAATCAATAGAATATATCCGCTATTTAGATAAGGAAGGAACTTTGTAGTTTTACGTGACTGTTAATCTTGCAATCATAAACCACAGGGATCTCCTTTTAATGTGGAATCCAAATCAATGGATGTGACATTTCACCTCAAAAATCTCATATGCCTTAATGAGGAATTGAACCTGGTCTGCGTTGGTGGCAGACAAACAGGCTATGTTGATATTTCTTTATAACTTGTACATAGTAGACATACCGTAGTTGTAAGTTATTTGAATGATTTGTAGAATGTGATGAGAGCCTTATGCTAAATAATAAGAATTAAAAAATGAACTCCAAATCATTTATACTGTATAACTGACCAAAAAAACCTATGATGAATATTCACATGGGCTAGTTACACAAATTCAAGGAATAATTGTGCCTCAATATTGGGCTTAAAATTACCGGTACCTCACCAGTTGCACAGTAGTGATATCAAACAAAATCTCAAAACAATTTCTGATATGCAAAATGTAAAAGTAAGTACAGTACACAATTATAAACATTTTAAGTAAATTTATTGTGTGCATAGGATACAATGTATACAGTACATTCAGTCTATTATATATATATATATGTATATAAAATTCAGTTAATCAATATCACTTAAAAACCTATAACTCTACATAAAGTAAAACTAGAATCTTTCAGAAATGATTGTACCAAGCAGAAAACTCATATCAATAAATAAATGATATCAGGTAAAAAGCACAATTCTTGTCGCCATTTAATCCCATGGAATGGACACTCTTCAAACTCACAAGGAAATTAGAGAACACTCATAAACTTTAGTGTATGCAGGATGATTATTGCTTTAATACGGCTATTGTACTGGGGAACACTTGCTGCTACGGAAACCGGGTGGGCTGATTTCAAATCTAAAATTAGTTTCTCTATAAGCTATGGTTTTGTTTTGAGGGGGTTCTCATCTTAATGTACATTTTTCAACATTTGCAACATGTAGTTCATCATATTAAAGTTAAGATGCGATCTTGAATATCATCTTATTGCGAATATTTTGATTTATACACTAAAACATGCAGTTGCAGCATATATATAATACTTACTGTACTATATATAAAATACAATTAAATATAAACATAGGCTACTTTTCTCAAAAATTGCCCATATACTCGTAGATGAAAGAGAATGCAAATTTGACGGGTGCCTTTAATTGCCACATAAAGCATTCAAATTCAAATCCAACTTGTTTGAAATCTAGAGCATATACAAGAAAACCGATTTCATATTTGGAATCAGCAATGCAGAGCTGTAAAATCTCATGCAATGGGAAATGAAGAAAAATAAATTAATAATGCTCCCCAGTGCAGATTTATTGTACCCATATGGCAAATACATATTTAACATTTAATATTTCCTTTCATATAGCATATTCCTATAAGTGCAAATTAGGCAACATGAACTCGAGGTAATGAATCATTTTATTCCTAATTATGAATCTGGAATTACTTTGTTGTCAGGGATCAAGTGATTTTGTGGTTGCCTAGATTAGTGGGGTTATTTAAGTTATTGTTGTCAATTCATTTTTGAGGTTTGGGACATCCTGGTCATCAGCCCCATGTACTTATTTCTGTAGTGAAACTAGTGGTGAGCAGTGGTGAAGCGTGAGGGAAATCCACGAGTCTAAAATATGAGCAAATAATATTCATAACTAGTGTTATTTAAAATTTGTTATTGCACAACATGCTGGTGCTTCATCTGCATTGCCTTCCCTAACCTCTGTCACCTGTCTTGAATAAGCCACAGCTACTCACAGCCTGACTGATCGGAGACTCGCAGTATCCTTATGGCATGTTCTGCTCGGAGCTTAGTCATGTGAGCCTTGATTCAATTCAGCAGGTATAAAGTATTCAGAATTTTCACCAAGAGATAGCTCTGTGGTCGCTTATCTCGGGGAGAACAAGTTAAATATTTCTACTCAATTAGATTCATTGTTAGCAAATCTAATGCTACCGGTATTTATAATTTATGGAAAACCCCATGATTTTGTACAGAATATTGGAAAAAGTTCTAAGACCACTAGTTCCTGCTACAAGTGGAGGGACTGCAGAAAATGCAGGTGCTCGGGGAAAAGTTCATTCTGAAGCTCATATTTCAGAAGATCTTAGTTTTGTAAGACTATGTAGGAATGACAACAATGTTGACTATTTGAATATGAAAAATTATAACTAACTTCGGTTCAGTGTTTACATTATTTGATAATTTTTCTTAATGATAAGATGCATTACATTTGTTGATTTTTCTAATTTGAGTTATATTTTTAGTATAGATATTTTACCATATGGTTTGATTTTATTGAGAATTTGAATTTGGTCTTTAATAATTACTGCTATTGAATGTGTATATCATTACAGATATTTTAATTCATTCTTTTTTTCTTCTTGTGATATACCAGTAGTGTTTTTATTTTTAATGTGCTGTACCAGAAATTTAAAAAAAATACTGACCAAAAGACAATCCCTAAATACTATACTGTATGGTGCAGAAATTTCAGAAACTGACAATATACGAATTTACATTTTAATCCATCGTATAAATACAGGGTCATCAATTTAAGTCTCGCATCCGATACCGATCACGGCGCGGCAAGCTCTCGCGCTGACACCCGCTCGCTGGCCGGTAAAAAGTGCGCGACTTCTCCCCACTACTTCACGTCAACATACAGTCATTTAATAGCAATTTCTAGTGAAAATAATTATCTACAAACTTACCTGGTTTTACAAGAAATGTTCAAAGTGTTGTCCGTCAGCTCGCAAGCATGCCTGGCAGCTCGTAAACAAGTTTCTAGACACACGGCGAATTTCTTCCTGGGTGACGTTCGTTATAACTTGGCGAATATTTTCTTTTAACTCCTCACTTGTGTGAGGATTGTTTGCATATACCTTTCCTTTCAGCATTCCCCAGAGGTAATAATCACATGGATTTAAATCGGGTGATCTGGCGGGATAATTAACTATACGGTCATTGAAAACTTCCCGTATTACTGCCAAGGAGTGATTAGCTGTGTGCGCCGTTGCATTATCTTGCATGAAGTAACCATTGTTCTTTTCTTCGTCCGTGAGTTCATGAAAGAACGGCCTTATGATTAGGTCAATGTAACGGTTAGAATTAATTGTTTCGTGGAAAAATATAGGTCCTATAATTCTGCGAGAAGTTATCGCACACCACACTCCAACTTTCACATCATGAAGCGGCCGGACATGCAACCGATGTGGATTTTCAGCGCTCCAGTAGCGATTGTTTTGGCTGTTCACATAACCACTTAAGTGAAACCAAGCCGCGTCACTAAAAAATAAAATTTCAGGGTCTACATATCCATCGTGAACTGACTGCAGCAGCCAGTTGCAATACCGAATCCTCGCACCACCATCAGGCTCCCTTAATTTGTGGGCAGCTGTGAGTTTGTATGGTTTGGCTATCAACAACTTCGTCGCATTACGAGCAGAAGAAAACGACACATTAGTCTGCACAGCGAGAAGTGATAAAGATTTCGATGGGCTTCTTTCCAAGATAACTCCTATTTCATCAAGCTTTTCCTCTGTTAAAACAGTCCGTCTCCTACGCCTCTTCTTGTTGTGAAAGGACCCGGTGAAGCGGAACTTTTTTACAATATCGCGTATCGTGCGCCTATGTGGAGGACGGATACCAGGATATTTCCGAATGAATCGAAAACGGCACTCTCTAACAGAAGAATACTTCGCATAAGAAAGCACAGTGAATACACGTTGTTCTATAGAAAACATCACTTCGCATAATAAAGCACAATGAATACACGTTGTTGTATAGAAAACATCACTTTAAGGCAACACATAAACTGTAAAATTGCCCCGAGACTGCACTGTATGTTAGGTCAAATCAACTAGCACTTCACATGCTTGAATACGCCGGAGATACCGACAGCTTATTGCAACACTGCCGATCGCAGCGCACGTGTTCATTGCGGGGAGAACGCCAAGGCCACCTTGACTGGCCTAGTGGCCGCATCTGCCAAGGCCACCTTCACCGGCCTAGTGGCGCGTACATGCGGGAAATAAAATGGTGACCCGGTAGTAATTAATTGACTTGTATTTCTCTTTTTATTTAATCTGTTGCATATGCAAAATTGTGAATTTGATTTTTGAGATCTAATCTATCACATTGATTACATGAAGGAACATCATTAGACATCATGCTTTAGCCGTCCCTTGCAATGATTTTAGTGGTTTGTTCATACTGTGAGGTTGCATGTACCGTATGCAATTTCATAATATTGCCACTCTTTACTATTATTCTGAAAATTATTTCACTACTTGCACCTGTTAATCAATGTAAATTATCTATCATACAATCGTCCTATTGTATATTATAATGCTTAATGGATTAATGTTATCTTATTAAATTGTTTGATACCTGATAATACGGTACATGTTTTCTATTTTATTGAAACATGTTTTCGATCCTTCAGAGGGACCTTCTTGTTTGCTTACACTGCATATGTATTTTATGAAAAAATAAACCAACATGACAATATAAATAAGCACTGGACGTACTTACATTATTAATTATGAAAAACATTACTCGTATTCAAATCAGAAAGCAAAAGTCTTAGGTTATAATTCAATATATATATAAATAAATTTAGTGTCTGGATTCCTTGAACTATCAAACAAAATGGGTCTTGTGGAGGTCACGTTTAATGTCTTTTGGATCTGTTATTATGGAAGTCAGTGGAAAATGTTCTATTGTACATACCTTATTCGATTTGAAGTCACTATTTATTTCATTATCGTCTTTATAATCCTGGATTAAAAATTTTAATTGGTTCTGTTATGAAATCCTTACTGTTGGACGTCTGTGATGAACAATCAAAGTGTAAATCGATTTGGAAATGCAAGTCAATTGAAAGATTATAAAAAAGAAAAAAAACTATATTTCTACATACCTTCTATTAACTTTATTGTTAGATTGATTTACCAAATAGTTTGAAATAGTCTTAATGTAATTAATGTAAGAATGAAGACTCCTAACTGACCATATTATTACCATCCCAACAGATTAGATGATTACATAAGTTGCAGATACTGATGTCTCAAATTTGTGAGTTGATTGCAATTTACACAAGTGAAGAATTCTAATGTATATGTTTAAGATTTAACAACCAACAACTCAGAGTTTGTTATGAAAGCAGGATTTCATCACAACTGTCAACCAACAAGTGCCAGGCTATGTCTGGATGCTGTCCAAATCTAATCTCAAGAGATGATAACTGCCTATGGGTGAATTACGTTCCAAGTTCTATTCAAGTGTTTTTGTCTTTGAATAGCGATCCACTTTTTACTGTAGTATCCCTGAACTTTGAATAAACCTGGCACCATAATCTTTCATTATATCCACAGGCAGGGCCGGTCTTAGGGGTGAGCGACATGTGCGGTCGCACAGGGCGCCGAAGGCGTCCCCCAAAGATAGGCAAATTGCAAATTATTTCCTATTGAACACATGGCAAGATAGGTAAATGCGAGTTCGTCAAGCAAATAAGGGAATCATTTTTTAAAAGAAGTTCAACTGGTGTTATCACTCACTTCTGAAAACCCTACGCGCACCTTAGACTGTGACGGACCGAAGTTAAACTCAGTGGAATAGTGATTAGCAAACACTTTATCTTTCTCTCCCTTGCCTTGCCTTTTCACTATCGCGGAAACGCAACCCAGCTCGATTCCCGGGCCCGGGACCAACCAAATCGCCCTTCGGCAGCGCTCTGCCATTTCCGTAATATTTCGGTTCGGTTCGCTGTTGTAGCAGAGCTGTAGCAAGTCGAAGTAGAGAGAAAGAAAGCAGAGAGAGGGGAGTGAGGTTGGAGAAAGGGGTGTGGGTGTGGCACGAGCTGGAGACAGAGGCAAAGAAAAAGAAATCATAACAAACGGCGCGTGTGGCTGGGCGAAGTCGGCGTCGACCCACTCGTAGATGGCAGGACGTATAGCACAATACACGGGAGTGTTGTGGCACTTGCTAATTGACGTTCATTCGAGTGCGTGGTGCGAATGGTGTTAAGTCGGGACGAAGAACGAGAAACCCTACAACAATGGCCTCCTCCGGTAAAACTAGTGGAGCTGCAAACAAAAAACGAAGGTTGCAACATGCAGAAGAAGACAAGAAGGCAGCAGAAGCTTTTAAAAATTTCATCCGACCTTCAACATCAATAGACGGGTGTTCTTCTCAAACAAATCCTACTGATCAGTCCAATAATGTACCCGTCAAAGTTGCAGAGCAAGATGAAGGTATATATTTTAATCTCAACAAGAACATTTTCTTAATCTCATAAAAGCGTGTTAAACTGTATATTTTCCTTAAAGCATGTTCTACATTGGCCGTAGTCTAGGTCATAGTCGTAAGGTCACAAAGATTGTTTTAAGCACTGCTTGTGCGAATAACGCTAAGTAAATGCAGACCGATATGTTATTTACCTTCCAAAGTGTGCTATTTTTTATTTATTCGGTAATTCTTGTTTAAGCAATCATAAAAACAAAGTAAAATTATGTTTATAGACAGGTCCTTAAAATCGGAAACAGTTCCCTTATTACTACTAAAACCTCCAATGTAGAATGGGCTTAATAATCCGTGTAGGCAGAAATGCGTTTTGACTTGATGACGGCCTGATTGTTGATCTCTTTTCAGATGCGGTGACGGGTGCGAGCACCTTAATAGGAATTGACTCCGACTGTGGCACTGCTGGTGGTGGGACGGTGTTGGATCTTGTGACAGGGGTGAAGGCGGAAAGGATTCGAGGACACCTTTTGACTCTGGTGATTTTGCTGGTGATGGACATGCAGTCAAAAGTGGTGAGCGTGGTAGTTGTGGTGCTGATTTAACTTGTGACGGTGAAGTCGGTGAAGGTTCTGGTGTTGGTACTGGTGCTGGGAATGGATTATGCATTGTGCCCTTCATTAGTGATAGAAGCCAACTTCAAGACCCTGCCTATTGGCCTCCGGTCCGAAGCACGGAATGTACTGATACAATTATCGTTCAAAGGCCAGTTAAAATAACAGATCAGAACTTCAAATAAGATGCTGGAGGTGGCCGTCATTTTACTATGTTTCATTGTTATCGCGAGTTGCGGAATGGCGAAAAAGTACCAAGAAGTTGGCTCCAATAATCTGACTCTCTAAAGAAATATTTTGCTTTTGTTGTAAGCTCTTTGACAGAAAGTCCACAGCAGCTCTCGTCACTTCGAGATTCTGTGACTGGACACATATTTCGCAAGCCTTAGAGTCTCATGAAATATCCCCTTCTCATTTTAAATGTTAATTATGGGCCGAAACAGAGTTGCGTTTATCCTCGAAAAAGGGTGTTGATGATGCTAATCAACGAATTATGTGTGCTGAGGTAGAAAATTGGAGGTCCGTACTCGAACGATTGTTATCGCTTCGGGTGAACGTAGCTTTTCAAAATTGAAGTTGATTAAAACCTACCTGCGTGCTACAATGGGTAAGAGAGACTGTCAAAACTTGCTTTAATTTCAATAGAGAACGATGTTGCGCGTTCACTTGATTTAGCCCAGTTAGTCAAACAGTTCGCTTCATTCAAAGTACGGAAAGCTCCCTTCTCATAAGGTTTTGGGTTTTAGTGTGTTTTTTCCTGTGTGTCGTAGTCGTTTGAATTAGTAAAGCTTGATTCCTGTAAGTGTATTTTTCCAGTGATTTTGTTATGTTGACACTTTGCATCACAACTGAAAAAATAGTTATTGTAATATGTTACGCCTCACCAATTAGATAATAAAGTCCAGTATTTTTTTCATCATGCGAGCGTACAGCCAACATTTTGTATGTTACCTTGACCACCCACTTACTACGACGCAATAAAGCATATTTTCATGATCCCTCTTCATGATACCGCATAATTTTTGCCAGAGTTAGGCAACCCGCCTCGCACAGAAGGGCGCAAAATCGAATTTCGCACAGGGCGTTGAAACCCCTAAGACCGGCCCTGCCCACAGGTCATAATAATATAATATCAAGAATAGGGCATGCATAACTCAAGCCATGCAATCACTTCTAATTCCAGTCTCCAGTAATTAACTAAATATAACACACAAGTTAGTTATTTAAATAAACTGAGTAAACCTCATTGTGCAAGTTGCAGAGAGGGATACAAAAATAAATCAAGTAAGTCACCGGTATCAATTTCATCAAAGGAAAAATACATTAAAGGAAAAATATGAAATAATTAATAGATATATCTTTTAAAGAGATATACATTACAATAACAAATAACTTCACAATCAGCCATTCCACATGATTTAAGGCACATTTAAGAGATTGGATTTTCTTTTCAGTTGAGCAACTACTTAATTTGGCTAAATTTAGTTTACTTATTCCATGTAGGCTACGGTATATAGTATTTCTTACAAGTTAGATATTTTCCATTATAATAAAATACTTGAATAACATCGCTGAATGAAACAGAAAAGAACTCTCCTCAAAAAAAGTTAAGAAGGTTCATCCACATGTTATTTTTTCTGGATACCCTCATACCATGGCTGTTTTACATATTTTCAGGATATGTAATATCAGTAGCTCTTTCATTAAAATAATCTATGCTCTCTAGCCTAAACAACATAGGAATCATCTATAATTTTATAATGGTTAAATAACTTACTATTATAATCTCAAAAACTGTATACACACAGGTGGGGAAAAGTCTAATATCAAATTACTTACAGTAAATTGCTCTGGATGCAAAATAATGACAACCTGATCAAATGTAGACACCAGTAGTTTAAAAAATGTTATCCACAATACCTAACACAAGTAACTAGTTAATACACAAATATGTCCAATCATATACATAACATGAAAGATGTATAGTTCATGTATAAAATGCAGAAAAATACCTGAGAATGATTAATTTCTAGTAACAGACTAATGATTAGGGGAGGTGATTTTTAGCACTTTGAAATCAGAAATTTAGCATTTTGATTTGTGCATTTAGCATTTTGTAGCATTAATACATTTTCAATTTGGCATTTTTTAGAATTTTGAATATAAACATATATCTTGAATTAATTCTGATAAAAACTTTAATGTGAAATTAACATCACATTTATAAAGGGTAATAGTGAGAAAAAATGCTTAAAATAAATTGTGACTTTATTTTAAATTAATATAGGTTGAAGCAACAAACAGAACAAATTAATACAGGCAAAGAATAACACACGAAATAGATAAATCTATTCTGATGAAAAATCAGAATAATAAAAAGAAAATATATAGAAATAATCTAGATCATGCACTGACACCTCCCCGACTTTTAACGTGCTTGTCTAAAACGTCTTCCTTTTGCTACTCTAGACGCTGATGACACAATTTGCACCTTAAAATATCACCATCACTAACGTAAAAACTTTCCTGTTTATAATTTTCTGCTCGCTGTTTTATACATATTTTCAATCTCACCATCTTAGCTGTCTTACGCGATGGGAATGAAAGAGGCAATACTCGGTGCAACGGTCTAGACGCGATTCTTGAAGGGATGAGAGGATTAGTTCCATATTCCAAATGGTGTGGTGGACAAGTGCATCAGAATCATAAAGATTCCAAGGGTGTACAAACTCCTCAGATGAAATTTCTAGAAGGAAATAAATGAATAAATAAAGACAGAAAGATAAAAAGGTCAATTTTAAATATTGTAGATTTTGCATTTATATCGCATTTTGAGTAAATTTTGCATTTTATCGCATTATCGAAACACATTAAAATGTGGTTTGGAGGTCATGAAAAATGAAAATACAAGTGTACAAAGCTTTATGAACATTTCGTGCTATGTCGCATTTGCGAAAAATCACCTCCCCTACTGATCGTCCTCAACATCAATCTGGCATTAAGAGTTAAAAAGCTGAAGCAAACTTAAAGGAAAAATATGACAAAAATTGGCAACTGATGTAAAATGCAATGCAACATTAATCATACTATAGTTATAAATGCATTGCTCTTTCTGTGAGTGGAATGTATTAGGTGAGTGTGAGTGATTCGCTTCATGCTGAAAGGGAACCAGCCATGGAAAAACAAAAATTGATTTAACCATGGTTTCAAACACTTGGAGATTGGTTACATAGGTTGAAGCTGAAAGGGGATCAGTCCGGTGCTTGGTTTATATAGAAATCTGCAGTGAGGATACTGCAATTCATTCCAGAAGGTGTTGCATCACTGGCTCAGTCTCTTTTTGCATAAATTTTGCATCAGCTGGCTGCAGGCAAATGAACATGACACTGCATGGCAGTATTACAGACCATCACAAACCTGGGTGTGGTTAACCTAACCACTTGTGCCGGTTGACACATAGTGATATATTGAGCATTTTAAGCAAAGCATGGAAGAGGAACCGTAAGAAAATAATAGGGCAGTTGAGAAAGTAGGAAGAAGAGGAAGGCAGTTAAGAGTTTATACAGGGTGGGGCAAATAAAGTGGCCTAGGGAACTGAGTTCTAGGTTACAAAGAAACACACCAAAGGAATGGAGATGTTTCAATAACCTGTTTATAGCAGATGTTGAAAATGACCACCATTCATCTCTTGGCACCTATCAGCACTAGTCAACAAGTTGCGGAAGGCAGATCGCAGCTGGGCCACTGGAATTGCTGCAATCTCATCAGAAATGTTCTGAGGCAGTTCTTGAAGACTATGAGGGTTGCTGCGATACACCTTAGCCTTGAGGGTTCCCCACAAAAAGTAATCGCACACGGACAGATCAGGTGACCTGGGTGGTCAGCTAGGGCCGAAATTAGACTGACCTCGGCTAACAACTCAGTAACAGTAAGATCTTACTGTTTAACCTACTGTTACTTCCAACAGGATGGTGCCACTGCCCATACATCCCACCGAACCATGGATCACATTCACACAATCTTCACTCATCTCCAGAAGAGGAATACAGTAAAAGTGGCCAAAATTATGGGACAAGAATTTGCTAATAAATATAAATAAAAAACAATAACACAGTACCAGAAAAGACAACAGGACAGTCCTGCAGCCGCAGGTATTATTGTAGTACTTCTTAGATATTGTTATAATATTTATCACACAGTAGGCCTAGCAAGTGGCGTGCGGTGATTACTACAGTTGCCCCAGCTGTAAGACAAACTTTTCAAACCACTTCTTAATATGCTGTATAGGCCTAACTCCAACTTCTACCCACTCATTGGCACATCACTATGAACTTACTAGGCCAGTGATGACACTTGTCATCAATGTACAGAACTGAAACTCAACTTATTAAAAATTGCATTCATGTATTGCAACTTAATGTTTCAGAAAGAAGGAATATAATTTACAACAATCTCGTCAACAGTCTGTAAGACTTGCAATTCGTGCACTGCTGTGCCCTTTCTCTTTACAGCATAGCCAACATAGATTCTTTATTTACTGGAAATGTCTGTATAGTGTGCTTGTAGACAGTCTCTAAATATTGACCCAAATATGTCTACATGGTTTTAAATTAGTTATTATAATGTGTATCCTTGATTGAATTCACTAACACATTATGACACAAAAGCTTGTTAATGTTGGCAAGACTGTAGCATACTTTTAATTTCCTGACTAGGTTCATTACAGTGGTGCCAAGTGTTCGCAGCGTTAGCTAGTAGAACTTCAACATTTGTGTCGTCACCCATTCCCTGATAGCCGATTCAGTCATAACACCCCTCCGTCTCATACCCCAGTAACGGTCTAAAAGAGTGCAATGCACATGCGTTGTACTCCAAGCTCTGAAAGGTAGCATACTGGGAGAGCAGTGCTTGCTGGCTCCAAACAGTTTGCTGCGATAAATTAAGATTGTCCGTGTGAGGGATTTTGAATATCTTTACAGGGTTACCACAAGAAATAACTTGAAACATTAGTTATAGATATAAATACAAAATACTTTCCCCAGCACTGCTGGGATAGATGTGATTGCCAAACATTTCCTCAGACAGATTGGGAGGGAGTCTTATTTTGTCTCCAGTCTAGGACATTAATTCAGTAGAAAACTATAATGTAAAACAACAAATCTATTGCTTTAGTATCCACTATCAATAGCAGAAGACCTCTGTAGCAAAGTTCTCACACAGAATGAGCATTCAAAATAACAGCCTGCTGACCACGGACCTGGTTCAATTCCCCATTCTGGTAAGAATGTATTATTTTTGGTATAGTTTGGTACAGGGTTATCCAGCCTAGTGAGGTCAAAAATGTGAAACTGATGTTGAGGCAGATATAAGAGCAGAAACGAACTTGCTGCCTCACTGCAACCTATATTAAGTTTAAGTTCTCTAAGACAGTTAATCCATGTGTCCGTACTATAGTCTCCGATAATTTTCTGCACTTTCCATGATGGACAAAATATATTTTGGCACGTAGGCATACCTCATCTCAAACAGTAACAATGACTGATGAAAGTATTAATGCAGGTCCTGGTGAAATTTGGCACTACATTGGTAATTTTAACAAAAACAAGAACAGTCAGTCACAGAATTACCACTCAAACATAATACACTGCATAATCTGGCAGTTCTGGAGAATGGCACCATAACAGAGTAAACAAATGTAGACTTATCAACTATAAAATCTAGCTTCGTTGACATAGGCTAATCAATTTCCAGCAGCAGTCAGTAGACACAGTCCTTCTTGAATATGTACAATAAGAACTATATCAATGTGCAGGCACAACAACATTTATCAGGATAATCGGGAGCATAAACTCTATTTTCGTATCCAAAAACGACGAACTCTCCGGAATGTGACTTCCAATCATACTGCACAGTTGAAACAGGGATGATCCGAACTTGCTGGCGCTGTGGAAGAGAAAACACACAAATTATTTGTACAATGTCTAACAAATATTACGAAAGCCCTTCACATATTATCATTATCATATGCATTAACCTTGACAAATCTTTTTGTCAGAGGGAGCAACAATATACACTTCGACTGAGCACCAAGGGAAAAATAGCCAGTATTGAACCAAATGTAACCATTCGCTATCTTGGCATCAGATTCTACGAGAAACTGTTTTTGACACTCAACAAATTATGAATTATCTTGAGACAAAACTAGATCTTCTAACATCTCTCTTCGGAAGCCACATCTAAAATTTACTGTGATATCTTCATTAATTTTTCTGATAGGGGCTTGGGACATCTTTGTCATCAGCCAGGTATAGTTGGGTGTTTTTGTCTGATGACTTGTGTTTCTGTGATGACTGTAGTAGTTTGTGTAACTGTAATTATTACAGTCGAGAACGGGGTAGGTGCCTCATGACTTGAAATGAGGCACTGTACCTATCATCGAAGAAGATACGATGCGCAGTTACCCGGCTAAAAGACACTACACACCGCCGACAATAAAATACAACTCCTATCTTTTGTTAAAGAATTATGCTATGGAAACAAAAATATCGACTAGTGCTGTAGAAGCGAGATCTTAGTATCGGGTTGTGTTGGGATGTTTGGACAGGTTGGTCAGGTGAGTTTTCCTTCAACATACAGTAATTCCTCATAGCATAAGCCTGCTCTTCCAGCTGCCTAACAGGTAATATTCTACAATAAACAATTCCAACGTTCTATAAAAAGCAGAAAATCATCCATGTTTATTCTCCTATTGAAGAATTACAAATTAGAACCTATTTAAATGTTCCTGAATGCTCAAAGAAAAATAATTATGCTGTTAAATGTTCATAGCATTTTATGGTGAAATAATTACAATTGAACTGAGCATTGCCTATTCCGTTGTCAAATCTAACAAAGGAGATTAAAAAGGCGTTTTTCTCCTCACCGAAATAAAGTTCATTGTTCAAATCACAATGAAATAATTCACTGTCACTTTCCTGTAAGAAATAACATCCTAATTCTTCTGGTAACTTTGCAAATGCATTTAGATTAAATTAAGTTTAACAACTTCAATCTCCTTTTCCTATTCGTAAATTTCTTGTGATTTGTTTAAATATCAAACTATTCAATTTATTCATTATCTATGCCTACTATTGTGCTTTAAAATACATTCGGAAATTTACATAATTATTACTATTGTTTAGCTCAACAAACGCAAGCTCTAAAACTAATTAACAATTCTCCTCTCATTCAAAATGAGACCTTTTCACTTTCACAATCACTCCACTCCTATCTGCGTTGTCATATTCCATCACATGAATTGTTGTAAATAACATTTGGTAAAAATCTCGGCCTTAATAAAAATTCAAGAATTAATCATCATAATCTGATTAATAGATTCTCTACAATCCTTCTAACACTTTACTGTGCCTCTACGACTGACTTTCAAATATGTCTATTACCTTGTCAGATTCCTACCACATAGTTCCAGCTACCATAAAATTCCTAGTTATCAGCACAACTCGTTTAACCTTCCATAGCATAGGCTTCATTATAATATTCATTCTGCAGATCGTTCATTTCAATAGTAACAGCATAAACTTTTCTGCATTACCTCATTAACACAACATTTCAACATAGCCTCTTTCGATTGCCTAACATTCACAAATTGTTTCATAAACACATTTCCAACAGTATAGCTGGCAATACATTTGCCTATCTGCAGTATAATTCCGTTCACAAAGGGACATACAACATTCACAGGATTATATCCTCTCATTTGTGGAATACCTTTAATACACTCCATTACACTTACATATTTCCATTGTGCTTCACAACAATACCATAACATTCATGTGCTTTCTTTACCTTCGTGCTGGTTAAAATATCCTTAATGCACGTCCGACTTTTCTTTGAAATTGCAAAGTGACTTCCTTTCATAATGTAACAACTCCAAATAATAACTTACCAATCATCAGCAGTTTGAACAATAAAATACTACAATCGAGCCTTCCCCTCTCAAAATTGTCAATATCAGTTAAATAAATTCCCTCTCATTGTGGTGTTTGAAGCCATATTTTCAGTGTTGCCTTAGTAAACAAGAGTTTAGTGCTTTTCAGTCGGTCAACACGAATGTACCCAAAAGAGATGGGTTATGCCCTAATCCTGAAATAAATTACATGAGATTAATAAAACACTAGGATGACCAGTTTCGATCGTCAAGCGATCATCCTCAGATCCATTACACTTAGGCTACAAAATCTATGTTTGAAATACAGGTGAAAATATTTACAATATGTACAATTATTTAGTTGCAGTATTGGTACTGCAACTGTCAGTGTCAAATGCAGTATATACACACATCAAAAAAAGTTTTGCATCACCTCGGTTCCCAGATCTCCGGCATATAGACGTTGACTGTGTATATTGTATCAAAGATACAGTCCCTTTGACTGTTCATAGATGTCACTAAAACTGCTCAAAGATGTAAACAACCATGCATGAGCAGGGCCTATTAGACGGAGGGGGTACGACAGCCGATCAGTTCCAGTCATTCCACCAGGACGAAGGTACGCTGCTCATGTTGTCTGTAGTTCTACCATGCCTAGAAGGTCAATACCGCAGTTCGATCGCGTCCGCATTGTTACTTTGTGTCAAGAAGGGCTCTCAACAAGGGAAGTTTCCAGGCGTCTCAGAGTGAACCAAAGCGATGTTGTTCGGACATGGAGGAGGTACAGAGATACAGGAACTGTCGATGACAGGCCTCGCTCAGGCCGCCCAAGGGCTACTACTGTAGTGGATGACCGCTACTTACGGATTGCCGCTCGGAGGAACCCTGACAGCAATGCCACCATGTTGAATAATGCGTTTCGTTCAGCCACAGGACGTCGTGTTTCAACTCAAACTGTGCGCAATAGGCTGCATGATGCGCAACTTCACTCCCGACGTCCATGGCGAGGTCCAGCTCTGCAACCCCGACACCATGCAGCGCGGTACAGATGGGCCCAACAACATGCTGAATGGACCCCACAGAATTGGCATCACGTTCTCTTCACCGATGAGTGTCGCATATGCCTTCAACCAGACAATCGTCGGAGACGTGTTTGGAGGCACCCTGGTCGGGCTGAACGTCTTAGACACACTGTCCAGCGAGTGCAGCAAGGTGGTGGTTCCCTGATGTTTTGGGGTGGCATTATGTGGGGCCGACGTACGCCACTGGTGGTCATGGAAGGCTCCGAAACGGCTTTACGATACCTGAATGACATCCTCCGACCCATAGTGCACCCATATCGGCAGAATATTGGAGAGGCATTTGTCTTCATGGACGACAATTCTCGACCTCATCGTGCACATCTTGTGAATGCGTTCCTTCAAGATAACGACATCGCTCGACTACAGTGGCCAGCATGTTCGCCAGACATGAACCCTATCGAACATGCCTGGGATATGTTGAAAAGGGCTGTTTATGGACGTCTTGACCCACCAACCACTCTGAGAGATTTACGCCGAATTGTCGTTGAGGAGTGGGACAATTTGGACCAACAGTGTCTTGATGAACTTGTGGATAGTATGCCACGGCGAATACAGGCATGCATCAATGCAAGAGGACGTGCTACTGGGTATTAGAGGTAGTGGTGTGTACTGCAATCTGGACCACAAATGCTGAAAGTCTAGCTGTATGATGGTACAACATGCAATGTGTGGGTCTCATGAGCAATAAAACGAGCTGAAATGTTGTTTGTGTTGATCTCTATTCCCTTTGTATTTAAAGGTTCCGGAACTCTTGGAACCGAGGTGATGCAAAACTTTTTTTGATGTGTGTATGTTAGGTGAAATGCTAAATGGTGATAGCTATCCGGAGATTGTACTTTAGAGAGATTATATGGTTGTAAACTATGGTTAAACTATAAAATTTTTGGCTAACTACTTATCTGATTGTCTTCCGTATTACAGCTACTCGCAGTTTTCGTGCTCACTGAAACTCGCTGTGCGGTCGACTGCGGTGGTTATCTTAACGACTGGTTTTTCCCCTGCCTCCTCCCCCCTGTCCCTACGTGCTGTGGGGAGTGATAGCGATGTGTTTATGTGAGGTGTTGCCAACCTAGATAAGATGTATGTTAATGAATGAGGTGGGTCCACAACTATTAAAGACCGTGGATTGGCCCTCGCCACGCGTGGAGCATAACCCATTCGAACTAAGCGTTGACGGTCTTATGAGGACGTCCCGGCATCTTTAATACTGCCGCGAATATGGGCCTTGGTTTATTGCAGAAGCAAAGTACATCGTACACCTGATTCAGATAACATTTACCTATTAAAAAACCCCTAATATCCCCCCTTTTTTTTATCTAGCTTGGCTGTGTCGCTAAATTGTGTTTTGTTTCCGACAGGGTGTGTTTTTTAGTAGCGTGAAGAGGGGTGAGCTCTCCATGAACGTGTGTTCATTTAGATTGTTGGGATTGTTTCGTTTGGCTAGGTGTATCTCGATTGCTTCCTTTATGTCAAGAGCTCTGCCTTTCGATTCGTGATGGATTATTTTAAGGTCCGACTCTATGTTGGTAAAGCTGTGCCCTGCGTCACACATATGTTCGCACACGGCTGAATGTGTTCCGTATCTTATCGCATTCCTATGTTCATTATAACGTGTGTCTACTCGCCTTCCACTCTGCCCGATGTAATTAGCTTGACAATCGGTGTCTTGGCACGTTATAGAATATACCCCTGACCTTGAATACGGGTCACGTTTATTTAGATTACTATTTAGGAGGTGCCTAGCGGTTGTGAACATAGGAATGCGATAAGATACGGAACACATTCAGCCGTGTGCGAACATATGTGTGACGCAGGGCACAGCTTTACCAACATAGAGTCGGACCTTAAAATAATCCATCACGAATCGAAAGGCAGAGCTCTTGACATAAAGGAATCAATCGAGATACACCTAGCCAAACGAAACAATCCCAACAATCTAAATGAACACACGTTCATGGAGAGCTCACCCCTCTTCACGCTACTAAAAAACACACCCTGTCGGAAACAAAACACAATTTAGCGACACAGCCAAGCTAGATAAAAAAAGGGGGGATATTAGGGGTTTTTTAATAGGTAAATGTTATCTGAATCAGGTGTACGATGTACTTTGCTTCTGCAATAAACCAAGGCCCATATTCGCGGCAGTATTAAAGATGCCGGGACGTCCTCATAAGACCGTCAACGCTTAGTTCGAATGGGTTATGCTCCACGCGTGGCGAGGGCCAA